>CM068376.1:191141588-192341588 GCA_034769895.1 Magicicada septendecula
TATATAAAAATGGCGCCCACTGTAACGAGAAAAAAATTTAAAATTTCTTAAATTTTCACCTCGACGGAGTGCGTTCACACGAGGCGGTGTCAACGACTTATAGTTGACGCAATAAATAAAGCGTAATGAGAAGATGTCAGAGTAGCGTCGCTAGCTTGACAATAGAAAGACGTTAAGCTCAAACTAACTATAGAAATTGGTGGTACAAGATGACAGGGAAAGTTTAGTTCAGAATTATTGCTATCTACTGCTGTAACAATTTGGCGAGGACATTCACACTCGTACTGAGAAATGTGGCAGATGTTCGACCATGTTACGTCAGTATACGATAAACGACAATAAGAGTGTAACTCTACGTTACAATGGGACGGATGCACTGCACTTTAAGAAACAATACGAGGGCTAAGATCGGACAAAAACTCAAGTCATGTTACGCAGCTGGAGTTATCGTCTAAGTGACAGACAGAATTTACGAGTGGAAAGTTGGGGTGACTTCACCAGCCAGCAGATGTTCAAAATTATTAATAGCCACAAAAAAGGGGTATAACATGGAACAATACGCCAGTAGAACCGAAAGTACAGATAATGGCAATCTAGAGAAACACTGAGTTTACTTCAGACAATAGGTTGATGGACAAGCTTCTAATAGCCATAGTTTCTATGAAACGGGTCAACGTTCGTCAGAGCAAAATCGGGGGATGCCTAAGAACCTATCAGAAGCTAAAGGCCAGAGAGAAAACTGGTAGAGAGGAGTGTTTCCATAGCAACAGAAACGAAAAACCTATCGGAAGAACTATGACGTAGGATCTTGACATAGTGGGACAAAATATTCCAAGAAAACTCAAAACTGACCAATCACGAAATGAAGTAGGCGTGAACAGCGCCAGAGACACAATTTTGAGTAGGGACGAGTTAATAAAACTATCTGTCCAAGACAGGAGTCAAGAGTCTTATCTCAACAGTTGACAGTTAATAAGTTTTACTCAAATCGTCAACCAGTTTACTTTAAGTACGAAGCGTGTCTTCAGTCTTATATCAAATTTTCAAGTAATACACTTTAAGTTCGAGAGACAGTGTTACGCAATTTTCAGACAGTTTATTCTAATTGTTCGGAAGTGAAATTCGAAGTGCGACGTAACGAACTTAGATAAGAATTATTCAAAGTGAACAATCAGATCGTTACACGAACAGATATCATCACACAAATAATATACTAAACAGTTGAACTTAATATAGTGTTATTACACCTTATTAACACCATAATGAACATGAAACATTAAACAAAGTATCAGATCACATGAACATTTGATAAAGCAGCGATAAGTGGAACTAGACATGTACATTAACGTTAAAAGAAACACACAACATACATCGTAAGATGAAGTATTTAATTGAACACTAAACATCAATTATTCATATAAACCAACACCAACGCGAGTGATCGGAAGAGTGTGTTAAGTGATTGTGATACAACAGCATTCAACGAAATGTGTCTCCATGCCATCTTCATTACTGGAACTCGACTCCACCAACGCTTAATGGATATTTCATAAATCAAGTAACAAATATTTTAATCATTACTACTTAGTTACTTCTACTGACCTGATTCTTTCAAAGAATTCATCCCTGAGAAAATTATTAATAAATGCAATGAATAAATCAGAAATTAAAATGTAATTAATAAATATATCAACAAAAGCTTATCTGGGATTAATGAACGCATTAATAAGTAGAATATGAATTGTTATATATTTGATTTATATATGTATGTATGTTTTTCTTTGTTCCAGCATATATAAAAACATGAATTTGTTATTATAAAATATGTGTGTATTTCAGGTACAGCGACGTATCATATGTACGATTATTATCATTGTGAATGATAAATAAACTAGTAATTTAAGTTGATCATATATATGCGTTCATTATTATCTAATACAACCCAGATATTAACTTAGAATTTGAAAGAAATATAAAGTAGAATTTTAAGAGTTTCTTTTGCTCAATTAAAGTAAATGAATTGACAACACTAATTTAGTAAATGATATCAAGTATGTGTTTATGAATAATCGGAATAGTTATACATTGTGTTAAATGGCTGCATAACGTGCGGCATGAAAGTAATCAATTAATGCAAGTAACTACATATTATCTATTACAAATAAATGTAATACAATATTAAAATATTTATTATAAATCAATTATATTGATTTGATATCATCAGTAATATATAATATTCATTATATAAAAATGGCGCCCATCCGCACGGCATGATACGTATGTATTACTACGTACGTAGTAACAAAGATAGTTAAAACGTACAGCTTTGGCAAAGATCAGGCAGTAGAAGAAGTATATAAAAGTAGCGTTATAGAATTAGAAGTAAGATAAATATTAGTGTTATAAGTCAGTTCGAATGATTACGCGTAGGAAGGCAAAAATGGCGAGCAATTCCGATAGCGTAGAATTCGACGTTAATAACCAGTTAGGTACGGTAAATACAGAAGATAATACCACACCTAGCGAACCAAGTAGCGTTGTAGAGAGTCCAGAAGAAAGGGCGCGAGGACAGACATCAAAAACAGAAGATGTAAGTCTACAAACGTTGATGGAGTTCATCCGTCAACAGAGTGCAAAACAAGAAGAAAGTATCAGAAAACAAGAAGAGAATATTAACAAATTAATTAGCGAGAAACAAGAAGAAAGTAACAAATTAATTAGTGAAAAACTAGAGAAACAAGAAGAAAACAGTAGATTAATTAATGAAAAGCTCGACCAGCATAAGGAAGAGATTACGCAGATAAGGTCCGAGATACGTGAATACCAGCAGACCTGGGAAAGAAAGGTCGACGAACTACAGAAGAAACAAGATGATATCGTGAGAAAACTTGAGAGAGGAAGCAAACAAGAAGTACGAAGAAATACAAGAAACACGAGAGAATGATCGTCAAGAATGGATGGTAGCGATACACACTACCCAAACGACCGTTAAAAAGATTAATAATAAATTCGATGCTCACGTTAAGGATTCCAATAAGAAACACGAATAACTCAAGGCCGAGATACACGACACCATACGGCAGAAACAACAGGAGCAAGACGGAACTAACAACAACATTATACAGAAGTTGGAAGAAGTTGATGGTAGACAACGTTCAACAGAACAGAAGTTGGACGAGACTACAAAAGAAAAGAAGAAAAGACGACGCGGATCGAAGAGTTAAAAGGACATCTGACTAAAGTAAGAGAAAACCAGGAGAGACTGCAGAGACAGCTAATGGAAGGTGAGTGTGGTATATTAAACCGAATTAATGGACCTAACCACAATGACCTGTAAATATAATGGTACGGACAGATTCCCTATGGAATTCCTTAAGGAGTTGTCTGAAATACAAGAGTTATACTACCCACTGACAATATCAAGTGGATAGGTAGACATTTGGAATTAGACGCAGGAATTTGGTGGCGGGTTATACGTAACCAAATATCAAATTTTGAAGAATTCAAGGAAGCGTTCTCACAGAAATATTGGGGACAAGAACGACAAGATAGTATACGGGACCATTTGGAGTATGGTAGGTTTGATTGGCGTGGACCGATTACTGCAATTCAGTATATTGAACGTATATTGCTGGAGAGTAGGCAGTTAACACCTACTCTGACTGATAATCAACTTATACGTAAGATATCTCGTCACTTTGGGCGCGAGATCCAGCTCGCTGTGGTCACGAGAGGAATTGTGACAATCCAAATTTCGAATCTCTAATCATAGAATATACACAGATACAACCGAGAAATAATAGGGAGTCAACTATGTGACGGCGAACGAGGGGAGGAATTCCTACAAGGAAAGTGAAAGCGGTTCGAACAAAGCAAGTGGTGCACAGAAGAAAGCCTGGGTTGACAGACCAGCTGTAATACACAACAACTCGTAATGCGGACCGACGCGCGGTCAACACAATGGAGTTCACAAAAACAGCGGCCGGTACATCGGGCACTGAACCCAAGAGGGTCGTCACTAGAAGAAAAAAAAAACATCCCTTTACTCATTAACGGAGATAGCCGATAAAACGAATGACTACCAGACCAACATAATTCTACCAGATTTACGAAGCGATTTATTATGTAATGACGACGACGAGATTACCCAACGAATAATAAGTGCCCAGAAATAAATATAAAGTTTAATAATAATGTTACTGTACAAGCGTTGCTTGACACTGGATCCGTTGTTGCCGGATTGTCCGAATCGTGGTTTAATCAAAACAAACATAACATAACCCTTATGAAATATTACCGATGACTAACACTTTAATAGTTAGCGCGGTTGGTAATAAATCAAAGTTAATAAGAAAACAAATATTATGCGATATTTATATCGAAGGAATTAAATATGAATGTGTTTTCCTCATTATACCGGATTTAATAAAACCTTGTATATTAGGAATCAATTTTCTTTCAAGAAACAGGATGTCTCATTGACATGGGAAGAAGGATCGTCGAGTTAAGAAGTGAGGCTGATGAAGCGGCATGCACGGTGCCAATGATGCATATAGAAGTGGTGGACGAAGAAGAAGAAGAAGAAATCATAAGGAACATTGATAAGAAAGTAGAGAGTATGACTGCGGAGATAAAGGGACGTTGGAAAGATTAAGGGAGATTCTGGTAAGGAATAGAAGTTTATCAGAGAGTGCCCCGGAAGGATCGAAGGGTACGTTCACGAGTTCCAAGTCACCGACCGGACACCGTACTTCCAGAGAGGATGGCCTGTCCCATTAGCATATAAAGGGAAGGTAGATGATGAGATTAAAAGAATGTTACGGTATGGGGTCATTGAGCGATGCAACAGCGCATATATCAACCCACTTGTTACTGTAATTAAGAAGGACGGTAGAGTACGATTGTGTTGGATGCGAGGAAGGTGAACAGCGTGACTATCCCGGACTACGAGGGTGCTCCACCGATCAACGACATTCTGGCGAGATGTTGTGAGATGAAATTTATCTACCGTAGACTTAACTAGCAGTTTCTGGCAAGTACCACTGAAGCCAGAGTGCCGGAACTTCACCGCTTTTATGTACGAAGGCAAATGTTATCGTTTTACAGTTACGCCGTTTGGACTGAGTACCAGTTCTGCTGCACTAACCAGGGGATTGGACACAGTATTGGAAGATGAAGTTAAAAAAAATACCATTATTTATGTCGACGATTGCCTATGTTATTCAGGAGATTTAGAGACGCATTTATTACATTTAGATTTATTATTATCCAACTTAAGAAAAGCGAATTTAACCATCAATTTGGAGAAGTCGCAATTCTTTAGGCGAGAAATTGCGTACCTTGGATATCGATTAACTACGCAAGGAATACGAGCAACGGACGAGAAGATTGATGCCATTATGAAGTTCCCACCACCTCGGGACCAAAAGCAATTAAAAGGTTTCTTGGGTTGACAAATTTCTACAACGTTTTACAGATAAATACGCTGAAACCACTAAACCATTACTTGAATTATTACGGAAAGGACAGAAATTAGCTGGACACAGGAATTAAAAGAATGCTTTCAACAAGTTAAAAGGTTATTCGTAGAAACAGTCATCTTGAAGTTTCCTCGAATAAACCAAAGATACTATATGCAGTGCGACGCCAGCAACTTTGCATATGGCGGGCAACTATATCAACTAGATGAGGAAGGAAGAATTGGAGTCATAGCTTTTACCAGCAAGACATTCAAGGGTGCAGAAAGAAATTATTACACCACGGAGAAGGAGCTCTTGAGTATCGTACGATGTCTTGAGAAATTCCGTATATACATATTAGGCAACCTTTAACCATTATTACAGATAATAAGGCACTGACTTTTATGAATAAATGTCATTTAAACAACTCGCGAATTACACGCTGGATCTTAAGCATCCAAGAGTACAATTTGACATTGTCCATTGTAAGGGCAAGGACAATATTACTGCTGATCTTCTAAGCAGAAACCCAGAAGATGCCACGTTAGAAGAAATTAGCGACAATATGTCCGAATACTTAATTAATCATCTGACAATCAAGATGGATAAAAGGGTAAGCAAGATCATTATGGATATTGGAAAGTATCAATTTAAAGATACTAAGCTTAAAACTATTATAGATAAGATTAAGGAAAAGTGTTTAGATAAGGAATTAAATAAATTTTATAGATACGTCGATGAGAAATTATATAGATTACGTAGACGGGAATGGAAACTGTACATACCGAACAGCGTATCCGGCGAAATAATTGCTGAAATACACCGTATGTATGGACATCCTGGAGCTAATAAATGTAAAAAATTATTACAGGAGCATTTTACCATAGACGGTATGTTGAAAAGGGTGAAAAATTACGTACGCACCTGCGACACTTGTCAGAGGAGGAAGGACTCAGGCAACAAAAACCTGTTCGGGGAACGAAAGCCATTATACCGTTAAGCAAGGGTGACCTAGTGAGCGCTGATTATTATGGGCCACTACCTGTTTCGTCCGCTGGAGTGAGGTATTTGTTTGTCATGATAGACAACTTCACGAAATACGTGCGACTATTTACACTTCGTAGGGCAACGACCGCAGCCACATTAAGAAGAATACGTCAATATTGTAAAGAGCTAGGATCTCCTAGAATAATTATCACAGACAACGGAACGCAATTACCTCAAAGAAATGGTTAGACGGGTTAAACGAATTAAATATTCAACCAAGATTTACCGCGATAAGAAATCCATGTGCGAATCTGGCTGAAAGAATCAACAGACAACTTGGAAATTTATTTAGGATCTTTATCGGTGACCAACACACAAAGTGGTCGCGTTATGTACCAATCATAGAGAGTTGCATTAACGAGACGTACCACGAGACTATAGAAGTAACACCCTATGAGGCACAGCTCGGGAAAAAACCGACAAGAGTTTGGAGAAATACCTAAACAAGGACATACTTCAAGTCAAATGAGCTGACCATAACCAAATATTCATTATATAAAAATGGCGCCCACTGTAACGAGAAAAAAATTTAAAATTTCTTAAATTTTCACCTCGACGGAGTGCGTTCACACGAGGCGGTGTCAACGACTTATAGTTGACGCAATAAATAAAGCGTAATGAGAAGATGTCAGAGTAGCGTCGCTAGCTTGACAATAGAAAGACGTTAAGCTCAAACTAACTATAGAAATTGGTGGTACAAGATGACAGGGAAAGTTTAGTTCAGAATTATTGCTATCTACTGCTGTAACAATTTGGCGAGGACATTCACACTCGTACTGAGAAATGTGGCAGATGTTCGACCATGTTACGTCAGTATACGATAAACGACAATAAGAGTGTAACTCTACGTTACAATGGGACGGATGCACTGCACTTTAAGAAACAATACGAGGGCTAAGATCGGACAAAAACTCAAGTCATGTTACGCAGCTGGAGTTATCGTCTAAGTGACAGACAGAATTTACGAGTGGAAAGTTGGGGTGACTTCACCAGCCAGCAGATGTTCAAAATTATTAATAGCCACAAAAAAGGGGTATAACATGGAACAATACGCCAGTAGAACCGAAAGTACAGATAATGGCAATCTAGAGAAACACTGAGTTTACTTCAGACAATAGGTTGATGGACAAGCTTCTAATAGCCATAGTTTCTATGAAACGGGTCAACGTTCGTCAGAGCAAAATCGGGGGATGCCTAAGAACCTATCAGAAGCTAAAGGCCAGAGAGAAAACTGGTAGAGAGGAGTGTTTCCATAGCAACAGAAACGAAAAACCTATCGGAAGAACTATGACGTAGGATCTTGACATAGTGGGACAAAATATTCCAAGAAAACTCAAAACTGACCAATCACGAAATGAAGTAGGCGTGAACAGCGCCAGAGACAAAATTTTGAGTAGGGACGAGTTAATAAAACTATCTGTCCAAGACAGGAGTCAAGAGTCTTATCTCAACAGTTGACAGTTAATAAGTTTTACTCAAATCGTCAACCAGTTTACTTTAAGTACGAAGCGTGTCTTCAGTCTTATATCAAATTTTCTAGTAATACACTTTAAGTTCGAGAGACAGTGTTACGCAATTTTCAGACAGTTTATTCTAATTGTTCGGAAGTGAAATTCGAAGTGCGACGTAACGAACTTAGATAAGAATTATTCAAAGTGAACAAACAGATCGTTACACGAACAGATATCATCACACAAATAATATACTAAACAGTTGAACTTAATATAGTGTTATTACACCTTATTAACACCATAATGAACATGAAACATTAAACAAAGTATCAGATCACATGAACATTTGATAAAGCAGCGATAAGTGGAACTAGACATGTACATTAACGTTAAAAGAAACACACAACATACATCGTAAGATGAAGTATTTAATTGAACACTAAACATCAATTATTCACATAAACCAACACCAACGCGAGTGATCGGAAGAGTGTGTTAAGTGATTGTGATACAACAGCATTCAACGAAATGTGTCTCCATGCCATCTTCATTACTGGAACTCGACTCCACCAACGCTTAATGGATATTTCATAAATCAAGTAACCAATATTTTAATCATTACTACTTAGTTACTTCTACTGACCTGATTCTTTCAAAGAATTCATCCCTGAGAAAATTATTAATAAATGCAATGAATAAATCAGAAATTAAAACGTAATTAATAAATATATCAACAAAAGCTTATCTGGGATTAATGAACGCATTAATAAGTAGAATATGAATTGTTATATTATTTGATTTATATATGTATGTATGTTTTTCTTTGTTCCAGCATATATAAAAACATGAATTTGTTATTATAAAATATGTGTGTATTTCAGGTACAGCGACGTATCATATGTACGATTATTATCATTGTGAATAATAAATAAACTAGTAATTTAAGTTGATCATATATATGCGTTCATTATTATCTAATACAACCCAGATATTAACTTAGAATTTGAAAGAAATATAAAGTAGAATTTTAAGAGTTTCTTTTGCTCAATTAAAGTAAATGAATTGACAACACTAATTTAGTAAATGATATCAAGTATGTGTTTATGAATAATCGGAATAGTTATACATTGTGTTAAATGGCTGCATAACGTGCGGCATGAAAGTAATCAATTAATGCAAGTAACTACATATTATCTATTACAAATAAATGTAATACAATATTAAAATATTTATTATAAATCAATTATATTGATTTGATATCATCAGTAATATATAATATTCATTATATAAAAATGGCGCCCATCCGCACGGCATGATACGTATGTATTACTACGTACGTAGTAACAAAGATAGTTAAAACGTACAGCTTTGGCAAAGATCAGGCAGTAGAAGAAGTAGATAAAAGTAGCGTTATAGAATTAGAAGTAAGATAAATATTAGTGTTATAAGTCAGTTCGAATGATTACGCGTAGGAAGGCAAAAATGGCGAGCAATTCCGATAGCGTAGAATTCGACGTTAATAACCAGTTAGGTACGGTAAATACAGAAGATAATACCACACCTAGCGAACCAAGTAGCGTTGTAGAGAGTCCAGAAGAAAGGGCGCGAGGACAGACATCAAAAACAGAAGATGTAAGTCTACAAACGTTGATGGAGTTCATCCGTCAACAGAGTGCAAAACAAGAAGAAAGTATCAGAAAACAAGAAGAGAATATTAACAAATTAATTAGCGAGAAACAAGAAGAAAGTAACAAATTAATTAGTGAAAAACTAGAGAAACAAGAAGAAAACAGTAGATTAATTAATGAAAAGCTCGACCAGCATAAGGAAGAGATTACGCAGATAAGGTCCGAGATACGTGAATACCAGCAGACCTGGGAAAGAAAGGTCGACGAACTACAGAAGAAACAAGATGATATCGTGAGAAACTTGAGAGAGGAAGCAAACAAGAAGTACGAAGAAATACAAGAAACACGAGAGAATGATCGTCAAGAATGGATGGTAGCGATACACACTACCCAAACGACCGTTAAAAAGATTAATAATAAATTCGATGCTCACGTTAAGGATTCCAATAAGAAACACGAATAACTCAAGGCCGAGATACACGACACCATACGGCAGAAACAACAGGAGCAAGACGGAACTAACAACAACATTATACAGAAGTTGGAAGAAGTTGATGGTAGACAACGTTCAACAGAACAGAAGTTGGACGAGACTACAAAAGAAAAGACGACGCGGATCGAAGAGTTAAAAGGACATCTGACTAAAGTAAGAGAAAACCAGGAGAGACTGCAGAGACAGCTAATGGAAGGTGAGTGTGGTATATTAAACCGAATTAATGGACCTAACCACAATGACCTTAAATATAATGGTACGGACAGATTCCCTATGGAATTCCTTAAGGAGTTGTCTGAAATACAAGAGTTATACTACCCCACTGACAATATCAAGTGGATAGGTAGACATTTGGAATTAGACGCAGGAATTTGGTGGCGGGTTATACGTAACCAAATATCAAATTTTGAAGAATTCAAGGAAGCGTTCTCACAGAAATATTGGGGACAAGAACGACAAGATAGTATACGGGACCATTTGGAGTATGGTAGGTTTGATTGGCGTGGACCGATTACTGCAATTCAGTATATTGAACGTATATTGCTGGAGAGTAGGCAGTTAACACCTACTCTGACTGATAATCAACTTATACGTAAGATATCTCGTCACTTTGGGCGCGAGATCCAGCTCGCTGTGGTCACGAGAGGAATTGTGACAATCCCAAATTTCGAATCTCTAATCATAGAATATACACAGATACAACCGAGAAATAATAGGGAGTCAAACTATGTGACGGCGAACGAGGGGAGGAATTCCTACAAGGAAAGTGAAAGCGGTTCGAACAAAGCAAGTGGTGCACAGAAGAAAGCCTGGGTTGACAGACCAGCTGTAAATACACAACAACATCGTAATGCGGACCGACGCGCGGTCAACACAATGGAGTTCACAAAAACAGCGGCCGGTACATCGGGCACTGAACCCAAGAGGGTCCGTCAACTAGAAGAAAAAAAAAAAATCCCTTTACTCATTAACGGAGATAGCCGATAAAACGAATGACTACCAGACCAACATAATTCTACCAGATTTACGAAGCGATTTATTATGTAATGACGACGACGAGATTACCCAACGAATAATAAAGTGCCCAGAAATAAATATAAAGTTTAATAATAATGTTACTGTACAAGCGTTGCTTGACACTGGATCCGTTGTTGCCGGATTGTCCGAATCGTGGTTTAATCAAAACAAACATAACATAACACCTTATGAAATATTACCGATGACTAACACTTTAATAGTTAGCGCGGTTGGTAATAAATCAAAGTTAATAAGAAAACAAATATTATGCGATATTTATATCGAAGGAATTAAATATGAATGTGTTTTCCTCATTATACCGGATTTAATAAAACCTTGTATATTAGGAATCAATTTTCTTCAAGAAACAGGATGTCTCATTGACATGGGAAGAAGGATCGTCGAGTTAAGAAGTGAGGCTGATGAAGCGGCATGCACGGTGCCAATGATGCATATAGAAGTGGTGGACGAAGAAGAAGAAGAAGAAATCATAAGGAACATTGATAAGAAAGTAGAGAGTATTGACTGCGGAGATAAAGGGACGTTGGAAAGATTAAGGGAGATTCTGGTAAGGAATAGAAGTTTATTCAGAGAGTGCCCCGGAAGGATCGAAGGGTACGTTCACGAGTTCCAAGTCACCGACCGGACACCGTACTTCCAGAGAGGATGGCCTGTCCCATTAGCATATAAAGGGAAGGTAGATGATGAGATTAAAAGAATGTTACGGTATGGGGTCATTGAGCGATGCAACAGCGCATATATCAACCCACTTGTTACTGTAATTAAGAAGGACGGTAGAGTACGATTGTGTTTGGATGCGAGGAAGGTGAACAGCGTGACTATCCCGGACTACGAGGGTGCTCCACCGATCAACGACATTCTGGCGAGATGTTGTGAGATGAAATATTTATCTACCGTAGACTTAACTAGCAGTTTCTGGCAAGTACCACTGAAGCCAGAGTGCCGGAACTTCACCGCTTTTATGTACGAAGGCAAATGTTATCGTTTTACAGTTACGCCGTTTGGACTGAGTACCAGTTCTGCTGCACTAACCAGGGGATTGGACACAGTATTGGAAGATGAAGTTAAAAAAAATACCATTATTTATGTCGACGATTGCCTATGTTATTCAGGAGATTTAGAGACGCATTTATTACATTTAGATTTATTATTATCCAACTTAAGAAAAGCGAATTTAACCATCAATTTGGAGAAGTCGCAATTCTTTAGGCGAGAAATTGCGTACCTTGGATATCGATTAACTACGCAAGGAATACGAGCAACGGACGAGAAGATTGATGCCATTATGAAGTTCCCACCACCTCGGGACCAAAAGCAATTAAAAGGTTTCTTGGGTTTGACAAATTTCTACAACCGTTTTACAGATAAATACGCTGAAACCACTAAACCATTACTTGAATTATTATGGAAAGGACAGAAATTAGCTGGACACAGGAATTAAATGAATGCTTTCAACAAGTTAAAAGGTTATTCGTAGAAACAGTCATCTTGAAGTTTCCTCGAATAAACCAAAGATACTATATGCAGTGCGACGCCAGCAACTTTGCATATGGCGGGCAACTATATCAACTAGATGAGGAAGGAAGAATTGGAGTCATAGCTTTTACCAGCAAGACATTCAAGGGTGCAGAAAGAAATTATTACACCACGGAGAAGGAGCTCTTGAGTATCGTACGATGTCTTGAGAAATTCCGTATATACATATTAGGGCAACCTTTAACCATTATTACAGATAATAAGGCACTGACTTTTATGAATAAATGTCATTTAAACAACTCGCGAATTACACGCTGGATCTTAAGCATCCAAGAGTACAAATTTGACATTGTCCATTGTAAGGGCAAGGACAATATTACTGCTGATCTTCTAAGCAGAAACCCAGAAGATGCCACGTTAGAAGAAATTAGCGACAATATGTCCGAATACTTAATTAATCACCTGACATTCAAGATGGATAAAAGGGTAAGCAAGATCATTATGGATATTGGAAAGTATCAATTTAAAGATACTAAGCTTAAAACTATTATAGATAAGATTAAGGAAAAGTGTTTAGATAAGGAATTAAATAAATTTTATAGATACGTCGATGAGAAATTATATAGATTACGTAGACGGGAATGGAAACTGTACATACCGAACAGCGTATCCGGCGAAATAATTGCTGAAATACACCGTATGTATGGACATCCTGGAGCTAATAAATGTAAAAAATTATTACAGGAGCATTTTACCATAGACGGTATGTTGAAAAGGGTGAAAAATTACGTACGCACCTGCGACACTTGTCAGAGGAGGAAGGACTCAGGCAACAAAAACCTGTTCGGGGGAACGAAAGCCATTATACCGTTAAGCAAGGGTGACCTAGTGAGCGCTGATTATTATGGGCCACTACCTGTTTCGTCCGCTGGAGTGAGGTATTTGTTTGTCATGATAGACAACTTCACGAAATACGTGCGACTATTTACACTTCGTAGGGCAACGACCGCAGCCACATTAAGAAGAATACGTCAATATTGTAAAGAGCTAGGATCTCCTAGAATAATTATCACAGACAACGGAACGCAATTTACCTCTAAGAAATGGTTAGACGGGTTAAAAGAATTAAATATTCAACCAAGATTTACCGCGATAAGAAATCCATGTGCGAATCTGGCTGAAAGAATCAACAGACAACTTGGAAATTTATTTAGGATCTTTGTCGGTGACCAACACACAAAGTGGTCGCGTTATGTACCAATCATAGAGAGTTGCATTAACGAGACGTACCACGAGACTATAGAAGTAACACCCTATGAGGCACAGCTCGGGAAAAAACCGACAAGAGTTTGGGAGAAATACCTAAACAAGGACATACTTCCAGTCAAATGAGCTGACCATAACCAAATATTCATTATATAAAAATGGCGCCCACTGTAACGAGAAAAAAATTTAAAATTTCTTAAATTTTCACCTCGACGGAGTGCGTTCACACGAGGCGGTGTCAACGACTTATAGTTGACGCAATAAATAAAGCGTAATGAGAAGATGTCAGAGTAGCGTCGCTAGCTTGACAATAGAAAGACGTTAAGCTCAAACTAACTATAGAAATTGGTGGTACAAGATGACAGGGAAAGTTTAGTTCAGAATTATTGCTATCTACTGCTGTAACAATTTGGCGAGGACATTCACACTCGTACTGAGGAATGTGGCAGATGTTCGACCATGTTACGTCAGTATACGATAAACGACAATAAGAGTGTAACTCTACGTTACAATGGGACGGATGCACTGCACTTTAAGAAACAATACGAGGGCTAAGATCGGACAAAAACTCAAGTCATGTTACACAGCTGGAGTTATCGTCTAAGTGACAGACAGAATTTACGAGTGGAAAGTTGGGGTGACTTCACCAGCCAGCAGATGTTCAAAATTATTAATAGCCACAAAAAAGGGGTATAACATGGAACAATACGCCAGTAGAACCGAAAGTACAGATAATGGCAATCTAGAGAAACACTGAGTTTACTTCAGACAATAGGTTGATGGACAAGCTTCTAATAGCCATAGTTTCTATGAAACGGGTCAACGTTCGTCAGAGCAAAATCGGGGGATGCCTAAGAACCTATCAGAAGCTAAAGGCCAGAGAGAAAACTGGTAGAGAGGAGTGTTTCCATAGCAACAGAAACGAAAAACCTATCGGAAGAACTATGACGTAGGATCTTGACATAGTGGGACAAAATATTCCAAGAAAACTCAAAACTGACCAATCACGAAATGAAGTAGGCGTGAACAGCGCCAGAGACAAAATTTTGAGTAGGGACGAGTTAATAAAACTATCTGTCCAAGACAGGAGTCAAGAGTCTTATCTCAACAGTTGACAGTTAATAAGTTTTACTCAAATCGTCAACCAGTTTACTTTAAGTACGAAGCGTGTCTTCAGTCTTATATCAAATTTTCTAGTAATACACTTTAAGTTCGAGAGACAGTGTTACGCAATTTTCAGACAGTTTATTCTAATTGTTCGGAAGTGAAATTCGAAGTGCGACGTAACGAACTTAGATAAGAATTATTCAAAGTGAACAAACAGATCGTTACACGAACAGATATCATCACACAAATAATATACTAAACAGTTGAACTTAATATAGTGTTATTACACCTTATTAACACCATAATGAACATGAAACATTAAACAAAGTATCAGATCACATGAACATTTGATAAAGCAGCGATAAGTGGAACTAGACATGTACATTAACGTTAAAAGAAACACACAACATACATCGTAAGATGAAGTATTTAATTGAACACTAAACATCAATTATTCACATAAACCAACACCAACGCGAGTGATCGGAAGAGTGTGTTAAGTGATTGTGATACAACAGCATTCAACGAAATGTGTCTCCATGCCATCTTCATTACTGGAACTCGACTCCACCAACGCTTAATGGATATTTCATAAATCAAGTAACCAATATTTTAATCATTACTACTTAGTTACTTCTACTGACCTGATTCTTTCAAAGAATTCATCCCTGAGAAAATTATTAATAAATGCAATGAATAAATCAGAAATTAAAACGTAATTAATAAATATATCAACAAAAGCTTATCTGGGATTAATGAACGCATTAATAAGTAGAATATGAATTGTTATATTATTTGATTTATATATGTATGTATGTTTTTCTTTGTTCCAGCATATATAAAAACATGAATTTGTTATTATAAAATATGTATGTATTTCAGGTACAGCGACGTATCATATGTACGATTATTATCATTGTGAATGATAAATAAACTAGCAATTTAAGTTGATCATATATATGCGTTCATTATTATCTAATACAACCCAGATATTAACTTAGAATTTGAAAGAAATATAAAGTAGAATTTTAAGAGTTTCTTTTGCTCAATTAAAGTAAATGAATTGACAACACTAATTTAGTAAATGATATCAAGTATGTGTTTATGAATAATCGGAATAGTTATACATTGTGTTAAATGGCTGCATAACGCGCGGCATGAAAGTAATCAATTAATGCAAGTAACTACATATTATCTATTACAAATAAATGTAATACAATATTAAAATATTTATTATAAATCAATTATATTGATTTGATATCATCAGTAATATATAATATTCATTATAACTCCTTGCTAGGGTATCCTTCTATGACATTCAGCTAGAACAATCTTTGGTTTCGCTAAACGCCCAGCTGCCCCGTTGATTAGTGCGTTTGCCTCCGTCGTATCCCTAGTATTTTCTCATTGTACTTTTGGTAAACTTTGTACTCGTTTAAACTTTGTACTGTAATACCGCATTGCAGTCTCGTGCCGTGACGTCATTTTTTCTCCCCGCTATCTGCTGCCGGCTTGATGCAGGCTGGCAGCAGTGAAAGTTAGTTTAGTTACTTGCAAGACTCCGAGCGGGCACCTCGCCTCAGTTTAGCCAGACGCGGCTACATTATTTTCATTATTTCTAAATTCTAGCATGATCAACATGCGATAGTTACTTAGGCGACCTCAGCCTTTTACGCACGATTATGTCTTTCAGTATTTTATTCTATCTCAATTATCAGGCATTTATGCCGCGCTGAACTGCACGCGCCAGCAATTATCTTCTGACAAATTCTCAATAAATAATTAACTCTAAAAGCATATACAGTCCACTTCGTCATTTCATTTCACACCAGCTACCTCAACAACTAGCGTTCTAAGAACAACTTAAGATTTCATCAAGAGCGTCTAAGACGCAACATTTTGGTCCTACGGGCCGAATTTGGGCCACCATGGCCGTATCCGAATCGTGATTCGGAGTAGGATTACAGACATATTTCATATAATGGGCCCAAACAACGTTTGGTTCAAGCCCGAATACTTTCAACCTTTAGATTGCTGGCCGTTGCATGCCTTCATTATTCTCAAAAAAAAAAAACTTCATACTTGACATCATCAAGATCCTGCAGAGCATCATATCTGAGAAAGCAAGACACTACGAGTCATCATCATTTGTCATACAGCGATATTCCAGAACTTCAAAATTACGGAGAGCTACAACTTCAAGCGTCACCCGACCAGCAGAAACAAGAGTTGCGCCAACCTCTAAGGCCTGCCGAACAGGATCAACAAGGAAACAACAGGATCGGAGCCATCTTGAACATGCCGGGATTCACAATCCGTGTGACTATGAACTTGCATTTTTTATAATTTTTCATGTATAATTTTTATGTACAGCAAAGTCAGTAATATTTTAGTACAGATTTAATAGCATTTAATATAAAATCATTCACAATTTTTACATAAACAGATATTAGGGTCAAGTGGCCATAAACTTGTATTTTTACCTAGATTTTCATTTACGCAGTTGTACTATAATACATTCAGAAACTTAAGTGAGGTGATAAGACTATATGTATATTGTCACTTTGAATGATTCATATTTTCAATAACTTTCATAACTATTTTTTTTAAAGTGAAATAAGTACCTATTATAGTAAGTAATAGATTAAGGTGTACACCGATCACTGGCTCCCGCATCATATCAGGATTTAGCAAATTATTCAAGTTACAACAATTGTTCACCTGCTCTATATTTAACTATCGTTTTCGAATTACATTTGCATTTAGTCATGGCTGATGTGAAGGCGCTAATTAAGAAACGGGGCACAATTAAGGCTTCTATATCCCGTGTAAATACATTTGCGGACAATTTCGATCCAGACATAAGCGATCACCATGCCTTAAAAATTAAGCTCCGCCACTTGATGGAATTGTCCGCGAAGTATGATGAAATTTAAACCCAAATTGAGGCAGACGATTCCGATTTCACATCAGTCAGTGACAGAGTTGAAACAGAGGATGATCTCTGTACTATTCAGTGCAAACTACACCATTTATTAGAACAAGTAGAGGAGGTGAACAAGAAACCATTGATTCAAGCTGAAGTTATGCCAATTAAAACCTCCCCTATACAGTTAGAGCCAATTAAATTGCCCTGCTTCTCAGGCAACATTATTATAATATGTTTGTGGAACTAGTACACGTCAGAACTGACCTGACGGACATTCAGAAATTACACTATTTACACTCTTCATTAAGAGACGAAGCTTTAAATGTAATAAAATCTCTCCCAATAACCCATGACAATTATGCGGTAGCCATTGATCTATTGAGGGCCAGGTATGGCAGCAAATTAATTGTCTCAGCCTATCATATAGGGAATGTCTTGGGCATGAAGTCCATTCAACAGGAGTCCATGGTTGGCATTTCCAAATTCATTGACGAGATCACCGCGAATATAAATGCTTTAAATTCATTGAATTTTCCGGTAAATACCTTTGAAATCATTTTCATTCAATACTTGACGCAAAAACACGATAACCAGACATGTCGGCTCTGGAAAGAAAGCTTGTCCGACGAGCAATTTCCTAATCTCAATAACTTCATTAAATTTGTAAATAGTAGAAGGCAATTATTGCAAAACGTCGGCGGCGCGACCAGCTCAGTAAGCAGAATATACATTAGCGATAAGACTCCCTATCGCAAAGCTACTAAACCGGTTGATATTACTAGGTCAACATTCCATTCTCATATCAGCAACAACATTTGTCAGCTGTGTAGGGGTAAACACCGCCTTTCTGAATGCCCACAATTCGTGGCTATATCTCCCCTTGAACGAAAAAATATTTTAATTAAAAAGAAACTCTGCTTAAATTGCATACGTCCAGGCCATGATCTCGCGCACTGTCCTTCTAAATTTGCTTGTAGGACATGTGCTAAACGCCACCACACAATGATCCACATGTCAGTCAATAACCCCTCGGTTAGAGGCAACAATCAATTTTCACTGAAACTGCAAACAAACAAATCTATTTTATTATCCACCGCTCTCTGCATGACAACTGACCATGCCGGTAGGAAGCACCCAGTAAGGATTTTATTAGACTCAGGATCGCAAGCTAACTTCTGCACCATGAGTCTCGCACGTCGCATGGGTCTAAAACTAACTAAATCTCAATTACCCATCACCGGTATAAACAATTCCTTATCTCAAGCTGACTTCAGTACTACGGTAAGGTTGCATTCTCGTTACAAGAATTTTAGTTTGAACGTACATTGCGCTGTGCTTCCCAGTATCACGAATAATCTTCCTGCGGAATCGTTTGATATCTCATCCCTAAATTTGCCAAAGGGCATATTCCTAGCTAACCCGCAACTGAACTTTTCTTCGCAAATCGACATATTGCTTGGTGCCCAGTATTATTTACAATTAATTGAACCTGTCAAATTCATCCGTAGCCCACATTTTCCCATAATACAGGAGACAAAATTGGGATTCATTCTCGCGGGTAACTTGCCCTTTAATGTCGACATGACAAAACCTGTCTCATCATTCATAGCATGCGAAGACAATAAAGCCATTTCCTCTCAATTAAAGGACTTCTGGCAATTGGAGGACGTTGCTGCTCATGCTCCCTCGGTTGAGGACTCGGAATGCGAAAGTCATTTCGTCGCTAATACGTTCCGTAATAATGATGGTAGATTTGTGGTATCCCTACCTCGCAGGTCATACAATTCTCATTTGGGCGATTCTCTTCACGGAGCTATCCGCAGATTTCAATCACTGGACCTCAAGTTCAAGCAGGACCCTGCCCTTCATAAAGACTATAGCACATTCATGCAGGAATATTTAACTCTTGGTCACATGTCTTTGCTTGATGCTTCCGATTTGTCAGTTAACAAATCAGACACCTTTTACTTGCCGCACCACTCAGTTTTTAAAGGCTCTAGTGTAACTACCAAATTGCGAGTTGCTTTCGACGGCTCTGCCAAAACAACAAATAATTTGTCCTTGAACGACACATTGATGGTTGGTCCCACGGTCCAGCAGGATCTTTTCTCTATTATGTCTCGGTTTCGCACTCACCGATATGTCCTCATTTCGGACATTGAGAAGATGTACCGTCAAATTTTAGTTAATCCCAAGGATTCTAATTTGCAACGAATTGTCTGGCGCGACGCCCCCCATAGGGAACTTCAACATTACGCCTTGAGGACAGTCACATATGGGACTGCAAGTGCGTCATTTCTTGCCACAAGATGTCTGGCACAAATAGCCCAGGAAAACAAAACTAAACACCCTAGCCTATAGGTTGTTCAGCCATCGCAAACGATTTTTATGTGGACGATCTCATGACCGGTCCAGATAACCCGCACATTCTATCTAAAACGAAATCCGACATTACAGATTTATTAAGCCAATACGGTTTTATCTTGTACAAATGGTTTTCCAATGATCAAACCATTATAGCTTCACACGCCAATTCTTCCCTCGACTTTAGCAAAAATCAAACTGTACGTACTTTGGGTATTCAATGGGACATTGACGAAGATAGTTTCGTATATAGTTTCCAAAGACATGTCAAAGTGGAGGTATTCAACAAGAGAACGGTATTATCAGTTATCGCAGGTATTTACGACCCATTGGGACTCATTGGCCCGATTACATTTTGGTGTAAGCATTTCATGCAGATATTGTGGTTAACAGGTACAAGTTGGGACGACCCCTTATCAGACTCATTATCTAATCAGTGGGTAGAGCTTTATTCTCAGCTGATTTCAGACACTTACTTTAAAATTCCAAGGTCTGTAAAGAGTTTAAATAATTCACAAATCATTTCATTCCAGCTCCATGGGTTTGCCGACGCGTCAGCAAAGGATTACGCGTGTTGTATTTATGTGCGTACGGTGTATTCAAACCGCAGCATCTCATCAAACTTGCTGTGCTCCAAGCCTAGAGTCGCTTCCTTGAAGCAGGTAACACTTCCCAGACTTGAACTTTGCGCCTGTCTCTTATTGGCTCACCTGGTGTCCAAGGTTATAAACGCCGTGAGTTACAAATTCGACGACTTATATTTTTACTCTGACTCGATGATCGCCTTACACTGGATCCACCAGCAGTCTTCCAGATGGAAGGTATTTGTCGCCAACTGTGTTGCGGAAATACAGCGTCTCACTGCAAAGGGTACCTGTCATCATGTCTCGTCACTTGACAACCCTGCCGACATTCTATTGCGTGGTTGTCTCCCTCGGGTTTTACACGGTCACCCACAATGGTGGTACGGTCCATCCTGGTTGTCCCATGAGTCATCATCATGGCCCACCAGTGCCTTCGATGCCCATTCACCCTGCACTCATCCCGATTTTGAGCAGGAACAACGAAAGCAGATCTAAACCTCATTGATTGTCGCTTCATCTACGCCTAGTTATTTTGAAAACTACTCTTCGCTTTCAAAACTCCTTCGTGTATTTTCGTATTGCCGTCGATTCATTTGGAACTCTAGGCTCCCCATAGCTGATAGGGACACTTCCTTTTTAACTTCCCATGAGTTACATGGTACACTTTTGGTTTTTATTCGCCAGTCCCAGCAATCGCACTTAAGCATCAAATCAAGGAACTTGAGGCACAACGCTGTATCCTTAATAATAGTAAAATTCTTTCACTTAACCCCTTTCTGGACAATGCGGGGATATTACGCGTGGACGGACGTCTTCAGCACTTCCAGCTTACCTATGACAGCAAACACCAAATCATACTCCACCCGCATTCTCACCTCAGTAAATTAATCATAGAAGGTGAGCATCTTCGTCTACTACATGCTGGGGTACAATTGACTCTGTACGGCAGAAATATTGGATAATTGATGATAAATCTTATATACGTTCAGTAATACACAAATGTATCACTTGTTTTCGATTCCGTGCTAGGGGCGCAAGCCAATTATTAGGTCAATTACCCCCTTCCCGGGTTACGCCTGCTAAGCCATTTTCTCAATCTGCAGTCGACTATGCCGGCCCCGTATTTATACGTCATGGCGGGCAGCGTTCAAAATCGACGTCATAGGCTTATATTGCTCTATTTATATGCATGGTCACTAAAGCTATTCACCTTGAACTAGTCTCAGATCTTAATCTCAGACGTTTTCATACAGCCTTAAAACGGTTTATAGCTCGTAGAGGTATCCCTGATCAGATATTCTCCGACAATGGTACAAATTTTCGTCGTGCTAGTAGTACACTTCACGAATTATACAAACTTTTTCAATCTAATGGTTTTGAACAGACCACCCAGGATTTTACCAGTGCCCAAGGCATCAAATGGTCCTTTATTCCCCCCTCAGCACCTCATTTCGGTGGCTTGTGGGAAAGCGGAGTCAAGAGCGTCAAGTTTCATTTGCGGCGCGTTGTCGGCGGAACCATCCTTACGTTCGAGGAGTACTACACTATCCTAACTCAAATAGAGTCCTGCCTTAACTCACGCCCCTTGTTCGCCATATCAAATGACTCCAGGGACCCCGAACCTTTAACTCCAGCGCACTTCCTGGTTGGTTCTCCGCTCACTGCACTCCCGGAACCTGACTATTCCCAAGTCAATATTGGTCGTCTGGGCAGATGGGAGCTGCTCCAAAGATTCACCCAGTCTATATGGAAAAGGTGGTCGAAAGATTATTTGCACCAGTTGCAACAACGCAACAAATGGTGCATCCCGTCAAAAAATTTGACTCCCGGACAACTCGTCTTTATTCTAGAAGACAATCCCCCCCCCCCACTACAGTGGAAACGCGGGGTAGTCACTAATGTCTATTCGGGTCAGGATTCAATAGTGCGCGTTGCGGATGTTCCCAAACGGTATCCTACTTCGACCCATTCATAAATTATGTCCACTTCCAGTGGCCTCAGACTAATTGCATGAGCGTTCATGCGACATGCATCCTTGATTTGAACCTTTATCCTGCTTTACATTTGTGATTTTTATTATATTGTTATTAAGTTTTTTATTATTGTATTGCCATATTGAATCAGTTTTTGAGGATGTTTTCTTTATATAGATTAAGTGTTATTATTTATTGTTATTAATTTTATTAATATTAATTTGTTATTATTAATTTGTTAAAATTTAAATACAGTATATGTATTTACTATATGCTTCAAGAAAGATCATGTTTAGTTATATAAGAACTTTGTTTTTATCATGAGTTTTTATTTTGTACATTCTTTAGCACAGAAATTGTTTTGTTTTGCTTTTGAGTTTTTCTGATAGCTTAATTAATTTTGTTATTTACAGATTTTTATGTCAGGGTCAATTTAATGTATAAAGCTTTCAAGTATTTTGTGTTGCCTTTGTATATAACATTTGATAATAACTATTATGTTTGTCTTTTACTATTGTATTATTCTATGGTTATATATTTTTGAATTTTTTGGGGATTATTATTCTAATATTATGCATATGAATTATATGTCTCTTATCATTGTATTGTCATCTGTTGCATATTTTTGAATTTTTTGGGATCATTATCCTACTATAATGTCTGCCTGATTATTGTATTATCATTTATCATTATCATGTTATTATGCGTTATGGAATTTTTAGTATCATTATTCTATTAATATGTAACGCAAATTATTATGTATTATGTATCCTTACATGAATTTGGTATGTCAATCATATTGTTATGTACTATTAATTTCGTGGGTGTCATTGCTTGATTGTTATGCATGTCAATTAAGTATTATGTCTTTGTTATTGTATTATCATTTGTTATGTATTATTGAATTTTGGTGTCATGTAATGTCAATTATTATGTACTATTCACACAATGGCTTAAGTTGCAAAATCGCCCGATTTGCGGGCAGTATGGTAAACTTTGTACTCCTTTAAACTTTGTACTGTAATACCGCATTGCAGTCGTATGCAGTGACGTCATTTTTTCTCCCCGCTATCTGCTGTCGGCTTGATGCAGGCTGGCAGCAGTCAAAGTTAGTTTAGTTACTTGCAAGACTTCGAGCGGGCACCTCGCCTCAGTTTAGCCAGAAGCGGCTACATTATTTTCATTATTTCTAAATTCTAGCGTGATCAACATGCGATAGTTACTTAGGCGACCTCAGCCTTTTACGCACGATTATGTCTTTCAGTATTTTATTCTATCTCAATTATCAGGCATTTATGCCACGCTAAACTGCATGCGCCAGCAATTATCTTCTGACAAATTCTCAATAAATAATTAACTCTAAAAACATATACAATCCACTTCGTCATTTCATTTCACACCAGCTACCTCAACAACTAGCGTTCTAAGACCAACTTAAGATTTCATCGAGAGCGTCTAAGATGCAACAACTTTGTTCTGGCGATTGTTCTGCCTATCAGCCAGAACAATCCCTTAATTTCTCCACACTTTCAGCTGCATTTGTTAACCTTGTTCACACGCCTCTGCTGTATTTCCTGGTAAATTTTCTCTCTGCCGAACCTCTGCTCTTGTTAGATTTATGATACCTACAGACATTGTATTAACTCCTTTTATAGCTTCCCATATACGTCAATGTCATTTCAAAATCTGCCACCTGTTTTTTTTTTTTTTTTAAAATCTGTCCTCAATTTGGGTCCAGTGAGATGATCTCCTTGAATCCAAAGGATCCCAAATCCCAAATTTACGCCCTTTACATGGTGCTTTCAATGATACCTCGACATTCTGTCTCAAGTGTCCTTCATCCTATGAATGTAGTATGTGTGCCATTTACCTGTATGACCTAATTAATGATGGTTATCCATATATAACAACATCCCCTTAGATGAAAAAGACTACAAAGGCGAACTATACAGGATAAAATATCTAGCAGAATCTAACGGATATGACAGAACAATAGTCAGTAAACTCCTACACAAAACACAAAACAAACGACAGACAAAGACAGAAAACAACAAATTCATAACACTAACATACATCAACAAACAAACTGAAAAAATTGCCCACAAATTCAAAAAAGCAGGATACAGAATCGCTTACAAAACTACTAACAAAACAGAACACACACTATCAAAACGCACGCACAAAACACAAAACAAATTCGATCTACCCGGTGTATACAAGCTAAATTGCTCAAATTGCAATAAATTCTACATAGGCCAGACAGGACGTAGCTTCAAACAAAGATACATTGAACACACAAAGGCACTCCATACCACTACAGAAACCACCTTTGCAAACCACCTCATTGAAGCAAACCACACATATAAAAACATCGACAATAACATGAACATTCTACACGTACACACAAAAGGCCGAAAACTAGACACTCTAGAACAATTAGAAATATACAAACACACAAAAACAAATAAAAACGACATCCTAAACGAACAGACACAATTCAAATCGCACGCATTATTCGAACACATCTCACCACACACACACACACACACACACACACACACACACACACACACACACACACACACACACACACACACACACACACACACACACACACACACACACACACACACACACACACACACACACACACACACACACACACACACACACACACACACACACAGAGAGAGAGCTTCGATCTTTCAAAAAACTATCCCGTCGCCAACAACAAGACGGACAGCGCTACCTACGGCAGCCTCTGATGAAGCCTTCTAAAGGTGAAAGCCGGTTTAGGCTGTAAGGTAAATCTTTACGATTTTACTTATAAAAAACTTAGTGTTCCGAGTCGTCAAACAATAGTGATATTCCGGTAATATCGGTCGAGTTTCACCGGTAATAAATTTGTTTCCACTGTCTTTACATTTTTGACAGACGTCACAGGATTTCATTACTCGGCTGATTGTCCTACACATTGAGTCCATCGTGAAATATTCCTTTACTAACTGTATTGTTTTCTTGGTTCCGGTGTGTCCGTAAATTTGATGAATCTCTTTGATGAGTTTGGTTTGGAATTCGTTAGGAATATATAACTTTCAGTGGTTTTTCCACTTGCGGTATAATTTATTACAGATTACCTTGTAGTGTAGCTTTATTCGGTCATCATCTCCTTCCTGAACCTTTTTTATAATTTCTTTTAATTTTTCATTTGTCATTTGTATTTGAAAGATGTTCCGTAGTTTGCTGGCAATATTCTTATTTAATTTTACTTCTATTCTATTAATGTAGTATTTGTATTTATCTTCCGCTATTCCTTTACAGTCGTGGTATTCTGGGTACCTGCTCAGGATATCCGCAAAGATGTCCTCTTTACCTTTGCAGTGTAAGATTTCAAAGTTGTAATCCTGTATGCTGAGTATCCATCTTGTATTATTCAGATGACATTTCTGGATGAATGTTAATGCCTTATTGTCTGTTATAATGGTAAGTGGTTGTCCTAATATGTATATCCGGAATTTTTGCAAACACTGTACTATTGCGAGTAGCTCTCGTTCGGTAGCAAAGTAAATTTTCTCTGCATTCTTAAACGTTTTGTTCGTGTATGCTATGACAGCAACCTCCCCATTATCATTGATTTGGTACAGTTGACCTCCATTTGCATAATTGCTGGCGTCACATTGCAGGTAAAATCGCCTTCCTGGTATGGGAAATTTCAGCATTACAGTATTAATAAATAATTCTTTCACTCTTTGGAACTGTTCTGCCACATTCGAATCCCATTTGAACTTATTACCTTTCTGTAGTAGTTTCAGTAATGGTTGTGTACGTTCTGCATACTTGTTTGTGAATTTGTTGTAGAAATTTGTAAGACCTAAGAAACCTTTCAGCTGTTTGGTATTTCTGGGTGTGGGAAAGTTTAGTATAGCTGCTACCTTATCTGGTGTGGTCTTAATTCCGTTGGTTGTTAGACAATACCCCAGGTACTGAATCTCTTTTCTAAAGAACTGTGATTTTTCCAAATTGACTGTCATATTCGCATTCTTCAAGTTATTCAATAAATTTTCCAAATGCACGATGTGTTCTTGCTCATTGTTAGAAAAGCATAGGATGTCGTCCACATAAATTATAGTGTTTTTCTTTACCTCTTCTATCAGTACATAACCTAACCCACGTGCTAAGCTAGCGAGACTGGTGCTTAGTCCAAACGGTGTGACCTTAATCTGTAGCATTTTCCTTCATGCAAGAAGCCTGTATAATTTTGACATTGTTCTGCTAGAGGAACTTGCCAAAAAGTACTTGTCAAGTCAATTGTTGACATAACCCTTATGTTGTTGCACCTGGCCAATATTTCATTTATTGGAGGTGGTCCTTCATAATCTGGTGTTGTTACACTGTTTATTTTGCAGGCGTCCAGACATAAGCGAACTTAGCAATCCCGTTTGATTACCGTCACCAGCGGGTTAATATAGGGGCTCTGGGCACGTTCTATTATTCCATACTCCAGCATCCTCCTAATCTCCGCTTGTACGGCCTCCTGGCATTTAATCGGTACGGGCCATCCCTTCTGTAGATACGGCGTATTATCATCCACATGGAAATAATGCTCATAACCTCTGATGCGACCTGGTCGTTCATCGAACACTTCCTTGTAACGACTTAGAAGTTGTTCCATCTGGCTCCCCATCGTTGTATCTGCTCCTTCTATCTTGTCTATCTTCTTAATTATTTCTTCATCTATGGCACTGACATCTTCTCTTATTACCATTAGTGGTATTTCATACAACTCTTCATTTCCTATTGAATTTACTTCTGTTTTCAACTGGATATTATTTTTCTTTATATCAATTTTGCTTTCTGTTTGTTTAAGAAAATTCATACCAAGTATACATTCCCTTATAAGTCCTGGCACTATTAAAAAAACACAATTGATGTTTAACTTATCATTTATGCTAATCTTGCAAAATATTTGCTTTCTGATATGTTTTGATCTTCTACCCATCGCACTAATTATGGTTGTATTATTAATGCTAAGAATTTCATGTTTACCTAACTTACTTTTAGTATTATTATACCAACTTTCAGACAATGCGTTAATTGCACTACCTGTATTGATTACAGCGTTTACATGTACCTTATTTATCTTAACAACTAACTCTGGGCTTTTAACAAATTTTATATTAATGTTTTGTTTGGGTTCTTCCATTAACTCTTGTCGCATATCTGGAAACATTGTGTTTACAGCTGCGTCGGGTCCTTTTAAACATTTTGGTTTGTTGACATTAATCAGGGTGTATTGACCTTGCCTGCAGTCACTGGCTGTTCATTTTTGGGTCACCCCCTTTACTCCCTGCTGCCTGGCTGTCAATAACCAAGGAATTTACAACCGGTTGGCCACTTTCTACCTTCGGCCTTGGTGAGAATTTCTGCCACACCCTAGCTTTTGTTCATCCAACCCTCTGTGTTTTTGAAAGTTTTTGTGTTCAACGACCTGTCTCGTGTTCCGCTCGTTCGTTTTCTGAAACTCGTTATTTGTTCTGTTGCTTATTCCCATGTATTCCTGCAACAATACTTAGAAATTGTTAATCGTGGTCACGCCCCTAGTTACCACAGCTATCTGAATTTCCATGTTATAATGGCATGCTAACTGCTTAATTAAGTGACGATCAGACATAATCGGTATCAATTGCCTACATTGCAATACAAATCTCTCCATATACTGGATCATACTAAGGGAACCATTCGGATTAAACCGACCATACTCTAGTTGATCGCGAATCCACTCCTGCTGAGTAGCACCCCAGTATTTTTCAACAAATATGTCTTCAAATTCTTGAAAGGTATTCACTTGACCTCTTACAATGCGCCACCAGATGGCCGCTTCCCTAGTCAAATGTCTGTCGAGCCATCTCGTGTTTTCCACCGGATAATATATTTCTTGTAGTTCCTTCAACTCTTTCAGAAACTCCATTGGAAAGCTGTCCTCTCCATCAAATGTAATTTCTTTATTACCATTGTTTCCATTCATGGCGACGGCTGGTCTTTGTTCAATCTCGTCCAATCTACGTTGCACCCTGAGTTGGTTTTCTTTAACCGTTGTTAGTGTGTTCGTCATCTCAGCCAGCCTCCTTCCTTTTTCTATCGACACACTGTTTAATTTTTCTTCAGTGTCGTGTTGAGCGTCCTTTGTATTTCGTACTTGCTGTTCTATTACCTCCACTTGTTGCTTGTTTTGTTGTTGATTATTAATGATTGCTTCTTGCCATTCTCGGCGGTCCTTCTCTTGGAATTCTTTATTCTCTTTAGCTTGTTTCTCAATCTCCTTATTTATCTCTTTCATCCCGCTCTCATTCTTCTTCTGCAACTCGCCAAGTTTTCCTTCCCACCTTTTGGATTGTTCTTGTAGTTCTACATTTATTTAGTTAATCTGACCTTGTAGATTCCCGTTTATCATCTCTATCTTTTCTTATAAATTTTTACTAATTATTTCCTCTAATTTACCAATTTGTTCTTCATTATGTCGTTTTATTTCCTCTTTCATTTCTTTATTCTGTTGTTCGTTATGTTTTCTTAGTTCTTCTTTCATTTCTTCATTTTGTTTGCTCTGGTTTTTACTCATTTCTTCATTTTGTTTTCTTATAAATTTCATCAACATAGCGAAATCCATTTCGCGAGGTTCTGATTCGTGTCCCCGCACCCTATCTGAGTATGACGTTGACACTTCCGTAACTCTCCACCGTATTATCTTCCAATCCTTCGATACCTAACTGGTTATTTACTTCGAATTCCTGGCTTTCAAAATTATCTCTCGTTGCCATTTTCGCACGACTCCGCATAATCATTCAGACACACTGAGAGATTATTACTATTCTATATCTACCTACTTACTTCTAACAAATTAATATGCACGCTGTCTGTCCTCTGCCTGCTTACCAACAATAAATACTGCTTGTATGCCAAGCCGTGCGTGTGGGCACCAAATATTACGTTTTAATTACTCGTTACTATTAATTATATTGTGTTAATTAATAGACTATATTCTTTCAATCTACCAACGGTAATTAAAGTTACAATGAAGTCTACTGATGTTAATTGTAATTGTATTAAGTTTACTTATGCGTGATGAGTACAAATAATCTTTTATGTTCAAGGATACTAATTGTTGTATCATCCCACAGGTAGTTATTAAATAATGAAACGCATACACATTTATCAGTATAATTGTTGCATTTATTATTATTATGTTACTTGTCATTCATATTAATTCCATATGATTTGAACATTTTATGATCATTCGTTAATTTAAAATATAATCTATCTCAATAGACATTCATTCTAAGATCTCTATCTCAAGGTTCGATTTATTTTAACACTTATCTCTATTAAATATCATATTACACATATTTTATTTAGAAATGGATTCATGTTTAATATATATGAAGTTTATCTTTAATAAGACATACGTGAGTTTTTTAAGTAAGCCATATTTTATACGTAGGTTCTTTGAGTAGGACAGACAGGTGTTTTAACAAAATATTAACTAATGCATAAAAGTTACTGTTGGTATTATCCAATCTGCGGAGTGTGGATCTGCACTGATTTCATCTCCCACTCCTTAGATCTGCCATGAAAGTGTAGATGCGCTAATCATATCGTGGTTTACTCTCGTATTGCATGATAGTTGAACACTTTTTTGATCACTCCACTTTGACTAATACACTCCGGCATCTTCCGACGTTTCAATAGAATAATTACCGGTTACTAGTTATAACGTTTATTCTTGTTACACGAGTTATAGTTTTCACACGACTGTTTTAGAACACATGCTGCGATCCTAATTGTTTTACAAGTTATACATTACTACAACCTTAGTTCGCAATCTTCAATATTAATTGTATTATACACATTGTTTGTTAACTTTGATTCTACGAAATATAATATAAATTACAAATCTTCACAATTATTTACACATGTTAAATCTTCGTACGATTTAAGTCACCTCGCGGGACTTTCACTACGACTAATTATGAATTTCCATAAAGACTCTGAACTGTTAAGTTAAGACTCCACGAAACTTATAACATATTCTCGTCAACACTTATGACCGACTCCCCCGAAAGATTATTATTAGACTCCTTGATCGCGCTCTCGGCTTATTTTATATACTGAATACACCTAATTCCCCCTTAAGATTCTCTTAGTCCACCATCTTTGTTACCATTGATTATCATTCTTCTTTTCTACAAAGATTCCCTCCTATTTCTATTACATGTTTTCCCACTATGCTTCCATTGGTTTTGCATTCTAGTTTTCTAGGAACTTTACTTCTGGAAACCCGCCTACGTTGAAGTCTGGCTTCTGATAGGATATCTTACTTCCCTACTCTATTTTTCTTGCTTTTGGTTCCACCCTCAGTCTGTGACGATAGTTCGATTTCACACGCATCAATCATCCTATCATTTTTTCTTATGTCCCTTTCAGACAAATTCTCTTAATTGCCTTCTAACACACAGCTGCATCTGGTTAATGAGTGTACTCCACTTTGCTGTAGATTTCTCAGTATCTCCTTGTCTTGCCCCCGCTGACTTTTCTATACCCAAGCGAGACCAATTCCTTCATTGTCTTACAATGTCCAGCTGCATCCTCTGTCAGAGTTCACACACTTGGTGTGGCCTTTCTTAGTAAATTTCTCTCTGGTGTTTTTGCTATCCCTTACTCAGAACCACCCTTTTCTTTAAGTGTCCAGATGTATTCGTTACATTAGTTTAATAACCTCCTGTGTGGCTCTCTTTGTATTTCTAATTGTACGCCTTGCTAGGGTATCCTTCTATGACATTCAGCTAGAACAATCTTTGGTTTCGCTAAACGCCCAGCTGCCCCGTTGATTAGTGAGTTCGCCTCCGTCGTATCCCTTCTTAGTATTTTCTCATTGTACTTTGTTCTGGCGATTGTTCTGCCTATCAGCCAGAACAATCCCTTAATTTCTCCACGCTTTCAGCTGCACTTGTTAACCTTGTTCACACGCCTCTGCTGTATTTCCTGGTAAATTTTCTCGCTGCCAAACCTCTGCTCTTGTTAGATTTATGATACCTACAGACATGTGCGCGTCGACGTTGAAGGCTGTTACACTCCTCTGTACTGTATTAACTCCTATTATAGCTTCCCACATACGTCAATGGCATTTCAAAATCTGCCACCTGCTTTTTTTTTCGCGTTTTGACGTTACAATGTGGAGATTATTCTAAAAAAACAATAAGACTTTGTGGGGTAAAAATATGAGCATGCATGGTATGTTTTATGAGAATTTTCTGATGCATTCAAAAGTTATAGTAACACATATACACCAAATAGATAAATAAGCAGATAGACACATAGATAGGTGGACAGACAAATGCGAAATGTTCAGTTAAAACTGAGAGCTTGCGTTGTCATGAAACACAAAGTGTTATTTCTGAAGATGCCAGAAACACAATACAAATAAGATTTAAATGTCCTTCATAATTTAAAATATATGTTCTTGCAAAATTTTATATATTTATTATAATGTTGGTAGGGAACCAATGTTTCAAAGAACACATACATTTTTGTTTTTGCAGAGTGATTTTGGGACTGCTAGTACCTCTTTCCTCAGTGTTATTTTTATTTATATATTTGATGATTGAAGTATTAAAGAGTCGTCTAAACACAACATTATGCAACAGATTCTTGTTGAAAAGGATTATATTTAAATATCACTATAATATTGACGACTCGGAACACTAAGTTTTTTATAAGTAAAAACGTAAAGTTTTACCTTACAGCCTAAACCGGCTTTCACCTATAGAAGGCTTCATCAGAGGCTGTCGTTAGTAGCGCTGTTCGTCTTGTTGTTGGTGACGAGATAGTTTTTCGAAAGATCGAAGCTGTGTGTGTGTGGTGAGATGTGTTCGAATAATGCGTGCGATTTGAATTGTGTCTGTTCGTTTAGGATGTCGTTTTTATTTGTTTTTGTGTGTTTGTATATTTCTAATTGTTCTAGAGTGTCTAGTTTTCAGCCTTTTGTGTGTACGTGTAGTATGTTCATGTTATTGTCGATGTTAACACTTTCAACCCTGGTCATTTCAGCATAGGCATGTCCCAGCAGCCTGGGTGTTTTCCACATTTTCTTTTTAATAGTAAGATTTGTTAAAAACAACATAAATTACATGTAAAGTTAAAGACTGGATCTTATATTTTCATAAAATGATACACTATTTATTTCTCCTGTAGGTGAAATTAATTTTTAGTATCTAGATCAGACACACGTTTTTGAATAATAATAAAGGTTTTACAAGGTATTTTCACATAATAAATAGTTTCTTATTTGTAACTACTGTACAAAAATTACTTTCCTTATAATACTAAGGCACACAATGTAGTAAAAATCAGTCCATTTGCAATAATCTGCTTTTGTATGGTACAAAATAAAACAGTCACGGTAACACAAACCGACATTGCAAGTTTCACAATAGTCAGAAAATCACAGAGCAAAAAGCTGATTTGTGCTGCTATCTGTGTATTAAATAACAGAATCCCATAAATGTTTTGTACAGATGCCATTAAATGTGTGTGAAGTGACAAAGGTAAAATTTACGGGCATCAGGATTTTGAGCAAAATCATGCGGCCATAAATTTTATGGGCATCGGGTCGAAAGTGTTAAGTTAGTACAGAACCTACTTAAGACAACAGAATTATATGTAAAATAAGATTGCAAAGAAACTCCAGCAAGTACACAACAATTACAACAGAAGTGTTTCTCACTGATGCTGTCTATATATTACCTGTGAACTGCAAGTGGACTACCATCTAAGTAAAGGTGAAGGTTACATTACCCAGTTTGCTACACAGTAATTTTATATGAAATCCCCCTCCCTCATAGATAATTCCTGGCTACAGTACAGTATATCAGTATTCACACTAAGTACTGTATCAGTGTTCATAATATGGTAGTTTCATTATTATTGATTATTTGGATCTTCAGGTAATCAAGTATAACATAACAAAAAAATAAATAAATAGAATATCTGCTACAACAATGAACTGGTGATTTCTCTATGTGCTTTCTGTAGATCTAATAACTTGAATGGTACTAACACTTCAATTTTGTTGTTTTTTTAATATTTTTTTTTAATTTTCTTATTAAACAAATTAAAGAAAAGTTATTTTCTTATTGATTTTGTATTGTTGAAATATTTTATATCAAGTTTTAGAGGAAATTAATTTTATTTGATTTTTATGGAGTGATTTTGTTTATCTTTGCCATTTAGATTTTAATCTTTGAACTGTTTTTAAATTCAATTCAAACATAAATGGCATTAACAGTATAGGTTAAAAGTTTGTTGGTTTCACTTCCTCTATTGTTTTAACCATTTGCTAAATTTAAAAATAGTTTGTAGGCATATTTTTGTGCTATATCCAGTTAACTGGGATTTTTTGCAATTTAGACTGGTTTGGGCTTCATGACTGGATAAATGGGTCTCTACTCACAAGGTAAAAACTATGCCAGGAAAGTTGGTAGTGTTGGTTTAAGTCTAAATATGAATAGCTTGATAAAAGCTGGTAGAAAAGAAATTACTGACTAATGTTGTTTAGTTATTACTAGTAGTGTTGATTTTTGTAAGAACTGTATACTATTCCAGTGCTTTCGGTGATAAGAAGCATGCAAGTATTAGTTCTTATGATGTCATCACTACAACATTTCTCCTAATGAATATGTTTACACTTGTATTCCAACATTTAAACTGCCATGAATAACAGTCCTTTCTTTGCCATCCAGTCTCACACATAGGTAAGAGTTGTGACGGATTAGAATATAATTATTTCTGAGCTCAAAACCAGAACACGGTATACACACTTTCTTTATATTTGATTTTCCAGTATATTCATTTATAAAGATCAGTACACTAAATACTTTTTTGTTCCAACATATAGGAGATATTCAAACTGGTATATTCCCAGATGGTGGTTTTACCAGTTTGTTCCACCAGTGTTTAAGAAACACTTTTAAATTGGTACTTGGGCATCATTATTATACTCTGTTGTTCATATATGTTTGTAAATGATGCCACTTTCTAGAAAACAAATTTTTCATATCATTATATAAATCTAACTGTTATTTCTTCACATAATAAGCATTCAAAAGCTACTTCATCCCACAATTGAATCAACCAGTGATCTACACTGTAAATCAGCAATCAAATAGAGTAAGAAGTACTGTTTTCAACATAAAACTTGGTAGATCAGACATAAATTGTGTACATCAGAAGGCTTGTCTTAGTAATTATGTTCATCAAGAGTATGGCGCAAAGACAAAACTAGCTGCCTAGTTGATTTCCTGTCACTTGACTAATGTCAGTGTGGACAATATTTTTAGTACCAGTAAAATTTCAAAACTCTTGCAAACTGTAACATGTATAGTCTGAATGGTAACCACATTTCTCTCCAAGATTCACTGAAGAATTACATGTTATTAGTGTGTATATATATCCTCCTCCTATGGCACTACAGCACAAGTCGGGTCCTGGCCTCCACCAATCTCCGCCTCCAATCCAAGTGTGTACATATACGTATGGATATATATATATTGCAACGATACGTTTAGCATACGTATAGCAGTCGTACTAATTTCACAACCAGTACTAAATCCTCTGTACTCTTTACTTGTGTTAAAGTTGTATAACGATATTCACGTGCTTATCCACACTCAATCAACTACCAAAGCCTGCGACCCAGCCGGGGAACATCAAGGTAAATACTGCAGAAGAAGAGTATACCTTCGAGATGTGAGTAAGTGCGCACAAATGAGTAAGAGCATATGTGCAGAAGTAAGTGTCTAAGAGTAACGTTATAATATATATACACATATATACTGTATTATTTCCAGTAATTCAAACTATGTACATATTATCATCATCTGATAAATGTATGTGTGACAGTCTGTCAGTCATTGTCGCAGAAATAGTGTTTTACAACACACACACACACACACACACACACACACACACACACACACACACACACACACACAATGTCTATCTGTATGTTCCTGTTAACATAAATCATTCTAATTGATAAGGCATTACTAAGACTACAACAGTAGTAAATTAAAGCTACTTTCAACAATATTCATTTCTTGCATATTTTCACTTACTATTTGCGTTGACATAATTAGTCCACATTTTAGCAAACTGTAAACAGTCTACAGCATTGTACTATTTGCTTTTAGGATTAAGTATCAAATAAGTTATGCAAATCTGTAACTCAATTCACAGGAGTACAATCACTTTCAAATGAGCTATAACAAATATAGCAAATGTTTCACGGCCACAATATTTCTAAGTGTTGCTGAAGATTAGAAAGGAAGTCTATTAATATTTGAAATGTAAATATAGCCTATACAACAAAAAACTGGTAGCGACTGTTGGTTGTGAGAATTTTGAACAGCCATAAAATGTAAATACCCTTTTACACTACTTTTGCAGTTCACTATAAAATTCTATTATACAGTTCTGAGTTAAAAAATACAGTTAAATCTGTAACTGTTATATTTTTGCTTCTTCATAGAAAAGCAATACATATATATAACAGAGCAGGAAAGATCTGTAATAAAGATTTTACAAATAGAGAAACTGGGGCCCATAGCTTCTTTCTTCTGCGTTCTATGCCTGCAATCTCGTGTCCATCGGTCTCCTAATATGGTCATTTCTTTAGTTTGGACCTCACAAACATGGGTTTCAGTGTGACTTTGTTTTAAATTATCATTGGTGACATAATAGCTTACTGAAGGATAACAAGGCACCAGGGACTGATAACTTAAGGGCAGAGGTTAGAAAGGAGAGTGATGCTCTTATGACTGTAAGGTTGTTTAACTTAGTGAAAAGTATTTATAGGATGAGAAAATTCCCCTCTGATTTTGAAAAATTGTAATGGTCTCCATACCAAAACATCAGAAGCCAATAAGCGCAAACAGTTTCATATAATTAGCTTGATCAGACAGGCTTAAAAATTATTACTAATGTAGTAGGCTACTCTGACAGATAAAGCTTTGGGTAAAAGTGACACATGTGGGGCCAGAACGATTTTCTCGAGTGAGCAATTAGGGTGCAATAAAAATAAACCCAAGAAGGCTATTTTACAACCTCCTCTATACCTGACACATCTGCCCACAGTGAGTGTTGTAAGAAACAGTTTTAGTACTGAGCCGTTACAAACTAACAGTTCACAATTCACGCTCAATAGCAGCTGCGGGGTTCACTCACAGACAAATACACAACATCTAACAAATGAATAAACGATATCCGTATGAATATTGTTCTATTGGCCTACACAATATACAGTATGTACAAATCAACATTACACACACTCGCGCATTTCATGTTAACTAAATAGCAACAAAATATTGTTCTATTGTGGTATGCAATTATCATAAACATGAACATTGTACCCCCTGCACTCTCTCTCTCTCTCTCTCTCTCTCACACTCACACACAACATTAACCTCCTTCATTTGCATGATGTATCTGTTATTTATTTTAATGTCTTCATTTTGTTTTATTTTTATAATTTTTTTATCTATTTTGATAGGGATTAATAAGAGGGGTAACCCAAAAATAAGGTCTCCATATTTTTAAAAATAGAAAAAACATTTATTATCAAAACTTTTTACATGGTTGTGAAGCATAAGAACACAATATTTTTCAACATAATCGCCGTTATGTTCAATGCATTTTTCGAGCCGCTGTGGCAGTTTTAGTATGCCAGTGTCATAGAAACTCGCCGCCATGTCATTGAGATAGCGTTTGACCTCGTCTTTCACCTCGTCATCGTCGTCGAATCGCATTCCACCCAAATGTTCTTTCAAATGTGTAAACAAATGATAGTCACAAGGTGCCAAGTCCGGACTATAGGGGGGGTGGGTGATTATGTCCCATCCAAATTGGTTTAGAAGATCGGCGGTTGCGCGGGCGAGCACTGTCGTGAAGAATGGACACGCCCATGGTGAGCATTCCTCTTCTCCGGTCCTGAATCGCCCGTTTGAGTTTTTTGAGTGTCTCACAATATGCGTCTGCGTTTATTGTGGTCCCAGTAGGCATGAAATCGATCAACAATACACCTTTCCGATCCCAAAACACAGTCGCCATGATCTTGCCGGTAGACTGTGTTTGTTTGAATTTTCGCCGCCTTGGTGAAGTTGGATGCCGCCACTCAAGTGATTGTCGTTTGGATTCAGGTGTGAAGTGGTGAACCCACGTTTCGTCACCTGTGACAATGGAATTCAAAAAGTCGTCTCTTTCGTTTGCATAGCGCTCAAGAAATTCGTGGGCAGCTTCGACGCGTTGCCGTTTGTGGTCTTCTGTGAGCATTCGCGGAACCCACCTTGCGCACACCCTCCGATATTTCAACTTTTCAGTCACAATCCTCTGAATGGTGGATTTCGAAATGTCAGGAAGGAAACAAGAGAGCTCGTGGATAGTGATCCTCCGATCTTCACGCACGACTTCGTCAAGTTTCCTAATTGTCTCGTCTGACACTGACGGTCTCCCGCTTCTTTCGTCATCATGAATTTCTGTACGACCAGCTTTAAACTCTCTACGCCACTTGCAGACGTTTTTGACACCTTTTGCGTTAAGAAATCGAATGACTTCGCGAAGACCGCACTTGGCGGGAACAGCGATTGGGAGCTCCATTCTTAACGGCTGCCAAGCCAATTAATCGACCGACCGAGCTCAGCAACCGCTTGTTTGAAAGAGGGGAGATGGCCGCACACAGTAGTGCTGCCAACTGCCGCCCAAAATATTTCCCTGCGGCTCTAGTCCTTTGGAGACCTTACTTTTGGGTTACCCCTAGTATTTGAGGACCATTTGAAAGGTTAAGTGTTAATTGCCTTTATTATATCTAAAAATAGTTCTTTGTTGGATGTATGTATATTTCTCCATTGATACGCAACAATGTATGTCTCAAACCTAGAGACACCAATCCTACCTACTCTTCTCCTCATATCTCTCTTTAACTTAGACCACAAGCTTTCAATGTTTTGTGTGTGGGTTGCTCTACTCTTTGGGTCTACAAAATTATAACTATGATTTATACAGAAATGGTTGAAGTTTGCATTTTTTTTACTTCCTGTAGCCGCTCCAACTGTCCATTACTATTGTACTACCAGTTGACACAAATTCTTTAATAACATTCAAGAGAGTATCACTGTCTCACTTCTCTATTTTCAGGAAACATTTCTTTGATCCTCTCTCTATTCTCCCCACAACCCACTTTGTTTTTGTTAGCCTCCCTTTGTTATATTTTTGCCGACCAAATACCCTTTCATCAATTTCGACTGTCTTGCCTGTCCCTCCCAACTGAGTAGGCTTTTCTTACAACCAAACACACAATAACTCACGGAAAAAATTAATATTTTCATAACTGTTTGTTAATGCAGATTACTTTCTAGCACAATGGTTAATTTAGAACACCATAATATCCAGCCAACAAGAACAAATAAACCTTTATGTACAGAAACTTGTACATGGCTAAAAATATATCAAGTTCGTATAGAGGATTTCTTCCTGAAGGCCTTACTCTGACAACGCAGTATGGGTTCCCACAACTTTCCTAAAATATAAAGTGAAATTAAAATATTTGTCCAACTATGCGTATTATTAATTCCATCAGTTATAACAAAATATTATTTGTGTGTGTGTGTGCGCATGCGCATATATATATTTTAACGTCACAAAATGTTCCATACTCTTAAAACGACCAGAAGAGTGAAGATAATACAACATAACCAGACGATTTGACAAAAGACTAGTTCCCAAATAGATGTTTAAGTGAGCATAACAAACCATTAATAAATCAAGTCAAACACCATAAGTGGTATAAGGTGAAAGAAATAATATTTATAACATGTATTAGAGTATGAACAGCACATTAGATGAGCAACTGCAAAGTATTAATTTGAATGACAAACAAAAGTAAATGTATTATTGATAATCATGACTATGAAAGAATAATTATATGATACCAGAATCATTCAAAATAAGGTTAACATTATAATCTCAATGTTAAATCAACCTTCAAAGAAGGGTATGATGAATAATGCTAATAGAAGGCATAATGAATAATGCTAATAGAAGGCATAATGAATAATGCTGATAGAATAAATAATGAGAGAACAAATTGTAGATGTTCTAATAATAATATGATATCAATGTAAACAACAATGTAAAAACTATATGTGTTTAAAAATGTTATAAAAGGTGTAAATTAATGTAGAAAGATGTATTATCAGTAAAGGTAAACAAAACCCTACTATGAATTATGTAAACTAGGAGACTGGCATAAGATGAGTTAAGATGACTCAATGAATAATAAATAACATGATAAAAAACTCAAAGTAATGACCTACAACTCATGTGGAGTCCATAATGAAAAGAAACTTGAAATGATAGACAAAACAATGATGACCAAACAGATTATGAAAATCATAATCATGTATAATAAAGAGTATAGGAAAATGTAGATCAAATGATAATGAAAAAGGTGTAAGACACCATACAATGTCTAGTATAATATGTATAGGAATTAACAATAATATTAAATAAGTAATAATGAAGTAAAGAAGCCTTGAAACAATAATAAACAAATACGTTATTATGATTGTTAATGTTCAGCTGGATGCAGCAACTTTAAATAATAATATGTTCATTTCAATAAGATTATTATGTTCAAAATAGAAATTAAGGAGAGTTGAATCAATGTTAAAAAATATTAAAATAGAATCTGCACAATGTAACAGAAGACGTTCGAAAACAATGCAATATTTAAGTTAGGCTTTCATTAAGACAGATTTTATTAATGAAAGATGTACCCAAACTGGCCTCTATTCATATCTAAATAACCAGAAACGAATGAGCAATATGATGCTAGTAATAGAATCAAATTTGTAATTAGTATAACTGAGATATAAACGTAAATATAATAAATTTTGTGAATTTTGGATGGTTACAAGGAACACTAAGAACAACGATAAGACCCACGATTAAAATAATTATGTAAGGGCTAAAAATAGAATGACCACATCATGACGTCATTTTTAGCCAATCACAAAATTACTTCAAAAATTAATTGTCGTGACCTAGCGTCATTTTAAGCAGACTATATATACGATTGTAATAGCGAAGAGAAACACATTTTGTCAAATTCCATTGCAGCAGCTACTACAGGACTACAGATCGAAATTATTATCAAATCTAATTAAACAACAACAAGTGAAGAAGTAAATACTTTTAAAAGTGCATCACAACAAGCAGTATTCATTTGTACTCGTTGTGAGGTATAAAAGAACAAGGTTAGGTGAAGTACCTAACCCAGTATTTAATTACAAGAAATAATAATCGTTAATACGAGTGAAAGTGAAGTGTACGATCAGTGTACCCGATCGTAAAGTGCAATTAAAAATAATCCAAGCGACTATAACACAGGGAGTACCGTGCAATATATCATTACAGTGTACGAATATTATGTGATTAATATACTAAATAATACACTCTTGTACTGACGCAAAAACATTTAATACTATAAGTAATAAGCACTGTGTATACTTTTTCTGTAGGAATTATATGATTCCAAATATAATAATTCATGTACTAGACTAACCGTAGTTAACCTCAAACTTGTAGAGGTTAAACGAACATTTCGTAACTCAATTTAAATATTTTAAAAGTGTCTAATATATTTTAATTCAAATCTTGTAAAGCATCGTAAATAAAGGCATAGGGATTTTATTCTGTAGTTTAAAAGAATTCACCCTTGAGATATAAATATTTTGTAAATAAACAAACTAACCAGTAGAGTAATCATTACCAACCTTCTGGGTTAGGAGAAATTGAAGCCAGGTAAATTGTAAGCAATTATTCTTGTTAATTTGAATGTATAAAGCTAAAGTAAGCACCTTGTGAACAATAAACAAGTAAATTGTTAATTACCAAACGTTGTAAACAATTATTGAAACAGTTATTAATTATTTTTCTCAATTAAAAAGTTGCGATTTCAAGGCACTCAAACAATTAAGTTGGCGGCCTGAACGTGTGAAGCGCCAATAGTTTAAAAACATAAACAAACCATAAGGAAAATAATTAAATAAATTATTTTAAATACTCAATCAAAGAAATAAATTAACATCAATTAAATTTATTTATTTTTATTCTTTGAATACATTCTTTTTATGGAACACGAACTTGCGATTCCATATGGCGCCCAAGTAAAATCATTTTAGCTCACTTACTTCCAAACAGTGCAGTCATACTGTTTTGACAAACCAACAGTATAACACATGCCGAGATCATCTGACGACCAGTACAGACAGAACTAAACTACCAGTACTACATCAAAGGTACGTGAAGGTTTTAAGTATGCCTACTTAATAATTTTGTCAAACAACACATTACTGTACACAGACGATCTAGGTCGACGGAAGTGCTACTGAACTTCTAGTGAACTCGGAAGTGAACCACATTCGATTACAATATTTAATTCATTAACTATTTAGCGAGCGAAAATTTAAAAATTTCAAATTTTCTTCTCGACTGATTTTGTTCACACGCAGTTGTGTCAATGACTTCAAGTTAAGGCAATAAACAAGGCTTAATGTGAAGATGTCAAACCAGCATCGCTAGCAGACAATAGAAAGATGTTAGACTCAACGCAACAATAGATATGAAAGTTCGAGATGACAGGAGAAGCTTGGCTAAAAATTATTACCCCACAACAAACTACACAAAGCAGGCTAGGGCACTCACACGTGTACGGAGAAATAAGGCGAACGTCCGCTCGAGTTACGTCAGAATACGATGGTACTGCAAAAACGACAGGATGTTACAAAGGAGTTGAGCATGCTGCACTTTACAGAGACAATGAAAGAAATAACTAGTTGAAAAGACTCGAGGAAGCTGCACAGCTGGAGGTGACGTTTACGTGACAGACACAATTTACGGTTAGAAAGTCGGGGTGGCTTCACCAGCCAACGCATGTCAGAAATTATTAATAGCTACAAAAAAGGGGTGTAAGATAGAACAATACCTCAAGATGACCAGGGAAACAGATGGGTAAAGTTAGAACAACATTGCGTATGTCCCACACAAAAGAGTGATCGACAGGCGCGCAATGACCAGAAATTCTATGAAAAGGATCAACGTCCGAACGAAGAAAATCTGGGGATGTCCAACAACCTATCAGAGTACGTCTTGCGAAGACACCGGTGGAGAAGAGTGTTTCTATGGTAACCAGGAGTTAAAAACGAATCATTGAACAGAAACCAAAATCCCTGAAGAAGTGGGACAAAATATTCTAAGAAAACATTGAGCTGACCTATCACAAGTAAGGAAAGGCGTGGACAGGCCCCAAGACAAAATTTGAGTAGGGACAAGTTGATAAAACTAACTGTATAACACGGAGGAAGGGAGTCTTAGCAGTCTTATTACATTTTTGAACATATATTTTAACTCGGTATTACTGTGCTCAGTCTTGTAAAAGTTATCAGTCTTAAGTAAGCATTAATATTATTAGGAATATCTGAGTGAACAATTCGAGCGACTCAAACGAACTATCATGTAATCTCGGCACATACACGAAACATTACTAGTGTACTGTACAACTTAGACAGAATTACAGTTAGCCAGTGTTACTGAATTACATTAAATGTAACAGAACATTTAAATACTTGAACGAACTAATCAATCAAGTAGTATAAACGCATATACAACAACACAAAGTCAAGTGAATTTCTGTGATGAACGGACATCGACATTAACATTGCGAGCATGAACATACACCACTCATGTTATAATGATCACACATTATAAGGCGACCTGATTTACACAAACTGACATTGAAAGCAATATCATATCTACACTACTCCATAAATGACGGGAGTTCACGTGTGTGTACAAGTGACAGTGCATTCAACTTTATTCAACAAGATGTGTTCTTCAACCTTCACCACAATGAAGAGATCAAACACCGCTGGACCATGAATGGATATTCTTATTTCAAGTAACAATTATTAAGCTATTAATTTAGTACCTACTACTGTCCTGACTCTTTCAAAGAATCCCCACCCTGGGAGTTTTAAATAAATTTGATAAAATAATAAATTTGAAGTTATAAATAATGAACGAGTAAGCGAAACTATCTGGAATTAATGTACGCATAAATAAATTATTATTTGAATTTATTGTATATCATGATTTATGTATGTGTCTTTTTCAGCTATCATAAAAGCTAGAACTTGTTTAATGATATATGTGTTATTTGATGTATTTACAGGTACAGCAAACCTTTTTTGTGGGTATGAATATAAATTGACTTAATGAATAATAAATTAGTCATTTAAGTACATTTAGACAAATGCGTTCATTATTACTAAAACCCGCATGTTAAAGTTTTTAAGAACATGATTAATTTACTAAAGAGTCTCTTGTCTATTATGCTAATTGGTAATTCAATTTGATAATTGATCTAACTAATTAATTCACATAGTAATTAGCATAATAACACCGTATGTAAATGGCGCCCAACCGCACGGCATGATACGTAATATTAAATATAATTGATACGTACAAGTTTGGTAAAGATCAGGCAGTAGTAGATAGATTAGCATAAAGTAAGAAATAGAGATAAGTGTTAGTGTTATAAACTAGCTTGAATGATTACGCGTAGGAAAGCAAAGATGGCCAGCAATTCCGATAGCGTAGAATTTGAAATTAATAACCAGTTAGGTATGGTAAATACCGAAGAAGATACCACACCTAGCGTCCCAAATAGCGCTGTAGAGAGTCTAGAGGAAAGGGCGCGAGGACAAGCGTCCAAACCAGAAGAAATGAATCTACAAATGTTAATGGACTTCATCCGACAACAGAGCAAGAAACAAGAAGAAAGTAATCAATTAATTAAAGAAAATAGTAGATTAATTAGCGAAAAGATAGAAAAACAAAATGAAAAGCTCGACCAGCATAAGGAAGAGATGAAACGACAGTCAGCGGAACAGTTCGCGCAGATACGGTCCGAGTGTATACGAGAATACCAGCATGCCTGGGAAGAGAAGATCAATGAATTACAAAAGAAACAAGAAGATACAGTAAAAGAGTTGAAAGAAGACAAACAGAAGCACAAAACTAAGGTGTGGATGCACGAAGATGCCGATAACATTGTTGATTTCACAGACATGTCAACTACCAAGAAATTATCAACTGTGGGGTCAAATGTAAGTGTCAGTAGCAACCTACAAAACAAACAGACCAAGAGGAAAGATGACTTTATGTCATTGCGTCTGACGGTGTCGGAAGATGATTATTCTGATATGGATAAATATAGTAAAAGTGTGGCATCATCAATTGGAGTACGCAAAAACCGCAAACCAAGCAGCACAAGGATAGATGCTACATCATTGAGACCACCAATGAAGTATCCAGCTTGTGGATCAGACATACATCGACTAGTCAGTCGAACTGCATCAGTGAAAAGCAAGAAAAGGAAGTTCAGTAGTAAAATGAGCACTGCATGTTTTGGAACTGAATGCAAATCTAAGCAAGCAATGGGTGATGTGAAGCGGAAAGGATTACCAGATCCGTGTGCATACTCGTTCTTGACAAGGAATGTTTTGAGAAAGAGAAAAAGGATGAAATTTGCTGGACAATTCAAGAATATTGTAAAAACTGGTACCAGAACAGAAAGAAGATTTCAAGCGATCGAGATGAGATTTCTTAGAAATCTAGAAAACAAAACATTATTACGTGAGTACGTTGACAGGAAAACGAAGGTAATTAACGCGCCACAAACAGTCAAAGAACGTATTTGTAAGAGGGTTTGGAAGAAACTACAAAAAAAAACTCAGTGCGTACATAAGTAATGGTAATGTGCCTGGGGAAAGTTGTCAGAAGGGATGGCGTGGCATACTTTCAACACACCCTCACAAAGAGAGAGAGGGACGGGTAATAAATTCTTTAGGTGTCAACGGCCGACTGCAGGGTAAGTGTGTAACGAAATTCACTTGGTCAATACCCTTACTATTTACCAAAAAAATGTGGGGTAACGGCACTGAATCAACAAGACATACAACTACGTCTCCACAAATAGAAAATTAAAAGTAAATAAATGTAATGGATTAAGGAAAACGATCTTAAGAATGTCTGAAAATTTAATAATTAAGTTAGATAATAATGGGTTAAATACCTTAAGTAAGATTGGTTGTGTAAGAATACATTAACCGAAGAAGATAAATAGATATGAATATAAAATAAAATATATGTTAAATAAAAACATTGCCGTGAAAGTACGGAATATTAATAAATCAAAATTAATAAGGAAGCAGATATTATGTGACATAGATATAGATGGGATTAAGAATGAGTGTGTGTTCCTCATTATACCAGACCTTATAAAACCATGCATTTTAGGAATTAGTTTTCTCCAGGAAGCAGGATGTCTTATTGATATGGGAAAAAGAGTCATCGAGTTAAGAGGAAAGGCTGACGAAGCAGCATGCACAGTGCCAATAATGAATATGGAGGTGATGGACATAGAAGAAGATGAAGAAATCATGCAAAACATCGACAAGAAGGTGGAGATAATTGACTGCGGAGATGAAAGAATATTGATGATGTTAAGGGAAATTCTTGTTAGAAATAAAAGTTTATTCAGGGAGTGCCCCGGAAGAATTGAAGGATACGCTCACAAGTTCCAAGTAACAGACCGGACACCGTACTTCCAGAGAGGATGGCCAGTCCCACTAGCGTACAAAGGGAAGGTGGATGAGGAGATAAGTCACATGTTACGGTATGGGGTCATCGAGAGATGTAACAGCCACTACGTTAACCCGCTTGTCACAGTTATAAAGAAAGATGGAAGGGTCCGATTATGTCTGGATGTGAGGAAGGTGAAGAGATCCCGGACTACGAGGAAGTTTCCCCAATAAACGATATTTTAGCCAGTTACAGAGAAATGAAATACTTATCCACCGTCGATCTAACAAGTAGTTTCTGGCAAGTACCACTGAAGCCAGAGTGCCGAAATTTCACCGCATTTATGTATGAGGGCAAATGCTATCGCTTCACAGTCACGCCGTTTGGGCTGAGTAGAGTACCAGTTCTGCTGGACTAACCAGGGGATTGGATATGGTATTGGAGGAAGAAGTTACGAAAAACACCATCATTTATGTAGACGATTGCTTATGGTATTCCGAAAGTTTAGAAACACACTTGTCACATTTAGAATTATTATTAAATAACCTAAGAAAAGCGAACTTGACTATAAATTTAGAGAAATCACAGTTTTTTCGGCAAGAAATTGCATACCTAGGATACCGTCTAACTACGCAAGGAATCCAGGCGACGGATGAGAAGATTAATGCGATTATGAAGTTTCCAACACCTCGAAACCAAAAGGAACTAAAAGGTTTCTTGGGCCTAACAAATTTTTATAACCGTTTTACGGACAAATATGCCGAAACAACCCAACCACTACTTGAATTATTGAAGCAGGGACATAAATTCGCATGGACACCAGAACTAAATTAATGTTTCCAACAAGTGAAGGAACTATTTATAGAGACAGTGATTTTGAAGTTTCCTCGAATAAACCAAAGATACTACATCCAATGCGACGCCAGCAACTTCGCATATGGCGGGCAGTTATATCAATTGGACGAGGAAGGTAAAATCGGCGTTATAGCATTCACTAGCAAAACATTCAAGGGTGCAGAAAAAAAATTACTACACCACTGAAAAGGAGTTATTAAGTATTGTAAGATGTCTGCAAAAATTCCGCATATACATATTAGGGCAACCTTTAACCGTTATCACGGATAATAAGGCATTGACCTTTATGAACAAATGCCATCTAAATAATTCGCGAATAACACGCTGGATTTTAGGCATCCAGGAATAGAAGTTTGACATAGTCCATTGCAAAGGCAAAGACAATATTGTTGCCGACCTTCTAAGCAGGAATCCAGGAGACGCCACGCTAGAGGAAATTACTGATGATGTGTGCGAGTACTTAATCAATCACATGGTAATTAAGATGGATAAGAATGTAAGTAAAATAATCAAGGATATTGGAAAATATCAACTTGAAGACACTAAACTTAAGACTATTATTGATAAGATAAATGAAGGATGTTTAGATAAGGAAGTAGGTAAGTTTTATAGATATGTTAACGAAAAGTTATATAGACAACGTAAGAAGGAATGGAAGCTGTACATACCAAACAGTGTATCCGGAGAAATAATCGCCGAAATACACAGGATGTATGGGCACCTGGGATCGAAGAAATGTACAAAAATATTGCAAGAACATTTTACGATGGACAAAATGTTGAAGAAAGTGAGGAATTATGTAAGGGCGTCTGACGTGTGTCAAAAATGTAAAGACACGAGTAACAGGGTCTTATTCGGCGGTACGAAGGCCATTGTCCCGTTAGGAAGGGGAGACTTAGTCAGCGCGGACTACTTTGGACCGCTACCCGTATCGTCCGCTGGGGTGAGATATTTGTTTGTTATTGTTGACAACTTCACAAAGTACGTACGGCTGTTTACACTTCGGAGAGCAACGACCGCTGCCACGTTGAGAAGAGTGAGACAGTAAAGTGAGGAATTTGGGACACCTAAAGCAATTCTCACTGACAATGGGACGCAATTTACATCAAAGAAATGGGTGAACGGCTTGAAGGAGCTAAACATTCAACAAAGATACACCGCAATTAGAAACCCATGTGCAAATCTAGCTGAAAGGATTAATAGACAGCTCGGGAATTTATTCAGAATCTTCGTATGTGACCAACATTCTAAGTGGTCGCGTTATGTAACTATTATCGAAAGCTGCATTAACGAGACGTACCATGAGACCATTGAGGTAACACCTTATGAGGCGCATCTCGGCAGAAAACCGACTAGAGTATGGGAAAAATATCTTGACAAAGACATTGTTGGAGTTGGAGGAGCTGATCACAACCAGATATTTGTAAGGATGAAAGAGAAAAGAGAAAAGCAAGCTAAATTATGTAATGAAACCAAAACCATTACTAAATTCAAGATTCGTGAAACGGTTTTGATAAGGACTTATTATCAGTCAGACGCGATCCAAAGGATTGACAAATTTTGCGAACTTTACTGTGGGCCTTATAAAGTACATCGAATTCTTGGGGATGCTACCTACCAGCTCACCGACTGTGACGACGAAAGCAAGATCCGAGGGAAATTCAATGTGAGGCAAATGAAGAAATATTACGAACCAAAGGACAGAATTTAATATAACAAGGAGAAAGTAGAAGAGCATACCTTAATGAGTTAGCTGTATGAGACAAGTCATTTAAGTTAGGGCTGATGACGCGTGAACCTCATTCAAGCTAGCTTAATCAATGAAAATATGTAATCTGTTGTAAATTATAACTTAAGAACCTATGTAGTTCATAGATTATAACATGTCTAATAGAACACTGATGATGTGTTAGATGATAAGTACAAGTGAATACTTTAGTTAACATTCTTTATGAAGTATCGTAGCGAATGCAAAGAACATTCTATTTACAATAACTTGAGTTGAATAAATAGCAATAAATTATCAAAAACAAAATGAACAAAAAGGACAATAAGTGAACAATTACATTATAGATCACACAATTTTCGATACATTGATACAAACACAAACTTTGAATCCCAGCGCCAATTCCCTCCCACCAGCAACCCCCACCACACACACCTACAACCCATAACCGTTACTTTGTACAGACATTCAGTATTTTAAATCCCACTGAGGAAGACGAACAACACGTCGAAACGTCTGGGAAACAAAACCAAAAAGTAAGTGTTCACAGTGAAAGTTTAATATATATATATATATAATATTTAAAAAAGTGAATGAAGAGGATGTACCAACAAGATAATTATTAATCTATTAATTTAGTAAGTACTACTGTCCTGACTCTTTCAAAGAATCCCCACCCTGGGAGTTTTAAATAAATTTGATAAAAGAATAAATTTAAAGTTATAAATAATGAACGAGTAAGCGAAACTATCTGGAATTAATGAACGCATAAATTAATTATTATTTGAGTTTATTGTATATCATGATTTATGTATGTATGTCTTTTTCAGCTATCATATAAGCTAGAACTTGTTTAATGATATATGTGTTATTTGATGTCTTGGTTATAAACCAAAGCAAAACCAAATATATGGTTGTAGGTGCCAATACTCGTACCCTGTCCCTGCGCATTAACGATTATGAATTTGAAAAGGTTCAGGGTTTTCCATATCTCGGGTCATATGTGGACTCTGGAAATGACTCCTCTAGAGATATTGAAAGACGAATATTATCTGCTAATAGGTGTTACTACGGACTGGTGAAACATTTTAAATCAAAATTAATAACTAAAGATACAAAAGCCTCCCTATACAAGACCTTGATTAGACCAGTCCTGATGTATGGCTCGGAATGCTGGGTGTTAAAAAAACCAGATGAGCAGAGACTATCCGTTTTTGAGAGGAGGGTACTGAGGAGAATCTATGGCCCTGTGAGGGAAAACAACATTTGGAGGCGACTGCATAATCGAGAGTTGTACGAAAGGTTTAAAGATCTTCCGATCGTGCAACTCATACAAATTAACAGATTGGGTTGGGCTGGTCATGTGCAGAGAATGGCGGAGGATAGAATCCCAAAAAGAGTGATGAATTATTTGCCGATGGGAAGGAGAAGGAGGGGAAGACCGCGTACAAGATGGCTGGACCAGGTTGGTAAGGAGGCAGTGAGACTGGGTGCAGCAAACTGGTGGACATTGGCCGGGAGTAGAGACCAGTGGGGAAGATTTCTTTTGGAGGCCAGGGCCCGGACTGGGCTGTAGCGCCGAGGATGTATGTATGTTATTTGATGTATTTACAGGTACAGCAAACCTTTTTTATGTGTAAGAATATAAATTGACTTAGTGAATAATAAATTAGTCATTTAAGTACATTTAGACAAATGCGTTCATTATTACTAAAACCCGCATGTTAAAATTTTTAAGAACATGATTAATTTACTAAAGAGTCTCTTCTCTATTATGCTAATTGGTAATTCAATTTGATAATTGATCTAATTAATTCACATAGTAATTAGCATAATAACACCGTAACTAATAAAAATTCATTAAATGAATTATACAAATTAAACCAATTAACTAATAATAATTAAAAAGTATTTATCAACCAAAGTTAAATAAAAGATAATCAACGTGTGGCAAAGTTTTAAAGAGATACGTAAGTGGTTTGTAACAAAGTGGTGCAAAAAAATTAATTTTTGAAGTAATTTTGTGATTGGCTAAAAATGACATCATGATGCGGTCATTCTATTTTTAGCCCTTACACAATTGTTTTAAGCGTGGGTCTTATTGTTGTTCTTAGTGTTCCTTGTAACCATCCAAAATTCACAAAATTTATTATATTTACGTTTATATCTCAGTTATACTAATTACAAATTTGATTCTATTACTAGCATCGTATTGCTCATTCCTTTCTGGTTATTTAGATATGAATAGAGACCAGTTTGGGTACATCTTTGATTAATAAAAGCTCTCTTAATTAAAGCCTAACTTAAATATTGCATTGTTTTCAACTTCTGCTACATTGTGCAGATTCTATTTTAATATTTTTTAACATTGATTCAACTTTCCTTAATTTCTATTTTGAACATAATAATCTTATTAACATGAACATATTATTATTTAAAGTTGCTGCATCCAGCTGAACATTAACAATCATAATAACACATTTGTTTATTATTGTTTCAAGGCTTCTTTACTTCATTATTACTTATTCAACATTATTCTTAATTCCTATACATATTATACTAGACATTGTATGGTGTCTTACACCTTTTTCATTATCATTTGATCTACATTTTCCTATACTCTTTATTATACATGATTATGATTTTCATAATCTGTTTGGTCATCATTGTTTTGTCTATCATTTCAAGTTTCTTTTCATTATGGACTCCACATGAGTTGTGGGTCATTACTTTGAGTTTTTTATCATGTTATTTATTATTCATTGAGTCATCTTAACTCATCTTATGCCAGTCTCCTAGTTTACATAATTCATAATAGGGTTTTGTTTACCTTTACTGATAATACATCTTTCTACATTAATTTACACCTTTTATAACATTTTTAAACACATATAGTTTTTACATTGTTGTTTACATTGATATCATATTATTATTAGAACATCTACAATTTCTCTCATTATTTATTCTATTAGCATTATTCATTATGCCTTAGCATACCCTTCTTTGAAGGTTGATTTAACATTGAGATTATAATGTTAACCTTATTTGAATGGTTCTGGTATCATATTATTTTTCTTTCATAGTTCATGATTATCAATAATACATTTACTTTTGTTTGTCATTCAAATTAATACTTTGCAATTGCTCATCTAATGTGCTGTTCATACTCTAATACATGTTATAAATACTATTTCTTTCACCTTATACCACTTATGGTGTTTGACTTGGTTTATTAATGGTTTGTTATGCTCACTTAAACATCTATTTGGCAACTAGTCTTCTGTCAATTCGTCTCTGTCAAATCGTCTGGTTATGTTGTATTATCTTCACTCTTCTGGCCGTTTTAAGAGTATGGAACGTTTTGTGACGTTACAATATATATTGTGACAGTTCAACCGTATACAGTACTGTGCATTGCAAAAATAATCATAATAATTAATAAAAATAAATAAATCTATGGTTAATAGACATGATTCAGATTGCAAGCTGGATTGTTTAAAATATAGGGAAGTTCAGGCACGTACATGCATATCTGGCCCACCTGTCACTAGCATTGTGTACATGTGTATTTTGGTTGTGTGTGTGAAGCCTGTCCATTCCTGAACAGGTAATCATTCCTTTTCAAATATTGGTAGATTTTGTTTATTTTAATTATAAGAAAAATATGTACGATATTGTAAAACAAAAGATACCAAAGGGTGTAGAAAATAAAGGTGAACAAAGGGTTAAAAGACCGTGACAAAGTGACGGAAAGTGCAATTACTATAAGTAAAAAAGTGAATAGCTCTTTTTATAATTACAATAAAGAAGTGTAATTTACGTAAACATATAAAAATTAGCGATCGATTGAGCATCGTGTAGTGTGAAACAGACTTCGTAATTCGCGAAGATAGGCGAAATTAGTGAATTGAACCAGAGTGGGGGTAAAGACGCTTTGACAAACTCTGACAAGATGAAAATTGTTCAGACTTGAGCTTTTGCACGACCTGGCTATAAATACCTGGTCGCACTAATAAAGTTTCTTCTTCTATATTCAACCATTGCCGGAGGAGGCTATGTTAGTCAACTACGTGATCGTAAATCTTCAGTAAGCATCACCTGACGACTTGTGAGGCAGAACAGAGGTTCGATGGACACACCTATAACCCATTATGTGAGCAGAGCCAACAGCAACTAAGAAAGACAAGCAGTGGAAGCCTGGAAGAGGACCAGAGGACATGAAAGACTGGAGCAACGAAGAAGACACAAGGACACGAAGGACTGGAGCAAGGACTGGGAAAGGACCAGAAGAGGACACACTGAAGTTGCCACATCAAACGAGGTGATAACAAACCATAATAATAAATAGACAATTGAAAGACAATATTGAAACTAGAATGAAAGACATTACAACTGTTGCTAACAGAATTTAAATTGTACATATAATGTAAAGTCTTATTGTAATTTAGAATAATGTCTCATGTTGAGAAAGTAATATTGGAATAACGTAAATGCTATGAGAGAGCAATACTTGATTTTTAAAGTGAAGTAAAGTAGAATAATTGGTAGTCTTTAATTGCTAAAATAATGCATATGCTATAAATTTAAAATAGAATTAAAGCTGAGTAAAAAATTAAAGAAATAATTGAAACAAAAGTAAATTCATTGTGAATTGATAAGCAATTGCAAAAGATGGCCACACTAAATGAGTAAGCTGAGAGCAGAAATAGATAATTGAGAGTAAATAAGATTTGTAAAAACTGTTTAGACATAAATTGTTCACATAAATCACATACATAATATCGCACAACCATTGAAAGACAATATTGAAACTAGAATGAAAGACATTACAACTGTTGCTAACAGAATTTAAATTGTACATATAATGTAAAGACTTATTGTAATTTAGAATAATGTCTCATGTTGAGAAAGTAATATTGGAATAACGGAAATGCTATGAGAGAGCAATACTTGATTTTTAAAGTGAAGTAAAGTAGAATAATTAGTAGTCTTTAATTGCTAAAATAAAAGGGGGAGGGAGAGAGAGAGAGAGAGAGATAGAGAGAGAGAGAGAGAGAGAGAGAGAGAGAGAGAGAGAGAGAGAGAGAGAGAGAGAGAGAGAGAGAGAGAGAGAGAGAGAGAGAGAGAGAGAGAGAGGATGTAGCAATTTAGCTTCACAAAAATCAGAAGAGTAGGGCTTCAATTCAGGTTACTATTGGAGAATAGGTCAGAGAAGGATTGATTTCTGTAGATGTTGAATGTTGATAATGTCTGTTGGGTAACAACGTTTAAAATTATCAGGAAGATAAGAATTCAGTGTAGTAAGAGAAAATTGTTTCAGATTTATATACAAATTAAAATGCGGTTATTATAGAAATGAACAAGAAGAAGCAGTTATAAGGAAGGGAGTGAGGGAAAGTTATACTTTGTCTCCTATATCTATTATTATTAGCATACAATTTAATTAATCTAATTATTTACTGCATTAAAAAAGGATTTGTCCTTGGTAGGTTTATAAATAAAAATAAGTACACATAAAGTCTGTTATTTTATAATTTATTTTCTTATTTCTGTTCTTTCCCGGGAATGATTGTATTATGATATATATATATATATATATATATATATATATATAATAAATAGGTATGAATACTTTAGAACCGATTTCTTAATCAATCAATAATTTACTTAAACCCTTTAATTAACTATACATGAATGTACATGACAAAACATAAAAAGGTAGCTATTACATTAGGCCATATATATATATTTATATACATACTTTACATATGACTGCTCTAATCCCATGTTTGTATGGTGGTTTTTTGGTCTAAATCTAATGTTAGACAATTTGTTTAAATTTAATTACAATATAATCTTCAGATTATTTTGCTTCATCAGTGAAATTGCCAATATGTTCCAGTGATGTGTGTTTGTGTGTGTGTGATGGTATAATATATCAGTAGTTTTATTACTACTGTGGAAAAACTTCTCATCAATTCTCTTGGTTTTTAAATGTTACAAAAACATATTTGTGTTTTTATAAAATACTGAGTTTAGTTACAAATGTATAAAGTGTATAGAATGATAAATTTTATAAACTGAGGTTACAGTGAACCATAGGCATACGCAGAATTTCACTTTGGGAGGGATTCAACAAAAAGTGGACGGGATAAAGTTATGATCACCCATGTCACAACAGTATTTTGATAGATACAGAGAATTAATTATTATTGGTTATTATACATAATATTTAGATTTGCCTTAGAAAGAATATAAAAGGACACATATTCTGTTGAAAGAGGGCAAATGACAAATCTCCTCTCTGCCTATGCCCGTGTAGTGATTATTTCAATAACATCATTAATACACAAATAAACATAAATTAACAAAATATGAGTAACATATCAGTGCAATTAAGTATATAAGTTTAATGACATCATAAAACAAAAATTTATGATTAAGCACCACCTACAACAGTGTACAAGCACGCTGCAAATCCATATTATAAATAGGATAAAATGGCCTACACCGATTATTTGCCATTAAAAAAATTAATTTGTTTTTCAGACTAATATTAAAAATTCATATAACTTAAATAAAATTGCACAAAAATATTACAGAATCTCCGAAATAACAAAACAATCCCATTCACAACAGAACAGTTTCTTTTTTTTTATTTTCAGAGAATTACTTCTATGTTCTTATAGTTTATCTCAGGAGAAGAATAAGATGCACAGAAAATAACATAAGATTTTATTTTTGACTATTACATAAAATCACCTGTAATGTGTACACACTGCGAACTGTGTCAGATAACTGCTGTTCATATACTCTTGTTCTATATAATTTCTTTGCATAAATAAAATTTATAAATTTGCCATTACTTACGTAGAAGACAAGACAAAGCAATGAAACATCCTGTTTCACCACTTGCTACCAAATCCTTAGCACACAATAACAACAACAGTAACAACAACAATAATAATTATAACAACAACAACAACAACAATAACAATATTAACAATGATGATAATAATATAAATATAATTTACATATTATATATTATGTCTGTATTAATACTGTGATTTACATCTGACACTGTTCGCTAGTGTCGACTCCTCATGTCATACATAGAAGTCAAATCTCATAAATAAAATATACATAACTAATCTATACCCACAGTGTGCCCAAAATTGTTTTTAACAGTATTCTACATATCACACACAAATATATTAAAACAAACTTTTAAAAATAAACTAAAAATTAAGTAAACTTAATTAAATGACAAACTTCCAACTACAAATAAATAATATATATTATGTATCTGCAAACTCTATCTAATGTCTTATTATTTTGTACTATACAAAAATTTTGATTTTTTAATAAAGAAACTTAAATATATCTGTTTTTCAAAGAATAAAATTAAGGCAACTATAAGTGTAATGTCTCCATTTGTGACACATAACCAGTCATTGTTAATGCATATTTTAGTACTCTGGTACAAGAATTTCCTTGTACTTATGGTCATTATTTAAGGTAAAAAATGCAAAAACAAGATGTAAAAAGAATCTGTTCTAAAAAAAACTGGGCAGTTTGAAGGTAAAATACAGAAACCAAGCACAATTACATACACCACATTATTAATGTTTTGTGTCGTGTTTCATCACAGACTTATTACATACAGAGTAAATCAAGGGTCACTAGTTAATTTATGATATAGGTTTGTTTTAAAAACTTTTGCATGCCTCTATAGTTCAGCAAAATAATGAACTTTATGAAACAAATTTCCTCCCTGTCTATGTACACTTTACAAAGGAAGACAAATCATTGAAACTGTGATGAATAAAACATAAACTTTTCGTATATACTTGGCACCACAGAGAGGTTAAAACAATGTAGTCCCACTTAAAGCAAATGTCACATGCATGTACATAAAACCTGGGAGGATGACCACATGAAAACTCAGTGACTGGGACATCTACAATTGTTTAGGTAAATAGAGGTAAAAAATTCACTATGGTTATTGAGATATACCTTTTTAATTTTACAAATTAAATAATGTTAAACATAAAGACTGCATAAATATTATGAAAGTTTATGTTCATTATAAGAAATAATTTTTCTTCTGACAGCCTATCTGATTTTTTATAAATGACTTTTAACTAGTGATAATTAATCAGTGATTTGGCATTACTATTCATTCATATTCTGTCATAACTTCCAAATAGTGAGAACCCAACACTGATGCAGTGGTATGTTATGAGTTCCACTGTATTTGGGGACTAATATGTGATCCTGATGAATGATCGAATAACTTGTCCAGGTGCACACCACACATCGCGTGTAGATTTAAATAGTGATCTAATATTATGTATTTAAATAATTTTATTTTAATGCTACAGAGCTCGAAGGAGTGATAATCTGATGATGGAACTTTTGTACCAAAACAAGAAATGTACATTGGAAGCAGAAGTCACAAGGCAGATAAAGGTAATTATTTACTAAAATTCATTTAATCATCTCCCTCTGTCTATCTTTGTAGAGACCCTTTGGTAGAGGTCCCTGGCTACCAAGTGGTCATCCATCTATCCAGGTTTATGTATTAAATGCATACATTTTACTTTGCAAGTGGAATCTTATTGCCACATGATCATATTGCCAGGTTTTGTATGTTACTTGTAACGGGGCTAAAAGGGAAGGGTTTTTATTTTATTAAAATATTTTAAATTCATTTCATCTACGTGATCAGCCGCATGGCAATATAAAGTGTAGTCCAAACAAAGAAACAGTGAGGTGAACTAAGTACAATGGAATGTGTCGTGTTGCACACAACTTCTTAATTCTCAGAACTGGAGTACTGTATAATGCGCCCAAACGCACTAACATCGGCGGAGCGCATAACCCACGCTAAACACAAGTCGCGCAAAATGGCTATGTGCGAATTTTGTCTAACATGTGCTCTCGAAATGACGGAAACATAATTGTAAGGCACGCCCATCTGTGTGACGAAACCAGTGGACAACAAATTTCGTCGACGTCCAACAAGCGGGAATTGCATGTGTTGCATGAACAGTGACTATGACTTTAACGCACAAGGCATTGCTTTCCGTTTTGTCCAAAAATCTAGGTAGTGGGGACTATGCAGATTTTCTTCGCAGTACCTCACCGACGCTCGCCTGCACAGGCAGCCTGCCAAACAGGGCTCATTAATAAAGTTTCAATATCAAGTAAAAGTGAGTTCAGTTGTTCAAAATGAGGAAGTGAGTATAGTTTTCGGAAGAAGAAAAGGAAATTATAAACCGTCTCGGACCTAGAACTAATTTTGTGAATGATGTAGCACGCGGTCGGGGAGAAGCCACGTTGCCGGTAGTGATATTGAGCAACAGTATTTCAATATGGGTAGCAAGTATTTATATATGGGTAATTTCGAATAAAATGGGGACTATCTAAATAAAGGGGTAACATTTTAATAGTGTGAATGTGTGATTGAGCAGGCTGGGCGGCCTTCATTAAGGTAATATGTTTAATTTTAGTAGTATACGATAGTAAAGAAATGAAAAGGTAAATAAATAACATGTTGCAATTTTAATGAATTAAATAAAATCTTAGTTGGTTCTCTTTATAAATGCGAGTTGCGTCTGTTATTAATATAACCTCATGATCATTCTTGCATTTCAACGTTCGTGTGATGAACTCTGGGCGAAGAAGAAAATTTGGTAAAATTTAAAGGTAAGTGGAGAACAAAATATTTTTACGATTTTAATATATTAATAAAAAGTAAAATAAATATCACAGATGGCGCGTCCGAAGCAGGGACAGTTTTTATAAATAAAAATAAAAATATAAAGACCACACCTACGGAAATGCAAGTTTGATTTCAAGGTTAAGTGACAGTACAAAAAAAATTACGTAAAGTACGTAAAACAATAAATTAAGGTTAGATCAAATATAAGATGTTGTAGATATAAGTTAAAGAGTAGTGAAACAAAAATCAGTAAATTTACAATTTAAAAAATGGCAGGTAATGAAAGCAATATAAATGAAACGACTAGTGTCGACAATTGTGATGACTCAAATATTATGAATAATGTCGAAGTCCACTCGACTCCAAACGTGAGTCAGGAAAATAAAACAAAAATCAATGTAGATGAAACAAATAGTACAGGTGATTCGGGGATTCAAGTAACCCCAAAATTGAGTAGGGAATGTAAAATTAATAATGATGAAGTCAGCTTCACTGACGATAAAACAGAAAATCAGTCAACACCCATTTCAATGAATCAAAATAAAAAAGTTGACGACAGTAGTGTGTTAAAAGATTTGTATAGTTTGATATGTAGTATGAAAGAAAATTCAGAGAAACAACACGATGAAGTAAATAACAAATTTGAGACAATGAATAATAAATTCAATTAACAAAATATTAAATTTGACGTACAGAATAGTAAATTTGATATTATAAATAGTCGTTTTGATGAAATTAATATACAGAACGCTAAGTTTGAGGTTAATATGAATAAACGTCTAAATGAGATGAAGGAATGCTTTAACACAATCAGAGAACAAGTGGTAGAGTCAGTAGGGAAACAGATTAAAAGTAAAACAAATGAAATAATTAATAACAAGGTAAATGATGACTGTAAAACAAGTGAGAATTATAATGATATGTATAAAAATGTGGTATTAGAGAATAAGGTAACAAAGGATAAAAATGTGGTATTAGAGAATAAGGTAACAAAGGATAAAAATGATATTGAAAATGGTAATGTAATTGAAAAGGTGGTATCAGAGAGTGATACGTTGAAAACAGGTAGTGAGATAGTAAGTGAGAGTGAGAGAGTAATGGGTTTGCTAAGGAGTAGAAATAGATGTAGAGAAATGATAGAAAGAGAGTATGAAGAGAGTGAACAAGTAGAGGGATGGCAGAGGGTAATTTTTTTCGAGGTGTTGTGGGGGGTGAAGGAAAGTCTTCACGAAGGTATTGGGTAGATAAATGGTCTACCAGTAATTGTTTTTTGAATTTTGTTGTTGTTCCTGGAGAAATCAGGAAATGTTGTAATGTAGCAGTACCCTCTGCATGGAGTGATAGAGAAAGTGTGATATGGGGTTATGGTGAGAGAGATTTAGATAGAGAGTTGTGTGCAGATAGAGAAATAGAATTATACCAGTTGAAGAGAAATTATAATGAGTTGAAAGAGATGTTAGAAGTGGTAAAGATAAATGATATGAAATACTTACCTTGTAGAGTAGAGATTGAGAATTGTTTTGATGATACCTGTTTAAATAATAATAATTTACCTGATGTTTTAATGAGTATAGTAGAAGAATATGATGAGAAGATAACTGACTTGAGATTGAATAAAACTACTGATGGAGACCAAACTAAAATCACAAATGTAGACAGGTTTTATGATTTGATAATAATGTGGAATAATCCAGTAAATTATTATGGGGGCTTTACGGAACAATTTGAAATATTAGAGAATTATTATATTAAAATTAATAAATTGAGTGTGGACAAGAACGATTTATATTATAAATATATGAGATTATTATTCGATGATGGAGGCTGAACATAAACTTAACAAATGGACATTTTAAATATTTTGATTTATCGTTCTGACCTTGCTGACTTGGACAATGAAGTGTGGTAAATTGAATAATAATGGCAAAAGTTTGTAAATAAATTGTTAGTGAAATTAGTTGTGTGTATTGTAACAAGTATGTAATGTAAACAATGTGTGTAGGTGATTGTTTTAATAATAATAAGATTATTTCAGTAGATTAAATAAATAACAAAAATAATTTTGAAGACAGTAATTAACGAATTGTAATTGTTTTGATAATAATTGAAAAATGTTGTGTTTTCCATAATTGATTTAATTAAAATAATTTGAGATGATTAAATATTTTTTGTCGGATGTAAAATGTTATATAATTGAATTTTGATGGTGCATTTAAATTATTTTATGAGATTTCAATTTAATAACAATAAATAAATAAATAAAGGTTAAATTGTATAGTTTGTGGAATAACATGATCGTTAAAATAAATAGGTTAATAATAAATTTGAAAATTTTGAGGAATCTAATTGCAGCAATGGATAAATAATGAAATGCTGATATATAGAAGAGTTAATAAAGATTTCAAGATATAATGATTATAATTTTCTATATAAATTATTTAAATGAGAATTGTTTAGTAATGTAAAAATGTCAATGTTCAAGATAAATGTGTATTATGTTATCATACTAGATATGTGGGCAATTTTGGGGGGTTGAGTGGTGTTAATAGAAGCGCTATACTTAGGGAACATAGAAACTGTAACTGTAGAAGGGTTAGTTTAGTTATTAGGTTGGCTAGTACAATGGTGGCATGTGCCACTGTAGGTAGCGGTAAGTGTTGGGGGTAACAGAGAGTGTTGCCTCTATCGGAGGCCAACTGGCGAAAAATACACGGCACAAATTTTATATAATTTTATATTATATGCTGATTGATTGCTGTGCTTCATAATGATGAAGAGAACATGCCTGAAGTTAGAGATGATTTCCCCGCCTTTTCGGGCGATTACTGCCTTACCAGCACTAATCGTGGTTTTGGACAGCGGTCAGCTATGGCCAAAAAGTTAGAACCTTGACCATAGCTGGCTTGAAATTGGTGTATATTTGAAATTAATGGGGGGTGACTTTAGGGGAAATCCCTGGAACTATGGAACAGCGGCTGCCACTCTGTTCACGTGGGAACAGAAAACCAGGTGGTAGACCCGTTTTAAGGGCATATTAATATGTAACAAGAGATATGATGATATCTACTTAATTTTAAAATGTAACGCAGAAGCAAGGACAAGGAGATGTTAAATTCCTCCACCAATGCCGTCCTTGTGGATGCAAATGGGCGCAACAGTCCACCCTCAGAAAACAATAGTGTGTGTGGTTAAGGAGGTTACCCAGGGGGGTAACGAATCTAATCTAATTAACAAATCTAAAATTTGGTAACTGAATAATGATGACTCGCTCCTAAGCTAATTAAATAATTGTATCATGATTTGAGAAATAGGTGCATTAGATGTTTATTATGCTGTGTTTATTATGTCTTATGAATGTATTAGTTTATTGTGTTAGAGGTAAGGGTTGATAAAATGTAATTTGTATAATTTTGAAATGTGTTTATAGTAAGGTCATTTACCTTGCTAAGAAAATCAGCTGATCGGCTGTAGAATATCACTTATAAATGATTTGCAATTTTTTCAATGTAGTTAAATATTTGAATATGAGGAAAATGGAACGTAATTAATGTTTGAATAATAGACTTTCAATGTGTTAAAAGATTTTAAGTTAAATGATGATAAAATGAATTGAGATAGTTAAGAATTTTAAAGGTAATGTAAAAGGTGAAGTTGATTTTGGGTGATTATTATTTTGTTAGGACATGTAAACCAGTCTATGTTGAGATAAAAGGGGTACCAGAGAGAATAATATTGTTATGAATAATGTAATGTAGAATTTGAGAAGTATTGATAGTGACACAGTAGCTATGGGGAAAATATGTAGAGTATTGATTGATATAGTGAGTTAATAAATAAGTGGAGATATTTTGTAGTAGTTGAAAGTGATGTATTGGGAGAGTAATTAGAGTTGATGGGAATTTTGTAAGGGGGGTGGTGTGATAAGGAGTCCGCGACGAAAGGTGTTGGGACAGGAAGGGACCGATTAGCGCCGGAAAGGGTTGCCTAGGGAAAGGCCAGGGACCAGATAAGGGAGTGAGCTTTGGGAGGGAAACACCCATCCTGAGTACAAAGGGGTAGAGAGTATTTTTTTTATATATAAGGGTAGAATGATGCGAATTGAGTTTGAGTAGTAAGTGGGTTGAGAGAATGTTTGATAGATGTTTTTGATAGAGGGGTGTCATATTAGTTAAAGCTGTTAATGAGTGTTAGAGTCAGAGGGGTAAAGATTATAAATATATAAATGCCAAGTGGTAAATCAAGTTAGTATGAATAACTAAGTCACCCAAACTAATGGAGATTGAGCATGTTAAAGAAAGTAAATCATAGTTAAAATGAAGAAATTTTAATCGAAACAAGTGACAAATTTTAATAGAATTTGAGAATAATGTAAAGCTATAAAATGTGTAATTTTGATTAATTTAAATGTCAGTTTTGTTGTTAATTGTAATAACCATGTTAATTTTACATGTTTTATTTCATTATGTTGTATCATGTTTGAGGGTAAGAAATTTTAAAAATTGTTTTATATATTTTCTGATGTAGCCTATGTATAACATATGTAGGTCAAGGTCGTCGACTTGACCCAGTATGATCAGCTGATGGTTGAGGTTATAAACTAGACCAGTTTTGGCAATTGCTTGATGCAAATTTTGTCGTTTAATTGATTTAAATAATTTTAAATTTTTTCCGAAATGGAAAAAATAATATTTTGACAGATTTAAATTTTTTTGAAAAAAAAAAAAAAAAATTTATTTTATGCCTGCCATATAGGTGAGGTTTGAATTTCAAGTGTATTATTGTTTATGTGTATTAATAGTGTTATTGAGTTATATTGTTTAGAATATATGTGTAAACAAATGTTAGAGTAAGTGAATTCATGTTTAATAAGGTATTCAATTTGTTTTCTTTAGGATTGTTAGTAGTAGTGAAGAGAATTAGGGATTCATGTAAAAGATTTTCTTATTGTGATTTTTGAGGAAGTACAATTTGATTTTAACGTAAATGAATTTCGAATATAAAGAGAAATGTTTTGAGAATTTTAAAGGATAATTTTGTTAGTGAGTAATTATGAGTGTGTGTACGAGCCCAGTAAGTGCTAAAGGCAGCCCAGTGTGCATGGTAAGGGGGAACATATCGGTTGAGGATCTGGCATCTGGCAGGGAATAAGGCCAGGGATTTGGATCTTTGGGGGTGACATGTTAGAAGGTTGGGTGCACTGTGGTGCACGTCTGTTCGATTTTATGGTGTTGGGATCTCGAATAGAGAAGTCCAGTAATCTCGTTCAGGTGCGGCCATAGTCTCCGAGCTAGGGGAGTAGTTTACCCATGATGTGTAAGAACTAATGGGGGGTTGTTGGCACCATATCCTCACCGATCCTCTTAAGTGTTAGCAATGAGATTTCTTCTGTTCCGACAGAAGATCTCTCATTGGGGGGGGGGTATTGTAACGGGGCTAAAAGGGAAGGGTTTTTATTTTATTAAAATATTTTAAATTCATTTCATCTGCGTGATCAGCCGCATGGCAATATAAAGTGTAGTCCAAACAAAGAAACAGTGAGGTGAACTAAGTACAATGGAATGTGTCGTGTTGCACACAACTTCTTAATTCTCAGAACTGGAGTACTGTATAATGTGCCCAAACGCACTAACATCGGAGGAGCGCATAACCCACGCTTAACACAAGTCGTGCAAAATGGCTATGTGCGAATTTTGTCTAACATGTGCTCTCGACATGACGGAAACATAATTGTAAGGCACGCCCATCTGTGTGACGAAACCAGTGGACAACAAATTTCGTCGACGTCCAACACGCGGGAATTGCATGTGTTGCATGAACAGTGACTATGACTTTAACGCACAAGGCATTGCTTTCCGTCTTGTCCAAAAATCTAGGTAGTGGGGACTATGCAGATTTTCTTCGCAGTACCTCACCGACGCTCGCCTGCGCAGGCAGCCCGCCAAACAGGGCTCATTAATAAAGTTTCAATATTAAGTAAAAGTGAGTTCAGTTGTTCAAAATGAGGAAGTGAGTATAGTTTTCGGAAGAAGAAAAGGAAATTATAAACCGTCTCGGACCTAGAACTAATTTTGTGAATGATGTAGCATGCGGTCGGGGAGAAGCCACATTGCTGGTAGTGATATTGAGCAACAGTATTTCAAATATATGGGTAATTTCGAATAAAATGGGGACTATCTAAATAAAGGGGTAACATTTTAATAGTGTGAATGTGTGATTGAGCAGGCTGGGCGGCCTTCATTAAGGTAATATGTTTAATTTTAGTAGTATACGATAGTAAAGAAATGAAAAGGTAAATAAATAACATGTTGCAATTTTAATGAATTAAATAAAATCTTAGTTGGTTCTCTTTATAAATGCGAGTTGCGTCTGTTATTAATATAACCTCATGATCACTCTTGCATTTCAACGTTTGTGTGACGCTCTGGGCGAAGAAGAAAATTTGGTAAAATTTAAAGGTAAGTGGAGAACAAAATATTTTTACGATTTTAATACACTAATAAAAAGTAAATAACATCACATACTATATAAAAAAAGTTTTAACTTTCTTTGGTACCAAACATTTCACCCATTCTATTACAGGCATCATCACCTGCTCGACAAAGATGGATGCTAAAGCTGCTCAGCATGCCTGGTCATAGAATGGGCGAAATTGGTCCTGGAAATTGGGCGAATAGAACAGATTGGTGCTGAGAAGAAAATCTGTTAAAAAAGACAAAAGACTTGCTCTGAATGAGTTATAATTGATTTTTGATCACATGGTTTTGGCTAGTGAGTATTCTGCTGAACTTTTGATCCCGAATTATATATTTTTTGCTGTGTTTACTTGACACAGAAGAAATAAATGGAACTGTACAGATTGAAAAAATTGTACAGTAAACTAAAACAGCCAGACAAAAATGCTGAATTCATCAATTTCAGTAACACAAAATAAGAATGTGTGCGTGTGTGTATAACACACATATTATAACATAAAAACTGTAAGAGTTGATTATTAATCATATGTGTAGAAATAAGTAGTGTATATGGTTGTTTATGGTTGTATACACAAAAGTATAACTGAAAATACAACATACGTTTTATGTAAAAAAAAAGAATCTAGAAAAAACTGTACACGTTTATGTTGTATTTTTTATAGCAGAAAACAGAACACACACACACATACACACACACAAATAGTTCTAAAATATAATAAAATTAAAATTTACTATATTACAGTAAACATGTCTTGCAGTTTTTAAAGTGTAAAACATAAATAGCTGCACATTCTGTTAGTTGTCAGGACTATTATAAAGAATGACACAATGTTAACAAACACTCCCATGTTATGTAATAACTTATCCAATATTTTCACAATTTTGTTTAAAAATAAATTATTATTACAGTAATGTATTTACAAATATCATTACACACGGCATCTATATCTTTACAATATGTAACACAATTTTATTCTTTAAAATTAACGATACTGTATTGATTTCAAATTTTTATGTTGCATATTTTTATTTTCATCAATTTGTAATAAACAAATGAAATGAGATTAATGTATTTCAGCCTTAAATGTTAATACATAAATATTGTATATGTACACGAAAATTCATTATGTTCATATTATGTCAACAGGAATACAAATTATTTAATAAGTCATTTAAAAATTTACTTGTATTATGGAATTCATAAAGTATTTATTATATAATTAAGTATGGTAAAAAGTAAAAATATCATACACAATAGTCAGCGCTGAAAGGACACTATCACTATTTACAAGGCTGTAAATGTCGTCTTACACTGATGTGGATTTCGACTGTTGTAAATATTGCAAAGTTCTGGTTTAACATGCTGATAAAACAGATATACAGATATATGTTTATAACTAATCTAGGCCCAGAATTCTCCAACCTATCAATATAAAATGTAAATAATTACATAAATGCAAATACTATTGAATGTCATTTATAATAAAATTAATGTGAATCACTTTGTTACATGAAGGGTTTAAAACCAAAGTGTACCAAGTACATTTTTTATAAAATTTTAGTAACAGGCTGCAGTGTGTTTATCAGAACCCAAGTCTTTAAAACTCCTAAACGATAGGTGATTTATATCAGGTAAAACCTCTATTTGGATTGCTCCATGGTAATATTTTTTCTCACTTGACATTTTGATCCTTAAAATCTGAGATTGTCCTCAGAAGCCCCCTGTGAGTGGTGGCTGAAACACCTGACAACAGGTTAGGTTGTTCGCAATGGGTTGTTTGGTCTTTCAACAGGGTCTTCCAGCTGCCACTCACAGCTTCTGAGCATGATCTCACTTTCTAGGGATTGGAACATCAATTAAGAAAAAATATGATGAAGGCAGTGCAAGTAGAGGGTTTACGTGATAGATCCCATATTGTAGTTATGCCACAGCAACCAAGTTTATTAGTTACAGTAACTCCTGCCAGAGAGCAGTTTACTTTCAAGTGGTAAATGAATTCATTTGAAGGGAAGAAAATTTAAATACTATACCTCAAAAGCCCATGACATGATCTTGGTTAACTTTGGTTGTAAACTTCTCATATACATGCACTTGTTATACAAATTATCCTATTAAAGTAAATTTCCATATTTCATAATTTCATATTACATTTCCTATGGATGTGACAGCACATACTAAAAGCAAATAAAAAATAATATAAAACTACAAAAATACAAATATTATGTATACTATCTAATGTATGCACACCATGTAACATTTACAATATAAAAAATAATATACTGTAGCACTACCATTTACATTATTTATGGAAATATTTAATATTCCAATAATTATTATTTAATAATTACTATTATTTGTAATTATATATGTATATTATCATATACTCAATTGCTGATCAATTGTTTATTACATTTGCATGAACAAAAATATTGATTCATATGTTTCTTCCAAAATATAATATTATAAACATTTTATGGGAATTATTCACAGTAACTGATGGCAACACTATTTAGTTCCGATCTGATCTAAGTACACACTTCTTCCAGTTTTTGTGCTTACGCTTTTCCTTATATTCATACCACTATTAGACAATAAAAAAATTACGTGAATATCAATTTCCAGGTTATCAACAAATAATTTGCTCATTAGTTCTACGTTCTGATCCGCCATTGGATTCAATAAATACGCCATAGTCCTTAATGTACAAGATATGGGTTTAACTGTTAAATTATATATGACTTTCGAGGACAGTTGAGTCAAGAAAAAATTATTATTAAATACAACTTAGCATGTGAGTATTAGCCAGTGCAACAAGAAAAGTATTTACTTCTTGCAGGTTATCAACTTCTGAATCATCTGAGAATCAAATATTCTGCAATGTTCTATATTCATACTTAAACAATGAACTCAGCATCCTCTACCAAAAGCCTTATTGTAACAACATACAACACTGTGCAGAGAAGAGGATATTAGCCACCAGTGATTTGATTTTTTTAATAAAGCAATGTTCCAACTACACTAGAAACTGGTACCCGTCTTCATGCAAATAATTCTAGAACATGATACTCTAATTTATATAAATGCTCAACAGACACTCCAATGACACGTGACTGATAATACAAGCGCTACTGACAACTATATATAAGTATGTGTAGTTTTATACATGTAAGAGTTTTAAGCAGACATGTTCCATCACTGTTTAAAGATAAAATATCTGTGGGCACACAGTTGCACATACAAGCCGCAAAATAGGATTTTATCATTACTGTTTGGGCGTACAAAACATATTTCAAACTAAGAACTTAAACAACAGATCACTCAACTTAAAACAATTAGCCAAAAATAAAAACACCCTATAGTAATTTACTGTAGTTTAATCAATGAGAAAATTATCGAAACTTAGAAAACAGAGTTTTAAACACAATTCAGAGTGAGCACATAATGAACACAGCACAACGAGAAACAAAACTGAATTTTAATAAAGATTATATCAGCCAAATTAAAAATAAAAAAGAAAAGATACAGGTGATTTAATACTGCATCATATTTTAAAAAACCACAATTATACAAATCTAACAGCAACAAGCAATTACCATGCTTACAAATCTTACTAAAGTACCATAAAAACAACACGGGGAAATGTGGAAAAATTTAAACATTCAATGACAAAGAATGACAGAAAATTTAAAATAAAACAAAGGTTCAAAATATTAAGAACCGTTATACAAATTAATATTGCATATTATTATCTGACGACCACACACACACACACACACACACACACACACACACACACACACACACACACACACACACACACACACACACACACACACACACACACACACACACACACACACACCTGGAAGCTATACATACCAGAGGAAGCTTGAAAACAACAGCCATGAATATATCAGTTTTCAAGTTCTTAAAAATGCTGGTAACATTAATATCATAAAAAAAGTTGGATGTGAAACGTAATAAGTGATATACAGTACTGTTATGGTGACATTTAAAAGAAGAATGTTAAATAGAGTATACTTGCTCATATAACATGCTTCATTTCACACATAAACAACTTCAGTTGATGGAACATTCCAGTTATCTGGTATAAACAAGCACATTATCGAATAATGTAGAACATCACAGAGACAATTCTAGGGTCTACACAGCTTTTATGTCACTGTTTACCTTACTTATGTCCTTTATAAAGACAGAGCACAAGGCAGGCTGTTAATAGATTAGTGAGCCTTTTACAGCAATTAGAGGATCGCATTTATAGCAAAATGTTATTACAAGTGACACTATGAGTTTATTTGTTACAACCGTCTCAACCAATTTGTAAATTTATCAATGAGTTTGTTATTATTTATGATAAAACCGTATGCAAATCTATACTTGTATCATATTGTGAGTGGTAATGACTGTTGCTTCTCTGGTATTATACTAACATTGCTATCAACACTAACCCTTTAAAAGTATCAAAGAATGTGCAAAAAGACAAAGTAGCAACACACGATAAGGATGTTCTATTTGTATTGTTTTGTTATTTATGATTCATTAGTAACTTGTTGCAACTAATCACAGGCTACATTGTTATAACAACAGTCCTATGCAAGCATACCTTAGTAATGTGATACTAGTTGAGAAGTAATATTTGTAGAAGACAGAATTCCAGCACAGTAAAATCTATGTACAATGATTATCATACAACAATATTACCCATAAAAAAAAGATATTCTGGCGAATGCTCTGGTGAGACTGTTTCAACAGCTCAAAACATCTGACCCAAGCAGATAAGAACATTGTTTTTCCTAAAGGAAAAGTAAGTTAATATTGAACTGTAGATAACTGTGTATGTATTGTATAATATTCGATATAGGCATTAAAATTTATACTTTTCTGCATTATTTGAGATCTGCACTCACTAATATTATCTTTGACAGAACTGAATGTTATAAACTTTGAAATAATTAATATAGTTCAATTGTAAGATGTTAATACCTGTAGAAATCAGAACTAATTAGTTACTACACTGTATTCTAATTTCTCTCTATAACGATAATGCCCTCTACAATACTTTTTTATGGCCTGCGTAAAGATAAGAAGATTTTGGATTCAGTAACTGCACAAACATAAACTGATTTATGTATTCTAAATTATTTTACTTGCCTTTGTGTAGTATGCAACGGAAGTGTGCAGAGTAACTCATAAATTAGTTTCAATTTTTAACAATCACTGAACTTTTTTACACATGGACATTTCATAATACTGCATTAAGCCCAAAGAAAAACTATGGAAGAAATGAAATAGCTACTTTAAAATAAATGTTGGGAGTGTCCTCCTCCTTTATCTACACTTAACTGTATCTATCATATCATATTTTGGGATGTTCTGAGAAATGTCTTTACTACATATTGAATTCTTGAGCAATGCTGTTTCAAAGATACATACACTGTGTCATTATGAAACCCCAAATATAAATATCATGAGAATTTTGACTAGGTAATCTAAGGCAGTCATACGTCTTTCACTAATTATTCCATTTCTGATTTCAAATGTGACTGTCCTCTATTACCATTGGATTAATGAACAAAAATGTGTAGGCCTATGTCAAAACTCATTTACAATATTATTATTGTATTATTGTTCTGCACGGTACCTTAATCAATATTAAAATTTTATATACAAAAATTATGTATTTCATTAAAAATTGTGTATATGTTACAGTCTAACCCTACCTTTGCTATTTTCTACATCAGAAAAATCATCTTTCTTTACTGTAAGTAGAACTTACTGTACTGCATTCTTCTGTTTGTCAGACTCCTTTGTAATTGTTGTGTGGGATGAGTTTTGTATGCCTGTAATTTGCTTTGTTTGTATCTCTTTGGCATGTCCCACACTTAATTGGGCAATGATTTGAGTACCACACCACAACGGACAATTTTGAACATTAGTAATGAACTCTTGATTAATGGCATTTCTTGTTTTGTTTTGCTTTTTCTACTGGCATTAAATAGGAATCCAGTTGTTTCCAGTTTCTGTTGACCATTAGAATCGTTGGCTTGCTTGGAATATTACAACACCAAACTCAGTCTGACAGGCCCTTTGGGTAGAAAACAGCTCATAATCCATTTGGTTTTGTCAATAAAATACAATGTTCATGAAAATACTTGCCAACTAAACATAACTAACCACAAATAACCACGGCAAACATAACAACGATATTCATTCCATCTGTGCTAATTCTCCTAGAGTATCCTTAAGTTTTAATGCAGTTTTATGTGATTTCTATGTTTAAAAATGTTTAATATTCAATGAAAATTGTAAGGTTTTTTAGGTTATATGGTATAATGCAGGCAATTATGAATTTATGATTAAAATCTTCAACACTCAGAAACAGGAAGCTAAAATACAGTTTGCACAATTCTTTTTAAAAAATTAAAAATAAAATACACTTGAATTACCCCAAGACACAATTAGATTTAGAGTCTTGATCCCAGAACAGTGAATCATAAGTTTACATCATTTTTTCAACTGTGCTTATTGTTTTAGTTGTCACTATTTGGAAATAAAATGATTAATAATCTATATTCACACATAACTAGTCCAAAAAAGATCATCACCATTTCCTCTTGCTGATGCCCCACACTTCGGCATCCCTCAGGTTTATACAGATGCAACATCTTCAGTATGTGGTTATCTTTCATTCTTCCCAATTAGACTTGTATCTCTGCACTTTCTCTTCTAGTGCTCTACATTCAACTCCATCCACATGTTTGCATTTCTTATCCTAATTGCTTTCGTATATCCTCTAATTCTGAGTAATTTCATCTCTATGTTTGCAGTCTTTGTATCTTTATCTTAGTAGATGTCCATGTTTCATTCTTGTACAACACTACAGGGATAGAAAAAGTACTGTATAAGCAGACTTGTGTGTCTAATCTAGCTTTGTTGATGTGATCATACGTAATATCACAGCCAAGATACTGAAAGTGAGAAACTTGCTCCATGGACTTATTTCGTAAACTATTTTTGCTTGAACTGCCATTTTTTCCCTATGTGCCACGCTGCCCTTGTTTTCTCTGCTGATATTGTTTATCCATACTCTGTTACAACTTTATCTAAATAGAAAATCTGTTTCTGGAGGTTGTCTTCAGTTGGTCCAATCAGTATGAGGTTATCTGCAAAAAGCAGTATGTCCAATAAATAACCTTCATTAATTTTAATCCCTCGTGGAGAGCTATACACTGCCATTCTATTGTCATTTGATTAATATAAATATTAAATACATCATTTTCTATATAGGTAACTCGAAGTTTCTTGCAGCAATTATATAATATCGTGATACTATTCAATACAGTTTCTTCTGAAAGTAGTGTATTATGGTTTTGTCGTTTCAATGCCTGATGCATGTTTCACTGAAATGTATCAGCTGTAACGGGGCTAAAAAGGGAGAGGGTTTTATTTTATTTTATTAATATAAATTTGTTTCCCATCTGCGTGGCCAGTCCCATGTTAATTAAATTTATCGTCAAACAAAGGAACAGTGGTGTGAAGTTGAACGTAGTCGGCACAATGGAATGCGGTGTAGGTATGAGAACGCAATTGAATTCCAAGAAATCAAAGGTGTGTGACACACTTGGGCGCGCAACAACAAACAGGTGCGCGGACGGGACGCCAAGCAGCTTCAACCGACTTTATGAAAAAATGGCGAAATGATGAAAGTTTTGTGCCATGCAGTCGGGATGGTGACGGAAGTTTGACGAGACCACGCCTATCCGATTCATATGACAAAAGGCAGTGAAATTTCGTCAACGCTTTGGGAACACTCACAAAACATGTTCCCGGTGCCACTACTAACATTTTGCCACACGAAGGCGGTGAACGACGGCAAAATTTGGTAGCAAGAAAGGCAGTGATTTCCGCCCGCATGTAACAGTCAGTCTTCACTCACGCTTCGCCTGGCCAGGCAGAACACGAACCGGTGTTCATCAGTAAATTTTTCAAATATTAATTAAAAAGACCTGTGTAGTGGTGAAACAAGTTCAAAATGAACCGTGCGGACCTGATTTAATTAAAGAAGAAAAAAATATGAACTCATAAACCTTCAGACAACTAAAAGAGGACTTTGTGCGGGAAGCGCCACAAGGTCAGAGGAGACGCCGATACAAGTAAACGTATTCACGCAAAAAATTTTTAAATGATTGCATAAATTAACTAAATGGGGGGGGATTTAAATGGCATGAATGTGAGTGCGAGTAGGCTGGGCTGCTTTCTATAATATAAGATGTGTATTTAAACTCTATTAGTATAAGATGTTTCACTAATATTTAAAGAATTTTCTGTTTGTCTTGATTCTTTGGAAAGATTATCTGTCATGATTAGAGAACAATACAAAAATGAAATAACTATATAATAAAAAAATTGTTTGAATTCCATTACATAAATGAGCGTAGCGTACATTTTTTAAATAACCTTACTATCATGCTTGCATTTCAACGTTCGTGTGACGTAATCCTGGGCAGAAAGAAGATTTAAAGGTAAGTGGGAGATATCTATTAATATTATAAAAATATATTACAGTAAAAACAGTAACTTCACAGATGGCGCCACGAACTGGAATGAATTTTATTAAATAAATTTTATATATGAAATTCCGCACCTACGGAAATGCAAGTATGGTTGAGGGGTTGAAAAATTTACAGTACGCAAAAATTACGTAAAATACATAAGGTTGTATGTATATGTTGTAGATGCAAATTAAAGATTAGTTAGACAAAAGCCAGTAAATTTACAATTTAAAAATGGCAGGAAATAATGACGATGTCAATGAAATAACTAATGTTGACAATTTTGATGAGTCAGCGGTTATGAATAATATTGAGGTCCACTCGACTCCAAATGTGAGTCAGGACAATAAAGTAAAAATCAATGTTACAAGTGAAACAAGTATTACAGATGATTCGGGGATTCAAATAACCCCAATATCGACTAACAAAAATAATCAATCTGACAATAGTGATGTGATGAGATATTTTTGTGGCATGAATGCAATGTTGTGTGTTAAATTCGATGAACAAAATAATAAATTTGACGCTAAATTTGAAGTACAAAATAATAAATTTGAGGAGTTGAAAAACCAGATTAATGAAGTTAATAAGCGTTTTGAAAATACTAACGAAGAATTTGCTAATAAATGTAACGATTTAAATACCAAATTAGATAATGTAGTGAAGAATATAGACATTAAAATTAATGAAAGAGATGAGAAAATTGACAAACAAATGTGTGAAATCACACTAAATATTGAAAGTAAAATCAGTACTGTAAATGAGCAGATGGCAGACCAAATTAAAACTGAAATTGAATGTATAAATGTATAAATAAAATTAATGAACATAATAATGACGTAGAAATTAAAATAATGGAGGTAGAAAGTGTATGTAAACAATCAATACAAGAGAGTGTGGGGGTTATTAATAAACATAACCTTCAATATGAAATTGAAAATGATAACAAATTACAAGTAATTGAGCAGAATATCATAGAAATTAAAGATGAATTACATGTAGCCGTAAGCCAAAATATAAATAGTGTTGCGGAGCGAGTGTTGTATACTCGTGAAGCAAAAGATGACATACAGCTCGAACAATTTAATTGTGACAACCGTAGAGTACACCCGATGCAATTTTTGAGTAGGGTAAGGGAATTTAACCGATTTAATAGTAGTAGTTCGGAAATTAAATTGTTAAAAATTTTAAAGTGTTTTAAGGGTAATTCCGAAATATGGGCGGAAGTACATAATACAGAGTGGAGTAGTTATGAAAAATTCGAGTTAGCATTCCGAAACAAGTATTGGTCAGAAGAGGACCAGGAAATTTTACGTAGTAAAATAATGGGAACGGGGAATTTTGGGAGAATAAACAACCACCTAACCATGTATGTCATGAAAATATATAATGAAGCAAAGTACCTAGAACCGCCGTTGCTATTCCGGTCATTCGTTAGACATATTAGTAAACACCTGCCCAGAGAGGTACAGATAAGTTTAATGACGAGAGAGATAGTGGATATAAATGAACTAGAAAATATGTTAGATGTGTTACAAAATATTGGGGAACGCGAAGTAGGGAGGCGTCCAAATCCACCAGCGGTAATAAATAACGACAATTATCATCAGTATAGGGGAACACCAACTCTTATAGAGGAATGAGGGGAAATAATAACCCTAATTTTAGAGGCGGAATTTGGAAATGTTTAAGTTGCGAATACGAGAATTATGCTATCCGAACAGTATGTTACAGATGCAACAAAACACGAGATTGCCAACGGGGCAACGTGGCCCCGAATCAACATCATCAACAACAATGAGGAGGAGGTAACGACAGAGGAGGCGGACATGTGACTAGAGGGAGAGGTTGATATAACCAGGCCGTGGCAGGTCCATCCAAGGGAAACTAGAAGAGACAATGGGGAACTGGGCCCAGCCATTGTCGGAGGAGAACCTGGGGGTCCAAGCAGAGGGTAACTACCGAAGCAATATAATTATCAAGGACATGGCGGAGGAGTTACTGGAGGAGGACGATGCAGAAATGACAGAAACCAAAACTGGATTGACGGAGGTATTGGTAACCATAGAAGGTAAGAATTATAAAACATTAATTGACACAGGGAGCGAAATATCAGTAGTTTCAGAGAATGTACTGGGTGAATTACAAAGGGTAAACAAAAATATTCCATCATTACCAGTTGCGGGCGTAACAGTAGTAGGGGTAACTGGAGTACGAAGTAAAAGAGTTACTAAACAAGTACAATTAAACATATACATTAATGAAATAGAATTTGAGAATACTTTTCTAGTAGTTAAGGGTTTGAATTTAGATATAATTCTGGGAAACGATTTTTTGGAGAGAAATAAAGCAATAATTGATTTTAACAAGAGAATGGTAGAATTTAAGAGAGGGGATGAACCAGTCAGGGTAAATTTTCAGAGGGTGTTAGATGAAGTTAGAGTCACGGGAATAAAGATGATACGAAACCGAGTAGGCGAGGGAATTATAGAAACAAGAGTGAATGTATGTCAAGAGAGTGAGAGAGTAGAGAATGATGAGAGAGTATGGGAAAATAGGGCAGATAAATTTTTTAATGAGGGTGTAGTTGTAGGGAGTCCCCAACGACAGGAGTTGTGGGCAGTTATTGAACGTTTTAGAGATGTGTTTGCTGAGTTGCCTGGAAAAGCCAGGGACTACGTATGCGAGTTGAAGGTTCGAGAACACTCACCCTACATGCAGAGAAGTTATCCAGTGCCGTTTTCAAAGAGGAGAGCAGTGCAAGAGGAGCTGGACCGGATGATGGAAGGAGACATCAGTGAAAGATCTATATCGCCTTACTCTAATCCATTAGTGGTGGTCATCAAGAAGGACGGTAAGGTAAGATTGTGTTTAGACGCCAGAAGAATCAACCAAATTATAATACCTGACCGGGAGTCACCGGAAGCCATGAATGAAATTTTTCAGAAGTTTAGCGGGGTCAAGTATATGACGTCCTTAGATTTGACCGCAGGATACTGGCAAGTTCCATTAGCGCCATTGAGCCAGAAATTTACTGCATTTCTCTTCAATGGTAAGAACTATCAATTTAAGCGACTACCATTCGGACTAAACACTAGCGTAGCCAGTTTTATGAAATGTTTAGATATGATTTTACAACCCAAGGATTTAGATTTTTTAACTGTATATGTTGATGACATATTAATAGCATCAAGAACATTCTCTGAACATTTAGAACACATAGAGTACGTATTAAATAAATTGCAACATGGGGGATTAACTGTTAATTGGGAGAAGTCAAAATTTCTACAAACCGAGATACACTTTTTAGGTTTTATTATCACTCCCGAGGGTATTTTAGCAAACCCAGACAAAGTAGAAGCTATCATACTTTTTCCAGAACCAAAAAATATCAAACAGTTACAAAGCTTTTTAGGATTATGCAACTTTTATCGAAAATTTCAGAGAAACTATGCGCAGATTACCTCTAAACTAAGTGCGGTTTTACAAAAGAACAAACAATGGAAATGGGGCGAGGAGGAAAGAATTGTTTTCAATGAAATTAAAGAGAAATTTATAAATATGATAATGATGAATCACCCCGATTTTCAGAAAAAGTTTTATTTACAGACAGATGCCAGCAACATAGCCCTCGGCGCAGAACTCTACCAGGAGGGTGAGGATCAGGAGCACCGGACCATCGCTTTTGCCAGCAGGACTTTATTGGCAGCAGAAAGGAACTACACCACAACAGAGAAAGAGTATTTGGGATTGTCACGTAAGGTATGGGCATTTTGGTGCGAAAAAATGTACAATGTTTTAAAAGAATCTTGTGTTTTCAAAAATATGGAGAGACGAGTTAGAAGAGTATTAAGAGTTTGCGATTTGTGTCAAAAGTCAAAAGTAGTAAATTATAGGGTTGAAGGGGAAATGAATTTTATAAAAGTAGAGAGACCGTTCGATTTAGTTGCGGTAGATTTGTATGGGCCATTGCCTAAAGGTAGAGGTGGAGTAGTATACATTTTTGTTGTTTTAGACACTTTTACTAAGTTTGTTAGGTTGTACAGCGTAAAGAGAGCTACTAGCAAGGTGCTCAGCGAAAAGATAACCAAGGACTACATGATCTATGTAGGTAAGCCGAAGGTAATTTTATCCGATCATGGACCGCAGTTCATCAGCGGGAGGTGGAGACAGACTCTTGGCTGGGAAGGCATCATCCCCAAGCATACAGCAGTTTACCATCCACAGTCGAACCAGGCAGAGCATGTGATGCGAGAAATCGGGAGGATATTCAGGGCGTATTGTCACTCCAAACACTCAGAATGGCCTTTATATGTAAAGAAGGTGGAGGGCTGGTTAAACACCACTACCCACGATTCTACAGGATTTACACCGTACAAACTAATCAAGGGAAACCGTCCACCCAGAATATTAGAACAACTTTTTGAATATCCACCGGAAGAAAGAATTATAGACAGGAATGTAAAAATACAACTTACAAACGAGAGTCTACTCACCAAGGGAGAGAGAAGAAAGCGGAAACACGATGAGAAGGGTAAGTGGGTCAAATACGAGGTAGGCCAATTAGTGTTGGTAAGGAGACACGATTTGTCTAGCGCACAAGATAAAGAAATAAAGAAGTTTTTCCTATTGTATGAAGGACCTTATGAGATTATAGAAATAAAGATGAATAATGCATACGTACTACGCAACCAGGTAACACAGGAGATAGTGGGCACGCAAAATGCTACGAATTTGAAGTTATATTGGTCAAGGTAAAATTTTCTTTTGAATTGTAATATGTTATTTTATGTTTTCAGAAGGGACTCTCCCCCATTTTCGGGCGGTCACGACCTTACCAGTCCTGGCCGTGGGTTTCGGCAATTGGAGGCGGGCCACGGTTGGCAGAACTTCCTTTGGGCAGGGACACAACGACGGTCCGGCTCCACCAAAATTGGTAAAGATTAGAAATTTCACCACATTGTTGAACGGGGAGGGGGACCCATAAAGGTACGCGATACGAATTATTTGTTTCACTCAAGGTGCAGCGGCTAGGTGTACCATATCATGTACCAGCACTGCTTTCGAGTGATTGTAAATAGTTATGGAGGCTATATATATTAAAGGCAGTACATTCAAAGTAAAAATTTCTGGTGTCATTGGAAAATTAAGTTTAGCCATTGACAATAGTTTCAGAGTAATTCTGAACATGAGTTTTGCTGGGAGAGAGGCTGGGGGAAGACATAGATGGCGGGTTTGGATAAATGGTAGAATAGTGGGAGTAGATTTGGAGTAGAAGGAGGACGTGAATTCACGTAGTGGATCTATTTTGTCCCCAAGTCTCCCTCATGGCAAAACCCCATTTTCGGGCGGTCACGACTTTAGCAGTCTAAGGATAAAATTATCCTCCAATATAAATACTTATCAATATATAATTTGGAATGTTTATAATTTTAAACTTATGTGAATACTTTATGTACTTTAGTTTATGTAAAGAAATGACCAAATATAATTGTAAAGTTTATAGTACCAGTGAGAGGTGGGACGTGCAGAAGGGTCTGGAATAAAATAAAAACTTGTTTTCATACAAGATGTGTGGGTAATTTTGGGGGGTTGTGTGGTGTTAATCGAAGTGAAATAATTATGGAAAGTAGAGACTGCATCAGTAGAAGGATTTAAGTTTAGCTATTAGTATGCTATTGCAGTGGTGGCATGTGCCACTGCAGATAGCGATGAGTGTTGGTGGTAGCATCAAAGTATGTTACCATCATCGGAGGCAAAACTGGCGTAATATACACTGCACAACTTTTATGTAATTTTATATTATATGTTGATTTGTTGCCGTGCAGTGTATTATAAAATGAAGTTAAACATGCCTGAAATGAAAGAGGATTTCCCCGCCTTTTCGGGCGATTACTGCCTTACCAGCACTAATCGTGGTTTTGGACGACGGCCAGCTGTGGGAGCAATTGTAAACCTGACCATAGTTGGCTTGAAATTGGTATAGATTTGAAATTATTGGGGGGTGACTTAGGGGAAATCCCCGGAACTATGGAACAGCAGCTATCACTCTGTTCGCGTGGGAACAGTTAACCAGGTGATAGACCCACATTAAGGGCGTATAACTATGTAATTTATAGATATTACGATATCTAACTGCTTTTTATAATGTAACGCAGAAGCAAGGACAAGGAGATGACAAAATTCCTCCAAAACTTCAGCCCTTGTGGACGCAACTGGACGCCACAGTCCAGGGGGGGTCATAGTGTGTGTGGTAAAGGAGGTTACTCAGGGGAGTAACGAATTAAAATTTTGTAACTTAATGATAGTGACTCGCTACTGAGCTGAATAAATAATTTTGTTTCGTTTAAAGAAAGGGGTGCCGTAGATGTTTATCATATTGTGTTTAATATGTTATTGTGTTATTATTTTATCATGTTAGAGAGTAAGGATTGTAAGTATAAGTTATGTCTTTTATACAGTAGAATTGCTTGAAAAAGATTCAGAGAAAGGTCATTCACCTTGCCAAGAAAATCAGCTGATTGCTGGAGTTATAAATGTAGTATGCCACTTACAAATAATGTGCAAACTTTTCAATGTAATTATGAAAATCGAATATAATTAATGTTTGAATAATAGATTTTCAATGTGGTTTAATAGATTTTGAAGTAAATGGTAAAATGAATGGAGCTAGTTTTGAATTTTCAAGAGTTAAAATGTAAAATATGGTAAAATGTTAGAATTTGGGTGATTATCATTTCGTTAGGACATTTAAATCAGTCCAAGTTAAGATTAAAAGGGGAGTTGAACAAAGTAAGATTGTTGTGAATAAATGTAATGTAGAATTTGAGAGGTAATAGTGACACAGTAGCTATGGGGAAAATATGTAGAGTAATGAGTGATATATTGAGGTAATAAATAAATGGAGATATTTTGTAGATGAAAGTGATGTATTGGGAGAGTAATTAGTTGATGGTAATTTTGTAAGGGGGGTGGTGTGATAAGGAGTCCTCAACAAAAAGCGTTGTGGCGGGAAGGGAACCGATTAGCGCCGGAAAGGGTTACCTAGGGGGAGTCCAGGAACCAACATAAGGGAATGAGCAGTGGGAAGGAAACACACATCCTGAGTACAAAGGGTAGAGAGTATTTTTTGTTATAAGAGTAGAATGATGCAAAATGAGTTAGAGTAGTAAGTTAGGAGTAGAGAATGGTGGTAGATGTTTTGATAGAGGGGTGTCATATTAGTTAAAGCTGTTAGTGAGTATTTGAGTCAGAAGGGGGTAAGATTATATATAAATGCCAAGTTGATAAAGTGAGTTATTATGAATAATTAAGTCACCCGAACTAACTGAGAATGAAAATGTTAAAGAAAGAAAGTCATGGTCAAAATATAAAACTAATTGAAACAAGTGACAGATTTTAATAGAATTTGAGAATGATAGGAAGCTATAAAATGTATAATTTCTGGTCAATTTAAATGAAAAATTTGATTGTTTGTTGTAATAATAACCATGTTAATTTTAAATGTCTTATTTTATTATGTTGTACTAAAGTAAAGAATTTTAAAGACGTTTCATGTATTTCATGATGTAGCTCTGTGTAACATATGTATGTCAAGGTCGTTGACTTGACCCAGAGAGATCCATTTTTTGAATATGGAGAAAAAAAAAGATATTTTGATAAATTTAATTTTTTGAAAAAAAAAAAAAAAATTTATTTTTATGCCTGCCATATAGGTGATGTTTGAATTTCAAGTATATTATTGTTTATGTGTATTACTAGTGTTTTATTGAATTACCTTGTTTAGTATATCTGTATAATCAAATGTTAGAATAAGTGAGTTCATGTTTTAATAAGATGTTCAATTTGTGTTTTTTTTGTGATTGTTAGTAGTATTGAAGAGAATTAATAGAGTTGACGGATTCATGTAAGAGATTTTTTTATTTTTTGCTTTTTTGAGGAAGTAATGGAGATATAACAATTTGATTTTAACTTAAACGAATTTTGAATTTAAAGATAAATATTTTCTGAATTTTAAATAAGGATTTTGTTAGGATGTATTAATGAATATGTGTACGCGCCCAGTACTTGCTAAAGGCAGCCCAGTGTGCATGTAAGGGGGAATATATCGGTTGAGGATTTGGCATGGTATGAGGCCAGGGTTTTGACTTTGGGGTAGAATGATAGAAGGTTAGGTGCGCTGTGGTGCGTGTCTGTTCGATTTTATGGTGTTGGGATCTCGGATAGAGAAGTCCAGTAATATCGTTCAGGTGCAGCCATAGTCACCGAGCTAGGGGGGCAGTTTACCCATGATGTGTTAAGAATTAATGGGGGGTTGTTGGCACCATATCCTCTCCGATCCTCTTAGGGGTTTAGCAATGAGAGTTCTTCTGTTCCAGCAGAAGATCTCTCATCGGGGGGGGGGGGGGGGGTATTGTAATGGGGCTAAAAAGGGAGGGTTTTATTTTATTTTATTAATATAAATTTGTTTCCCATCTGCGTGGCCAATCCCATGTAAATTAAATTTATCGTCAAACAAAGGAACAGTGGTGTGAAGTTGAACGTAGTCGGCACAATGGAATGCGGTGTAGGTATGAGAACGCAATTGAATTCCAAGAAATCAAAGGTGTGTGACACACTCGGGCGCGCAACAACAAACAGGCACGCGGACGGGACGCCAAGCAGCTTCAACCGACTTTATGAAAAATGGCGAAATGATGAAAGTTTTGTGCCATGCGGTCGGGATGGTGACGGAAGTTTGACGAGACCACGCCTATCCGATTCATACGACGAAAGGCAGTGAAATTTCGTCAACGCTTTGGGAACACTCACAAACCATGTTCCCGGTGCCACTACTAACATTTTGCCACACGAAGGCAGTGAACGACGGCGAAATTTGGTAGCAAGAAAGGCAGTGATTTCCGCCCGCATGTAACAGTCAGTCTTCACTCACGCTTTGCCTGGCCAGGCAGAACACCAACTGGTGTTCATCAGTAAATTTTTCAAATATTAATTAAAAAGACCTGTGTAGTGGTGAAACAAGTTCAAAATGAACTATGCGGACCTGATTTAATTAAAGAAGAAAAAATATGAACTCATAAACCTTCAGACAACTAAAAGAGGACTTTGTGCGGGAAGCGCCACAAGGTCAGAGGAGACGCCGATACAAGTAAACGTATTCACGCAAAAATTTTTTAAATGACTGCATAAATTAACTAAATGGGGGGATTTAAATGGCATGAATGTGAGTGCGAGCAGGCTGGGCTGCTTTCTGTAATATAAGATGTGTATTTAAACTCTATTAGTATAAGATGTTTCTCTAATATTTAAAGAATTTTCTGTTTGTCTTGATTCTTTGGAAAGAATCTGTCATGATTAGAGAACAATACAAAAATGAAATAACTATATAATAAAAAATTGTTTGAATTCCATTACATAAATGAGCGTAGCGTACATTTTTTAAATAACCTTACTATCATGCTTGCATTTCTACGTTCGTGTGATGTAATCCTGGACAGAAAGAAGATTTAAAGGTAAGTGGGAGATATATATTATTATTATAAAAAATATGTTAATTAATAACTTCACACAGCATCATCGGAAAGTAAATCAATAATAATCAAAATATCTGTTATTTTACATTAAAATAGAAACAAATTTGATTATTCGTTAGTTTCTACATTAATGACTTCAAATATTTCATTTTTATTGTTATTGATTTACTTACTAACCTCTGATCATGCTGATATATTTCAGTGAAACGTGCGTCAGGCGTTGAAATGACAAAAACGTAATACACTGCTTGCACAAGAAACTATATCGAATAATATCACAATATTAAATAGTATGGGTCATAAGCGACACCCTTGTTTTACAGTTCTATGTATATGTTCAAACTTATTTTAAGACCAGCCACAATTTTTGCATATTTACATAAGCAAAGGTTTTTTCAAGGTCAATAAAAGCCAGTTGGGTTTGTAGGTTATATTCCCTTCTTTTTTATATGAGTTGCTAAAGTTGATAAATGTTGTCTATGGTGGAATGTCCTTTGTGGAATTATTACATTTTCAGCAACTATCCAGATCCTCCTGCATGTTATCTCAGCACAGAGCTCATACTCAACGTTGAGAAGACATATGTCTCTGTAGTTTCTACAGTTACCTTTTGTACACAGGTTGAACGTGTTGAATTTCCAGGCTGAGGGTGCATATTTGAACAAGAATTCAACAATGAAGTAAGTGCTGGCTGAGGAGAACAGCTCTACATCTGCAGAGTCCTACATTTAATCCATCAGACCATGCAGCTTTCTTTAGAGGCCCATCCATTGTTAAACAGTCAACCTTATTTCATATTCTTCTCCTTCCGCACCTACTTCTCTTATTTATTGATTGCATCTGTCAACAATTCCTTATAACACTCCAATTCAGCAATGCTGTTTATTTCTAATCTGTCCTTCTCTTCTATATTTAAATGTCTTGTTATGTTAAATACCTTTCTCTGTTGGTTACATAAATCGTGTTCCAAATGATTAACAGATCTATACCAACTCTCTTGGTGAGCTTTTTCAATCGCTCTTTTTGCTATATCCTTTTTAACCTGTACTATTTATGTTTTTCTTTTATGTCTCTATTTTCAATCATGAGGATGCCTCTAAAGGTGACATCGCCTTATAGTAGCACTATCTGTGCAGGTGAGAAGGTTTGTGTGCTCTAATGAAGTTGAGGGCTATGCCAGTGGTAGCGTCTCATGTACTGGACAGGTCTCAACTAAGTAGCCAGGTGTGAAGTATGTCCAACAACGCCCTTCTTTCTGGTATACTTCTATGTCCCTACCCATCCTTACTTGTCATTTTTATCCTCTCTGTGCCCCTTCAATGGAACGGAGTGCTTCAGTTCTTAGAGCGCTCATTGAGCCCAACAGGTGGGTACTATAAACACCGAGAAGCAATCAGCATCAAAACAACTCATGCAAGTTCACCTCGATCTTTCACAGAAGGAGAAGGGTGAGAATGAGTCTCTGCCGCCCTAAAACCAAAGCCCCTCAGCTAAGGTATGGTAACTCCTACAGAAGAGTCCCTGACTTTCATGGTTGGGGGTTTGCAACAGGGCTAGTAAAACAATGTAAAAATCCATGTAAAACAATTATTACTAGGAACTTCGCAAATGGCCTTGGAATGGATGGTTAAAAAAAAGATAACAAAATCAGTCATCACTGCTTAATAAATAATACAAACACATGATTCAGATGTATCAGAATCGAGAGACTAAAGCTAAATGTGTCTTGGGATATCACAACATTAAATTAAATTGTCACTAGAACCTCGCTGATAAGCTTTCGTCCATTAAAAACTACATTATATTTTGGTTTTATCACATGTTTTCCTTTGATTAAAACCAAACGTCTGATTAGCGAATAAATTTAATCAAAATAAAACATGAGTTTTACCTAAAAATTATGTTATTTTTATTGCTACAATAGTCAATACAAAATTTATAAAACTTCATAAAGTTTTTCAACTTTAAAATTTTTAAAACATCTTTTTATACACAGGTATAGACCTACTAAAAAATAAACATCTGCTTCTGAAGATCAGCCCAGAACACGCTAGTAGCTGAACAATATGTACAAATATTTCATTATAATTTTATATGGAAACATTTTTACACTATACATGTTAAAGTTGATAAACTGTGCTGAGTTAGTAAACATTCTGAATTAATGGCTACAATTAGTAAATGTAGTTCTATATGCTAGCATCTTTACATTGAACTATTTAATGATTACAACGCTGTTTCAATACTTGAGCTCTTCTCATACTGACAAACTAATAATCACCTTAAAAAGATGAAAGGTTTAAATTCCTAACATTTACACACACACACCTTTTATGTATTGACAAATTCACACTTACACAAATGGTAACGATCACACAACCTTCTAAAGATTAATAAATATTATGTATATATATTATGGAAATGTTCTTTAAAAGTATCAGTCATTAAAACAAAGAATCTAGTTGTTTTCTCTTACATTCTGTTCACCACTGTCTCTATAAACTAACAGATATCATATGTGTTAGCTCCATGTAATATCATATCCCTTCCAGTTAGCATTAGGTGCAAGATATACTCGACGATTGTTGTAATAAAATGTGACAATACCTCGGTAACCAGTTCTTGGTACTCCACTCTGAAACAGAATAAACAACAATAAAAGCAATCAATTTTGGTGTCCATGAATGTAGTACTAAGCTCAATAAATGTAATGCACACAGCAACATTACTTATAACACTGAATGATTACCAAACTAAAACAATTTTGTTACCAGACAGTATTTTGTTTTAAAGAAAACAAAAAGGTTATTCTGTATTTAAAAAAATTAAAGAATTGTAACCTTACTGAAAGTTATTATAAACGTCGTGTGAACAGAAAACAGATAATCAAGAGAGGCCAAAAAGAAATGAACCAAGTACATGACTTATATCTTCAGCCATTATCTACATGATCTTCTTGCATGATAAGAATCTATGTATCCCAAGTATTAAAATCAGAGAAACTATGTGTTATGAAATTAAATGATACCTGTTTTGTTGACTTTTTTATATTACATTGACTTTGTTTCTGTATAATATTAATGAACAGAGGCAAATCCATGTTGGAAGAAACAGAGAACCTCCTGCCCAAATTTTGAAAAACTTTTACCAAAATGCTTTTAATAACTTTTAATAGAAATTTGTTTTTCTGCCAAGCTTTTAAGTATACTTTTAAAATATTAAAAAAGACTGTTTAAGAATAATCAAACGCTGTATTTCAAATTTTTGAAAGAAAAAAATATGAGAAAAGAAACATTTTATTCTCTTATATTTATTCTCCCCCTCCCAAAAAAAAAAAAAAAAAAAAACAAATTCTCTTTAGACACACTACTGTGATGTACACCTGTATATTCGTATATGTACAGTATGTTTACATAATATAAACGTAGTACAAATAAATCAATACCCTAAAGTCATCCATAAGACCTAGTACTTTAGCAGTGCGGCGATACTGGTCCTTTGTATGATACGGAATTCTAACAGCACCTTCATGGACTATGTCTCCAGATTTCAGTTCTTGGTATGTAACTACGCGACTCTCGTATACTGATCTTACAAAATGTACATCATAATTATCCTAAAACCAGAAAGTATGAATTAAATGGGTTTTTATATCTCTAGATCAGTATATAAAATATAAAATAAAAATTTCCTTTTACACATATCATACTTGAACCTTCATCTGACTCCACACCATATGAAAGAGTTACATAATTCATTATACATTTTAAAGAATTATGCAAATAAATTACCATTTACAACACAATTTATTACTACAAACAGAATCACCCCGCATTATCTGTCAGTTAATGCAGAAGCAATATATTTTATTTATTTATTCATCACTTTACTACAATGAAATGTAAAATATCAGACCTACATTGAAACCTACATTGATTTTGTTTTTTACTTTTTTACTACAAAGTTTTTTACTTTGTAGTTGATAACATCTTATTAGACCAATCTCATCCTGTTAGTACTCTGCTGAACAACAGATAAGCCATGTTAAATATTTCCATGTGTTAACATTTGTTCTAAATGAAGTTTAAGTACATTAGATTACTCTTACTTTTTCATTTCAACTGCTTGCTAGGATATGTTGTAATATTACTGAATTTTAATGACGTGTGATATTCTGTTACATTCAAAGATTATTAATGATTATTTTTAAATCAAACAGTTTTAACAGTTTGTATCCAATTACTCTGTAGCACATAACCTTTCAGAGTCCCAGACATGATCCCCCCCCCCAAAAGCTCTTTTTTCTACAAATATATGTAATGTTATTAATTTCAACCCCTGAAGTACATACTTTTGCCTATAAATGTACACAAAATATGTAAATATATTGGTTAAATGTCAAGAACTTGTTAAATAAAAATAAAATAACTAGTTTGATAGTGTATTGCTATACTATGCATTAGGGTTTTTTGACTTCTTTATATTACATGACCTTGGTGAAACTTCAAAATAAAGTAACACCACCTTTTTTGCAGTTTTTGAATAATTATATAAATGTATATGTGTTTAACTATGGTATGTCATAATAATATATTTCCGTTATTATTATAACTATGACATTCGAGTGAACTAAATATGTTTTCAATAAACTTTCGTCATCATAAACTGACAGATTGTACCAAACTGTAGTAAGCGTTCTAAAGCTTTACATTATGTACATTATACTTGCATATTTGTCAGAAGACATGTATAGGAAATAACATATATAAAGGGTGATTCAAAATTGCATGGCAATCTCTCAGGACCTGATTCTATAGCTATAAATAAGAAAAAAAGTCTATATAAACATAGGTCCGAAAACGATTCGTTAACGAGTTACGGCTCGCGAACCAGTTCGCCCTGATTTCTGCTCCCACAGTAAAATAACGCCATACTGAAATTCTTGGGGTATAAATTGAAAGGTAAATTTGGTGGTTTATTATGGTTTTTGGTCTGAAAAAAATTGAATAAAAGACGTTCCAGACCTCTATCTCAATTAGTTTCTAAGAAAAACTGTGTTAAACACAAAAGATTGTAGCTGAAAAACACACAATTTTAGATTTGTGATAAAATAACTTCGTTTATTTGTCAATAAACAAATAAAAATTTCTAACTACCTTTGTAGAGAATTTAATTATGAGAAAATTTATGTGTATAATGTCTATTAAAAATAAGTATAAATTTAAAAAATTCGACTTTAATTAAAAACAAAACAGACCAAAATGCGCTATAAAAGTGTTACAATTTTAAACAGAACAAAGGTTTTCTTAAATGTTTTCATAACAAATGTAACTGTAAACAAATTAAAAACTTATATTATTGAATTTTTCCTTCAAATGATTAAATATCAAAATTGTTAACTTGATAAAGCTGCAAATGTTCCTTCAAAGCATTGTTCAATGTGGCCATTTTGTTGAGCGCATAATTCAGCTCGGCGAATCCATGCTAGCCGGATCCACATTTTGAAGCATCAGGATTATTCTTATCAGGATCTCCATATTCTATTATGTATGTATCAATTCTTGTGTGCCAATACTAGTAGAATAAACTAACGACTTCATTCAACCCCAAAGGAAAAAATCTGCTGGCATGAGACCAGGAGATCGAGGAGGCCATTTTACTGGTCCATTTTGACCATTCGCTTACCAAATGTATTATTTAAATAGTTCATCAAATCAAGACAGAAGCGGGCAGATGCTCTGTAATTCAAAAACCACATCTGCACTCTATCTGCAAGTGGAGTATCATCCAAGAGTTCTATCAGATTCGTTTGCAAAAAATGTAAGTACTGTCTTCCATTTATTAATTAGTGAAAAAACAGGCTAAGAGATTATCACCCAAAAGACCACACCACACATTACATGAAAAAGTATGTTGGTCATGTCTTGTAGTAGTTTCATGTGGGTTTTCTTCTGCCCTAGTGTGGGTGTTTCAAAAGTTTACAATGCCATTTATTGTAAATTGTAACACTTCCGGTAAATTTTGGTCTGTTTTGTTTTTAATTGAAGTCGATTTTCTCAAATTTGTAGTTATTTTTAGTAGACACTATACACATCACTTTTCACATAATTAAATTCTCTACAAACTTAGTTAGAAATTTTTATTTGTTTATTGGTAAATAAACGACGTTATTTTATCCCAAATCTAAAATTGTGTGGTTTTTGACTCCAATGTTTCTTATGGTTTTGTGTTTAACACAGTTTTTCTTAGAAACTAATTCAGATAGAGGTCTAGGACTTCTTTTATTCAATTTTTCAGATCACAAACCATAAGAAACCATCAAATTTACCCTTCACTTTATACCCCAAGAATTTCAGTATGGCGTCATGGTTCGCGAGCCTCAACTCGCTAATGAACCGTTTTCGGACTTATGTTTATATGGACTTTTTTCTTATTTTTAGCTATAGAATCAGCATCCAAGAGATTGCCATGCAATTTTGAATCACCCTATATAATACAACAAAACTGACTTGGGCTTGGAAACAATGTGTTAATAATAAGTACTATTAAGTAACAGAATTTAATATGTATATTGTTATGACATCAACAGAACAATCTACATATTTATCGAACGCTCCAGAGATATCCAGAATGTAAGCGTGTGGCATACGTGCTTGTTGACGCATTTGGTAGACGGTGCGAGAATTCACGCGGCCGCTCTCACTGTGTCACAGCCGCAAGCAATTACGTCGTAGTTTAAGTATGTGGAATCATCTAGATTTTCGGCGGCTATAAATACAATTACTCAGGGACGCTCAGTTCAGTATAGCAGCGATATATTTTCAGTAATGTTCGAGAGTTATTATCGAGCAAGATTACTGTGTACGTTAAGTGGTTATTAGTGAAATGTTGTGTTTTATAATCGGGCGGTATAATTGTAATACAACTGTGTTTTAATATTAGTGACATTTATTTGCGTGTGAACAATTTTTATTTCATTTGTTGTAGTAGACTGGGTTGTTAATTATGAACTGTTTAACTGTAAAAATTAAAGCTGGTGATTAGTGACTTAATTGGTGTCTTGTACTTATTTTGTTTCCACTGTACCTATGACGATCAGTAGACCGTCGTAACAGTGGTGTCAGAACTGGGATAGAACGGTTAACAGTGGACACTTTGTACAAGACGAGTGTAATTCGTAATTAATTGGAAAACAATGGATGCCAGTCAGATGATGGAAAATTTCCAGGCGCTGTTGTTGCAGACAGAGGAACGACGATGACACGATGCAGAGACAGCAGAAGAGACAGAAAACCCTCCTGCTGGAAGCAGATGAAAGATGCAGACAGGAGGCGGAAGAAGCAGAAAAATGACAGGATGAAAAACGCAGACAGGAGGCGGAAGAAGCAGAAAAACGACAGGATGAAAAAACAGACAAGAGATGGAAGAAGCGGAAAAACAACAGGATGAAAAACTTAAGCAGGAAGCAGATGGCATCAAAGCCTTAATTCATGAGCAAAAGCAGATGCAAGAACATACTACAGCAGAATTGGGTCTCCTACGTGGTGATGTAGGTGAATTACGAGGTGAGCTTAATAATCAGATTACCAGAATATCTGGCGTAGAAGAATCCATATCAAATAAAATAGCTGAAGTATAAAAATCTGTCTTGAGTGTGGAAAAGCTATGTCAACAAAAATAGAAGACTCGATTACAAATATAAATTACAAATATAAAAGAGCAGATTAAAAATGAAGTTGAGCAGTGCCTGAAGTTTCAACCAAAACAACTTTGTGAACAGACTGTACCAATGATAAAGACAGAAAAAGACGCAGAAAATAAGTTAATAGAGAAAGTCACTTTGCCTGCAGTAGGGACAGTTCATGTCAAAGCTCCAACCTTTGACGGAAGCATGCACTGGGCAACGTACCTCCGCCTATTTGAAGCTGCTGCATGCGCAAACAATTGGACAGAGAAAGACAAGGCAGTCTCACTCGTTTTCGCATTAAAAGAACCCGCGGCAGAACTACTACAGAAAATGCCACCTGACAGCCAGAACATCTATGCCGAGTTGATAAAACCTCTAGCATTACGGTATGGTGATACACATTTGCGAGATGTGTACTGCACCCAGTTGAGAGCAAGCCGACAGCATTCCAGGGAAAGCCTTCAAGAGTTTGAAGCAAGTACAGACAGACTAATTAGACTGGCCTATCCTGAAGTGCCAGAAGATTTTCGAACTAGTTTTGCGATGCAGACATTTACTGCCGGAGATAACGAACTACAGCAAGTGTTACGAATGGCAAGACACCAGAACAGTGCGGACGCCCTGGTACATGCTTTGCAATTTGAGGCCACCAAATCAGCGTCTGGTTGGACCAGTCATAAAGTGCGCACTAAAAAATCGCGACGGCACAAACGATGAGGAAGAACAAGGAACAGAGACTCGACGGTCGGCGCCACAGAATAAAATAAGAAAGGATGGAAGACCGAAGTGTTATAGATGTGGGAAACCTGGGCATCTACAACGAGATTATCGGGTTAGAATTCAGCAGCAGAGAAACGAGCAATAGTTGGTACAACGGGGCGTGTGCTGACTAACTGGAGAAAAGAAGCCCCTAGACAATACACAATTTCTACACTTCAGAAAAACAGCGGGAGCTTGGTGGTTACCGGATTCGTTCAAGACAGGCCAACCCTGATTACAGTTGACACAGGTGCAACAGTTTCCATTGTGCAGCCTGACGTGGTGAAAGATCTCAAGCCAATCTGGTGCTCTTGCAGCTTGCGAACAGCTACTGGACGGCCTGTAAAAGTGTTTGGGAAAGTGGAGATACACCTACACCTCGGTCGACTTGAGTTTAATCATCAAGTACTTGTTGCAGACATTGTGGATGAAGCAATTCTTGGTGTGGACGTTATGAATGCACACGGATTCATAGTCGACTTCAAAGACAATGTCTTGAGAATTGGAGGAGACGAGGTAATGCTCTCCAAAATGTCTACATCTGAAAAATCGATGGACGTGATAAACCAAGGTGGCCGTAACTGTTCCGCCAAACTCCAAAAAGATCATCATGTTTAGAACCGAGGTAGATACTAGGGGCAACCAAGGCTCTATATTCGAACCCCAGGTAGTCAGCACACCGGGCATACTAATTCCCAGAAGTTTAGTAAAACCTGACGAAACCGGAAATGTACCTATTAGAGTGGTAAATATTTTGATCAAGCTGTCACTTTACAAAGCAATACGCTCCTAGGCAAATTGACTCCTGTGGCCTGGGTAGCCGGAATGACGCAACAAAGATCCAGTTGTGCTTCGGATACTTCCAAATTACCAGAGGAACTGCAGGAATTATTGAACAGATCTTCTAACAACCTCTCAAGGGGTGAGGTAAAAGAACTCAGACGATTTTTACATGAATTCAAAGATTCTTTTGCAGTTCGGGGACAGTCATTGGGAAGAACCTCTCTTGTACAACATCGCATCAATACCAGAGACACAACACAGATTCACCAACCTCCTCGAAGGCCTCCATTATCTAAGCAAGAGGAAATGTCTCGGTTAGTACAGGACATGTTGACAGAGGAGGCATGTTGGCAGAAGGAATAATCGAACCTTCGTCAAGTGCTTGGTCTTCTCCTGTAGTGCTGGTAGTGAAGAAGGATGGTGGATTGCGTTTCTGCGTAGACTACCGGAGGTTGAATGACGTCACAAAGAAAGACTGCTATCTATTACCTCGCGTTGACGACACTCGACATGCTGTCTGGAGCACAGTGGTTTTCCACATTGGACCTGAAGAGTGGATACTGGGGCAAGTGGGTCTTCATCAAGAAGACAAGGAAAAAACCGCTTTCTCGACCCCCAAGTGGCTTATTCCAATTTAACATCATGCCATTTGGACTCTGTAATGCACCGGCAACATTTGAAAGATTGATGGACCTGGTACTCCGAGGCCTGACATGGAAAACTTGCCTTGTTTATTTAGACAATGTCATAGTCATCGGGAAAACTTTCAAATACCATTTGGAAAACCTTTAGGAGATTCTAACTAGAATTCACGGTGCCCAACTAAAGCTGAGCGTGAAGAAGTGTTCTCTATTCCAGAAGGAAGTACAGTATCTGGGCCATCTGGTTTCGGCATCGGGTGTTAGCATGGATCCTAATAAAGTAGACACCGTAAGAGACTGGCCGGTGCCGAAGAGTAAACACGACTTTTACTATTGCTATAGTAGAAGAGTAAAGCCTCTGCTACTATTGCTAAACCACTAGATGAGCTAACGGAAAATAAATGAAACTTCCAGTGGTCGAGAGAGTGTGATGAAGCATTTAGGACTTTGAAACTTGCATTATGTTCGCAGCCAATTCTCGCTTTCCCAGCTTCCGAAGGGAAGTACATCGTAGGCACAGACGCATGCAATACTGGTCTAAGAGCAGTTTTGTCTCAAGTGTAAAACGGTGAAGAACGAGTAATAGCGTATTACAGCAAGACGCTTTCTAAGCCAGAGAGAAATTATTGCGTTACAAGGAGAGAGTTACTGGCAATCGTCCGAGCTTTGGAGCACTTCCATAAATACCTCTATGGAAGGGAGTTTTCACTACACACCGACCATGCCACACTTGCGTGGCTCTTGAGAATAAAAAATCTGGAAGGGCAGTTGGCAAGGTGGCTCGAACGTCTGCAAGAGTACAACTCAAGGTACAACATCGACGGGGGTGCCTGCATGGTAATGCAGATGGCTTATCATGAAGACCGTGCCCGGAAGACTGCTGACATTGCCACAGAAAGGAAGAACAAAACGCCAACGAACATGTTCAAGCCATCACTGTAGATTTCCAGGCAGACGGCTGGATGACAGAAGATTGTCGACAAGAACAAATGACTGATGAAGACATTGGATCGATCTTGACAGCAAAAGAGGAACGTCGCCGTCCGGATTGGCAAGATATCTGATATGGTTCCGACGTGCTGAAGGGCTACTGGGCACAATGGGAATCTCTTACCTTAGAAAACGGATTGCTGAAAAGGACTTGGGAAAGTGCAGATGAACGAGACATGTTAATGCAGTTGATAGTTCCCCAAAGTAAAGTGCAGTCTGTTTTGAAGGAGATGCATGATGGAACATCTGGAGGCCATCTTGGCGTTAACAAAACCCTTGACAAAATACGGAATCGATTCTATTGGCTTCATCTTCGCCACGACGTAGAGGAATGGGTTTGGATGTGTGAAATATGTGCTGCAAGCAAGGGCCCACGGACCAGAAGCAGGGGTAAAATGAGACAGTATAACATTGGACTGCCTTTCGAGAGAATTGCCATAGACATTGCTGGACCATTCCCAGTTACTGACGGTGGAAATCGGTACATCATGGTTGTAGGTGACTACTTTACTAAGTGGGTGGAAGCCTACACAATTTCAAATCAGGGGGTTACCACTGTGGCAAAGCAGTTAGTTCACAACTTCTGTTGCAGTAATGGAGCCCCTATGGAAATCCATACAGATCAAGGGAGAAATTTCGAATCAGGAGTGTTTAAAGAATTATGCCATCTACTCGGAAATCGAAAGACCAGGACAATGCCTCTGCATCCTCAGTCGGACGGGATGGTTGAGAGATTCAATAGGACACTTGAGCAGCATCTTTCGAAGGTTGTTGACGAGAACCAAACAGACTGGGACCAACGTATACCACTATTCCTCATGGTGTATAGATCATCAGTACACAACACAACTGGCATGACTCCAGCAAAATTGGTGTTTGGGCGGGAGATTTGTCTTCCTGGGGACTTAATGTTCAGATCACCTGAGACTCAGTCCCAAGAGCCGCAGAACTATTCCTCGCAATTAAAAAACCAACTGCGAGAAATGAATTGCTTGGTAAGAGGATGGCTGAAGATTGCCAGTGATAAAATGAAAACTCGGTATGACATTCGCAGCAATAGTGTGGGTTTCCAAGATGGAGATCAGGTCTGGTTGTTCAATCCAAGGTGCTGTCGTGGTTGCTCACCTAAGCTTCAGTCTAACTGTGAAGGACCCTACACTGTGAAAAAAAGAATCAACGATGTTGTTTAACAGGAAGGACAGCGAAAGTTCAAGGTCATCCAGCTAGATCGCCTGGCTAAGTACTACTTCCGAGACGGTTTGCCAGTTCGGGACAAACAGGCTTCAGGAGGGGGCAGTGTTATGACATCACAGAACAATCTACGTGTATATCGAACGTTCCAGAGAGATCCAGAATGTAAGCGTGTGGCGTATGTGCTTGTTGACGCATTTGATAGATGGTGCGAGAATTCACGCGGCCGCTCTCACTGTGTCATGGCCGCAAGCAATTATGTCGTAGTTTAAAGGTAATATGTAGTATGTGGAATCGTCTAGATTTTCGGCAGCTATAAATACAATTACTCAGGGATGCTCAGTTCAGTATAGCAGCGATATATTTTCAGTGCGGTTCGAGAGTTATTATCGGGCGAGATTACTGTGTACGTTCAAGTGGTTATTAGTGAAGTGTTGTGTTTTATAATCAGGCGGTATAATTGTAATACAAGTGTGTTTTAATATTAGTGACATTTATTTGCATGTGAACAATTTTTATTTGATTTGTTGTAGTAGACTGTGTTGTTAATTACGAACTGTTTAACTGTACAAATTAAAACTGGTGATTAGTGACTTAATTGGTGTCTTGTACATATTTTGTTTCCACTGTACCTACGACGATCAGTAGACCGTCGTAACAATATATTATATCTACATTTCCTTTCTGCAACGTATTGATTTCCTCTCAGAGGTCACTCTCCCTATTAATTTTTAATTCATTTACCATCTCCTTATGTTTATGATATTGTTACAACAATTACACGTAATGATCTTGAAAAATCGAGAGTGTCATTCTACACACTTCTCGACTAGCCCAGCATACAGTGTCTGTATCAAGGCTGTCCACTCACGTAGCACTAGAGACTGTTATTGTCTACTCTTTTTACTTACCTTTAACACACGCCACTCTGACTTACTACACTCAGAAGATCCCCAACTGTTTTTGGTCGCCACGATTTTTTATGGTTCAAAATCAAAACCTAATTACACTTTCTGCCAGGTTCGTTAGACGAAATCTTTCATACTGGATAGGTGCTGGTAATGTGGCATAATAATTAACTTAAAACATTGTTACGCTACTAATTCATTTTATTAAATTTCATTTTTAGTTACGTTCTCATTCAGTTTTAAATTCCCAAAACAACTCTTTACTGCAAATTATTCATTTAAAAACATTTTAATGAAGTTACATGGATGTTAATTCTTGTTTATTCTAATCATGACAAACTGAGATAATTTTAGCGTTATTTTCTCCTGTTAAACCTACGCTTACACAATAACAAAAATAAACGTTTCAACTAAGTTATCCTACAATATTATTTTGATCTATTAAGGCAGCCCAGCAATGCCCACACACAACTCGCATATCAATTTTACAAAACCCCAAATTTATTTGATCAGTTTCAATGGCATCATTAAAATTTTGATATGACTACCTTTACTTGCACAACGGCGTCTCCTCCAGCCTTGTCGCGTGGCCCGCACCAAGTTTTCGTTTGAATGTCCAACAGTTATGCGTTCATCGTTTACCGTCTTTTCTTTCAACACACTCACTTCATTCTGATTTAGTTAGTTCACTTTTGAATAATGTTCCGGGTTTTTACTGGCTAGGTCGGCCAATACTTTTATACGGACTGCACGCGGTCTGTAGGTGAGATGATCTGGCCGCACGTTATACTGTTTGTACGTTTTTATAAAATAGAATAGATAGGCCGACTAATTATTACGGTCTATCTTACACTCCTGAGGCCACTGTTTTAAATTAACCAACTTTACTGTCTGATGCTGATGTTCATTCAGTGGTGACAATCTGCAGACTGTAGACTGTGTCACAAGGCTGCTGCTGGGCGGTTACGCAATACGTCTGGCAATTGTTTTGGCTAACACTGTGCATTGCTGTACTGAGGCTCCCTACAGGTGAAGTCTGGCAATTTGAAAGTGATTGAATGGGTGGTTTATATTAATATAAAATTAAACTGGGGTAGCTCACATATATGAAGTGAATTTAAAATCTTTATAAAATTGAGACCAAAATCAATAAAATAAAAAACCTTCTAATTCGACCCATTACAATACCCCCCCCCCAATGAGAAGTCTTCTGTCGAAACAGAAGAATTCTCATTGCTAAAACCCTAAGAGGACCGGTGAGGAACTGGTGCCAACAACCCCCCATTTATTCTTATACCTCATGGGTAAACAACCCCCCTGGCTCGGCGACTATGGACGCATCTGAACGAGATCACTGGACTTCTCTGTAAGAGATCCCAACACCGAAAAATCGAACAGACACGCGCCACGGCGCACCTCACCTTCTATCATGCTTCCCCAAAAATCCAAATCCCTGGTTTATATCATGCCAGATCCTCAACCGATATGTTCCCCCTTACATGCAAACTGGGTCGCCTTTGGCAAATACTGGGCGCATACATACACCTATAATATTTTCTAAACAAACTCATCCTTTAAAATTTAAGTTCAAAATCAGATTGTATCAAAACAAAACAAAATCTCTTAGCTAAATGGATTAAATCTCTTTGTTGTTATTACTGAGAAAAAAAAAACAAATAAATTGAACATTTGATTAAAACATGAACTGCCTTATCTTAACACTTGATTACACCTATATCCTAAACAATATAATTCAATAACGCTATTAATACGCATAAACAACAATACAACCAAAAATGCAAAACATCAATTTAATGGCAGGCACAAAAGTATATACAAATATATATATATATATTTTTTTTTCTACTACCCCCCTTTTAATCCCTTAACCCCTGATACCCGTTACATATTAATGTGTTCTGCGCAAGGCTTCTTGGCCTTTTTCAGCCTCATCCTCGCCGTAAACCACATCTCCCTCGTGACCTGTAACTGGGTCACCGCCCATCCACACTCATTATTACCCCCCCCTAGACTGTAGCGTCTAGTTGCTTTCACAAGGACTGATGCGGAAGGGGTGGACATTTTTTCTTTTATTCCACCCCCATCCTTGCTTCGGCGTTACAATAAAATTCGGCATTACACCTACTGGTTTTTATTTATACACCCCTAATGGACTACCACCCCTATCTGGGTGAAAATAGCCCTGTTCCAAAATTAGGTAGATTCCCCCCCCCCAAAATAACCCCCCTACTAAATCTAACAAACCACCGGGTTAACAAAATAAAACAAACCACAAGCCGGTTATCTCAAGTAAAATTTATGATTTGCCACAATTAACTACTTTCACGGTCATGATCCGGTGAGGTCATGACCGCACTTAGGTGGAGAATCTACAGTTAAAACATAAAACCTAGATTGTCAATTGATACAAGTTTACATGAATAGTTATATAAATATCTCATTTTCCCAAACACTATCTCATATTAAACGTTCTTTCAATTCTTTAATTTAAATGAATATTTTAATCATTATTTACATCAATTAGCATTTACTTTATGATTCCAATTTGAATTTAAATGAAAATAAAGTTAAGTTCATTATTACAAGTTCATTATTAAAATCATCTTTTCAATTAATTTAATTACCAAATTAATTTAATTTTATTTAATTTCTCAAACTCTAAGTTCATTATTTCCATCTTATTTGTTCGAAACAATTTCATTTGTTTTAATTAACACTTTCAAAATTAGTTGCATTTTACAAAAAGGCCCTACAAAAATATTACCTGCATTCCATCACCTCAGATGTTTCTTTTTATTTCATAATAGGATTTTCTACTGGCATTGATTCATCAAACTGCAACAGTTTGCAGTTTCAACACTTGGCTGTACACATTAGTCAAAACATACAGCATACCTGTTTACATAAACACTTGTGTGCCAGACTTGTTTTCATAAACACTCTCAGTTTCAACATTCATGATTACATCATATACTGACATATATACTTCCTTCAAATTTTTTGGTTTCTATAAATCTTCTTGTTAACATATTTGTCAAAGTCTAGTTATTACAATTCAAACCCAAATATAATTTTAATTCACCCTTCAGTTATTATTACTGTTTAATTACAGTTCCTATTTAATACCATTATCTCCATTCATTTTTATTATTTTACCAAAAATTCTTTCACACCTGTAAGCATTTTATTTTATCTAATTGGTATTAGAAGCTTTATACTTACAGTACATTATCCACCTATTGACATGAATACCAAATACACACCACACCCACACACCAATATCTCCACGTAACCTCTGAAACATTTAACAACAATGTTCTTTCATATCAAACAATTTAACATTTATTTATTAATTTCTCATGATCAAATTCAAATCTCATAAAATAATTTAAACTCATTAGAAAAATTCAATTATACAGCCTTTAAATCAATCAGAATAGTTAAACATTTCAAATTATTTTAATTAGATCAATTATTGAAAACAACATTTTTAATTACTTTCACCCATTGCAATAACTACAACTCATTCATTATCTTCTTCCAAATTATTTTTGTTATTTATTTAAGCTGCAAAATATTAATATTATTATTATCATCACAACAATTTCTACTACATGCATACATTATTTATCTAACATTTTATAATACATACAATTAATTTCACTAAACATGTATTTACAACTCTTCAGCAATAATTATTCAGTTATATCACCCTTCATTGTCCAAGGTTGCGAGGTCTGAACCAATAAACAAACTATTTAAAAGTGTCCATTTGTGAATTTAAGGCTCAACCTCCATCGTCATAGATAAGTCTTTGTTTTATATAGCATTGTTCAATTTCATTAACACACAAATTACTGTCTTGTGTGTTGTCACCATAAAAACCAAATTCATTCATTTTACCAAAATAATCATAAAACAAGTCAACGTTAAGTACATCGGTTAAGTCTCCATCAGTAATTACATTCATTATCAAGTCAGTTACTTTTTCATCATAAGGTAAATTATTATTATTTAAAACTGTATCAACAAAATAATCTTCACTCGCTATTTTAACAGGTAAGTATTTCATCTCTTTCAACTCATTATAATTTCTCTGCAACTTATATAATTCTATTTCTTTATCAACACCCAACTCTCCATCTAAATCTCTCTCATCATAACACCATATCCTACTTTCAACATCATTCCACACAGAGGGTACTAATTGATACAGAAAAGGGAAACAATTCACATCTTTCATTAAATAGGGTCTCTTGCCCTCCAATAATAACATTTTTGAACACTCTGGTTCATCACAAATAAGGGAACAATTTACCCTCTGCCCTACACATTCAGCTACTCTCTCTCTCCATTCTTTTTCTAATTCATCGACACTAATTACTACTTCGTTACAACATATAACGCTCTCTTTCTCACTCACTCTTTCATTATCGACTTTCAACGTATTACTCTCTACTACCACATTTTTAATCATATTCTCATTTTCGACTTTATTGTTATCACTTGTTAATTTCTTACTGTCATTATTACTCTTACTACTGATCCGTTCTTCTACTGACTCTACTATTTTCTCAATATCTTGTTTCAATTCATTAAAACTATTTTCGTATTTCACTTTTACTTCATCAATGTCAAATTTAAGTACATCTAATTTACAATTAAATTCGCTTTTAATTTCATCAAAAAGATTATTTAATTTGTTAAATTTGTTATTCTGTTCATCGTGTTGTTTTTCTGAATTTTCTTTCATACTACACATCAAACTATACAAATTTTTTAATGCTACTGTCGTCAACTTTTTTATTTTGATTCATTGGAATAGGTGTTGATTGATTTTCTGTATTCTCGTCAGTGATGCTGACTTCATTGTTATTATTTCTACTTTCTCTATTCAATTTTGGGGTTACTTGAACTCCCGAATCATCTGTACTATTTGATTCATTCGTGTTACTTATATTTGTAGTTTTGTCGTCTTGACCTACATTCGGTGTTGAATGTACTTCAAGGCTACTCATAACAGCTGATTCATCAAATTCAGCTATTTCGCTTATAACGGTTGAGTCGGACAAACCGACTTCATTCTCTGTATTTTCCATTTTTATAAACTTAATTATTCTCTTTTTTATAACTTGATTATTGGTTATTATATAACTTATTTATTATCTGAACAAAATCTCATAACTCTAACTGTATCTTACGTCTTAACCTCTATTCACACGTCTCGTAATAGAGTCTTTTTATTACAAAATCCGCCTACTACCACCACCTATTTCATACTTCAGATTAGGCCTAACTCATATGAATTGTTAATTCATCTGAGTTAATCTGGCAGCGATCGCCAATTGTTATTGTCTACTCTTTTTACTTACCTTTAACATACGCCACTCTGACTTACTACACTCAGAAGATCCCCAACTGTTTTTGGTCGCCACGATTTTTTATGGTTCAAAATCAAAACCTAATTACACTTTCTGCCAGGTTCGTTAGACGAAATCTTTCATACTGGATAGGTGCTGGTAATGTGGCGTAATAATTAACTTAAAACATTGTTACGCTACTAATTCATTTTATTAAATTTCATTTTTAGTTACGTTCTCATTCAGTTTTAAATTCCCAAAACAACTCTTTACTGCAAATTATTCATTTAAAAACATTTTAATGAAGTTACATGGATGTTAATTCTTGTTTATTCTAATCATGACAAACTGAGATAATTTTAGCGTTATTTTCTCCTGTTAAACCTACGCTTACACAATAACAAAAATAAACGTTTCTAAACGTTTCAACTAAGTTATCCTACAATATTATTTTGATCTATTAAGGCGGCCCAGCAATGCCCACACACAACTCGCATACCAATTTTACAAAACCCCAAATTTATTTGATCAGTTTCAATGGCATCATTAAAATTTTGATATGACTATCTTTACTTGCACAACGGCGTCTCCTCCAGCCTTGTCGCGTGGCCTGCACCAAGTTTTCGTTTGAATGTCCAACAGTTATGCGTTCATCATTTACCGTCTTTTCTTTCGACACACTCACTTCATTCTGATTTAGTTAGTTCACTTTTGAATAATGTTCCGGGTTTTTACCGGCTAGGTCGGCCAATACTTTTATATGGACCGCACGCGGTCTGTAGGTGAGATGATCTGGCCGCACGTTATACTGTTTGTACGTTTTTATAAAATAGAATAGATAGGCCGACTAATTATTACGGCCTATCTTATACGCCCGAGGCCACTGTTTTAAATTAACCAACTTTACTGTCTGATGCTGATGTTCATTCAGTGGTGACAATCTGCAGACTGTAGACTGTGTCACAAGGCTGCTGCTGGGCGGTTACGCAATACGTCTGGCAATTGTTTTGGCTAACATTGTGCATTGCTGTACTGAGGCTCCCTACAGGTGAAGTCTGGCAATTTGAAAGTGATTGAATGGGTGGTTTATATTAATATAAAATTAAACTGGGGTAGCTCACATATATGAAGTGAATTTAAAATCTTTATAAAATTGAGACCAAAATCAATAAAATAAAAAAACCTTCTAATTGACCCATTACAAGACTATTGGAGTACTTGTAACTACGCAAATTATGCTGGCATGCCACTAAAAGAATGGAGATTTATTCTGGAACTTCTGCATGCTATATATAAGAACAGCGGCCCACTTTGTTAGTTACACCTGGTGATATTGTAGAGTGTGGGTCAAGTGATTGTTGCAAATTAGTGGAAGTGATTATTTTGTTATAATTAGAGCGATATTTAATAGTTGACATTAATATTGTGTATGGGCAAATTTAACTTGAATTATTGTATAAGAGTAACTTGTTGATTACAAATTGTTATTTGACTAATTAAAGCTGGTAATTAGTGACTTTATTGATGTCTGTATTCTGTTTCCACTGTACAACACACGACGATCTGTGAAACCGTCGTAATAATATGTTCAAACTCTGCTTCAAAAAGAAAATAGTTCATTCAATATAAAAATAAACCCAAATTAAAATACTATTTTGTCATAATTATTATTTTTGTTTGTTATTATTATAAGGTTGTCAACATGGTATCACTAATAAGAGCTTTAGTTTTACAGGAGTTATTGCTGTTATTTTCTTAACATAAATATACAGATAAAATGCATTTATTTCACAATAATTACGTTTTGAGATTATGTCTGAAGTTGTATTCAATTGTATTTACTGAGTGGATGCTGATAAGTAATTTTCAATTCGATGATAGCAGTAAACATTGTGTAAAATTAATCACGTGATTCTTCATATATGCATGTTAGTTTAAATGATACTAATTGTAACATCATTTTATATTAGGCGTACACTCTAAAGAAACTTGCAGTGTCCCCGAATATTTTAACGTAAAACATATGTAATAATAATTAGGCATAGCAACTGTCTGTGTTGTAAATAAACAAGACTTACCTTTAGAAGGTATGTCAAGTTTTTCTGCGTGAAAGGCACAAATACTTCATTGAGATAAATATATTTTAAATACTTCTCATAGAAAAGGCCACTGTAACAGATTTATTGTAATTGTTAACATATATTTGAAAACAGGCAAATATGCACAAAATTTGTATACCAAAATTGAAACAATAAATGAAGTTAACACTTTGCAGTCCAAGCTTATAGTTATATAACCTTCTTTCACTGACCTATTTGGTTTACTTCCCTGGCTTTGTAATCCTCATGACTTTTTACACATATATATGTACCGTACATGAAATAAAAATTCAAACATTTCTCACACCAATTCAAACATTGGACATGTACACCAATTTAAAAATAAAGTAACACTATTTTTTGAAATGTTAATTTTTTAGAAAATAAAAAAATTGGGATGTCTAGTTTTTAGGCAACTATGTGGTACAATTGGAAACAATCTGACATAAATGTTACAGTCAGGGCACCACCAGGGATGTGACTTTTGTTACACATTTCTGATATTTTAACACAAAAACAACATTAATCACACACTAAACAATAAAGGCACAATGAAACAGGTTAGAAACCACACTGTACACAAGCTGAATCAGCAATTTATAAGTTGATTTTTCTTATGAAACAATCCGTTTCTCTTTATGAAAACTGAAACTAGAGAGCACCGTATGTAACCATATATCAATTTTGAAACATTCTGTTACAACTAAACCTGTAACGTGATTGTAACAGAAATAAATGCACTCCTTGAGCTACACTTAGGGTCCATCCGCAAGGCAAAAGTACATCTTCCCGACAAGTACTCGGCCTTATGCTGGAAAATGTTAACTTAAATAAATTGAAATTAACCTATACAAACATATGTGCATTTACATTTATCAGATTCAGTAGAACACCAGGTATTCAAACATTGCTTATCCAAATACAGTAGAACTCCATTTATCCGAACTCCAGTTATCCGAATCGCCAATTATCCGAATCGATATCAGGAAATTAAAAGAAACTAAATTTATAAAAAAAAATGTTTATTCAAACTGCAGTTGCCGTACTAACAAAAACATCGTAAGTAAATGAAATTCATATATGTAAGACTGTGTTAGCTATGCATCATAGTTGACGTACTGATCAGTACAATGTTTCGTCGCGTACTGTCAAGGACCCACCCATCCCCCGCCAGGTCAGTCACCTCTTTCACATTTACAGTTGATCAGTGTCTTGCTGTCTATTGCATGGTGTATGTCATGCGTTCTCTTTATACAGCACAGTATTTTGCCAAGTTGTTGTCATTTTGTGTTGATGTAGTGTGTATATAAACGAAGTGTGTCTTCCAAAAGGAAGCGTGTCGTATTGTCGATGACGGACAAAGTGAGAATAATTGAACAATTAAAAAAAGGAGTGTCTGGCACCCAGTTGGCTGAAACTTACTTTGTAGGTGCACCCACTACTTCTGATAGAAAAAGAAATAGTTCTTCGATTTTTAACTTTGTTTCTAATTTGGAAAGTGAAGACGGAATGTCGTCCAGAAAAGAGATGAGAATGGCTGAAAATTAAAACCTAGAAGATGCAGTTTTTAAATGGTTTTTGAAGCAACGGTAAAATGGAAATCTCCTCCCTGGCCCCTGTGTTTGTGAAAAATCAAAAGTCTTTAATTTATCCAAATTTAAAGCGAGTAACGGTTGGCTACGTAATTTTAAGGATAGGCATTATATTTGGGAGTTAGATTTGAGTGGTGAACAACTTTCTGCAGACAACAATACAACTGATAAGTTCATTGGAGACTTTAAAACCATAACTAAAAACTACGATCCTGAATTTGTGTACAATACCGATGAAACGGGACTTAATTGGAAAGCATTCCTCCTTAAAACTTTGGCTTCAAAGAAAGAAGCAAATGTTCCTGGTCACAAAATTGAGCGTATGACAGTGATTACTTGCGCCAATTCATCAGGCAGTCATTGACACCCATTGCTTTCAATAAGAAAATCGAAAAATTTTAGGGCTTTCAGAAACGTTAAAAAGCTCCCGATCATATACAAAAATCAACTGAATGACAGCAGCGTTGTTCTCAGAATGGTTCGAGGAAACGTTTATTCCGGAGGTAAAACAATATCAGAAGGAAGTGGAAAAAAGAAAAACGTGTTGCTTCTTATTGATAACGCACCAACCCATCAGTGGATCAGTTGGAAAGAAGAAACAGGTGTTTTAAAGTGCTCTTCCTACCGGCAAATGTGACCAGTTTGTTGCAACCAACAGATCAAGGCGTAATAGAGTGTATGAAAAGACATTACAGAAGGAACCTTTTACGTAAGCTGCTGTTAGCAGATGAAAATGATTAAGGTACAGTAGCATATCATAAGAAAATTGATTTAAAGCCGATTCATGGAAGTTGTTGAAAACCGTAAAGTTAAAGATAGCACAGAATAAAATTAATGGAATTTCATCAAAACAATAAATCTAGGAAGAAAAAGAACAGGCGATAAACAAGAAAGAAGAGGAAAAAAGAGCAAAGAAAGTGTCAAAGAAAATGAAGCTGTATCAACAGAAGACATCCAGAAAATCATTGTACAAATTTTTGGCTGTTCCGAGTGTGACGTGGACGACATAAATGAGTGGTTGCAGTGCGACCCTGGATATCAAATTTTGGACGATGGTGAAATTATCCAAAGTGTAAACGATGAATCTCAGCAGGTGGATGAAGAGGGTGACAACGTTGCTTCAGTTGACCGGAAAAGGAACCTATGGCGAGTGAGTCATTCGCTTGTTTTGACACTGCCTTAAAATGGCTGGAATGGCAGCCTGAAAGTGACTATGTGTAGCTTCTTGCTGTCAAGTGTTTGTGGGACCTGGCTGCACGCAAACGAGTTTCAACGTCAAAACAATTAACTTTGTTTGACATGTTCAACTGAAAAATTATAATTATGTGTGAGTATTATATTTAATTTTTTTTCTAATAAAAGTGAACTTTTTGCAAAGCACGTGTGACCTGGTTTTTATTAAGATACTGTACTCATGTAATAAAAATAAACAAAAGTGATTTCTGAGCAAGTTTAACGTTTTCTTTCATAACATAACCTTTTCCTTATGTTTGTCCCAATTATCCGAAATTCTGCATATCCGAATTACGTCTGGGACTCATTAGTTCGGATAAATGGAGTTCTACTGTACCAAATATGTGAAACTGCTGAAATACAAAAGTTCACAAATATGATATAAACATTGTCATTATCATATGCACAATGCGTACTGAACCTCTTCCTCTATTAATTACAGGGATGGATACATAGTGATGATAAGACTGGTATAAATTTTGAAGTAATTATTTTGAATAAATCTGGCATTACAAAGTGAAACAACAGGTCTGGATTTCAAAGTCAGCAAAGAGCAAATTACAGGTATCGTTTGCATAATGGTAGTGGGATATGTTCCTTGCCACTGCTTGAAAAGACTGAAGCCTCAGTGCCTTAAAAAATGTTAACGGTCTTCCGGTATAGCAAAATACTGGACGTGCTCCAAAATATTTAATGACTTGCTTACCAATGCTTTCATTTCAAATGTTAGAAGATAACATAAAAAAGCCTGGTGGACAAGGCTTGACTAATTATAGACAGTGCTCTAATGCATCATCCAGCTGAAACATTAAAATATACAATTTTTACATAATTTTTCTTCCACTGAAAATCACAAACGGTCTACAACCTATGGATCAAAGAGTTATCAAGAAGTTTAAAAAGCAAATATTACCACATATTCTAACTGATTGATGACGATATAGAAAGCGCTGTAGTTTTTTTCAAGGAAGCTTAGTTTAAAATACAGGTGATACAAGCTACTCAATTCATCGCACTTACAAAACAAAATTTAAAAAATGCTGGAGGAAACTTTAACTTATTACCGGGAGTCACTACAGAAATTTAGGTAAACAATACTGACAGTGAGAATGAACAAATAATACGAGGCTTATCCAGAAAGTAAGTACCATCTGCGCATATATCCTCCGCATATTGTAGTACGAAGGTCGCGCATTCGTAGTTACTTCCTTCTATTCGATGACGAAGTAGCCAAGCTATATTGTTTGTTTACCTTCCGATTTACATTTACTACACATTGGTAATCATGTTTAAAAAAATCGATCGGCCCGCCAGTTGTGAAATAAGAACAGTTATTAGGTTTTTGAATGTGAGAAATCTTCGTCCTTATGAAATTCATCATCAGATTTGTGAAGTTTATGGACAGAATGTGATTAGTGAAGGTATGGTGAGAAAGCAGGTTAGGATGTTTAACGATAGAAGAGAAAATGACGAGGAGCGTCGTTCCTGATGGTCGGTGTTCATGACGAGGAGCGTAGTGGTCGCTCGTCCTTAGTCAACAAAAAGAATTGCTGCGCAGTGTTGACGAGAAGGTTCATTCCAATAGGCGATTCACAATTTCTGATTTGTCAATGGATTTTTCAAACATTTCTAGATCTTTATTAAACGAAATTGTGACTTAACATTTACCTACAAAAAACTGTGTTCGAGATGGGTGCCTAAAATGCTAACGGACAGTCACAAAACGAAACGCATGGGAGCAGCCTTGGAATTTTTGCAGTATTATGAAAGAGATGGAAATTGTTTTTTGAAAAGAATTGTCACTGGTGATGAAACATGGGTTTCTTACGAGACACCAGAAACTAAACGACAGTCACTGCAATGGCGGCATACTGGTTCCCCGAAAGCCAAGAAAGCAAAGCCACCTCTTTCTGAAAAAAAAATTCATGTGCACCGTTTTTGAGACTGCCACGGAATTTTGTTAGTGGAATTTATGGAACGAGGCACAACAATCAACACAGAAGTTTACTGTGAAACACTCAAAAAGTTATGGCAACCAATACAAAACAAAAGGCGTGGACTACTGACTTCTGGAGTGGTGTTTGTGCATGACAACGCACGAACGCATACCACACATGTAACGACGGCGCTTGTTGATTCATTTCGCAGGGAAAACTTCAGTCATCCTCCTTACAGTCCAGATTTGGCTCCCAGCGATTTCCATTTGTTTTTGCATCTGAAGAAATTTCTTGCCGGCCAGAAGTTTGAAAGTGATGATGGGATAAAGGGAAACGTCCAGCAGTGGTTGAAGTCACAGGCGGCCGAAATCTTTGAAGCGGGCATATTGAAATTAGTGCCAAGATACGACAAATGTCTCAACTTCCATGGTGACTATGTAGGAACGTAGATTAAGGTATGTAGAATTTTTGAAAAATAAATTGTAACGGGCCTATTTTGGGGTAATAAATCAATTTGTATTTTTTTAATAAAACAAATAACATTTTCAATGATAGGGACAACATTTATAAACAAAAGGTATATTTATTGTTAGCGACGGAAGTGACAGTGGCAGCACTGCTTGGGACATTGAATACAAAATTAAATCAAATAATTATTGAAGCGAACAGAATTCACAACCCAGAACTGTGCCGAGGTCAGCTAATGACAAACACAAAATCAGTCAACAAATTATGTAACCACATCAGACCATCTGACGTCAGTATATACGTCAGCGCCTTGCATAAAGAGAATGTAGGAGTGTCGACGCCACTAAGTTTCGTCAGACACTCACAGAACAAAGCAGTCGGCTATGAACATCTGAACAGATCGGACGAAAAACAACTGTCACGTCTGCCCGGCTCGCCGGTTTGGGCGAAGTTTTTTGTATCGCCTGCATAAAAATGTGAATACCGCGCGTGTAAAACTTTTAAACTTTCACCCAGTTAAAATCATTTAAAATGTAACATTTTTAAGAAAAGAAGCAGTTCCATTTTATTAATATAAAACGAAGTGACAGTGAAAATGGCAAAAGGGAATATGTGAGTAGTGAACGAGAATACGGGTGGAGCCTGGACTGTCTCGGACTAAAATGACAAGATAAGTAACATAGGATGTATAAACCAGAAAAAATTTAAAAGGGGTTAAACAAAATTAAGAAAATAATGTATTCCAATTAAATTTTGAGATCTCAAAAAGGTATAAATGTGTGTGTGACTGAAGCGCTGGTTTGTTGTAAGTATAAAATTAATTTGCATAATGAATATCTTGTTCTGTTTTTGTTGGAAGGAAGTAAGCTTATAAGTAGATACATATATAAGAAAATAAGTGTTGAATTGTTTCCAGTTAATTACTAATACGTAAAAGGGGAGAAAATCTTTTGTGATGGAAGGTAATGATTTTTAAAAATTTTACATTTGAAGAAAGTAATTAATAAAACATAATTCTTGGAAAACAAGTAAAGTTTTCTTTATTTCAAATAACCAGTTCTGCACTTCCCGGTTCGCTGATCCGAACCTTGGTAATTAATTTCTTGCAGTACGCAAGATGGCGCCCGATAATTATATAATGTTCATTAGTAAATGAGTTAATTTTTATGTGACACAAATTTAGTAGCTTCACAAAATTAATTTGAAAATAATTTGTATCATTTTCTTAATGCCAAAACGGTACTTACTTTCTGGATAAGCCTCGTAAATGAAATTACAAGTTGGTATAAATCAACTCCTAGATTATAAGAGCACACGGAAAATGTTATAAGAGAATGGGTGGCAAAGATGCTACAGAATTAAACAATGAAGAGAGTGTTATAACTGTCAAAACTACTGGAGGTCTTTAATATGTAACGGGGCAAAAGGAGTAAACCAATATTTAATCATTTTAAATAATAAACCAGTCGTTGTACTATTCGGTAACAGTCAGTGTCAGGTAACCTTGGGAGTGGTGACAAAGAATGTGTGAGTCAGGTATCCGCGCGTGGCTATGCTGCGTAAAATTCACCACGTGTTGGCAATGCGAACTGCTTTCCGGCTCTCACGAGATCCTGGGAAATATTCTGGAACGTTCGACAGCCAATGAGAGAACGAATTATGAAGAAGACGTCTGGTTGCCGGCCACGTGGTCGATGCCCAAGGCTTGGTATAGTATAGAGTTGCGAACCCCAAGCTCACACAGTTCGGCACAACTCATCAAACAGTACAGAGCAGTTCAACACAACCCATCAGCGGTAACAGACGTTATAACTGTAGCCTCGGAAATTTCGGTAGGTCGAAGCGACTACAGTAGCCGAGACCTACCGAAACGCATTGTAATGTAAAAGAAGAATACAATGAAGAATATGTAAAAGTGAAGAATTAGAACAGTGTTAGTGGCGACGAAAGTGAAAGTGAGCTGCGAGTGGCGGCGGAACAATTTGGATAGCAAGGGCAGTTAAGTACAGTGTTGAATAAATATATTGACCCAAAGTTTTTAAAGTAAACGATAAAAATTAAAGAGCTCATAAAAAGGGGGGTGAAAAAGAGAGAGAGAGAGAGAGAGAGAGAGAGAGAGAGAGAGAGAGAGAGAGAGAGAGAGAGAGAGAGAGAGAGAGAGAGTGTCACAAAAGTACTGGTTTGTCAGTAGAGAGCAGTATAGACAAATGTTATATAACAGAGATTAGTCAAAAGAACATAAAAAGTAAGAGTAAGAAAGAAACTTTAATTGAGAAAAAATAAAAGAGGTTGTTTTAAGAACATAACCATGTGCTAGTTGCATTATTTCGCCATAACCATTCCTTATTGTTCTGTGCTGAAAAAACTCGCCTAATCGAGCCTGGGAAACTTCTGAGTTAAGTAATTAAATAGTTATCAAAATTATTCAAGTGTCTTTTAATGGGAAGAATGTTAAAGTTTATATATTTCACTCCAAAATATATTGGCGGCCCTGAAATCTTCTAGTGTTGAAAAAGGTAAGTGTGTAAAAAAGATCGCACATGTAGGTAATATTCTGGTATTTATATTTATCAAAATTGTTTTATTACTTTACAAATATTATGTGAATACTGAGAAGGATGATACAAATTGTGACATTAACACTGGACCTACAACTGCAGAGGCATTTTACAACATGGAAATTTTCACACTATGGTTTGGAGAACAGTCTGAATGCAGTCATATGAAAATAATTTTGTTAAAATTACTGTTTACACAGTATTAGCTTTGATATACATATTTAACTACATAAGAGCAATGAATTCTTGGGCATCAATTATCCAGAACATCAGTTATATCCAGCACATTTCTGCAAGAGATGTTAAATAAAACGTGTGAAGAGATATAGTTTTGTAGGAATTACATACCTCGTTCTGAGAAAATTAGCTAATGACTTCTGCAAAAATAGTGTAGTTCTTGGTTTTCTCCTGGGCCTATTGGCTACTGACCTCTGATAAAATATTTGCTTTGTTGGCCATGTTTCTTCTATTCTTTCTATCCACACTAACTACCTGAGTTATTTTAATAAAGTTCACAATATCAGGGTCCACAGAGATAGTAGGGTTCATCATTACAATGTCTATGCTCGATATATAAAAGACACAAACAATTTATGCTTGATTTATTTGGCATATGGGTGTCAGGAAACATATTTCTAAATAATTTTTCTATTTGTGTATTTCCCACGTGATGTCCTAAAATAAACACACTTTGCTCTTGTAAAAAATTCATCTTATGTTTATATCTCTAAACAGCATATGCTTCAAGAAAAAAAATTCTGACTATACAATTAATGCAATCCACTGTTGAAAATGCACGCCATATTAAGAAAAGATTCAGTGTTATCAACAAAACAACTTTCATTTCCCTGTATATTCCTGCTACTGTCCAGAGATACATCTGTGTTATGACTTTTCAATCACCTGTTACTACAGACTTCATGAAAATCAAAACTAAGAAAACAGTATTAGATGAAACTAAACCTTACTTGCTAACTCCAACCTTGCCAAATGTTCTTGTGCGTGACAATTCTGGACGTATACAAGCTCGACCCTTTCGTTGCTCTGGCTGTCGGATCCAGTCATCCCAGTAACTAAAAGTAAAATATGTACATAATTGTTATACATACATTATAAACCATAACCATGTACATCTTATTCTAAGCAAAATACAATTTATTTAACACTTAAAACTAGTACTCTTTTCACAGACACTTTACAAACTATAAATCTAGTTCTACATGTCTGCAGCTAACTTTGTATTGTTTAATATTATTATTAATAATAATAAAAACTTGTAACAAGAATATATTTTTTATTTTGTGAATTACATATGTTTCGATAGTAATCCAACTATCATCATCAGATATCTTTATATTATATTATGTTTAATATTACTACGTTTTATTAGTAATTATAGTGAATTTAAATACCTTAAAGGCCATTTTGGAGACAGTTCTGCCCACAGTAATTTTGTTAGCATCCATCCAAGTCCAGGGAAAAAATCAGTGCGGTAGAGAACATCATGAGCATTTTGATCCACAAGTGTCAACTTTCCATTATCATTCCATGCTGAAATGCACCATAATGTTGGGTCTGCCTGAAGAATTGGAAGTGTTCCAAGGAAGTACTCGAAGATGTCAGGTGATACATCCAAGTCATCTGTATAATTGAAATTTACAAATAATTTTTGCAATTATATTCAGAATGTAGATGATGCCATTATAGATGGTATTAGCATAAAAAATAAGAATGCTGTAATAGGCGTTGCTGATGCCTAATGCTTATAGTAAACATGAAGAAAAGGGAGGAGGAAGAAGCCTGGACATTGTTTTAAAACCTGTTAGACTTGGAAAAGATATTGAACAAAAATGTCAGTGACTGCCTATCAGTAAATGGAACTGAGTAGGTTCACTTTGGAAGCTCAAACAACTGTGCAGGTGCAATATGACAATAACATACACCTATAAAACAAAGTAAATGTCACATTCTAATAATAATATACTACTAATGAAATCCATTTTTTGTGATCACTTTTTTGATTTTTTAGGTGTGTTCATCGGAGGCGTTTAGAAAAGTTACATCTGGTTCTGAAAGAATAAAAAAGACATTCAGGATATTCAGTTTACTCCTTGCTACAAGTAATTTATGAAACAAGGTCACCAAGAGCAACAAATGTTAACAATGATAGTGAACGGCAATTTATTAACATTTACAATAGCAACTTTTGAGCATACAAAAAACTAGTGATCACAAAACATTAAATGACATTATGTCTTCATAAATATGTAAACTGATAAAAGATGCACATGAATATTCCAATATAAATGTTTTGAAATTTGAGAAAAATCAAAATTACAGAAATAAAATAAAAACAATACTTGGTCATACAATCTGTGATCATTACATATTGTTATGGAATACGTAATGTTCTGGTACTATGGAGAACGTTGTTCTATGCATTTCTCGCTTAGCGCAGTATGTGCTTGTTTCCACCAAGGCCGCGGTGAAGTATCCTCTAGAATTTTCAAGTACTTGTTAAGGACGCATATTATGGAACCCTGCAGACTATAAATAGCCAACGGCCAACACCTGCCACTTAGAAGTCAGTTTACTTAGGCGATTACTCAGTGCATTTCATGTGGCCATTAGTGAAAAATGATTATTGTGCAGGACTCTATTAGTTGACATTATTATTGTGTGTGAACAAGTTTAACTAAGATTATTGTACAAGTTGATTATAGACTGTTATTTGTGATAATTAAAGCTGGTTATTAGTGACTTTACTGGTGTCTTGTATTTTATTTTCCTCTGTACCATACGACGGCCAGTGAGACTGCTGTAACAATATATATTAAAACTTGTTAATATTAGATACTCTGGTTCGTTTTAATGAATTTTGTTTTAATTATTTTATCTCAATATGAAGAATTATACTCATTCATACAAACATATAACATCAAAATTAAAACTTAAAGTATCATATGCTTTAACGTACAGTTCATGATTCAACTACATTGCCTAGTTGGCTATATTCAATAAATCTACTTAAACTGAAGCATTCCTATCCACATTTTACTAATCTCATTTTATCAAGAACTGCATGCTCTTTTTAAATATTTTTATATTTATACCAAAGCAAATCAGTAATTTGTTTTGTACGACGGTACCACAGTGTCTCTCTCATAGACACTTTGCATACTACTACCCTATTATAAAGATCACATATTTTATTTTCCTTTTCCCAGTCCAACACAATCGATTTTAGTTTAATTTAATATATATGTCTGAATGCCGTTTTGTTTGCAACTATGTATATCACTTTTGGCATATTTTGACTGGTTTTTATTTCCCAAATGGTCTAAACCTTTTGTCATCTATAATTAACACATTATGCAGTCCGTAAAGTTGATTTGTTCACCTCATTTATAAAACTGATTGTGTTGTCGACCACGCTGATTAAGTGAATTTTTCATTTTGTACTGCAGGATAATCAAGGGGATAATGCCACCAATAACTAACAATTTTCTGATGACATTCTCACTGGTCACTGCCTCCTTAAGTGCAAAGTCAAGCGGAGACTGCCGACAATAATGACCAGTTTTACAGTTATATGTTTACAACAGGTCACTGCCTTCTTATGTGTGTACAGTGTGGTGGCCAGGTGGAGACTGCCAGACCGTTTCTTACTGTCCTCTTATTGAAAGTGTCACAACTGGAGAAAACTAGATTACACCTGGTTTGCCACATGCAGGTATGCAGACAATTTATAGAATCACTACCTACACTCATTGAAAAATGTAGCACTGGTCACATACAAGCTGTATGAAATGACGTTTTTACTCCCTATTACATAGTCAAACTGCTTTCTGTTCCTCTTACCAGGATTACTCTTAAAAACTATTTTTAATATAAAATCCCACTCACATAAAACAACCCGTTACAGAGTGAGTTAAAAATAACAGTAAGTTGTGTGACAAAAATATTTTGTCACACAACTTACTGTGTGACAAAGTTTCCGATCTGGCGATGAGCTGAGAAGGTTGAAAGTGCTAATATCATTATTATTATATACTATAATACTGTGGACATTAGTCATCATTTCAGAAACAATTTACAAGGAAATATCACACACATAATTTACCCATCAGTACACAAAAATTATAAGTATGACTTCTGATTTTTAGAGGTAGAAATGTTGTGTTTACAGGGTTCCCACAAAATTTTCAAAACTAATTTTCCTGACATTCCCTGACAGTTTCAAGAAATTTCCCTGACATGCGGAAAGTTCAGAAAGAATACACACATTTTTTAAATAATTATTTTTTACACATTTTAGAAGGTCTGGGCCAGTTTTTTGGTATTTCTTATTCTCTTTTACTTTCTCTTGATACTGTTTATATTTTTTCCTGGCAGATTGTACAGCAGTAAACATTTTTTGAGTAATTTTAACATTTTTGAAGCCACCATAATACTTAACAGCATCATATACAATGCGCTGAGCAACAATACTATCCTCTTTTTCATTTTCTGTTAATAGGCATTTGTTTATGGATAAACTTGACTCAACAGAGGCATTACCATGTGAAATAATTAGAGCCAATTTAACAACTTTCCACAGTTCATAATACTTGGGTTTTTGTATAATAAAGATGAATAGAAATCGTCAAATCTAATGTCAGTCTTCTCTTTGTCATTGATACAGTCATTAAAAGAACCAAAAGTGTCTTTTGATAAACCACTGACCTCACTACACAGCACCAGAATGTAGTTTAGCTTTTTCAGCAACCACTTCAGTAATCCTGTTTTTCTCATACAGAACTTGAAGTAAAACATTGATTCTGTTCTTTCCAATACTTGACCAACTACTTATAATTACAGGATCAAATGATGTCAGACCTGTAACAGCTTTGTATTTTAATAGACTTCTTTCCTAGATTTTTTCAATAGTCTTAATAAGAAATGTTAAGCATTCCTTTTTAAATTTCATAATATTTTGCTCAGTCACTTCTTTAACCTCTTTTAACAATTTAGATGTTTAAAATCGTATATCAATTTTCTTGGTTTCTATTAAATTCTCAAAGTCATTCAGGTGAATGGAAACAAGTCTACTGCCAGTATCTGTTGACTGTAAGCAATGGGATTTGACACAACGAGTCATTAAATGCCTCATCAAATCTAGTAAATTTGAATACATATATGGCCTAAGTGGCGATGAACTTTGAAATCTCCTCAAGAATGTCTCACACTCACAAGAAATCAATTAACTAATCTGAAGGGAAACATATGAAGGAAGGAGGGACACTGCATTACTGCCAACCTAATGACATAACATAATAAAGCAGTGACACCTCACAAAAGAGAGGGAAATTCAAATATGTTCAAACCTATGTTCAAAGCAAAGAAGAAATATCATTGCTAATGACACCTTAAGAAGAAGAGCCTAATGTACACCAATATGGATCTAGAAATGAGAAAGAAATACTGGTGATGTGTTATGATGGAGATAGAGGAGGGGAGGACTGAGGCTTTCGAGTATGGGTTTGGAGGAAAGTGGAGAGAATAAAATGATCTAAGAAAGTGAGTAGTGAGGAAGTTCTGAAAACAATCAAGGAAAACAGAAGACTTTCATATACAACCTGACATGGAACGGAACTGGATGGGATATGATATTGTTATGATGGTCTCACGGATCGTTGCACTGTACAGAGGAAACAAAATACAGACACCAATGAAATCACTAATTACCAGCTTTAATTAGTCACAAATAACAATTTGTAGTCAATTCAAGGTAACTGCCTTGAATAAACAAAGTAAGTTAACAAATAACAAGTTAATAAATAACAAAGTAAGTTAACACAAGTAAGTTCCAAGGTATGCAGGCAACAACAGAGTTCCAACAGTGTCATGACATGCCGATCTAGGTGATAGAATAATTCTGTGGCTCTTCAAAATCAGTCTTTGGTGATCTGAACATCAAGTTCCCAGGAATATGTATCTCCTCCTCAACTACTAGTTTTGCTGGAATCATGCCGGTTATGTCATATACTGATGATCTATAAATCAGTATAGACCTACTTAGCTGGTCCAATTCTGTTTTGTTCTCATCAACAACCTCTTGTGTAACGTCATCTTCAGCAACTTCTCCCCCGGGCACTTCAATAAACTCAGGAACAATCAAGAGCCTTTCCTCGACAACCATAGTAGGATTTCCAATCACTTCCTTTGTCGTTATACAAATTAATACTTCCTCTGCTAGTTCTTCTTCCATTTCCACTTCCAATAGGAAGGGTTCCTCTTCTCCACACCTATTGACTTCTTCTTCAGCTAATGTCACTTGGTTGATCACATGGTTGCTGGACCTTGTCATTTTAGCCATACAAATCTTTATCTTTTCTTGGCTAACCCTGAGGACATTCTCTCTAAAGTCCACAACAAATCCATAGGCATTCATAATGTCTGTGCCAAAAATCAGTTCAGTCACAATGTCTGCAATGAGCATTTGGTGGCTAAACTCGAGAAGACCCAGGAGCACACGTACATCTACCTGTCCTAACACTTTGACAGGGCTTCCAGTCACGGTCTGTTTTGTACAAGAGCTATGAGGCTGGCGGTTGCTGACTAAGTCAGGGCGCACAATGGACATGGTTTGTCCCATGTCAATGGTAAATGATGTTGGATTACTTTCCGCAAATCAATTAACAATCAAGTTTTCACTGTTCTTATGTGGCATGGAAACTGTGCTGTTCTGGAGCTTTTTTTCTCCAATTGATGCGATCACACCCTTCTCTCTATATTTTATTCTCCCAACAATCTGCCTACAGATGACCATGTTTTCCACAGTTGTAACACTTCGGTCTTCTGTATCTTTCTCATCATAAAATCGTTGTGGTACTCTTGAACCTTTGAATTGTTTGTCCTGCAACATTGTTTTCCCCCATTGTAACGGCAATGTGATACTGGGATCTTCTGACTAGATTGTGATGACATAAACCCAGTAATGTAGCAGGATGCTGACTCAGCAACTTCAAACTCAAGCGCATGAACAAGAGCTTCCAAGCAATTTCAGTGTCTTGCCATTCATAACACTTGCTGAAATTCACAATCTCCGATGCCATCAATAAATGTCTGCACCACAAACCTCATTCGAAAATCATCTGGTGCTTCAGGATAAGCCAGTCTAATTATTCCATCGATGCTTGCTTCAAACTCTTGCAGACTCACCCCGGAATGTTGTCACCTTGTTCTGAACTGAGCGTAATACACATCTCTCAAATGTTTATTACCTTACTATAATTCTAGAGGTTTAAACAATTTGTCATAGATGTTCTGGCTATCAGGTGGCACTTTCTGTAGTAGCTCTTAGGCAGGTCCTTTTAAATCGAGAACGAGTGAAATTGCTTTGTCTTTTTCCTGTCCAATTATTTGCGTTTGCAGCCTCTTCAAATTGCCACAGATACATCGTCCAGTTAGTGCTTCCATAATGTTGGGGCCTTGACATGAACTGCCCCAACTAAGGCAAAGTGACTTCCTCTATTGTCTTATTTTCTGTCTTTACCATTGGTACAGTCTGTTCAGCAATTTGTTTTGAAATGCATGGTTGTGTTTTCATGAACTGCTCGACTTCACGTTTGACAGAAAATGTCTTACACCACGGTGTGGTGTGGGGGGAACCCATGGGAAAGTCGTTGTTATAATTTTGTATATACCAGACAAACTTTAATATCTTTAAAACTATAACACATATTTACATAAGCAATAATCGATTTAAAAGAGCAAGGATGAATGAATGTCATGTGATATTAACCTAGAGCGCATGATGTCACATGCCATCACAAGATGGCCACCAAGTTGGAGTGGAAAAATCACCAGTTTGCTGTGTGGAAAAATTAGTATAGTGAAAGAACTTGATACATAATACAGTAACAAAGTGTTGAACTTGGACAAATTTTCCTTAAAATTTCAAAAATGTCAAAACATCTTCATAACAAGAAGGTAAATGTCTGTTGTAAATGCTTACAAAGTAAAAGAAGAATGAATAAGGAATCCAAAAAGGCCTCTATGGCAGCAGCAGAATGAATGCAGAGGATGAGGCAGTGTCAAAAATTCGAGGCGAGCACCAGCTGAGCAGATGCTGCAACACCTAATGCCAGTTCACAAACAACAAATGTCGACAGTGGGATAGAACTGATGGAATGCTATGAAATACAAGCAGATTAGGCATTTGAGAATCGAGATTTAGCATTTATAACCCATTGGCATCTGGTGATGGAGCACTTTGAAAAGTCGTTCTACAGTAAAAAGTAGGGTTTTGTATGTGATCATATATGCATCCAAAATGATTTAAAACGACCCGATACAGCTATGTTGCAATTCTTATAACAAGAATTCACAGACGAAGATGTTAAACAGTTTATTTTGTGCTCAAACTGCTGGACATCTCCAAAACAAGGAAAAGTGCCAACATTGAATAAGAGTAACGGCTTCATGTATCCACCGAAGCCAACACACTTGCCGCCGTTAGATCCACTCAGCAAACATCTAATATCTCCGCGACTACTGAATTGGTGTTGGCCATGGATCCAACTGATTTCACAACTTTAAAAAACACCACGATAGACTTAATGTTCTTTACAGATATAAATGTAGCATGTAAGTCTTACATACCGTACTACTTGTACCGCTGTCCTGTCTTTAACAAATTTTATAAATTAGTCAGCATTGTGAGAAAGAAATAAAATGAAAGACATGCAAGTTAGTTAATTTCTTTTTTACCAATTCTACAAACACTCCATCCCAGAAACACCACCAGGGTAAGACATTTTCCACCAAAAACCTCAGAGGTAGTGACCCCAACACTACCTACCCCTTACTTTTTAATTTGCTCTATTATGTTTGCAACTGACACTTTTATAGTTGTTACAATATTCTCTACTTCAGATATTTTATTTGACATGAATTCATCTATGACAGATATTTTTGTAGGCATCAATTCTTCTACATCAGATATTCTAGTAATTTGGTTATTAAGCTCAACTCATAATAGACCCAACTGTGCAGTGGTGTGTTCTTGCATCTGCTTTTGCTTCCGTATCAAGGCTGTGATGTCATCTGTTTCACACTTACGTTCCTCTCCTTCCTGCTTACATTTCTCATCTTGTTGTTCTTCTGACTTGAGCAAGAGTGCTTTTCGCCATTCTTCTGCCCTTCTCTTTCCTGTTGGGATTTCTCATCCTGTCGTTTTTCTGGTTCTTCAGCCTCTTTTCTGCATTCTAATTTTTGTTGTTACCATGTTTGAAGTAGCAGCACTTGGAAAGCTTCCATCATCTGACTGGTATCCATGTTTCCAGATTATTTACAATGTACACTACTCTTCTACAAAGTGTTCTCTGTTTCCACTGTTAAAGGTTCTGTCTCACTTCTGACCCACTGTTACGACGTACTGTACAGTGGGAACAAAATACAGACACCAATGAAGTCACTAATTATCAGCTTTAATTAGTCACAAATAACAATTTGTAGTCAACAAGGTACTCTCATACAATAATTCAAGTTAAATTTGTCCACACGCAACAATAATGTCGACTGTTAAAGTTCCACACTAATTATAAAACAATAATCACTTTCCACTAATCCGCAACAATTACTTGATCTGCACTCTACAATGTTGGCAGATATAACTGACTAACTAAGCCGGCTGTAGATGCTTATATAGATCCCGCAGATGTTCCAGAATAATTTTCCATACTCTTGGCCACTTTCCAACATAATTTGCACAGTTACAAGAGCTTGAACAGTCTGGAAGCTACTTGAGTACACGACCTTGACCAAGACACTGCACCTGCTTGGCTAGCAGAGAAGCATGTAGAACGACAGTCTCGACTTTTTGAGAGCATTACGTAATTGTCACAGCAATATACAAGAAAAAGTAATATTAATGACCAATTTTGAGGGCACATGATGATGATGTTTGCTGCAGTAAAATTTCTAAAAAAAATAAATTGTTGCAATTGCAATTTTTAAAATTGGCTCTTTGCAAGAAGTATGGGACTCAGTACTACAACCATTTCAAGCCAGTTTCAAAAAGCAAATTAATGTCTGAATTGGTAACATCCAAAGTTATAAGAAGGATCCAAGAGGACTTAAATAAATCCTTGCCATGTTTTAAAATATAAGAAAACTTCAAATGAAGTAAGTGTGTATTTACATGTTTTCAGGACCTATTAAAAAAAGTTATGTATTTCTGGACTGATTTTTTATATCAACCTAAAATCAATATACTATAATATCAGTATATTTAAATGTAATGTACAAATTTATTCAAATAAATCCTGATAGACCTTATATTTCCGAAAACCTAAATCTAAAAATATCTCAATTTTTGTCTCCTGAAATTTTAAGGATTATAATTTATTATTTATATAGAATGGAGAGAGCCGTTGCATCAAACAATTGTAACTACGTTACTACTGAAATGCTTGCAGAAAGTATTTGGTTTTCTTAAAATCCGTTGCAGAAAGATGAAAAACATTCTGCTTTGGGGCAGTAGTACAGTTATAGACAAAATAGTAGCGAGGCAGAGGAGGAACATATATAAAAATAGAAGCATAAACGAAACACACAACAGTGACACTAAATATGTACCAACGGAATTTACAAATCTTTTGCCTAATACTATTAAGAACGTTTTTAAAAAACACGGTTTCACAGTTTCTTTCAAAACGAGTAATTGTATTTTGAACACCTTGAGACCAGTGACCAACAGACTAGTAGAAAACTGTTCTGGTATTTATAAAATAGAATGTGGGGACTGCAACAATTTTTATGTTGGACAAACGGGCAGGAAATTTCTGGATAGGTACAGAGAACATCTCCCTAGAGGTGATATCCAGAAGATAAAATCAAACTTTGCCTTGCATATAGTCAACCAGAACCATAATTACTCGAGTTTTTAAAGTAGCTTCAAGCCGTTGCATTTCTGTAAAAAGGGCAGGCTTATGGACGCACTGGAAGAATTTGAAATTTATAAGGCCTCAAAAACCCAAGATAATCAGCTCCTGAACGACAAGCTTTCTTTTAAGTCCAACGGACTGTATGACACGGCCATACGCGTGTTAGAACAACACACAGATAAAGGTATGTAATCTATTACTTTTATCGTTTTATTACTTATAGTGAAAAATGTATTTTCGTCTATACGTAAATAATCTCGGTCGCCATGTTTGTAAAAGGTAACATGATCGAAATCTACTTTTAGGGCCAGAATTCGTGTAACACGAACCAGTTTAGTGAAACAATTTACCTGAAATAAAAACATACACCAAATAACATATATAAAGTATTTTATTAGTATTTAAAGTGATAGTTACTACATAGTGAAATATATATGACCCACATATTGCCATGGGCGTAAGAATCAATTTACCCTCCAAAATCCTTACATATATCAAAAAATGTGTTGTCTTAGCTAATTATGATATAGATATGATAAACATTTTTTTATAGATTTCCGCACAACCCAGCACTTAGAAATCATAACACACACACACGCAACCTCTCTCTCTCTTTCACACTCATGGTACAATTTTTTATTATTAATGTTGGAGCTCCTTATAAATAATTGAAATTTTAAATAATTGATTTCTGCAACAAAATTTTATACTGGGAAATAATGAAATAAGGATTTAAAATACACAAGGAACGTTCTCACCCATTTCGTGTAGTTAGTTGTAGTTCCTTGCGGTAAAACTTCGCGTACGTTACCGCGAGTTTTACGTATATACGTTACGGTCACATTTTTGTAGTTGACGCACTTATACTGTTTATTAACCACCTACGGTGGTCTAAAAAGTTAAAATTCACCCGTAAGTGAATAGGTTGCCGGCCGGCGTTGATCACAGCTGCAGAAGAAATGACCACTAGTCTTTGTTAGTTTTGCGGAAGTGGGGTGAACCTACGTCACAATCCCATTGTTAAAACTGTTGACAGCGTCGTTGTTGATGTAAAACACATTCTCCGCCTCTGACGTAATTAAGGTTCGGCTTGCTTATCGCAATAACTGCACACTGTTTTTTGTGATGTTTCACAGTTTTTGCTATGAATTGGTTCAAATCCTGACAAATATTGTTATACACTCCACTCACTGTATATTCGTATCGGGTGTTTAAGGTTGGGTTTAGTATGACAAAAATAGAAAAATACAATAGTTATGTTCTATTTACCATATTTAAAGTTAATTATAAATGTACCATGATTGTACCATCACAAAACCCCCTCAATGAAAGATTGTGTGTCGAAGCACACAAACTTTCATTGACCCTTTCATACTTCCTAAAGGGATCAGCCAGGACAAGTCGCCACAACCCCCTTACAAATTTACATAAAAAATAACAACAACTCACCCTTGGTCTGGTGATGATGACCGTACCTACATGACCTTACTGGACTTCTCCTACGAGATCCCAACACCATAAGGCCACTTAGGCTCTTAACGCCCCTGCTCTGACCCGTTGGCCAGTTCAGGACCGCTGTCATATCATCAAACACTGAAACAATACATAATAAATATTAAAATAGTGGCTTAGTAAATCACTCCATCCTCAACTGATCTGGTTCCCCTTAGCTAAGTGCTGGTTTGTGCCAATAAGCACTGGGTTGGCTTAATATATTTATAAAAGTTATATTTATTCAAGAATTAGAAAGAATTTCCCTTCTTCATATTACAAACCCTGAATTGATAAATGGTTTTGATTCCTATCGATAATATTTATCTTCTTTCTTTTACAATTACTGTAATTGTAACATAAACATTGATATAATAAAAAATTGAATAAAATATAATTGAAAATAGGAAAATTACCCCTTATATATCTCCCAAACCTGGAGAAAAACAAATTATAAAAGAATCGATAAATTGGTATATTTATTTATTTATAACTCTTATTGAATGAGAAAACTAAAAAAAATTATTATTATTATTATTATTATTATTATTATTATTAACAGGTAATAATCTGGCTATTAACAGCGCCAATTATATATATATATATATTTTTTTTTTCGTACACATTATTTCCTTATTATAGAATCATGTTGAAATTTCTATAACATAAATACATTTTACATAATAATAATACATTAATAATTAACACTGATACATTAATACATTAAATATTCTTGATTAATTTTTAATCTTGATTTGCATATTCTATCTAAGTTGCATTTGAGTTAAAAATTTACAATTGCAGTTAAGTCATTAATTAGACATCAATTTTATTATAATTATAAAATTCATTTTAAATTTATTATCAATATTCATATAATTTCATTGTCTCATTATTCTCTGAACTTTCCACCTACCTAACTAACTAACCTTTCACCTTCTATCACTGTTTAGTCTGGATAACTCCTATATTCACTATACTTTTTATTATAATCTTACTCACCTTCTTCTAACTGACCATCAAATTTACCTATCATGACACCAATATCTCAATTATAAACTTCATTACTAATTTCATTTAAATCCTATGGCACCGCTCGTCTTTGCACTGGGTTGGGTGTTCCCTAACTGGCTATATACATCCCTAATATTTTGCCCTTCCAAATAATTCGGCAAACACTCCCTAAAACTACGCTAATACCTCCCACAACACTATTGGTTGGCTACTCCTTATCACCTCACCCCCACTACAGAATTCATCAACAATAATTATATGTTTATACCTTTACTTAAACACCTTCTCTACAAATAATCACTAACTACTGTGTCCCTAAATATCTAATAATTCTCTTTGTATTTTCTTAAAAATTCTTATCTTTCTAACTCCATTTACATTAATTGCATAACTCACCTGCATTTATCTATACCCAGGCTCTATTCCCGTTTAAATACTTACTGTAATCATTGACAATTCTCTTATAAAATTCCTCTCTTACCTACTTATAACAATACCTCTTTTCAAAATTCAAATATATATTCTTACTTAAACATTATTATTATTCATCAGTAATTACCTTCAATACAAATTAATTAATAATTTAATTTCATAAAAACTTTCTATGATAATTCATAATTTATAAAGTTACTAAGTTAGTACAATTTTCTTTTTTAATAAAGACTAATTACTTAAAGAATTCAATTGTTTAAAAAAAAAAATATTATTATTAAACATGTTATTAAAATATATAATAATACATACTGGTGTACCTGTAATACATAATACATATCAAAAATACATGGATAGATAAATACATATAAAACAATGAAAAATATACACTCCAACTCATTATCTTGTTATATACCAAACTCAGTTCATAGCAGCCCAACTCAATATCACAGTTCACATATTTATTTTTAATGTTCATACACAATTAAAACAGTCTATCCACCATCATTGAACAACACACGAATCTTAGGTCTATTTAATTGCTTATTTAATAAATAGATTTTATTACTAGATACATTATATTCGTACTCCTTTATGAAACGGTTATTAAACAAATATTTCCAGTCACGATCAAGTAGGGTTCCGTTTATCTCAGTATCATATGTCATTAATCGGTTTATACTATAATTATCCCCATAATATTCCACCACAGGTAAGTACCTAATGTCTTTATTCTCATTTCTTGTTATTTCCAATTCATTGTTATTATCAGGTAAGTATTCATCATTTTCATATACCACATCTAACCCTAACCTTTCTAACAATTGTCTGTAATTTCTGTTTACTTTAAATATTTCTATTACTCTCTTACTCTCACAATATCTCTCTATATTTTCTTTATTAATACATTTCTCTCCATAACACCAAATTACCCTTTCTCTCTCCAAATATGCAGGGGTCCCTAACATAAAATTATCCCTAACATACGTGCACCACTTATTAGGTACACCAAAACACAAAGAAACTTTATTTTTAGACCTTTCGTCTACCAAATATAAATTAAAGGAACTCTTATCCTTATAAAAATCACATGAAGACTTGTCTTCACCCCCTAATACAACATCAAAAGAAAATTCTACCCCCTGCACTCCTTGTACTAAAATACTTTCTCTAAACTTTCTTTCTGACTCCATAACTTCAAACATTTCATTTTCACTAATTATACTTTCATTATCATTTTTATCCTTTTCTAATACCACAATCTTGCTACTTGTAATATTTGAGTTATCAGTACATTCATTATTTGAATTATTATTTTTAAATATGTTGTTACCCAGTACAGCATTTTGCTGGGTACTACTATCTACTTTTTGGCTTTCTAATTGACTTAAATTTACATCTAGTTTTGTGATGAGCTGGTCACATTTCTTAATAAGGTGATTGTGACCTAATTTTATTTCATTTTTCATCTCATTGAAATTAATTTCAAAACTATTTTGAATTTCTTTAATTTCACTTTTCTGAACATCAAATTTAAAATTCATGTCCCCTCTGAGGTCATTAAAATTGCTATACAGACGTGTTAACATTTCGTCTGTTTTGTTTTCATGAAGTGAGATGGAGGTTACTTGTTCAGTCTCTACATTTTCGGTCGCACTCGCCTCGCCAACCTGACTAATTGGGTTTAATTGAACATCCATTTCACTAGTTAAATTTATCTCAGAGGTACTGGTTTCTATTACAATATTTTCACTTGTACTCATGTTGTATTATTTTAGGTGACTAAAACATATTTATTTATAACCTAAAATTTTAACCTTACCTTGCGCACGCTTTGCGAACTATTACGCTATTACTTCAAGTAACTGTTTCACATACCAGTAGGTGTACTCTACATAAAATTTTATTTTATGTCGAGTCCATGTTCGGCACGCGCCATTTGTAATCTATTACTTTTATCGTTTTATTACTTATAGTGAAAAATGTATTTTCGTCTATACGTAAATAATCTCGGTCGCCATGTTTGTAAAAGGTAACATGATCGAAATCTACTTTTAGGGCCGGAATTCGTGTAACACGAACCAGTTTAGTGAAACAATTTACCTGAAATAAAAACATACACCAAATAACATATATAAAGTATTTTATTAGTATTTAAAGTGATAGTTACTACATAGTGAAATATATATGACCCACATATTGCCATGGGCGTAAGAATCAATTTACCCTCCAAAATCCTTACATATATCAAAAAATGTGTTGTCTTAGCTAATTATGATATAGATATGATAAACATTTTTTTATAGATTTCCGCACAACCCAGCACTTAGAAATCATAACACACACACGCAACCTCTCTCTCTCTTTCACACTCATGGTACAATTTTTTATTATTAATGTTGGAGCTCCTTATAAATAATTGAAATTTTAAATAATTGATTTCTGCAACAAAATTTTATACTGGGAAATAATGAAATAAGGATTTAAAATACACAAGGAACGTTCTCACCCATTTCGTGTAGTTAGTTGTAGTTCCTTGCGGTAAAACTTCGCGTACGTTACCGCGAGTTTTACGTATATACGTTACGGTCACATTTTTGTAGTTGACGCACTTATACTGTTTATTAACCACCTACGGTGGTCTAAAAAGTTAAAATTCACCCGTAAGTGAATGGGTTGCCGGCCGGCGTTGATCACAGCTGCAGAAGAAATGACCACTAGTCTTTGTTAGATTTTGCGGAAGTGGGGTGAACCTACGTCACAATCCCATTGTTAAAACTGTTGACAGCGTCGTTGTTGATGTAAAAAACATTCTCCGCCTCTGACGTAATTAAGGTTCGGCTTGCTTATCGCAATAACTGCACACTGTTTTCTGTGATGTTTCACAGTTTTTGCTATGAATTGGTTCAAATCCTGACAAATATTGTTATACACTCCACTCACTGTATATTCGTATCGGGTGTTTAAGGTTGGGTTTAGTATGACAAAAATAGAAAAATACAATAGTTATGTTCTATTTACCATATTTAAAGTTAATTATAAATGTACCATGATTGTACCATCACAGGTAGATATAGTGCGACGCGTAACGGTTAGTCGCTTTCGAGTTCCGATACGATGCGCATCGTGTAGTGGTGTAATTGTATACACGCGGTACTATGACTTTGTGTTCTGGAATGATGTGCAAGTGAAACTTTTTATTTGTATTTTATTAAGTTGACGTACTCCATGTGAGTGATTCTTGTTTTTTACCAACCTGATGATGGGACCATGAGTCCCGAAACGCGTAGTTTTTAAAAAAACATTGAAGTTGCAAGGAGGAGCACCAGTGTACCCGGATACACAAGGTAATATTAACTATAATTAGTTATATGCAACTTGGAGACCACAACACAATATGTATATTGAAGCTCCTCAGGCAAAGTTGGTCTATAAATACAAAAGTATAAAAGTCAAATTAATAAAAGCTAGTCTCGACATCAGATTTAATAAGAAATGCTTATACATGGATATAACGCCTAACTACGTTAGAGTTAACATCAAGAACACATCTTCATCGGCTTCTGTCGCCCAAAAATTGGCTCAGAAAGTGTGGATGAAAGAAGAAATTAAACATCTTCATTCCAAAAAGACCAAATTAAACAGCGAACTGTACCATGCACACTTGGAAATTCTTAATAAAATTCACCCTGTTGTTGTTCATGAAGTCTTGTCATGTATTGAGACGCAAATTCGTAATATCATAAGTAAGGTCGTAAACGTACAAAAAATAAAGTTTGAAAAATTAAAAAGAAAACAGTACCAAATGGACCGTAGTTACACATACAATAAACACACATTTTATACACGTATGGTTAACGATAGCAACATAAATTTTACTAGAGTAGAAGAGAAATTATTGAGCAAAGGCCTAAATTATAACTTTCCAAGACTATCTAAACACAATATTATTCACGAAGTAACTAATGCTGAAGCAGCCGTAAAAATACTAAGTGATCAAGATAAACAAAACGAGGCTCGCGTGTTCATCAATAACAAACTGAACCGTATGTTAAAAAGTGAAAAGCGTCCACCTGAATACAAATATCGCAGGGATATAAAAACTGTACACAATATTAAGCAAAAACGCGAGAACAATAATGCTATCATAACTAAAGCTGATAAAGGCAATACGATTGTAATCTTAAATCAAGACGAATACAAACAGAAAGTTTATGAGTTTATTCATGATAATAACATACGTACTTTGACAAGAGATCCCACTACAAACTACGTTAGGGATATCAACAACTGTATTAATAGATCCACATGCCTATTTGATACACGCACTATGCGTCTGCTAAAACCAATACACGCCCAAGCTCCCGCACTTAACGGCCTCCCAAAAATACACAAGGAGAATATGCCCATACGTCCTGTGGTTAATTTTACCACAGCACCTGGGTATAAGGTAGCTAAGAAACTTTTACAGATCTTAAAAAGTAATATTAAAATAGACATTAACCACAGCATCAGAAATAGTATTGAGTCTGTGGACAGAGTGAAATCGTTAGTAGTATTACCACAATATAAGTTGGTGTCCTTTGACGTTACGAACCTTTACACTAATGTCCCTGTGCCCCAAACGATTGATATTTTACAGAAAAACCTGGAGGATTCAGGCACTTTAGATCAGCAAAAAATCCATGAACTTATCGCGTTGCTAAGAATAATATTAGGCCAGAATTATTTCACTTTTGATAACAGATTTTTTGCACAGGACGCCGGCCTTGCAATGGGATCGCCACTCAGTGGTTTCTTGGCCGATCTTTATTTTAACTATTTTGAAAATGAACACATATTATCGCATAAAAACAAGCTTTACAAAAATATCATCTCATACACTCGGTATGTGGATGACACATTCCTTGTTATTAATGGCACGCATAGACAAATAGAAACCTTGAGTAAATACATAAATAGTGTACACCCAAAAATAAAGTTCATGTTGGAGATGGAAAATAACAGTAGCCTAAATTTTCTGGACATAACTGTGTGAAAAATAAATAATTTGTTTAGGTTCAACATCTATAGGAAGCCAACCGCCACAGATATTACTATTCACGCTTCTTCATTTTATCCATTTGCACAAAAAATGGCATCATTCAACTCTTTGGTTAACAGATTACAAAAAATTCCGTTAGAGGCGGAAGACTACATCGATGAGCTTAATACGATAAAGTATATCGCGGTGGCCAACGGTTACAGTAATACAGTTATAGACAAAATAGTAGCGAGGCAGAGGAGGAACATATATAAAAATAGAAGCATAAACAAAACACACAACAGTGACACTAAATATATACCAACGGAATTTACAAATCTTTTGCCTAATACTATTAAGAACGTTTTTAAAAAACACGGTTTCACAGTTTCTTTCAAAACGAGTAATTGTATTTTGAACACCTTGAGACCAGTGACCAACAGACTAGTAGAAAACTGTTCTGGTATTTATAAAATAGAATGCGGGGACTGCAACAATTTTTATGTTGGACAAACAGGCAGGAAATTTCTGGATAGGTACAGAGAACATCTCCCTAGAGGTGATATCCAGAAGATAAAATCAAACTTTGCCTTGCATATAGTCAACCAGAACCATAATTACTCGAGTTTTCAAAGTAGCTTCAAGCCGTTGCATTTCTGTAAAAAGGGCAGGCTTATGGACGCGCTGGAAGAATTTGAAATTTATAAGGCCTCAAAAACCCAAGGTAATCAGCTCTTGAACGACAAGCTTTCTTTTAAGTCCAACGGACTGTATGACACGGCCATACGCGTGTTAGAACAACACATAGATAAAGGTAGATATAGTGCGACGCGTAACGGTTAGTCGCTTGCAAGTTCCGATACGATGCGCATCGTGTAGTGGTGTAATTGTATACACGCGGTACTATGACTTTGTGTTCTGGAATGATGTGCGAGTGAAACTTTTTATTTGTATTTTATTAAGTTGACGTACTCCATGTGAGTGATTCTTGTTTTTTCCAACCTGATGATGGGACCATGAGTCCCGAAACGCGTAGTTTTTAAAAAAACATTGAAGTTGCAAGGAGGAGCACCAGTGTACCCGGATACACAAGGTAATATTAACTATAATTAGTTTTACAGTATTTGAATGTTAGATATTTTGTTTTAAACCTATTCACATGCCTATATTTGAGTTCTATTTTACAGAATATTTGGCATGCAGATCTGGTTTTTGAAATGCTGACATCACTGTAACAAGATCTTATAAACACAATCTATCACACCCCTATCATTATCCCTGTTATTTTTTTTATTACCGTGTTGTTAGGACTGGAAAAATGTTTGTGTAACTGACTTCATAAATTAAAAATAAATTCTCGGTCAAACCTACTGGGATCCTCTAGTAATGTTAATTAAATACTCCTAAGCCATTTGCTCTAAACAATGATTTTTTTAATACATTTTCTTTGAAAAAAGGCACAGACAAAATACTGAAGTTACGTTTTATCCTTGTCAACCATTCCAACTAGACTAATTGATGAAAAAATTATTTATCTACAAAAATCAAGCAACTCTCTTACCTTCAATAATGATAGCAGCTTTAAAATTAAATGTATTAAACGTCTGATTAAGTGCCCAACCGTAATGTCGGGCTATCTTGAAGTAACCCTTGAACTTTTTCTCCTTTGGTGGTACAGGTATGTCAGTTTGGTCTGGTTGCTGTAACAAAATTTGGTTGCTACGTACAAATCTAACATTACACAATTTTGCAATTTTTTAAAGTAACAGAAAAATTTCAATTTTAATATTATACTGTTTAACTTTTTTAACATTTAAAACTTTTTTAATGAGTTTAATAAATAAGTAAAACACTGACAATAGCCAGTGTAATGATTTATGAAATCACATTGTGTTCCACAAGGAATGAGGAATTATTATACTGTTACAGTCAACATAATATACTGAATACATAAATCATTAATTATTTTAATGATTAGGACCAGCATTTTAAAATCAGGATCTGATATAGTTGATATTGAGGTCCTTCAATAAGACTTAATTCAGTATACATAAAGAAATCAGTCTGAATTCAAACTGGACATCAATAAAAAGCCATTATTAAAAAGGGAATCAATTCTTTAGACTAACAATCTTAGACAAAGTTTTTTTTTGTACACAATCCACACACTACATAAGGATAAATTTATGTTCTATTAGTGACATGAAATTATGTTAGCAATACTGACTGACTTTGCACCTTTTATGTTGATTGTGATTAAAGTGAAGACAAATTTTTTATAGTTGTCTTGTTTGTTCATCATCTTCTTTCACTGCACTACACTTTATATACTATTGAAAACTTTCTCAAGTGAAACTTACTTGTCTGTTTTGTATGTAGAACGCGTTTTGGCGTCGTGTTCGCCTTCTTCAGCTTTGCGACAGACTGCCAGTACCTAGTAACGTTTGTTGGTTGGAAGGTATAGTGGGGGTGGTGTATAGAGGAAGGGGATTGGCGCGGGGATCCGAATTATTGTTTGTTTTGTGTATAACTGTGTCGAAAAGTGTATGTGATTTATATTGCAATTGGTCGTTTAGTATGTTGTTTGGTTGTGTTGTGTGGTGTTTGTATATTTCATACTGTTCAGCTGTGTTGAGTTTTCGCCCTTTGGGTAAGAGGTGTAATATTTCAAGATTAGTATCTATGTTGGTGTAGCTATGGTTATGTGTGTGTATGTGTGTGGCAAACGCAGAATGTATATTGTTGTTGGAAAGGGCCTTTAAGTGTTCAGAGTAACGGGATGAAAAAGAACTTCCCGTCTGGCCTATGTAGAAACTATTGCAGTTATTACAATTTAATTTGTAGACACCTGTTCTATTGTATTTGTCTATGTCCTTGTTTGTATCGTTGATGTGTTTTTTGATGGTATTGTTGGTTCTGAATGCTATTTTGTAATTGTGTTTCCTGAATGTGTTGGCAAGTTTGTGTGTGCTGGAGTTATGGTATGTGAGTGTGATGCATTTCTTGTGTTGTGTGTTATTGGTATTTTGTGTTTTGTTATTTTTGTTTTTGATGCGTTTGTGTAGTTTGTTTATTAAATTGGGGTCGTAACCGTTTTTCATTGCTATGTATTATACATACATACAACTGACATGGTTATACACAACACATCAAACCACCCAACACAACATAAACATGCAGCCTTCAACCATATGCTCCATAGACTAACCAAAATACCCTTAAGTAAACAAGATTATACTGACGAACTCAACACAATCAAATACATAGCAATGAAAAACGGTTACAACCCCAATTTAATAAACAAACTACACAAACGCAAAAATAACAAAACACAAAATACCAATAACACACAACACAAGAAATACATCACACTCACATACCATAACTCCAGCACACACAAACTTGCCAACACATTCAGAAAACAAAATTACAAAATAGCATTCAGAACCAACAATACCATCAAAAAACACATCAACGATACAAACAAGGACATAGACAAATACAATAGAACAGGTGTCTACAAATTAAATTGTAATAACTGCAATAGTTTCTACATACGCCAGACGGGAAGATCTTTTTCATCCCGTTACTCTGAACACTTAAAGGCCCTTTCCAACAACAATATACATTCTGTGTTTGCCACACACATACACACACATAACCATAGCTACACCAACATAGATACTAATCTTGAAATATTACACCTCTTACCCAAAGGGCGAAAACTCAACACAGCTGAACAGTATGAAATATACAAACACCACACAACACAACCAAACAACATACTAAACGACCAATTGCAATATAAATCACATACACTTTTCGACACAGTTATACACAAAACAAACAATAATTCGGATCCCCGCGCCAATCCCCTTCCTCTATACACCACCCCCACTATACCTTCCAACCAACAAACATTACTAGGTACTGGCAGTCTGTCGCAAAGCTGAAGAAGGTGAACACAATGCCGAAACGCATTCTACATACAAATTTTTTATACTGGTTATAATTTTCTTTAAGTGATATGTAAATAAGTAAGTTATACTGAAATGTGTTGATATAAAAAAAGAGCAGGCAACCTGACTAACCATGGAAGTGTTGTGTTTTAGGTAACTTGTTCTTTATTATAGTGCATTTTTCTTATTAATCATGCATATTATAGATGGTATTTATATTTAATTTGTATTATACTTTTATTACTGATTATAATTCACTAAGTTTTTTATTTATGTCTCAAATTTTTTGCTACATTGTAATGACTTTCAGTTCAATTAAACAAAAAAAAGCTTATTTTGGTATTTGTGTATAGTGCAAATACTGTAAACTTCCTTTGTGTGAAAACTGCAATCTTATGTCCACAAAATATGGTTGGTAAGTTTCTCTTAGTCTCAGGTGCTTGTTAAAAAAAATTAAGAGAGACCATCTACCCACCTATCTTCTCTATGTTAAATTAATCAAATGTATGTACCTTTATCTCAAAACCCGCAAACTTGAGGTTTGATCAGCATATTCTATGAAGGCATGTTAGCCATCTGAACCAAAAAATATATTTTCATTTGTTTTTCAAGAAATACATCTACAGAAGTTACTACTATAATTAAATTAATAAGTACATATTATTAACTTACATTTTGTCAAATAAAATTTTTGAAAAATTGTTTACTTTTTTTATTTTTTAAAGAGTTATCAATTTTAACAATTTTGTGATTACTTCTTTCTAAAGTTTTTGAGGTTCAGTAGATATACTGTAATTACCCCTACAATTTCAAGACAAAAACTGTGTTTCTATGTTTTGTGGAAGCTGAGGAAAAGGTACATAAAAATTGCAAAAAATAAATTTTGATAAAACTTATTGTCAGTGTTACCAACACAGCTACTTTATGGTGCCGTACTGTCGCTCTTCATCATTTCTTCTTATTTCTACTTTTTTCTTTGCCTTTTTCTTTTACGTTCTATCTGTTGCACAAATTTTCCCCATTGTATATGAAAAAAACAAACTGAATGTTTTCAACACGAAAGTACAAGCAGTTGATGTAAAATTGTATGGTGTTTATGTATTCATAATGGTTACTCTTAATTATTATAGGTACAGAATTTTATAATTTTTTTTCAGAATTAAATGTAATTTTTGAAAAATGTGAAATGTTTTCAAAAAATTTTTTTGTACATAGTACCCTTAAAAATTTCAAACTCTCTACTCCTTTCTGAGTCACCAATGAGCTTAAATTTTTCAGGAGAAACTTAAAAAACCTAAGCAGAAATAATTTAAAAAACACCTCACGGTGTTAAAACAGAATTAACTAATTAGTGTATTTTCTACCACTACGTTGAAGGTGTATTTGGTTTTCTTTTGTGATAAGAGATTTTTAAATATACAAAAAAATGTATTCTTACTGTGATGCATATTAGCATTTTAGAAGACTGCTGGTAATTGTTGGGTTTGTACATAGTTTGCGACACTTAGCTTCCTGAAAGGTAATTTACTAATCATTTAAAGATATTGTTATGCATACTGTGAACAACGTTTTGATTTTGTTTTTAATTTTTACTTAGACCAAAGTACAGAAAAAATATAGAAGTCAATTGCAAGTGAGATACTGAATTAATGTAAATTTAAAGTGAGGTATAAATATATTTATTCACCACGAAGTGAAGCACGGCCTCCTTGTGAAGTCATAATATTGAAGATTTTTAAATTATAAGTAAATATAAATGTGATGTTCCATACCAGGAACCTAAAATTCCATAGGGTTCCTGTTTTCATTTTTCTATCGTCAAATGAACTGGCCTAAAATATATGGAACTATGGTAAATACAGTTAAGTTATGCCCATACAAAGAGTGGGTAACTGAGCTAGTCTGTTTTATAATTTCAGAAGCTAGCAAGATAAAATTGTTTTCCTAAAATGTAATATTATAATTCCTTTATTGCTGATATCTTGTCTTGCTGGATGGTCCACATCTTTTCTTTCCCCATGTCTGTTCTGGATGCGTGCTTTTGGTGATCTATCCTCCACAATTTCTTGCGAGTGCTCGTACCATCTTCTATAATTTGAAATTACTCCATGAGCTCATCCCACTCATCTTTTATATCTTTTTTTGTCTGCCTTGGAGAGTACAGTTTAAAGTATTCATAAGGATCTCACCAGCTTTTGAATTTTACTATGGTCACTCCTCGAGAGTGACATATACCTTATATTTTTCACTGGCATATGTCAATGCTGGGCTAGCAAAAGTCCTATACAATTTTATATGTGTATTAGTTCTTATCTTATTTCTGAGGTTTCTATAATATTATCATTTCAAAATTCATTTACACACACATGGAAGTTTACATTCATACAGAATGTTTTTACTGTCTTTTGAAACAACACGTTTCACTTAACAGACAAAATAACCGAGACCTAAACATTTAACTTGTGTGGAGAACATTTGTACACACAGTGCAAAACTGGCAAAAAAGTACTTCTTCATTTTTAGCACACACGATGAGTTTTATGCTGGTCCTAAAAGGGTTAAATAATTAGTATATAATTTTTTGTAGTTAATCAATATCATCTTATTGAAATCAACAAACTTTATAATTTCCCTAACTTCCATTAAACTCTTGCATAACAGAATGCACAAGATATTATTAACTACATACAAAAATTATTAGTTAAACCCTGTACTCAGACTGCCTCCATAAAAACACTTTTTTACTTGATGTTTCGATTCCTAGAATGTCCTTGTAAGCTGTGAATTTATATCTAACTATTATCCTCAGACCTGATGTTAGGTACAGCGTCGTTCAACAGCTACTCACAGCTTCTGATGACCCAGATTCTAGGGTCTGAAACATCAGGTGTGAAAAAATATTACGGAGGAGGCAGTTCGAGCAGAGGGTTTACCTAATTGAAATTACCCATCACTTAGGAGTTTTAAAGAATATTACTATAAAGAATAATCGAAATTTTACTATACTCCACTATGGTGAAGGAAGTGTTCAATAGGAAGAAAGGAATTTTGTACTGCAGAATAAGCTTGGTCCTGAGCAAGAGATGGGTGAAATGTTTCATTTTATAGGTCACAGACAAGAAAAATGAGGAAAAATAACACAGATAGGATTGAGATACTGGAAATGTGGAGATGGAGATGTATGGAATGGCAGCCAGTTACAATAAAAAATAAGAGACGGTTAAAAGAATAAGGAAGGTATAACACTTCTAAGGATTATAAAGCAGAGAAAGAGAAACTGGATTTGAAATCCTTAGGCAAATGGTTTACTAACAATGGTTTATGCAGGAACAGTGGAAAAAGAGTAGACAAAAGGGAGGAGCAGATTAAAGTTTTTGGATGACAGATGCTATGTGATGTAGTATGAAAAGATATAAAGGTTTGAGCCAGGAATAGATATGAACGGAGACAAGAGAGGTGTCTGGGGCCTACTGCATGGCAGAATACTATATTGTGATGATACAACAATGACAACAATACCTGAATATGAAAGACTTGAGGACTATATGACTGAATAGCTTTTGCTGTCGCCTCATGTTGGCAGTCTTGGGTAACAATAATAGGAAACTGTTCAGCATTTGGTCGGTACTTCAGCAGCTGGTCCAAACACCGCGTTATGGTTACACGGTTACACGCAAATACGAGAACAGCTATCGCAGAATCAGGATGAGATTTAATATCCACCAAAACTGCCTGAACGAAATACATTAATTTATCTTAAATGTATGTATGAAAAACTATAACATTACTACTATGCAGTAACTGCAGCCATTACTCTTGGAAAAGAATTCACATAGAGCAATTGCATAACAATATTTTGTTGTTATTGTACTAGTCATGTAAAACAATTTTAAAGATACACCTTTCAATATATATATTATAATTGAAGCAACGAGACACTATAAAAGAAGTATCCAGAAATAAGATCCAGTATTTAATATTTTATTAAAGTAATATTTGTCATTTTGTTATACCAGTATTTAATATTTTATTAAAGTAATATTTGTCATTTTGTTATAGTGAGCAGTTACATGACACTGTCTGTTAATAGATTATGACGAGTATTGTTAGGCAATAGTAGTGATTGTTTTAGTGCTAAATAAGGTTTACTTATATATACAAAAAGTTGAATTAATGGCACTGTCACTGGGAACTATTTTTTATACTTACAATTGTTTAAATTCCTTTGTGTAGACTCTAAATAGTAGTGCATTTAACTTTTGCAATAAAAATTTATATATTTGTATATACATAATTTTCAAATAATGTACCAATACATATTTTTTTTAAATGTTGGGTGCATTTACATTACTTGTTTTTAAGATGGAGCTACATGCGCTATGCAAATGTAGTACCGTATTATATCACTAACAAACCTCACTGTAACTCTCCATTCTACACATAGGTGCCTAAACAGCAGTTAAAACAGTGATGAAAATGCTACATTATTCAACACAAACAGTAATGGCCTTGTCTTGCTAGTTCTGTTGTGCATACTGATTTTAAATTGGATACTGTACAGGTTAGGTTTATTGTCTTAATCTTAACGATAAATACACTGCAAATGATTACTTCTGGATGAATATATAAATTATTTTTTGCAGTGTATATTTTAAACTAGCACTGTGTGTGTGTGTGTGTGTGTTTCTAGTTTATGTATTTGAGAACATGCCTTTCCCCTATAAGATGGATTAGGTACATTTTTTGACTTTAAATTTTATGAAGCCATAATTTTAAATACTCATAATAATTTAAAATTGTAGTTGACATAATATTAATGTCTATTTGGAATTCCCACCTATCTGACTGATATTTACAAAAGAATAAATAAATTTGATTTTTAGTGTATTGCTGACACCATTTTCCTTATAATTCCAATAATTAGGAAACAATAATGTTTTATGTGCTGCTCCAAAATAGTAGTTTAATGCAGTAGTTAAAATGAGTCTTGCCTGGCTCATAAAATACTATAACAGCAAATGCAGTAAAGAGTGAAGACCACAGCTGAATATAAACAAAAATATTATCAATCTTTTTTATTATTTCATTAAAATAAATCATATTACTAGCACTAATGCTACTCGTTGATAGTTTTGTAAGATGACCACATGTCATCCATAACTTCCCTACCACTAACAATTACAATTCCTTATGAGGTTTTTGTATAGTAAAGCATTATCATAATTTTTACATTCAGAGGAGCAAAGTTCTTTTTTATCTTGTTTTATGTATCAAAGAAACAGCAGTTAAAAGAACTGCACAAAATGTGTTCTACAAGCTATAAACTTTTATATTTTCTTTTCTTTATCAGTGAGTTAACAAACTATATCAAAGTTCAGTGTTCAACAACTTTGTTTATTTGTTTTTTGAAGATACAGTTGAGAATACACACACGTTGGTCTATATTAGCTATAACTAAAATAGATCACACTATTGCTGGATTCCTAAATTAGAAGCTGGTAATGCAAATTCTCTCTCTCTCTCTCTCCTCTCTCTCTCTCTCTCTCTCTCTCTCTCTCAGAGTGCATTCACAAAATATATAACAAAACAAAAATTTTTACCGTATCCTGATGGGCAGCATTATCAATTTGCTGTTGTTCATCAGTAGCAAGTTTGACTTCTTCTTCTACTTTTTTCTTTGCTTCCACTACAACCAAATCATTTACACATATCAGAGATGGACGTATACTGATTATTTTAAACAATTTATGTGAGGAATTAACAGAACTAGGTATGCTGCATTAAAATATATTTATTTTCATCAAAAACTTCATTTCAAGTTCCTTGGTTAAATACAGCGTCTATATTTTATAAATGATAAAATTAAAAATAATCAGTTTTTATCAAAGTAATCATAGATTATAACTAGCACAAAAAATAAATTAAATGACATAATCCAATATTGTACAAGCAGTTAGAAAGTTCAACAGGTTAATGACAATGAAAGGAATACTCAGATAAAGAAACAGTTAAAATAAATCTAAATAATTTGATACACATTGATTTCACATTTAAAAAACATGATCATGTTCTGGTAACAAAATACAACACTAACATTCGATACAGAAGCACAGCTAAAGAATCTTGAAAGAATTTTGATTTATCCTCCAACGGAGGGACTATGTCCAGAAGAAAAGTAGCAAACTGGATTTTAAGTACAAAAATGTATTGGCTGATTGAATACAATGAGTCCCAGCTGTCAATATATAAAATTGAGTCCTTTATATATGTCCTAAAACTCATACGGATGTACAGTATCCCAGCTATGGGCTTTGCAAAAAAGTAATTTGAACAATATTCAGATTTTCCAGAATATAGTTACCAAAAATATTCTGGACATATTTTAAATGATCACATCTAGAGAGATTTTATGATACTAATGGCCGTCCAAGATTTAATTTTCAGCATTGGTTTAGTGGGCTACACTGTTGCCAGGTTTTGCGTGTGGTGATAGAGTACTCCATGTATAGAAGGCTTTTGAAACACAACGCCTGTTGTGTCACATGAACGATGTTGATTTACTGCTACATGGAGTGAACATTCTTTATTGAAGGACTACAAATTACTGTACAATTTTATTATAGTTTACTTATGACGTTTATACTTATGTGTTAACAGATACCTGAAGAAGTATCTATAACATGACATTAATCTCTAAAAAGAGCATTACCTGTAACTGGAAGTGTGTTTATATTATTTAATGAATAAGTGGTGTACACAATCAGTATAAAATATCAGGTTAACTGACAGAGAGGGCGAGGATGAAACATTTGTACAATGGAAAAGTAATTATCTAAAATAATAATCCTGAATTGAAAAGGTGCAAAACATTAAATTCTTAAAAACACATGATGTAAAAAATAATATAAAATTTATATTATACGTATATTATAGTATTACACACACAAACATACGTGCACATGTGCTCACACACAGAGTGTAACATAAAAGATGTTCTCACTATATATATTCGGATTTTATGCATCAGTGTAAGAAAAAAAGTTTGTATTGATATAGGTCCAGAAATGTATTTTTCGACTAACCCCCACTTTTGTCTATCTCAAGAAGCAACAGACATATCATAATGAAATTTGGTACACATGTTCACATTAATTTTATTTAATAAATTAAGAAATCACAGTTGTTGTATGATCTCAAATTTCAAAGTGGCAGCCACTTGAATTTTTTGATCACTTATAGATCTGTAAATTATAATTTTATCAAATTGTGATTTATCCAGTAAAATGTTAAGTGTTTTATTGTAACCACAGGGAGATATTGTTTGTTCAAATCTGGTAACCAATAACCAAGTTATGATGGAAAATAGCCTACGCATAAATTCTGACAACTTGACTTCTTTTGTGCCGTACTTCAGTTCCCCCCAGAAAAAGAAAAATTTACTTAAATTTATTACTATTTTTTAAAATTACCTCACTAACTGTAGTTTATGATTGATTTTTAGTGAAAGTAATACTTTTAACAAATTTAGAGACATATATGTGATGAGGGTTTTCTTCTGTCCAGTAATGATTATTATGGGCATTTGGAATTCCATTTCATGTAAAACTCGCTTCATCAGTGAACATGTCAGAAACTAAATAAGTGTGGTTCAATTATAATTTTGTGCAGAAAAATAAACAAAATGCCTGCCTCTGTTCACAGTCAACATTTTGAAGGGCTTGTATTCTTTGTAGATGGTACGATTTTAATTGTTGGATTTTTAAAGCCATGAATACAGCTGTGTGATCCACACCTTCAAACATAGAAATTCTTGTACTCTCTACAGGATTTTTCCCAATTTTATTCAGTACTCTTCCCTTCTTCTTATAAAAGTCTATGTCGATCGATGGGTTTATACTTTTTCTTAGCTGATTATGCAGCCTGAGAAGAATTTTCTTACTTGGTAAGTTTTGGTTTGGAAAGTGTTCTGCATAAAGTCTCTGTGCATTCTTTAAATTGTGGTTTGAAAGTTCATATGCGAAACAAATATCTGACATTTCAGCAAAACTGTAATTAGCCATTCTTGACAATTATATGATTAGTAAACAATTAGTAAAGTAACACACGCAAATGAATTTAAAAATTTCTTTTAAAAAGTAATTGACAGTATTATTTCTGTATTATAACTGAACTTGCTAAAGCAAACAGATAATTTACAAGTTGAAACATGGCATTATCATTTTCTATTAAGTCCAAATAATTTTAATTCTTGTGATTCAAATTATGATTAGTAAATATTTATAGTTGAATTTGTTAAAAGTTATTAATGTAATTATTGAAAATTGATCCTATGTTACTTTACAATTTACTGTTACTGAGTTAATTTGAAAAAAAAAAATTAAATACATTTTTTCTATACTGGAGGAATTGAAGTCCGGCACAAAAAAAGTAGTCAGAATTTATGGATAAGCTGTTTGCTAACATGAATCAGTTATTTGTTAAGAAACAACGTGTCACTGTATTCATAATAAAAGGCTTACCATTTTACTTAATATAGGTTACATTAACTCGATAAAATTAAAATTTACAGAGCTATTAGTAATATTAATAATTAAAGTAGCCTAATTTTGAAATTTGAGATCATAAAATAATGTGATTCCTTAATTAATTAAAGAATATGTAAATTCACATTACATCCTGAACGCACGCGCGCGCGCGCACACACACACACACACACACACACACAATAGTAATAAAGTGTAAAATATGAAATATAAAAATAATGTTAGAGAACACGATTTAAAACCAAATTAAAAGTTTTAGTACATATTGTATTGAAATGTACATATATTACTGTACTATTTAAATAAATATAAATTTTGTTATAAATATAAATATTATATTTATATTATATTTATTTGTTAATAAATATAAATATAATATTTTGTTATAGTAGATTTATATGTACTATAAAAAGAAGGTTTTAGTAATAAAAGAGAAATTTCCAACCACCCACTTTGTTTAAAAGTATGTTCCACCACACAGAGACTTAGCGAATAATGAAACGTTTTCAGTTAGTGTTTTGGGTAAGAGGAATAGCTGTCCCCCTTGGACACGAAATTTGTGTATGAAAGCTGTATATAAAAACTGTATAAATGTTTTTATTGTTAACAGGAAAAGTCCATAAACAAAATGAGATAACACGAAATAAGGTTGTGACAAGACTTGGAGCCAATGGCTCGCTAGTCTCCAGAAGTGTCCAGTATAAGAATTACAAATAATTGAACATATGGTCCAAACCACCTTACAATATTAGAACATCACCATATTAAAGTTACATTACAAATAACTTTAGCCTATTTACTACAACTTTCATGTTTATACAATATGTCTATCTCATATTATGTCTATATACTAAATCTTATATTAGAGGAGCAGTCACTGGTTGATTGAACATTCCTCTAACTCACGATATTAATTGATGACTCGTTGGGCACTTGGTGAAACATATTAATACAAAGGTTTTGTAAAATATATAAAAACACTTGGTATTACCAAGTGTTTTTATATATTTTACAAATTCCTCTAACTTGTACAAGTGAACAAAAATTTTAAAATATCTTTTTTATGAATAAGATAATTGTGTTACAGAAACAATATAATTTATACAGAAATGTGCAGCACAGCATGTATAATATCAATAAAATTTAAAACACTTTAAAATTTGTACTTCACATTAAGTACGAATAGCAACATTGCAAAGATAGAAATGGAGAAAAGTATAGGAGAAACATGTGGGTAAGAGAGAGCGTGACAGTTCCCATAAGAGAAATTGCTAAAAATTGAACCTGGGATGGCCATCAGAGCAAAAGAAGAAATCAAGGGGTTTACATCAAAGCAACACGAGAGGTTCCATACTTATGCGCAAACCAGTATACTACAGGTTCTGGATAATTCCAACCTAAGCAGAAGGCTACAACGTGTTAAACACTTTTAATTAGTAGAACGATTTTTGTGATGACATAAGAGATAGGTATTTTACTTAAGGGGGGACATCTTAGTCTGTAAGAATTTAGTGATAAATTGTAGGTTTTTAGTATCAGTATTAAAAATAATTAAATATGGTATTCAATTTATACACAACAGCCACAGGGTGTAATACTACAAATGTGCAGTAAATATGTCACTATCCTGAGAAGAATATAAAACATACTATCTACAGAAAATTGTCAAAAGCGTATGTTTCCAAAAGAATCAGTTTACAATGGTTATTTAAGGCTTAATATAATAAAGATAACAAGAAAATGGTAATATATAAAGTTGCAATACATAATAAATAAAATATGCATAAAATTGTAATACACTTATGCTTCAGTTTTAAAGCTTCATTATACAATGTGCATGACCACATACTTACACTGACTATTAATGACAGCTTTTAATTTGTCCAATATAATTTGGTTAGATTTTAACTCTGTTTTAACACGTTGTTCTAAGTCTGTTAGTTTGTCTTCTGAATCTAGAGTTGCAATCTGCAAAATAACATTACAGTTTATAAAATGTTAATTCTCAACATTTACATCATACTGTATACACACATGTATGTTTAAACAATTAATTGACATAATTCATTCAATAGTTTTAACAACACTACATTTCACTACATATTAGCTTACAAATCAATGTTAATCATTATTAAATTTGGAAAATTATAAAAACTGTTTTCCATAAAACCTCTAGAATATAATGTTTTCAGTTTTATATTTATTGTATTTGTGTAAATTGTTCGCTTTTGTTTTCTTTTCTACAGATCTGTTTCCACTATTTATTATTTTTATTTTGTTTCTTAGTATATTTCCTGTCATCATTTGTTGTCCAAACAATATCTATCTTCTGGACTCCTAATATTTTCATTCTTTTGTACAACGTTTTACATTTTTCAAATACAGTGAAATCTCTCTAATTCGGACTTCTCTAATTTGGAATTTACGATAATTCGGACTCCCTAAAAAAAAAATTATAATTCACAAAAAAAATTAATTTTGTGAATTCTTTGTGAAAACATTTGCCTTTAGGGAATTCTTAAAGTGTTATGTTGGCAAAATGTGCGATACGCACCCCCACCCCAACTGGGTTTAGTCCAGTTTCAACTGCTGCTTTGGTAGTGTGTGCATCATTGTATTCGTGTGCGTTCTATTGTACTGAAGTCATTTCTTAGTTGCGTACAGCTTTTCAAACCACATTTTCTTCAAACACTGTTTAGTATTAATTTACAGTACTGTATTACAATATGAGTGCTAGAGGTAAATACAAGACTTTAACTTTAGAAGAAAAAATGAAAGTGTTGAGTAAAATAGACGCTGGTTATTCTGTGCAGAATATTTTAAACGAGTTTGGAATTAGTAAGTCTACGTTTTATGATATAAAAAAGACAGAAACAAAATTTCCAATTTTGTTTCAAAGCAAGATACGCCAAATGTGAGTATTGTTAAAAGAGAACGAACGACTGCAGCAAAGTTCAGTAATATTGACGATGCTGTATACACTTGGTACAAGCAGCAATGTTCAGTTGGTGTTCCAGTTAGAGGTGTAGAATTACAGGCAGCGGCAGAAAGATTCGCTCAAAAATTGGGAGAAACTGATTTTAAAGCTAGTACAGGATGGCTTTTTAAATTTCGGCAGCGGCATTCCATTGTAAACCGGAAAATATTTGGGGAAAGTTTAAGTTCTGATGTTTCTAGTGTCAAACCATTTCGCCAAAAACTTAAAGCAGTAATTACTGATGAAAAACTTCTTCTTTCCCAAATTTATAATGGTGACAAAACAGGCTTGTTTTGGAGATCCATTCCTCAGAATACTCAGGCCTATAGAATGGACAATTCCACACCAGGCCGAAAGGTAAATAAACAAAGACTATCTGCTCTCTTATGTGCAAACGCAGATGGGTCTCACCGTCTAACATCCGTCGTTGTTGGAAAATCAGCTAAGCCTAGAGCAATTAAAAACATTATGGAAAGCCTACCAGTTATTTACAAAGCAAACAAGACTGCATGGTTTACTAAGAAATTTTCCAGCGAATGGTTTTTTCATAATTTTGTGCCAGAGGTTAGAAAATTCCAGCTAAATGTTTTAAAAATAAAAGAAGAGGATGTTAAAACTTTGTTGATATTAGACAATGCTCCTGCTCATCCCTCCAGTAATTTATTGACTAGCAGCGATGGAAAAAATCAAAATTATGTACTTGCCTCCCAACACGACTTCGCTTATCCAACCAATGGATCAGGGAGTAATCCTCAGTTGCAAACTCCTTTACAGACGTAAACAACTCGACGAATGCATGGTATTTTTTATGGACGATGAAGAAATGGACAATAGGGGTCAACAAACTCTTAAAAAAATAAAGGAATACAGTACTAAAAGTGCTATTTATAATTGGGCAAACAGCTGGAATGAGATCAAAATATCTACATTATGCAATGCATGGAATAAGATTTTGTACGATAAAGAGCCAGAGATCGACCTGCAAGGTTTGGAAGATGAAGATTATGCAGGTGCTTTTGGAGCTACCAACATTGAAGACATAAGAGAATGGTTGGGTGCCGATGAAGATGACGTAGGCTACCAGAATTTAACAGAGGAAGAGATCGTCTATCAAATGCAAGGTCAGAAAGAAGAAGATGGAGATGATAGTGACGATGAAGAGGACGACGATAATTTTCCTGAGCCTACACTTTCCAAGGTGCGGGAAAATCTCGATGCAGTTATTAACTTTATTGACACTGACCCAGAATTACAAAAATACTATTTAATCATCAAAGAAATGTGTCAAGAAATTATTAAAAAAACAATACAACAGGGCAAAACAGTCTACAATTTCAACCTTTTTTAAGCCTGTAGCTTCAGTTCGAGAAGAATCAAAACCGTCAACTTCAGGGACCAGCCCTGAGTTATATTACATAACTCTTTGTGTGCTAAAGTGAAAACACTGTCAGTGAAGTTTTTTTTTGTTGGTATCATGAAATTATTTATTCTTCTGTTTTGTAAAATACAATACAATTAAATTTCCATTAACATTTACGTACATTAATAATTGCAGGTGTGCATTACTTATAAACTTTTTGCGTGCGAACTTAACTTGAAAACATTGATGGTGAAAGATTGTTGTTTATGTGAATTTAGTTATCCATTTTGTAAGTACAATAAATTTAAATTTCCATTAATATTTATTTTTATGGCACTTTACCTATACTGTAGTATGAATTTCTATAAAATATTCTATAATTCGGATTTTTCTCTAATTCGGACTAGGCTTCGCCCCATATAATCCGAATTAAAGAGGTTTTACTGTATATTGTTTCACTTCTGTTCCTATTATTTTGCAGAATTTTGTGTACTTGAGTCTGCATCTCACATTTCTATATTTTTTTTAAATTCTATTCTTGTAAAACAAAATATAATGTGATCTGTATATTCTGAGCTAGTTGTCTACTAAGCAGACAGTGTCCCAATATAGCGATGTTGAACTAAAAGTACTAAATGATAGAAGTATAAATGTAAAAAACTGTGATTGTAATTATTTAGTTGCAATAAAAAGTACTGTACTGAACATAAATGTTTAAAATTTTAAAATATTAATGAAGTATATTACACTGTTGAGAACTAACAATTTTTCATATGTTACATTTCATATGTTTCATTGTTTTGTTCATATCCATCTGACTCAGTACTGCTTCGTTCATTTTCAGAGTTGAGATTTGTCCATCTGTAATATGAAGGTTCAATGTTTACTATTTCGTGAATTAACGTTGAGTTGTTTTAATACTTATAGTTTCCTAGGATACTGCATAATATATGAAAGACTTAAATTTGTATCTTCAGATGTAAATGAAATGGCAATCTGTTTTAATTTATATGATACATAACTGGTTTTTTAACTGGTTCCACATTACAGCACTATTTTAAATTATTCTCTTACAGATTTATCTACCATAATATCAAAAAACCTACTAAATATAAAATAAAACTCATATTTTATTTTACCAACATTGCTGAAACATGGAAAGCTATCTTTTTTTCTCAGGCTGTAATCATTATAGTACACTATTTTTTACCAGTACAGAGCAAAGACATTAAACTTGTCTCACATTTCAGTTTCCTTTCTATTTTATTAAATATTATATAATATTAAATATAAATGCTTTATTTTATTACTAAGCTCAGTTTTATTCAAATCAAGCCGATGATGTACACATTTAACTAATGTAGCAGAATTTAGTTCATTTGCAGAAAAATTCAACAGTAGTGTTTTAGTTACAAATGTGTGAGTATATGTTTCACAGTGTAACTAAAAGTTATGTACATTATTTTACACTATGTGCAATAAACACGAAATTTACTCAGCCATATTATAAACAAATGAAACTTGTTTCAAAATTTACGCTGATTTGGTCATCGAATAGAAAAGTCTTCCCATATTATGTATGCTTTGTTTGAAACATAACATTTTAATTACAAACAGCTATGGACTACATAATGATCAGTATGCATATAATTAAATGATATGTGCTATCACATAAAGTTTCCACGAGTATGGTGCCTTTGTCTATTTGTATACCTGACACTATTGACTCTTTATAGGTTACTGTGTTAGCAATGAATGTCTTAAATTTATATTATGAGATCTACATGAAATGGCAACCTATTTAATTTTTATGAGAGAGAGAGAGAGATAACTGATCCACATATGCTATTTTATTATTCTCAAATATATGCTAAAATATGCATAAAAATATAGATTAAATATTAAAAATTATTTTTACATGTTACAACTACTAAAGATATGTCAATCACAAAGAAAAGCACAACTGTTAGAAATAAATTGAATGATCCAAAACACACACACACACACACACACACACACACACACACACACACACACACACACACACACACACACACACACACACACACACACACACACACACACACACACACACACACACACACACACACACACACACACACACACACACACACACACACACACACACACACACAGAGACTGCTTACAGGAACACAAAATTGGCATTACCATATTACAAAAACATATACTATACACAGTAAACCAAAATATATACAAAACATATAGTTTTGTTTTAAAACCTAATGCTCATCATATTAAAACAGCAGACTGCCTAACAAACAAACGACTTTTCAGCAACCAAACTCTTCGACCAGCTCTCATAATGAGTCGAAAGAAGACAAAACATAAACTAGTATGGCTACTAACCACAACAAAAAATGTTTTAGTTTGAAATAGATTTCTGAGACTGATAATATGCATATTGGGTTCTTAGTAATTTTAAAAATTAAAATTATGAAATAATATGTTACAAGTCGTGTGTCATGAGATTTCATATGCAGGAGCAGAAGACGTGGAGCAATTACATTTTTTATGCTGAATCAAATGTAACAGGAATTGAACAGTTATTTACAATGTTTGTGACTGTGACAAACCTCTGTATGCCAGAACTACATTCATCAATCTAGAGTACTATAAACAAAGTACACTGTAAAAACTAGTGACTATATGTTATAATGTAGGAAGTTTCAGTTCATCCATGGATTGTCTTCACATTACTGTCTGCATGAGATGCACACCACTAAATATAGCGTTTGTCTGATCTGAAGTTAAGCTAATGCTTGAAAGCATTTCTTAGTGATTATGGTATAAATTTTGTAGTAACACTATGTGGATAGAGAGTTAGTGTATAGAACTGTACCTACTAGTGTAAATAAATTATGCAATATTTTAGTCGCGTGTAGTTTTTAACATTCTGACAGTATACTGTAGCTTTCTTGCTGATCTTTCCAAGGTTTTCATTTTCATCTAGACTTCTGAGCAGGTCAAAACACATTAAAAATATAAACACTGTAGAAAACAATAAACAAATTATAGTAGAAAGTTAATAAGAATATGTGCAATGAACTAAAATTTGTAGGACAGCTACTACTGAACAAATAACTATAAATAGATGTTCACAAGATAAGGTATCTAAATTTTCTTCTATATAACACAATTTTTTAAGTAAATATACACAAAAGAAAATGAAGAGATTTTCTTTAGGCAGACATACACAAAGATTTCCACTTAGCCAGACATACGCAAATACAAAAATAAATAACAATTTATTAAAATATTTATATCACTTAGAATGCTCACAAATACAAATGACAAAAACAAGGAGATAACACCATTTTGTATCTAAAATTCCCACAGCAATATTTATCAGACTATATTATGTGAAAGAAAACAATAAAATTAATAAGCTTTGACCTCTGAACACCAGTAAGTGTACAATTAGCCTATATTTTCTTAGTCTGATAAATGACAAACAGTAATCAGATAGTTTTTACTGCTTTTGTAATTAACTATTGTTTTCTTAATAATTAAAAGAAATATTTATTTACTTATAATTACTATATTTTATACTGGATGTATTTGTGTAATATTACAGTGTTCCTAATCAAATTAACAAACACACTGTCGATTTAACAAATTACTTAAATTGTTGGGGTAAGTAATTTTAACAATGAACATATACCTGATAAACTTTATCTGTTACACTAAAGAAACAATATTTTATCAGTCACATTGTAAGAACATGATAACTGAAGACTTTAATTTCCAGCATAAAATAATTAACTTATATCAATAAATAATAATAATAATAATAATAATAGCTCTTTTTTACTGCTTAAGCAGTCTAGGAGTTATTCATGGGAGGCTGCCTTATGTGAGCCGTTCAGTGTAAAAAGAAGGTAGTGTGCTCAGCACTATATTACAGCCGCTCATTATTACCCCAGGTACCATTTCCACAGGGAGTTGATCTGGGGGGGGGGGGGCTGAAAAACACACGTTAACATACTGAATTAATTTTGTGCCTGGGAATCGAATCCAGAACTTCTAGATTAGTAGCCAGGCACCAATAAATACTTTATTTGTTTAGAATAAAAAGTAATAAAGTTTACACTATGTTATATTTATTAAATATAATACAGAAACTAATAATATTAATATTACAAAAATTAATATATTTAATATTAGTTTTTATGTATCTCAAGAAATTCATCCACTTAAATATACGCAGTACAGAAGTGATCAATGGGCTCCGGTTTGCTCTATATGCATTTCAATTTGGCCATCCCATTAATAACTTAATATTTCTGGCACATCTCCATATGCCTAGTGCTCAGCCTTACAAACTTTTTGTACACTGATACACTTATTTATATTTATTCAAAAAAGGAAATAATGAGGAAATACCAGCTTTCACTCCTCAAGATTTTTCTCTGCACGTCAAAACAAGTTAAAGATGGAAAAATAAAACTCTCACATTAGTAAACAAAGAAACACACCATACTGCAAAATTATAGTGCAATACTGACTCCCAACCACACTTAGAAGCTCCTTTCTGTAGAAGCCATATTGTTTCACATTATATAGTTATACATTAGTTGAAACAAGTACACAAAAGGCAAATATATTTACTACATTCACAAACAAACATCTAAACATCAAAACTATCTTGATACAAATACTAAACCTTTATAAATTTTCAAACTATGTCTTATTTCTCACTTTAATACTAATAATTAGAACAGAAATTCAATATCAGAACACTATCATAAAAAAGGGAAAATCAAGGCTTACTCTATGGTGATTGTTTCACAGAGAGCAACAGACTCTTTGACGGCAAGTACAGTTATACTCAACAGGTTAATATTTTAAGCAGGTGTGTTACAAGTTTTGTTAGGAGGTGTGCAATTGTTGTGATCATATGCCTGAATGTGGCATCGGGCAATTGCGAAGTAAAGGCAACTTTTGAAGCATACGTTTGTTTTTAAACAAGAAGACTCAAGTAGGACACAAAGTAGATCGTTTTGAATGCTGTAGGCCTAAAGTAACAAACATGACAAGATTAGACTGCTTTTCCCATCTGTAAAACACTGAACATCATGGTTCCGAAACACAAGAAGCCCACACTTCCGGAAAGCTATCACCTGATATCCCTCTTGCCAGCAATCTCAAAGGTATTCAAGACTCCTGTTGGACCACATCTGGGCCATGGTGGATACACAACCTGCGAGGAGCAGGACTATTTCTCAGCTAGTGAGGGTCATTTCCCAGCTAACAGGTGCCATCAATAGGCATCAGTCCACAAGCGCTGTTCTGTTGGACAAGAGCAAATGTTTGATAAATTTGGGCATGGAGACCTACTCTTCAAACTAACTCACACACCAGTAATACTGTCCACTGTGAATCTGATACAGTTGTATTTATCTCACGGAACCCTCCGGGTGAGCTCTTGGGTTTGTTCCATCACCACAGGACCTGACCTCGGCCTGTTTGGTACCTAGTGTATACAAACAACCTGCCAGTGTATACCGCAGTCACATTGTCCCTCTTCACTGATGATGCTATGTTCTATTACAGCCCCTGCCTCCATGGAAGGTGAGTTTATGATGCAGCATCAGCTGGACATTCCGCATTGGTTGTGGAAGTGACGCATTGGGATGAACACAGTTAGTAGGAAGCCATCTGCTTAACACGTTAAGTCCAACTTCCGCATGACAACCCAGTGGACCAAATTCAAGGGCGTTTGGCTAGACTGGCACCTTGACTTGTGAACTTGTTACTGATACCCTGAAACCCCCCAAAAGCTTGAGGGACAACAGCCAACATTTTTGCCATACTTTCATGCAATACCCACTTCTCTGTCTGCACAAAAATTTCATTGTATATGCTGTTCATAGGGGCGCAATCATATACCCGGCAGCCGCTTGGTGGCTGTCAACAGCGGGCTCCATTTCATCTGGATAACATTCCACAACTTGGTGTATATAAATTCTTATAAAGCTATACAAGCATGGAAACCTAATATACGTATACCACAAAATGGTAGAAAATTGTGGATTAATGCTTGACTGTAAAAGCCCTCCAGTGTTCTTGCCAAGTTGGTATCTCTATTCATTTGCACAGATTACTGTTTGTCAATCACCATGTTTTTTAGTATTGCTGTTGACCTCTGTGAAACAAAATTGCTATCTACGCAGATTTAATGCATAGTGTATTATAATCTTATTGTAGTGTTTCTGGTCAATCATGTGAAAGATATTAAGTCATAATGATAGTTTTACTGATATATAAAGTATTCTATCCAGCTTTTTTTATCTAACTACCAGTTAGTTCAGTGTCTCTCTGAAGTGCAAGATGCAAAAATTAATTCACAATTAACATGTGAAATAATCTGATGTCATCAACTAATAAGGCTATTTTACTTTTCCCATATTTTTATGTAAGTCAACACACACACACACACACACACACACACACACACACACACACACACACACACACACACACACACACACACACACACACACACACACACACACACACACACACACACACACACACACACACATTTTTTATCTGAAAAAGTACGGTTATACACTATTAATATATAATTGTAAGTGCTCAAAAAAACTATAGTTGCAGAGCAATTTTTATGTGTTGATATTAGAATCATGGGTAAATACTGTTTTGTAATAAAATATTCTTCATTCTATACACATGAAAAACTTTTGACAGTTTTCTTGAGAATGCCACATTACCCTATAAAATTACCATTTTAAGTAACATGTTTTTTATGCAAAGTGTGTTTACAGCAGTTATCAGGTGTGGAAAACATTCATTTCAAAGTACAGTCTGAACAAACAAACGTAAAATACAAGTGTGTGTGTGTGTGTGTACAAATATTTAAACATTCCCATTCTATTTGTTTAAGACAAGTGCTCAGTGGTAGTCACCGCAAAACTGTTAACATAAACACGAAGTGTCTTTATTACTTTCTGCATAAATTACAAACGCAGACGTAACTAACTACAAAATTGATTGTGCAAACTATTTTCATCTTCTCTTTAACAGAGTATATAACAGTTAACTGTATTATAACTTACACTCTGAATATTACTGTCAGTTGGAAGGCCTGTTGAGATAAATGAAATCAATACTCCATGCTTTGTACAAATTAAGTATTACAATATGTACATATTGGATTCTAAGAATTGTGTAAAATATATTTAAAAGTATGAATGAAACATAAAAAATTCTAAACAAACAATTATTACAAATTTAACAAACGGCTGAAGAATACATGAGGATGTACGTAATGAAGTACAGAAATACATAAATATACAGGGTAATTCACGAAGATATGCATAAACTTTAGGAGCTCATTCTACATGTAAAAATAAGAAAAAAAAGTTGATATAAACATAGGTCTGAAAACGGTTCGTTAGCGAGTTACGGCTCGCGAACCAGTTCGCCCTGATTTATGGTCCCACGGTAAAATGACGCCATACTGAAATCCGTGGGGTATAAAGTGAAGGGTACATTTGGTGCCTTCTTATAGTTTCTGATCTGAAAATTTGAATAAAAGAGGCTCCAGACCTCTATCTTAATTAGTTTTTAAGAAAAACTGGGTAAAACATAAAAAAGTGGAAATGGAAAACACACATTTTTAGATTTGGGATAAAATAACTTTGTTAATTTGCTAATAAACAAATAAAAATGTCTAAATAACTTTGTAGAGAATTTAATTATGAGAAAACTGATATGTATAATGTCTATTAAAAGTAAGGACAAATTTGAGAAATTTGACGTTAATTAAAAACAAATCAGACCAAAATGCACCAGAAAAGTGTTACAATTTACAGGAATGGCATTGTAAACGTTCGAAACACCTACACTTGGGCAGACAAAAACCCACAAGACTGCCCCCAAGACATGACCAACATACTTTTTCATTTAATGTGTGGTGCGGTCTTCTGGGTGATAATCTCTTAGGCCCGTTTTTCTTACCACCAAGGCTTAATGGAAGACAACACTTACATTTTCTGCAAACGACTCTGATGGAACTCTTGGAAGATATTCCACTAGCAGATAGAGTGCAGATGTGGTTTTTGAATGATGGTGCATCTGCTCACTACTGTCGTGATTTGATGAACCATTTAAATAATACATGTTTAAAAGGAATAATTCCAAATATTTAGTACCAAGCCACGTGTTGTTCAATCAAATATATTGCAACTTACCGTCTGCGGCTTCCAGAAACAACGTCTTCACAAAGTTGACATGTTTCAGGACACTTGTCCCATCATCAGAACTTAAAATAATCGTGTATCATTTAAGTTGATACATTTGTCAATTAATTAAAATTTTAAAATACAACATGAAATAAATAATTTAAAACAATATGAATACTTAAATGTCTAAAAGCGAGCGCGAAGGTTTAACGATGTACATCGTACGGAGATTGACCGCGCACTGAATTACGTTTTGATCCCACCACTGATAAACTGCTTTTCAAATCAAATGTATTGTACGACACTGCCTTGCGCTATTGACAAATGTATCAACTTAAATGATACACGATTATTTTAAGTTCTGATGATGGGACAAGTGTCCCGAAACATGCCAACTTTGTGAAGACGTTGTTTCTGGAAGCCGCAGATGGTAAGTTGCAATATATTTGATTAAATAATACATTTGGTAAGCGATGGATTGGTCGAAACGGACCAGTAAAATGGCTATCTCGAATTACCCAGAAAAGTCTTACAATTTTAAACAGATCAAAGGTTTTCGTAAATGTTTTCATAAAAAATGTAACTGTAAACAAATTAAAAGCTTATACTATTGAAGTTTTCCTTCAAATGATTAAATATCAAAATTGGTAAATTGATAAAGCTGCAAACGTTAGTTCAAAGCAGTTGTTTAATGTGGCCATTTTGTTGACTGCCAGAATTCAGCTCGGGGAATCCATGCTAGCAGGGCACATTTTGTAGCATCAGGATTATTCTTATCAGGATCTCCATATTCTATTATACATGTATCAATTCTTGTGTGCCAATACTACCAGAATAAACTAACGACTTCATTCAACCCCAAAGGAAAAAATCTGCTGGCGCGAGATCGGGAGATCGAGGTGGCCATTTTACTGGTCCGTTTCGACCAATCCATCGCTTAACGAATGTATTATTTAATGGTTCATCAAATCACGACAGTAGTGAGCAGATGCACCCTCATTCAAAAACCCACGTCTGCACTCTATCTGAAAGTGGAATATCTTCCAAGAGTTCCATCAGTCGTTTGCAGAAAATGCAAGTATTGTCTTCCATTAAGCCTTGGTGGTAAAAAAAAACTGGCCTAAGAGATTATCACCAAGAAGACCGCACCACACATTAAATGAAAATGTATGTTGGTCCTGTCTTGGGGGCAGTCTCGTAGGTTTTCGTTCGCCCAAGTGTAGGTGTTTCGAAAGTTTACAATGCCATTCCTGTAAATTGTAACACTTTTCTGGCTCATTTTGGTCTGTTTTGTTTTTAATTAAAGTCAAATTTCACAAATTTGTCCTTACTTTTAATAGACATTATACATATCAGTTTTCTCATAATTAAATACTCTACAAAGTTAGTTAGACATTTTTATTTGTTTATTAGCAAATTAACGAAGTTATTTTATCCCAAATCTAAAAATGTGTTTTTCTATTCCACTTTTTTGTGTTTTACCCAGTTTTTCTTAAAATCTAATTAAGATAGAGGTCTGGAACCTCTTTTATTCAAATTTTCAGATCAAAAACTATAAGAAGCCACCAAATTTACCCTTCATTTTATACCCCACGGATTTCAGTATGGGGTCATTTTACCGTGGGACCAGAAATCAGGGCGAACTGGTTCGTGAGCCGTAACTCGCTAACGAACCATTTTCGTTATGTTTATATGAACATTTTTTCTTATTTTTACATGTAGAATGAGCTCCTAAAGTCTCTGCATATCTTCATGAATCACCCTGTATAGTACAAATTAAAAAGATATGTTTTGCGAAAAGTGACATCAATCCAAGATCCAAAACATTGATATATTATACTATGATGGTACTCACTCTGCTGATGGCAGTGAAAATAGTCTTTAAAACAGTAGTCAAGAAACCAAATTTATAGCAGCAAAAATGCTGAAATAACAAAAATGTAGAAAGAACAAAATAAAATTAAGCCAAGAACGAAGACACCAGGACTGTGGTTAATGAGGATTCAACGTTCGTAAATTAGAAAATATGCAACTGGAATGGTGTGGATTTTAACAGGGTGGATTAGAATAGACTGCCCAAGACCGTGCAAGAAATGGAAAGAGACAGCAAATGTAAGAGAAGCACATCAACAAAGTGATGGCTGCAGAGACAGACAATATCTGTGATAAATGAGGGAAACAGTACATGGATTAAGAGAAATGCTAAGAGAAAGGAGAGGGCTGCAGGAAGTGGATAAGGAAATCGAATTAGCTGAGTACCTGGTGCCTAATAGTGGATAACAGGGAACAAGAAAAAGAGGAAGAAGCAAAAAAGAAGAGATCAATTTATTGTGTATCTTGTACTTGATTTAGCTTCAAGTTTGTATTCTTATTAACTGACAGACAAAACAATAACTTATTATGTTTCCAAAGACACAAGTCTTTGCCCCGCTACAACAAATTTGTGTTAATTTACAGTACATTTAAACATCTACTACATAGGACACGTTCACACAAACCAACCACAGTAGCCAGTTTCCCATTGTTAAAGCCAGCAGACCCCAAAACAAATGTAGTGCTTAGGCTAACAAGCAGCCATCATAGATGGCCAGTCACAAACTACATATATCCCATCGGCTACTAACCTTCATGGCGAGTGCCATAACAGTAGTTTCATTAATCCTTGATCCACTGACGGTGACTGGGAGATCATTCCTATCCTGAGTTTTGTTTTCTTGTGCATCAGATACCTCATTATATTCCTTTACAGATTAGTAATTCATCATTTTTGACAAAAATGTAAAGCTTTCTTTTACTCTTACAAAAGATATACAAACAGTATTATTTTATGTCACTGCTAATAAATAAATAATTTTTAAAAATATATGTTCATACAACATTGAGAAACACATGTAATTACTTGAAAATACAGGGTCAAAACAAGCATGTCAATATTATCAGAAACCAAGAGTATAATCTGGTAACACAGACTTGGACTTTGTTCACAGATAGTAAAGTCCCTCTGTTTAATGGACTTCTGATTTGACAAATATAAAATATTTATTCAAAATTTAGAAATACTCATTAGAGGTGAAAAAAGTGCACAAAGAGGTTAATTTTTTGAGTCAAGTTCCCGTGTTTCAATTATACCTGAGGCACGCGGCATAATTATGACATAAAAATTAATTAAAAATTATAAACGTGAAATGAAAAATAAACAGGCTTCATTAACAAAATGAAAAGCATCCACACTTTTTTATTTTTAAAATACATCAATCAAATTAACAACTGAATTTTTAATTCTCTATCTTGATTTTCTAAATTTAGAGTGTAATGTTTCTAAAATGTCAATCTTCTTGATAAGAGAAATGTAACTATTCACTTCTAAGAAATATTTTTTATTGTCTCCAAAATACGATGTATAATAATCACAAGTACATTTTCCTCTTTGTACTTACTTTTAAAGGAAGATAATATTACCTTTATCTTTCATTGTTTTTGGAATTTGACTTCAGTAAAGTTTTCTGGTTCTGGTTCCAAAAAATCAGCATTATATAATAAATTATAATTTTGTGTCAATGTCATTTTCATTGTAATAATCACCATCTTCATACACAATTAGGGTTTTCTTTGACTTTATGTTCTGATTTTTCTTCTTTGCAATGTTTCCTTCACAGCTATTGTTGCCAATGATCAAAATCTTTTTTTTTCTTTGTACCAATATTTCTTTTTTATTTTGTATTCTTTGTCTGTTTTCCCAGTTTTGATCACCCACCAGGGGCTTTTTTTTTTCAAATTAGGCCTTACTAATTTTTCCTAGTAAGAGATTTTAATAAGACACACTAGACAGCTTGTTTCAAGCTTGTACATCTGTCAAACAGGTGAAAATACTTCTATGTCACATTAGTACCTCGAAATGATTTCATTTATTTCACGTACTTATAATTTAAGTCAACCTAATTTTATTATGAGATTTTAGTTTTTGGTATAGTTATATGACTTATTATCTAAACAAGTACTATTCCCTCTTATCGTTACTTAAGATTAACCCACAAAATTGTATTACTTTCAAAATTATACCTAGGGCAGGCTAGCTTTCTTATGTATTACCTACACTGTAAAGAATTTCTTTTTGTATATTTTGGTGTTTTTATTTTTTGATTTTGGTGTCTTTGGATTCAAAGTAACAAAAGAAAGTTGTGAAAATATGAACAATTTTGAATAGTGAAAAGTGGCTCAATAAAAATACGTTTTTATTTAATGAACACGTTTGTGTATCATATCCAGCCTAAACTTTTTCTATATTACATTCACCCCATCTGATCTTAAGTTTAAAATTACTGTCTGACAACATGTAAAAGAGAACTGGACAGCTTAATACTAACAAACTGTAAAGTACATTAAAGTACGTAAAACATTTCTTGGCAGGAGCATTGAATAGGCATCATTAAATGTTCAGAAGACAGCATAACTTCATCCATGTGCTAAGGGAGTGGGAGAGATTTTATTTTGCATTCTTTTAGACAGTAATTGTCATTATATGACTAACCAAATAAACACACATATTTTTCTTCATAAGAGCAGCAATTACGTTATAACTAATATGACCAGACACTATTATTTTGGTGGGCCATTAACCCGCTTTGAAAATAAATTCACTTTTTTGAAACTGTGATATGAGTTAATAAAATGACGTGTCATAAATGGAACAAACTGAAATTTCAAGCATTTTGACAATTAATTACTAAGCATTATAACAGTAATAATCTGCTACATATAGACTGTACACAGTATACTGTCATTATACCTGAAGTTTCCTCTTTCCTATTTTTACAATAAAGTTTACAAAAAATACACAGTTAGCATGTATACTTCATTCTCTTCATGCTATATAAACTGTTGTATATCTTTTCTATAGCCTTGTACTCCTACTTATTGTTCATTAGTTATTAACATAATTCCTTCAAATGTACATTATAATTTCTTATATACTTTCTTTACAAAATATCCTTGCCTGCAGACCCTTCCATTCTTACTTTCTCTGTGCTATAATATGTCCTAACTTTGTAGTTTTATACAACTAAAGATTACATTAGAGATTCCATTTTAGACATTATGAGAGATTCAACTTTTCTCAAATCTCTCATAGTCTCGCATAATGTGCCTTTTTAATTTTTTAAATTATTTTTCCAATCCCCACAGCAACTTCCAATTAATAGCAGATCATCTGATTGAAGACTGTGGTTGTTTTAGATGCCTTGATCTGGAGAAAGAGTGCTTGGTATTGGTTGCCCTCATTGTACCAGTGATCATTGACACCCTCTGATTCATTATCACTCTTACTGTCACCAAACAAGAGGCACTTCAATTCCAGTAACAAGATCTAATGGATAATGTCTTGGACATTGTTAAAATTGAAAGTTGTGGTTACCACTTTCACCTTGGTGTCATGACAGTGACTATCTAAGTGGTATGTCATCACTCCTATCACATTATCCTGTTTACACTGGAGAGACCCTATTCATTACCAATTAAATACTACACTCTCTAGCACCCTAATGTGATACTTCTCATGGAATTCCATTGAAGCCATAATGTAAACAATACTGAGGTTGGTCAGGGAATAGTCTCAATGCAAGGAGGCTGATAGTTGTTATTGAACTGGCAATGGAGGATTATTTCTTCTCTTGAAACACACACACACACACACACACACACACACACACACACACACACACACACACACACACACACACACACACACACACACACACACACACACACACACACACACACACACACACACACACACACACACACACACACACACACACACACACACACACACACACACACACACACACACACACACACACACACACACAAAAGAGTATATTCAAGATATTTATATCTACAAGCTTATTTATTGTCAAACTTAAATACAAAGGGTTGTAATTAAAAATCAAATTTGCTTTGTTAATTCTGCCACCATATTGCGCTGATAATAGTTAATTTCTTAAACATATATGTTTTCATATAAACCTACTTAATGTAAAGCAGACTAATAAATGGGGGACATAATTATGAACTGAAAGAACATGTTTATAAAACGTTGTAGCTCATGAACAATGTAAAAATTTAATGCATTTATGTCAGAGCAGAGTTTATGTATATAAGTAGAATAAATTTATTAATTCGATCAAGTGACTTGGATACCAGATTAAACATGAATATTAATATAAGCAGACTTATTCCAGGACAAATTTACTGAGGCCAACAGAAGAGTTAACAATATAAATTCTCCACATGGTACCAGAAAATTAACTAAGCAGATCATTTATAGTTTACTTTTGAAATTATGAGTGTTAAGATAAACAGGATGGACGAAGCCTTACAAATCCTCATAATTCACATTACATAAATGATGTTTTATTATCTGGATTGATATGTCCAGAGTAATAAAACAAAGTATAACCTATAATTTTCTTTGTTTCTCCCAGAATATACATAGAATCTAACACTTAAAAATATAAAACTGCTACCCAACTGCCTTTCAAAATGTCTCTATAATCATTACAGACTTTTTCATTAACTACTTAAATTTTATCACTTACAAACACTAGGACAGTAAAATATATTTTTACGTTTAAAAATTATAACATTTACAGAATAACAAATTTTGATGCAAAAATGCATGCACAAACACAGCTAATCTGTAATTACATTTTATTATTATACACTTAACATATATGTGAATTACTTTGCAGCCACAAAGCAACGTTTATCCATTTGATCGAAATCATTGCTAAGTTAGGGAACCCATAAGGTTTTCATTAAAATGTTAGAATTTTTCGATTTTGAATCTCAAATTGTTGTTATTTTTAACAAAATTAGGACAGGGCAAAAATTATGACAATATGAATAAATCTGTGGTAACTGAAAAAAAAAACTGCTATTCACATTGAATAACACATCACTTTGTTGAGTTTTATAACATACAACATATAGAAATGGACTAAAATAGTTTTATTGTCCAAAGGCAGTGAGATTTTCCTGTAGAATCATATACATTTTTTATTATCAGACTTCTGGATCTGACCCAGAATTAATATCTCTTTTTTTAATACCTCTGAATAAATTTAAAGCCCTAAATAAATTTTCACTATAATCAGGGCTGTCTGTCTATTTTAAGACTGGTCTGTGTAAGACATAACAGATGTCATTCATGAATATATTCAGTGGAGGTGTCATCGAAATCATAAGGAAAATTACATTTTTTTCCTATTGTTAGGTCCTTATTTTTTTTTTTAGTATATTTCTTTAGTCCTTAATTTGATTACTTACTACTGTTATAAGAACCTCTCACATTTTCTTCTATATAATTTATTTACAAGACTGTTAATTTTATCTTCATCTTTGTTATATCTCACTTTTACATACATTTTTCAGTGTTAAACAATATACCACTTGAAAAGAAAGCACAAGAGAGTGTTTGAAAATCAGTTTACAAAGAAACTGTGAAGTCTAACAAGATGTTTACTGAGTGTTAATAAAGTAACAAATACTGGCACCAAAAGGCAGGGCATTTGAAGTAAACTCAGGAGAGCAGGACATTTTATATGAAATCAGGATTGTCCTTCCAACAGCAGGATGAATGGAAACTCCATGCTATGTCTTAATACAATCTACATGAATTTGAAATCATCAAATAAACATAAGCAGTTTTTTTAGTGCAAAATACAATATAGTGAACAGAACATAAACAAATTTTACTAAGCATAAAATATATAAAATAAGCATTATTTTATTACCATTATCTTGAAATTAACAAAAAATTAACAAATTTGAATTGTCTACCTGTTACATCAGTACAAACATGTCAATAATATTACATGAACAACAGTAATTACAGCTACATACTACGACACATCGTTGTTTTAATTCTGTGGGTGTGAATATTCTGCTCTTTGTGCCATGATTATAAATTATTTTTCCAATACACTTCAATACTACTTCACTTCAATGTACACACATTTATCCATACGTAGTACTTTTTGTACACTTAACATACTGTAACCTACTTATGACTACTTGTTACTGCAATTAAAATATCACGGCATTTTAGCACATTTACAACAATATCGATCAGACTAATCATTTTTCAAGTTTATTTTAGCAGACTTCGTATGTTTTACAGAGTATGATAGCAAATAAGTACACTAATGAGGTAGGAACCTTGCTTGCTTGCTTGTGTTATGCAAGCAGTATTGTTATTCTGATGTGCGATCTAAACTCGGACGTTTATTCATATATGGTGGTAAACTATTTATTTATTGCATACAATGCACTCTAATTTCTATATCAAACTGCCAGTATGTTGTACGATGAACACACAGTTTTTCTCCTACGATGAATGCTCAGTCTTATGAGTTGACAAATATTTATTACTATCAGCGGTGTACATAGGCCAGTAAAATTAAGATTTTTCTGGGAATTAATTCGGGGAAAGCTGGAAATCGTTTTAATACCTTCATTTGAGTCTAAATACGAGTAATCTGAGTTTGCATGGCCATAGGAGGTGAGCTTAAGTTTTTGGCTCGAGAAAACCGCGAAATTTTTGCACTTTTTCATTTTTTCGCTAATAAGTCAAAATCGGCGCTTCCTAGAGAAAACTTTATGATTACAAGAATTAAAGAGCATTAAATTTTGTATCAAACAAGTCCTTAAACTTGAAATTCGGTTGAGTAGTATAGTCAAAAGTGACAGTCAAAAAACGACATTTTTTTACCACTGTCGATGAAATTTTCACTTCATGACTTTTCAAACGACCCTAACTTTGAAACGGCTATTTCAAATGAAAAAACATACTGAATGACATTGTAGAGCATTAAATTCTGCGTTTAGAAATACCAAAAAAAATTTAATTTGGTTAATTTTAAGTATACATATATGCAAAAATCAATATCGACATTTTACGGAAATTTCACTAGTAGCTCGTCCTGTATACACATGAGGTTTGATACCAAAATTTTGTTCAGCTTGATGGTGAATCTAATTCAAATGCAATTTAATTCTACTACTCCTAATTGTTCAGAAAACATTGTAAACAAAATTTATTTTAAAAACTAACCAAAGGTAGTATAAATGAAAAAATAAATAAAAAATAAACTTTTTTTGTACAGAACTTTTTATTTCACATTTCTTGGCAAAAATTGCAATTAAAAAATTTGAAATCAGCTGTAAATTATTTACATCTTATATTATTTGAGATTGAGCAATATGGAAAGAAAATGGATCTTCAAATATGGGATTCTTCAACATTTATTATTTAGAGATTCTTTAACATCTTCGCTTAGACGTTGAGGGTCCCTCGTCCTCAAGACTGCCAATCCTTGAGATGCTATCCAGCTTCTCATCTCCGTCCTCCAAATAGTCTTCGAACTCGTCCGCATCGTTTTCTTCGTCGCTTGAAAAGTGGAGATGTGGGACAAAACTTCATCCTCAGAGGCGGCATTAGAGCAAGCTTGCCATTTACAGTTGAGGCATATTGATGAACATTTCATACTCACTTTGCGACAACTCCATTTTCCTCTGCACCCCTTCGCACATCTGCAGGAGACGGTATTGAGGACCTCTGCGGGAGCTGGCTCTTTTGAAGTGGTAATTGGGAGCAATCCATGGTTTGTAGTTCTCCAACCCCAGTTGAGTGGATCCTTGTCTCGCCCACACCACAATTGAATTTGGTGGTAAACTCACAGAGAATGTTGTACTGCAGCTGCATTTGTTAGGGGCAGATAGGCAAGATTGAAGCCTGTCTTGGAGAGGGATTTGGAAAACATGGTACAACGTATTGTGTCTAAGGAGGTTTCAACTTGCTTGGATGAATACAGGGCTGCAAGGAATCGTTGACCTGCTGAACCCACATCACCTGCAGAACCGTCTGGATTTTTGTTGAAACACTGAACAGCCTCCTGTAAATTCGGGTTATTCTCCAATAGCTTGACGAACTTTATCTAGCCTTGTAAACAAGTATAAGTACTCTAAATATTTGTATAACATATTCAGTCCAAATACAAAAATTTCGAAGCTTGATTTCATCTTTAAAACATATGGTACAGAAATTGAACCCACTTAATTTTAGTGTGAAGAATGTATTTACACACATTGACATGGCATCAGGAGATTGTAAAAATCACTACAAAATTAATGGATTTGGGGCTGACAATGTTTATCTAAGTTACCAATAATAAAATGAGGACTATGGATTTTATAATGAAGAGTTCTAATATCAGAGAGGAAGAAAGCTCTACTACCACGGTAAGTTACACCTTATACATAACACATTTATTTAAATAAAATTATGACAATCTTCTTTTTCTTTCCCTGCTCCCCTCAGGTAAATCTTTATCAACTTATAACAAAATGGTAGCAACAATGACTGTATTGCATTATGAATGAAAACTCCTGTCACTTCAGGCACAACTCTGAAGACACATCTCTTGAGATATAAACTCTGGACAACACAACAAAGCCAGGTGAACTGTCTCATTGTTAATCTGGTAGCTGGCAACCAGTAACAAACTGGCTAGACTGGTTAGCTAGTAAATGACTCATTCTAAATGAGGCTTAATTACAAACATTGTCACTGATCTGTTTATAGCATCTGCCATCACTCTCCGATATCCAGGCTTTTCCTTCACTGCTCTCTATCACTACACTGGTCTTCAGTTAAATGCACTCTCTTAGTGCTTGCTGAATTTTCACCCCACATCTGAGCAGGTTTTCCTCTTTTTCTTTGACCTGTGGATACCACTGAAATGTCACTACTGGTAATCTTTCATCTCCCATTCTGTGTAAATGTTGAAACCAGACTGGCTGTTTTTGTTTTAATCTCAACCAAAATAGTGTGTGATACATTCAGCATTGCCCTGATCCTCTCACTTCACACTCTATCTAGTCTGGATATATTTTACATAATCTTTCCGGTTCATCTATTTCCATGGTCATAATTTTTCTTTTATCAGACTCAGTCATATTCCAAGTTTCAGCACCATAGAATATAAAACTTTTAATGATGATATTGTAGACATGTCATTTTCCAATTCTGACATTTCCTTGTGCCACCATATCCCATTTAACCTCCTAATATCTTCCTTATCTTTCCCATTTTCACTGACAAGCACTCCTAACTACTTGTAAATCCTACACGCTTTGATCTCTTATCTTCTAATTATCAGTTGCTTCATGGACTTCCTATGTACAGATATTCTGTTTTTCGGTGTTTATTAAACACTGACAATGGATAATGCCCATTCTTCATATCCTTCTTTTATTTTTCTTGTCATATATTTCAGGTCATTTTTATCGTCAGGTAAAAGAAAATGGAAAACCTACTTAGATATAGGATGAAAACACTCAACAAGCACTAAGGGAGTGCAATCTAACTGAAGACCAGTGTAGTGATAGTCGCAATAAAGAAAATGTTTGAAAATCGGAGAGCGCCGGAAGATTTTATAACTGCAGTCCAGTCCCGTTCCTCTACATTTTCTCTTCCACTGCTAGATTATTTTATCTACATATATATTTTAAATAACATTAGCAATATACAGCATCCTTCCCTTAATCCTTTTGTAACAGTGAAGCCACTCAAAACCCTTTGTCTGTTTTCAATGTTTATTTGTGTGTCCCTGTATAGTTCTTTTACAACTTGAATAATAGTCTGCTTTATGCTCATGCTGTGCAGTACTTCTGATAATTCTATAACTGGCACATTGTCATAAGCTTTGGAGAGACCAACCAACAAACAGTAGATGGATGTTTTACTCGCTGATACTTGTTTTTCTATTATTTGTTTGAGACAAAAGATGTTGACACACAATTATAATTGCCAGACGACTACTTTGCCTGGCTTAATTATACTATTCAAAGAAAACAGAAACATGATGAACATATGTGCACAAGCACAATCAATTTACATTTATGTTTATACTACAAACGATAACTTTCAAGCCACTTCATGTTCTTTAATATTTATGTTTTACCTTAAACCTAGACACAATTTATCCAGCCTTCAAAACTATAACATGAGTGCTTATTGTAATACACTGATTATTATATGATAAGGAAATATTTATTCTACATTGAAAAATTAGTAAACAAGTAATCATTCAAAATGGATTATGAATTGTATTAACACAAAAACCTATAAATTTTACTTTCTAATTGTACATTTTATTTGTTTAGTGATTTTAACACATCTAAAACTTACCAAGTGAATAGTAGTTGTCTTTCCATGTGGACGATCTAGAAAAAGGAAGTAGATGACAATTACCCAGGATAAGGATGATATAACAAGCAGGCCTGTGAAGTGATTTTTCCGCATTGCAAGATGAGAGACTCCAGCCTCACATCTATAAACACACGATATATTTTTAGAAACTAACACACTATACACCCAAAGAAAATAATCATATCAAATAAATATAAGCAATACTCTATTTACTATCACAAAGAGGCTCTTCAATCATTCAGTGAATTTATAGTGGAGTGTTCATCCATACGGTAATGATGCTGTACTATATATGTTGTATTGCAGCAATACAATAGTGATCTCATAAGGCATATATGGGCTAAACAATTCATACAACATGATAACCAAGGTAGTGTAAATGGGGGGAAGGGGTAGTGGCTCTGGCACTATAATTTGGGGGAGGGGCAAATCAGTGCCCAAGTACATAATTTTTATTTTAAATGTTGTTCTGAAATAGTTTAATATGATAGTAACACTACACCTAACACTGCTACATATAGACATAATGTGGCTATTTATTTCAACAAATACTAGAAATGATACTGCTTTCTTAAAACTACAAACGTTTATGTTAAAATAGTTGTGGACTCTCACTCTGATAAACTGCTAATCATTCGAAAAAGAAGAAGACAAAGTAAAACAACAACAATAAAATAATATATAGGCTACATATGTACATATTATATTGCATAAACTTAATAAAAAATAAATAAAAATAGATTTCTTTTAGGTGTATTTTACTTTGTCTCCTATATGTTTTGCAACAACAAGCAAGCAGAGGATTAGATTTAAATCGAATTTTTGATTTTAAATATAATCCTTACATAATGCAGACTGTGTCTGTGAAACATGGATATGGAGACAAAGTAAATACATACTTGTAGAAGAAATTTATTATATTGATGTTTATACAACATACACTACAATAAAATAGCAAGCACATTAATGTTATCATCTGGAGAAATTTTAAATATGTAGTTCAACCAAAACAAAGTCTCTTCAATTTATATACTGGTAAAAATTTATGGATCATAACAATAATCAGATAAAGAAATTATACAATTAGATTGATAAACTATTATAATTTCTATAATTAAATATTTTTCATATTATCATTACAACATAACATAATCTCTATATTAGTTCTTAAAATACTGTTAAGACAATATTGGCCCAAACTTTAAAAGACACAACTAGGCAAATACAATACTGACAACTTTGCGCTGGAACAGAGTGTTTAGTGTATCAGACAATCACCTATCAAAGTACAAAATCACTGTGTATGTTTTTGAATTATAAAGTCCACAACTGAATGTAACAAAAATTGTCTGCCCATTAACTAAGCATATTATAAAATTTATCTTTTCTAAACGAATGTGTGTATTTCCTTTCATGTGTTTAAAATCACATATAAATTTATCTACTACTTCATAAAGATACACTTAAAATCATATCTCATTGTATCACTTCTGATAAAACATGTAATGCTTCACTAATGAAACTTATGGAACAGTCAGCTGTCCAGCCGTTTTTAGGTCTTTCAACAGGGTCTTTCAGCCACCCTCACAGGTAGGAAAGATTCATTTTATTTGATATTATTTTGTAGTTTAGTCCTATATTTCTATTCTTATATGTAGTGACTAATGTTTATATGACTTCTACTGTTATGAAAAGTTTTGTAACCGTAGTTAGAATAAGTACTGCTAATATGTTTTATAATATTTTATTGTAAGTTGTTTTATGTCGTTTAGCTTCTGAGGACGATCCGAGATTCCATGGATCAAAACGTCAAGGAACAAAAAAATTATAATGGAAGCATAAGTAATCACCCATCGCTTAGAGGTTTTACAGAATAGATGTGTTTATAGGCTGTGGTCAGACATTTTCAAATTCTCTTCTGAAAATTTCATGGTGGTGTATATGGAAAAGGTAGTGGGAGTCAACAACAACAACCAAAAAGATGTTTGCTTCCTTCTCTGTTTTTTCCACTGATATGGTTACACTGGGCATGTCTGAATCATTTGGGAGATTTTAAAAATAACCAACCATGGCCAATAAGCCCAGAATGTTTATACAAAACTTTCATGAGGTACCAACACTGCTGATTATTGGCAGCAGATTACTGATTATTGATATCTGTAAGAGTAACACTATATGGCATTAGTATTTCATTACTAAAGTGTATATGAGAAAACTAGTACGTATGGTAAATTAAATAGCGGTGTTCCAAGTTATGACAATGAGTCATAGCTTTCACATAAAAAAAAACGATAACTAGAAATAATGACACATGCTGCCTCATCTTAATCTTGGTATACCCCGATTTGCATCACTCTATAGGAGAAATGATTTGCAACACTCTTGAAAATATGATTGTTTGGTCAGAAAACAATAAATTTTTTAGATGAAAAATGGAACACATTTAGTATTAAAAATTGAATGATTATTTCCCTTTAAGATAATACATAATACAACCAGTTCAACTCATAGAATACACATTGTTTATCACGACAAACCATTAATTAATGTGAATTATCACTACATCAACACTCCCTACCTGAAGTAGTATGAAAGCTATCAAGCCCGTATAGACAGACTTCTCTAATGAAGATTTACTCAGAACTAGAAAACTCTGAACATGAACAGAATCAATAGTTCTACTTGGAAACACCATCCAAACCTCCTTTTGGGCTGCAAACTCTAAACCTTGGGCCCCAGACAAATTTCCTTTGAGGACCTTCTCACGAACTTTATTTTCACATTTTTGTTTAGTACGTATATAGGATACTGTGTGTATGTTTTACAAAACACACACACACACACACACACACACACACACACACACACACACACACACACACACACACACACACACACACACACACACACACACACACACACACACACACACACACACACACACACACATTCAGTAAAACTAAGATGACAAGAAATAAATAATAATTTAAATTACTGGTCCTCCAAATAACAGTTCTGAAGAATAGCACATGGGACACTAGATCTTCTGAATTTTATAAATTAAATCTAAAATTATAAGATCCAAAGTTTAAATCAAAATCAAAAGTTATAAATCACCTAAATAAAACATATTTTAGAAAAAGTTCATGTTCTATTGATGTATAGCTAAATGATTTTTTCTTGACATCAGATTTTCTACTTGGTAAGTAGTAATGTACTGTAATTTTCATTTATTTATTGGTCTTCCTCAGAACACTTCTGAAGAATGGTATATGGAACATTGAATATTCTAAGTTTACTGCTGATAAAGTTATCAGTTACCTTAATAAAACATATTTTAGATGCAAGTTCACATTCTATTGATATCATAGCTAAACGGCTAAGCTTCTCTTGGCCCAAAGTTGACCTCACATGGGTCTCGATCCATGATAATTTACTAAATCTTTCTCACCAGAAGCAACAGTTACTGGAAGGGTGTTCAAAATTATAAGGCCAACACACAGCTCAGGAAACTATGCTTGAAATTTGAGGTTATAGATGTCATTGACAAGATGTAGCAGAACTCCTTTATTTTTATGTGTTTTTGCTAGTTGGAAAACCAGGATCACACGCTGATTTGAACACTTGTATTTCTTTCACAAGGTTGTCACTTAGATCATAAGGATAATTTCTAATCAATCTTTGTACATCATCAATGTTGTCAAAAGTTGTTTATTTTAAAATAGCTCTAAATGTTGTACTAATATTTCTGATTTCTTTGTATTGAAGATCCAGCTGAGATACAATCTTGTCTATCATTACATCAAAAACAAACATAATTACAATTCTTTCTTTGCCACTGTTACTTAAGGGACATGACCACTGTCCTAGATTGTTTGGATTACAATTATTACCTACATGTTTTTCATTAGGTACACACGTTTCTATTTCTGCTGATATTAGAGTAAAAGTAGCTACCTATTGCTTTTTTCATTTTCTCAAGTTCATTCTTGACTTTTTCCTAATGTCTTATTTTTTCTAATTGTTTTTGTGAACCTGTCTTATGTACATAATCCGACATTACCTTTAACGATATAAATTGACTCTAAATAATATTAACATTAAACAACATTGTTGGTCTATTTTTTCCACTAATTTCAGCTTAGTTAACTGAATTCAGGCTATTAAAAAGTACGAACTTCGAACACAAGTATAAAAAAAGAAACAAAAACCATAAACAAAGCAAACAATTCGTTATGAGACTACATTGATTGGATTTGTATAGATCAATATAAATTTACATTTTGCTATTTAAAACCATTTAGAATACTCACTGTGTATTATATTTTACATGTTTTAAATACTACTTTTTAATGTTTTCCAAATACAAATTATTGAAGTAAAAAAATATAACATATTACAATTAGTGTATCAGCCAAATAGACAGTACACATTATGACGACATGTGGTTCAATGACAACTTCAAGCTTTGAAATACAATGAAAGTAACGGGCTCCCTAACATTTGTCAGTTTTGCCTCCCTATGGGCGGGCCTGCATGGGGAGGGGGGCACAGCTGCAGTTAACTTGCCTTAATGAGATTCTACTGGACAGGAAAATGTTCTGCAAAGCTCCAGATCAATCCTGAAATATTTTCAGCTGAAGTTCTGAAATATATCAGTGCAGAATAGATAAGAAAGGCTTATAAGGAGTCACTATAACAATTTAGAATGTAATGACTGGAAAGAACTATCACACTGATTTGAACTCATAATAGTACTGCATGGATAAAATACTGAATAATTATGGAGTAAGTTGTTATATTCAATATTTATGTATTTCAAACCTTCTGGATACAGAAAACTGCGAAATTCATGAAATTATCATACCACACAAGTGTGATAACAAATTCCAAGGAACTTACAGACTTTTCCCATATATATCCATAAACCAGTAAGATAAAAATGTGACAAGAACATAATAATAACAAGAAAAATATCTTCTTACTTATTGCAAATGTTCATGCAACAAAAACGTTAACAAGGTTTAACACTGAAAGTGTTATTTTACTTGAAATATGGAAACAAAAATAAACATAAAATTCTCTTATCAATGTTATAAAAAGAACACATTTTGAGGAATTATGTTAAGTATACACACTTATCACAAAAGCATACAGGTAAAGGAACAAAATATACACAAGCAAGCATGCAAAAATAACTTATAAATTCCTCTAGCAATTGCAAGCATGTATCAGTATGATAGTTAATATCACATGGACTAACATTTCTCATTTAGCACAGTCTTAAAAATACCTATATTTATTTGCCGACTGCTTTTATACTTGTAAGAAAACAACACAGTGTTAACTAACACTGAAGATAACTTAAATCATTTTCAGGTCAGTTGTGTCTATTGAAATATATATATAACAACACATGTATTTCAAGAACATGTTATAGAAAATTCTTCTGCAACTGTTTGTCTACAGAAAGTAAAAGTTATGTTTACTTCCGGTATGGGCCATGTCAAAAATGTCTTGTATGACAACATTTCACTCATATTACAATGAGTATCCTCAGGTCTAAGTGACAAAAACGCCGGCAACCGACTCAGTTATATAGTGTAGAAGTGGCGGTGGATGGTCCGGTAAGTGGACCCTGCCCTGTAGGCGTTATGCTGTGTGCATTATTTGTGCGGTCAGTCAACCCGCGTGCAGTCTAACCAGAAAGTAAAGGGTACAAACCAACTTAGACCTTAGGATACTTATTGTAATATGAGTGAAACATCATACAAGACATTTTTGATGCGGTCCATACCAGAAGAAGACTTTAAAAACATAATGGACACCGGCCGTGGAAGCCTATGTGAGAATATAGTTACTTACAATGCCTTGCAAATATTTATGAGACATGGTAAATTTGGTAAATAACTTGTCAACAAAGTTAAACTATTGTAATATCAATTATTGTTCACATTTGCAACAACTGATGGTTTTGTGACTCTCTTTTTAAGGTATGCACACACAACCACACACACCTCATTTTTTATGGAGGTTTTATATTTTTGGTGAGTATACATGGCTCTTGCGTTATGTATATTATCCATTTTGTTGCAGGGAAAAACTTACTGTCTCACAAATCTACCAACCCTCCTCTCCAAGTTAGTAACTACCTACACGCCATCAACATGAGTCACACCCATCCAACACCTTAGTGTGTTGGATTCAATGCTGATTTACTTGGAGCCTATATTATAAGAGGCCTTAGAACTAATGCTATCAAGCAAAATACGATGAAGGTGATAATCTGTACAAAAACATGAACCAGACCAATGGTTCTAACTACTGTGAGGCTTTGTCCCGGTATATTCGTTTTTTATAAGACCAGTCCCAACAAATTTACTTGTAAATGCATTTATAACTTTTCTTTTGTTCAATTAAATATATACACCAATATGGCATAATGAAGTAACTTTCATTGTAATTGGACACTAGGTACACAGTTATTTAAGCATTCTGTGTCTTAGTTTTCTGACAGTTCACAGGCATTGTTGTACCAGTCGAAATTAGGCAGAATGGTCATATTTCACAAAGACATCCTCATATTTCATAAACATTTTTTTCCAGAATATTTCCACTATAAAATTCCACTATACTTGTCAAAACTGCTTGAATAATTAAAATGACAAACTTCGAGAAGAACGTTTGCAGCCCAGTATAATCAGTTCTAGGGCAGCAGCTGGACGGATAACAAACACTGAACTAGACACTGTAGCCACGAAAAATATATTCTACTTTCAGGATAAATCAACCACGTTTACAAGAAATATTTACTGATAAGAGGTTAACTGACTGGCAACACGATGAAACTCATATTCATATTCCAAAATACAACCAATCTTTAATTTAATCCCAACTTTCTTAATTATTTAAATGCTCAAAAACATAAATGTAATTTACTTTTAGAACATTACATGTGTATTGATTTACATAAAATATTTTATTCAATTCTGTACTGAATGTACACACTGGAGATTTTCCTGAACATATTCTCTTTTTGTTTCTTATCTATGAAATCATACTGAATTTTTATTAACACACAAAAATGTTTTATGATCTGATGTTGCATACAAACTAAGTAACAGTGATAAATAAACAAAAAATATGAATAACTACATTACAGATATTGTGTAAATACAACTGCAATAACACTTTGTTAAAGTACTAAAACTATTTAAGTACAACAAATTGAGTTTCTTACATGATTATAAATGAAGTAGCAGAAAAATTACTAATGACTCAGATTGATAAAATATAAAACATTTGTATAAAACAACGTGCAAGCTAAAATTGTGAATACACTAAAAATAATTCATCTATACTAACAAGATATTCTTTGGGCCTTACTTATTTATCATTTTAATATTGTTATTTCTAGTTGCTCCTATTATTATGATAACAGCATAAGAAGCAACATCAACCACAATGACAAATAATATAATAATAATAACTGGTTTAAACTACAAATTACTTCATATATACAACATTAAATATACAGATAAATTAGTTTGTCTATGATTACACATAGGCCTAGTACAGATTACTAATAAATATTTATAATTACCTCAATAAATGATATTTACTTTTACTACATTAAACATTTATTTTGTAAAAAAAAATGGAACGGTTTCTTTAGTTTTTCAACATTTAGCTGTATTACTGAATTAATAAAAGAATACTCTAAATTATTATATTAAAAGAATCTTAATGCATATTTTTCTAAGGCAAAAAAGATCAATTTTTATACACTTAAGGCTATTATAATTAGTTACTTACAATTATGTTTTTAAAGTCTTCTTCCGGTATGGGCCATGTCAAAAATGTCTTGTATGACAACATTTCACTCATATTACAATGAGTATCCTCAGGTCTAAGTGACAAAAACGCCGGCAACCGACTCAGTTATATAGTGTAGAAGTGGCGGTGGATGGTCCGGTAAGTGGACCCTGCCCTGTAGGCGTTATGCTGTGTGCATTATTTGTGCGGTCAGTCAACCCGCGTGCAGTCTAACCAGAAAGTAAAGGGTACAAACCAACTTAGACCTTAGGATACTTATTGTAATATGAGTGAAACATCATACAAGACATTTTTGATGCGGTCCATACCAGAAGAAGACTTTAAAAACATAATGGACACCGGCCGTGGAAGCCTATGTGAGAATATAGTTACTTACAATGCCTTGCAAATATTTATGAGACATGGTAAATTTTATAAATTGAATAATGCTTAACATTAACAATCCAACAGCCAAAGGTTTGTTTGGGACATGTCGTAAATGAATCTATCAATATCAAAGAAAGAAATTATTAGGGCAAATCCGAATGATAGTGACACCTATTTTCAACTGAAACTTTTTCTGAAACCAAGACATCTTATATGAGTTTCCTTCAGTAATATTTTGTGTCTTTCAATGGCCCTGGTAAATTGGGAAAGGCACGTGGTTTTAAGTAACAGATAATACCTAGAGAGGATGGGAAGAAAGAAAACCTAGGCCTACATCATTTTGCACTCTAATGGAAAATACAATGTCACAAATTAATGGTCTGTAAACCACAAAATGTAATACATATGATATTGGCTTAATCTGCCAATCACATGTAATATGATGACAGGTTAATCTGCTATCATCACATATAAAAAGTTAGTATTATAGTATAATCTAAAGTAATATAACCTGTAACCTGTTATTAGATTTACTAATCATGAATGAGTATTGTCAAGACTTACGTTTAATATGATATAATTATATATTCAGGATCTGTAAGTTTGCATGGACTAATGGTTTCATCAATGACAAGATAAAATTTCTCAGCTGTCTGGTATACACCTGAGAAAATGCGAGTGGTTAACAAATATATTTGCTTTATTTTGCCAGACAGTATCTACGTGAGGATGAGGACCAATGTCTGACTTGTATACAGTGAAAATGTTATTGGAATTTTGACTAATGATGCCTCCTAGATGGGATGTTTTAAGATCTGATGGTGAAACATATGCTTTGAAAGACGTCATCAATCTAAAAAAGAAGTACAAGGTGGATTGAAAAAGGTTAGTTTGTTTATTCATTCAAGTAACTTAGATACCATTGAAAACATGGATGTGAAATGTCTGTCGCTTGTTTTTCTAGATCCACTAAAATTTGAGAATTATTGACATCCATGTAAGTTATTTAGACATAAGTTTCAAACACAAGGCAGATGGTGGGCAAAACTTTATCCTGTTCAGGTAAACTATGCACTGTTCACAAGCAAAATAATGAAGTTTACATTATAGCTTGGGAAGGCACGTAATTGTGCAAATGCTGCTTTGTAAGTGGATGTTCATTTGGTTATAGGACTACTGCCAACAGCATATCCATAATATCCCTGAACATAGAAAGTTAAATAAAAAAGTAATAGCTTTCAAACCATGTCACTTAGATTCTTAGGTGTAGACTGAGGAGTCCCAATAGGCAATAGTGTTTCATATTAGTTTGGGTAGCGAGTTTGCAAGCTCAGCACACCACCATCCACAAATAATACAAGAAGTATGGATTGGTTGAAAATACATTAATTTTAGACTGTAAAATTAATCAACAAATCATTTAGTATATTGAATGTAGTGGCTGATGGACCTAACAAGTAACAAAATGTCAAACTGGTGCTCAACACTTCTCCATCAGACTGACATGAAGACTCACATGCACACTAAACAGTAACCATTCATGAATGAAAAGTATCAACTGTACAAAAGTTCTCAAACTGTACAGTTAGTTGTGCATTCTTCTGTATAGTTTTCAAATACCAATAACACCAATTTCAGTTGTTTTACTATTTGTTATTTCTTACCGTATTTTTATTATTTATGAATAATGAAAATAATTAAAAATTTTTATTTTATTATATTTTTATATACATGAAGGTGACAGTAAAATAAAAGCTGTCGAAATACTGTATCATGATATAATTTAAACAAATTATATTGTTGTTAAAAAACTATTTATTATTCAGTACTATGGGGATATGAATATTTGGCTACAATGCAACAATCAAAGTCTTAAATGTGTTTTATAATAAACACATATGGCTAAAATATGCCAAATGCGCGATTGTTTTATGAAAATTGGAGAACTAAATGCATGGTACAACTAAGCACGTGAAGAAAACTATTTGATAGTATAAACCATAAAAGTTTGGTATGTTTGTTAAAAAGTTAAATAATCTGCTATTACTGTACTGCCAATAAAGAGAGATCTCATGTAGTAGTAAAGCTTACATATGTTTTGCACATGTGTAAACATACGCTACATGTGTAAACATGTGTAACATATGGTTTTGTTATTCCAAAAGCAAAAACATTCAGCGTATAATCAATGTGGCAAGAAAACCATTTTACAAATAATTTTATATTTCTTCCTTTACAAGAAACATACAGATTCATGTTATCTCAGAAAATAAGCAGCCATAAGTGTAGTGTCTTATAGGAGCACATAGGTGACAATGTTGTACCAACAAAAGTTTGCAGGTTGGGACGTAATCTTTGACATCACAACAGTGTTATCCCTCTAATGTGACAACTCCATTCCTGTTGCAAGTCACTGCAACAATACCAGGATTGTAAAAAGTTGCCAGCCTGTTAAGACGTAGTCTAGGGCCCCCTTGTGGGATTCTAAACATTTCAGGAAGTCAGTATTTCTACTTTAAAGTCCTGTGTGGGCAGTGATATCGATGGCCTAGTTCAAGACAGCAACAACTCAAAAAAACACGATTTTGAGTTATTGCTTGATAGGCATTGTTCACATGCTGCTCTACATATTTCAATAAAGAACCAAGTCAAAACATAAATATTGTGGGCCAGAAAAGCGTTAATTCACTCTAGAAATATTTTTGTGCTTGCACAAACCTAGTTCAATACAGCAACATTTAGACATGTTTCTGTTTAGAACAGAAACTACACTTCAACTTAGTTCCATACCGAAACATTTCGAGTTGTTTCTCTATGGAAACATATTTACATACTGATGTTAATGAATGTGATATGAGTGCCATTTCAGATTATACTGTAGCATTACTACAAACAAATCACGATGGGGATGGTAAGTTGGAAGGGGCTTTGGATTCCGATATCCATGAAAAGGTGGTGCAAGAAGTACAAGATTCAAGTAAATTCATTACTACTTATGACTCTGTTACCAGTAAGATTTCAAGGTATACTTCAAAGTTAAGCTCTAATGCCAATGATTGTGAACTGGACGAATTTCCGGTAGAGAGTGATGATAGTGATAACGATTACATTCCTGAAAGTGATGGCAGTTCTTCCAACAGTGACAGTGAAAGAAGCGAAATTCCTAGTCATAACGGAAATGTGACACATAAAAAATAACAATTTAAAAAACATAAATATGCCTGATGAACCATTTAAAAATGAAACTGAAGGGTTAAATGTTAAAGGTGATCGAAAAAGCAGAAAACGCACCAGGCTACCGGACAAATGGGCGAAAAATGTGTCAAAAAAAGGAGAAACTTGGGCTAAAGCTATGTCAATGTCTGAGGTCATGTTGTAGAAGAACGAGCTGTAAAACCCCCTTGCAATGACAAATATAGGTTGAGGTGTTCTACAAGGATAACAGAAGAAGAAAGGAAGGCTCTTCACAATAGTTATTGGAAAATAGGCAGCACTGACCGACAAAGAGGCTACCTAATTCAAAGTATGACAGAAATACAGCCTAAATACACATACAAAAAGATTGACAGCAACAGGTCACTGAACTATGGCTATTACTTGGATATTTGTGGTTCGAAAGTTAGGGTGTGTAAATTATTTTTTCTAAGAACTTTAGATATTAGCAGCAAAATGATCTTCTCTGCTTGTAAGAAAAAGAATGATGAAGGTGATCTGAACCAGATAAGCGAGAGTGTCATGGTAAGAGTGGAAGACAATTACCTCCAGAGTTGAAGGCAGGTATTAAAAGGCACATAGAATCATTTGCGGTAGTAGATTCACACTATTGCCGCGCATTTTCTACAAAGAAGTATTTGGATGGAAGTTTAACACTGACAGCAATGTACCGCATGTATGTGTCTGCATGCAAGGAAAACGGAGAGCCATATGCAAAATTAAGTATGTATGAAACTATCTTTAATACAGAGTATAACATTGGTTTTTGTAGGCCAAAAAAACGATCAATCTGCTCAATGTGGCAGCTACAAAAATAGTTCAGCTGAAGAAAAAATTCACAAACAAGCCACTTATGACAGTCACATTCTTGAAAAACAACTAAGTAGAGCAGAGAAAGAAAGTGATGTAAAGAACGCAGAGAAAAACAAAAATCTCCAGGTTTGTTGTTTCGACTTACAAGCTGTTATTGCGCTTCCTTGTGGAGACGTCAGTCAGTTTTATTATAAAAGAAGACTCTCTTGCTACAATTTTACGGTTTTTAACATTTCTGAAAAAAAAAGGAACGTGCTACTTACGGCATGAAGGCATCGGTAAAAGAGGCGCAAACGACATCGCAAGCTGTGTATATAAGTATTTACGAGAATGTGAGGCACATGACATTATATTTTATGCAGACAACTGTGCTGGACAGCATAAAAATAAGTTTATGGCTTCTCTTCTTATGTTTCATGTCGTGAATTCTGAAACTACCAATACTATAAAGATCAAATTTCTCGTTGTATGACACCCAAAACAAGGGTGATAGTATGCATGCTCTGATTGAGCGGTTTAAGAAACGAGCTTTGAATGGAGGACTAATCTACATCCCTTCCCAGCTTGTTCCAATAATAAGTCTCTATAAAACAAAAGGTCACCCTTATAAAACAGTAGAAATGTCAACTGAAGACTTCTTAGATGTCAAAAGTCTGCAAGAAAGTATAGGTAAAAATTTCAAGACTGATGAAAATGGCGAAGATGTTAACTGGAATAACCTGTGTGTCTTAAGAGTCAAAGCAGAACCAAACGTGATGTTTTTGATGTTTTACAAAACATCATACCCACAAGAGAATTATGGCCGGATCAACATAGCACAGTGCATGATTCGGAGGAGGAGGAACAGTATCCCTGAGTTGAAAAAGGCTTATACACGTCCACCAGCAATATCAAGAGCAAAGATTGATGATCTACTTTCATTGTGCAGAAATAACAGCATTCCCTATCAATATTGGCAGTTCTATGAATTGTTGAACTCAAAATTAGAATAAGTATAATTTTTTGTTTTTGATTTTCCATTGTTTAAAAATTTTGAACTCTGAAGAAAAAATTGTTGGTTTTAGATTTTTCAATGTTTCAGCACATTGAACTCTAAACAATACTGTAATTATTCGATTTTTTAATTTTCCAGTGTTTTTATGTTAGTAATTTTGTTTTATTTAGTACTGTTTTTAAAAATATTAACCATTAGCAGTAGGACTCAGACTGGAAGTAACCAGGCACAAAAGAGTCAGCAATTATTTTGTATACTTTGAAATTCAAACATCATTGTTGTACTATTTTACAGAGTAAAAGTAGAGAATAATCCTTAAATGATTGCATTTTAAATAAATATGGAGTAATTTAATGGCTTACTTTGCTTCATACAGTAGCAACAACTATAAATTCATCATAAACCCTCTACAATGTCAGTTCAGTAGAGAAACACCTCAAAACGTAATTAAACAATAATAAATATATCATATTTACAAAAAGATACGAACATCAATTTACCATCTAATTAATGTTGAAATTGTAATCTTTATGATAAACAAAACCAGAAATACTGGAGGTAATTGTGACAGAAGCTATACGTTATAATAGCAAGCACAAAAACTTTAAACCCAATTATCTTAAAACTAGTTTTTTTGAGTTGTTGCTGTCTTGAACTAGGCCATCGATATATCTTTCCCTCAAGACAGTGATGATAGTACAGCCAAACATTTGGAATCCCACAAGTTGACTCTAGACCACAACCTAAGAGTCCAACACATTTAACAATATTTAAAGTGGCTGTGAGAGCTTACTCTCTTTTATTAATCTGCTATATTTAAATTTTATGACTTTTAGTCCTCCCACTCAAAACTTCAATGCAAAATTTAAATATGGAACACCTTCATGTGATTTTCAACAACACTTATCCATAGCAACACAGCAAATAATACTTAATAATGGCAATTATGTTACCTGACCTTTAGGACATTACCTCCTATTGAAAATCAGAAATTTTAATGGTGCTGGTTTTGTTCAATTCATCAACGAGTTACATTTGTGCAATTAATTTCATAATACTATACAGACTTGAAATGTGGCAAATCTGCTTTTAGCCACATTCCTATTTATTATCAGTGTTAAGAAATATAGTGACTACTAAATTTCATAGCAATCAAATCTCAAATCATTCTTTACCATTTTCTGTGTAAAATCTACTTTAATACACTCTCCAACCTTTACTATTTCACATTTTTCTCAACTAATTATTCTGTATATCATTATTAGGTATTTTATACAACAGACTTTGGATAGCAATAAATAATAATACCTACATTTTGTCATTTGTTCCAAATATGTGATACTGATTATTTAATAACAAATAATTAAAGTGGCTTTCTTTCGTATAATAATTTTTTATAAGTGGTATGTGGAACCTGCCAATCAGCATGAAATGATGAACAATTATTTTCTACAGTTTCACACTGATTACTACAAAACCTGTAATTTGTAAATTTTTGTATTTATGTTTAAACTGTGTTATGGCTGATATTAAGCACAGTGTACCATCATGCTGACAAATTTTTAATATTATTTGCAATCCATAAATTTTTCTAACAAACATTCTGACAACCTACCCTTTTAAATACTTTACAGAACATGTTTGTAGATTGACCCCATAACTAACAGTACAAAAAGAATTTACCCCATAATTAACAGTATTATATTACTTTCACCGAAAATCAGTATTTATTTATTAATTTTTTTTTTTTGGTAAACAATTGAGTTGTTTTCTCACTGACAAAGTACAAATTAACTATTTCACTCGTAATATACGCCAATTTTAATATTTACACAATTATTGTAAAAAATTAACGTATGTTACACTCTATAAAATACAAGATAATTATGTCCCGAAAAAGGTTTTAAATCAAATGTTTTCTAAGAGGTTAGAACTGACATTGTTTAACAAGCTGTAATGTTGAGTTGGCAAGATTCTATATAACGATAAAATTATTACATGTAAGTATACTTTAATATAAACTGAAGTATCTTACCATGAAAATTTATATTAAATCCCCTGTTATTTTAACATTTAAACAGCAAACGGAAACACGCAAATGACACACAGACCACTGGTGACATTATTTATATTTTTGGCTGCGGCACGTCAGAAACAGAAGACATTTCAACTCTCAATTTCTCAGCTTTCTTGATATAGTTTACGTCGAATTTACAACCCATATCAATACTGGTACTGTAAATACATTACATATTTGAAAATATTAATTGTTAACAATTAATTCAATAATTTGTACATAAAAGTAAATATAACTATGTCGATAATATATACATCCCGAAATGAAACATATCTTGTGATGAACGATTATTATTAAGTTATATCTCTTTTCAATACGGCAACACGATTAATTCCAATTTTAATAAAAATTGTAAATTCTCTTTTATCCTGTGGGATTTCAGAAATCGAAAAATGCCAATACATGAATAGGCAGCCACCCCATGACGTGAACTTATTCGAAACATGAAGACATTAAACAGCAACAATTTTTCACACTATTAATACAAAATGAGTCAGAGAATGGACAAAAGTAACACTCATAGTAAAATCCGTTATATTCGTATTCGCCGTTACACATCCTGCAGACATGAGAAACAGTACGTCAGTGTGAAGTATGAAGAATATAATCAAATGTATTTGTTTTCTAACGTACACATTTTTCATACGCATAAGCTTTTCCGACACGGAGCACTAATATTTTAGATAAAAATTTAAAAAAAAATATTAATACTCCGTCACGTCATGGGTAAAAAATTCAAGAATCAAATGTGGTGCTATCTGAGCGTGGGCAGAGTGGTTTGCGTTGCGTTGCGTCGTTGTAGCGGAGTACCTTTGCACCTGTGACATAATTGCAGGATCTGAGTCGATCCCAATGGCTTCCAGATGATAAACATAATGCGGTACAGTAGGCAGATGCCTAATACTGGACTGGAAACCGCCAACGCGATTTTTCGCTAGATGGCGGGGGAAGAAGACTTTAATATATGACACCTCTGTTGAAACCGATTCTGGCGACAAGTGTCGCCTGTCTCAGACTCAGCAAGCATATGTCTTTGACATCAGCAAGTCAATGAGCCTCCATGCCAGTGACAGAGGTAACAGCAGCAAGCAGTGTGCACAGGATGTGAGGAAGGAACAAAGGAGTTCTTAGTGGTTAGCTCTAGTGCTGGGACAAGAAGTTACAAACGAGGGTGTCTTTATGGCGGGTCATCAAGACAGTGTTTGACCCGGATCGTGAGTGGATGTTCTGTGGTGCTCATGGTCCTTAGGTAAGAAAAGGATGAGGTTGCAGCTGCAGAAAGAGTTTCAGCGAATGACCAGGCAAAAGTAGACAGAGTAGAAACTTGAAGACCTCCTCAAATTACATAATTTCTGACAAACCAAGGAGATCCTGACAAGGAACAGATCAATAGAATCTTTCAATTGGAATAGTTCCAGTGTATACCTGTTGGTGATTAGCAGAAGTGACTACAATGTGGGAATCACATAAGTCAGTACAGACATGAGAAACAAGGCAGAGGGTATCACAGAATATGACTATATAGGGGACGGGACTTTGGGATTGTTGAACCTCCCCTTCCAAAATTTCTCACTCAGCAAACAAACTGTAATTAATTAATTCTCTGTATCTACTATTATCTGAATACTATTCTCTGTATACCATTCTCTGTAGGGCAATGGTACGGGACCTGAACTGCGAAGGTGGACAGGACTCTATAGCCAAGGTGAAGGCAGCCTGTCTATGGGAAGAACACCCCAAAATCAAAATACCTAGTCCTCCAGGTTGGGGGTTGGGCATGAGGTTGACGACCTCACCCTGTAAAAAAGCTATTGTTGCGAATGCTCAAGAGAAAAAGTTTGAACCAAACTATAGGGAACGACCTGGCAGGAAAAACGCAAATGATTTTGGTTTGTACACATGCACATGGAATGTGAGATCCCTTTATAGACTTGGTGCACTACAAATCCTTATTAATATATCAAAGAAGTATAACATAGACATAATGGTGCTGCAGGAAATAAGGTGGACTGGTAAAAGAATATGGGAAAAGCAAAAGTATAGAATATACAGTAGCTGTAATCCAAATGAGCACATATTTGGAACAGGATTTATAGTGAGTGATAGAATAAAAAAGATTAATAATAGATTTCAAAGCAGTAAATGAAAGAGAGCACAAGATAAGGTTGAAAGGAAAATTCTTCAACTATCAATAATCAATGTACATGCTCCGACGGAAGAAAAAGAAGACGACAAAAAAGAAGCTTTCTATGGAGAATTCAAAAGATGTTTACAAGAATGTCCCAAAAATTACATTAAAATCATTATAGGAGACATAAACGCCAAAATTGGACAAGAATATGAATATATGCCAACTATAGGTAAACATAGCCTACATAGAGATTCTAATGATAATGGAACTCGGTTAGTACACCTAGCAGTTGCACTCAGCATGGTGGTAGCTAGCACACATTTTTACCATAAAAATGTACATAAAGGAACATGGATATTTCCAGATAGAAACATAATTAATCAAATTGACTATGTATATTGAAGCGTGTCATTTTAGCAATGTACTAGATGTAAGGAATCGGAGAGGGGCAAACATGTGATCTGATCATTTTATGATTCAAGTAAAAATAAGATCAAGAATTTCTAATACAAAAAAGAAGAAGGGGGAGAAAGAGGAAACATTTAAAGTAGACTTGTTGAAGGATTGTAATACAGCATGGCAATACAAAGACATACTAAAAACTAAACTGCAGGCTAAAGCTGATGACAAGTGAGAAAATAAATGAGTACTGGGAAACATGTAAGAAAATGATACATGTTGCAGCTGATGAAACAACTGGAAAAAAAAGTAATGCACAGAGAAAGGCAGAATGGTTTGACGAGGAATGTGCTGAAGCTACTAAAAGGAAAAATGCAGCCTATATGAGATTACTAAATAGAAGAATCAGACAAATTAAAGAAGAATACAAACAATTAAGATGGGAGAAGAAGAAGATTCATAAAGGAAAAATGAAAAAAATATATGCAAGCAGAACTGCAAGAATTAGAAGAGTTAAATGAGGGCAGAAAATTTAATAAGAAACTTAATAAGAGTAGAAAAGATTTTAAGCCAAGAATTAATTTTGTAGAAATAGAGATGGTGAGATATTTAATGAGGAACAGCAAATACTGGAGAGATGGACAGAACATTTTGAAGAGCATTTGAATATAAGGGAGGAAACAGAGACTACTGAGATAGAGCTGGATATGGAAGACGACAGAGAGAAAGATATATTGCCAACGATAGAGGAAGTACAAGATGCAGTCAAAAAACAAAAAAATAATAAAGCACCTGGTATTGATGCGATACCACCAGAACTACTTAAAAAAATGACCTAGAAGTATTCGAAGAGCATATCTTTCAACTAGTGAGACTAATATAGAAACAAGTGAAACTTCTGGAAGACTGGTATATAATAGTACCTATCCACAAGCAAGGAGACCAACTCACTTGTGACAACTATCGAGGAATCATGCTCCTAAATATAGTGTATAACGTTTTGTAGTATATAATATATGATAGGCTACAACTATACACAGAACAGGTTATTGGTAAATACCAATGTGGTTTCTGACCAGGGAAATTTACAGTCGATCAAATCTTCATGGTTAGACAGATCCTGGAAAAAACAAGGAATTTTGTATAGAAATACACCACTTATTTATTGATTTTAAGAACACTTGCTTATGACAGTGTAGACCAAATGGCACTGTACAAAGCATTGAAGGAATTAAGCATTCCTGGATTAACACACTTAAATTAATCCAGGAATCTCTCTCTCGAAAGTAGAATGTAAAGTTAAAGTACAGAAAACCGTGTTATGTTTGTCCACAACTCAAACTGGACTCCAACAAGGAGGTAGCCTGTCATGCTTATTATTTAATCTAGCACTATAAAAAATGATAAGAGATTCCCAAATAAACACAAGAGGTACGATCCTAAACAAATGTATACAACTTTTAGCATATACAGATGATATTGATTTAATTGCCAGGACAAAACGAGATCTCATTAATGCCTTTACAGCATTAGAGGAAGCCTCAAGTAAAACTGGACTGCAGATAAACTTGGAGAAAACAAAATATATGCATGCTGTCAACAAACTACTACTAAACCCAACCCTTCAAAACCTTGAGAAATAGGCACAAAAAATAAAGAGGCAGTAAAAAAGTTCATATATCTTGGCTCCCAGATAAACAGTACTAATGACACCAACAATGAAATAAGAAGAAGAATATATCTCACAAATGAAACATATTATGGATTAACAATTTTGACCCTATGGCCATAAAATCTACAGGCACATGATTTTACTCAAAAACCCAACGCCCGGAAATTTAACTTTTGTCACTTCACACGCATTTAACGGCATTTGTATGAAACATTTACAGGCTTCTGTTGTTTCTACTTGTAGACTGGACTTCGTAGTTGCCAACTGAATACACATATAGCAGCATAATCAGTTTTATGCTGTGATTTCTGATTATTGGGAAACTTGCAATGTTTGTTTGTTACCCTGACTGTTTCATTTTGTACCATACAAAGCAGATTATTGCAAATAGACTGCTTCTGTTATATTCTACGCCTTAATATTGTAAGAAAAGTAATTTTTGTAGAGTAGTTATAAATAAAAAAAAAACAATTATTATGTGAAAATATCTTGAAAAACTTTTTTTATTTTTCAAAAACATGCTTCTGATCTAGATAATAAAAATTAATTCCACCTACAGAAGAAATAAATAGTGTATAATTTTATGAAATAGAAAGTCCAATCTTTAATTTGATTCTTGGATTTCGTTGTCCATGACGTGTCCGTTACTTACCTAAATATCACTATAATATTGACGACTCGGAACACTAAGTTTTTTATAAGTAAAAACGTAAAGTTTTACCTTACAGCCTAAACCGGCTTTCACCTATAGAAGGCTTCATCACTACAGAATCTACCTTCGCAAACCACCTCATTGAAGCAAACCACACATATAAAAACATCGACAATAACATGAACATACTACACGTACACACAAAAGGCCGAAAACTAGACACTCTAGAACAATTAGAAATATACAAACACACAAAAACAAATAAAAACGACATCCTAAACGAACAGACACAATTCAAATCGCACGCATTATTCGAACACATCTCACCACACACACACAGCTTCAATCTTTCGAAACACTATCTCGTCGCCAACAACAAGACGAGCAGCGCTACTAACGACAGCCTCTGATGAAGCCTTCTATAGGTGAAAGCCGGTTTAGGCTGTAAGGTAAAACTTTACGTTTTTACTTATAAAAAACTTAGTGTTCCGAGTCGTCAATATTATAGTGATATTTACTTTAATTTGACACGTAATTTATGTTGTTTTTAACAAACCTTACTATTAAAAAAGAGTAGGGAAAATGTGGAAAACAGCCAGGCTGCTGGGACTTGCCTGTGCTGAAATGGCTAGGGTTGAAAGTGTTAAAAACCATCTGGCATCTAGCTTCATCTCAAGAAGCACAAAATGGAAAATTTACAAAACACTTATCAGGTCAGTGCTGACATATGCTTCAGAAACCTGGACAATGACAAATAGCGAGAGACTTCTAGGTTGCTGTGAAAGATGGATTCTAAGAACAATATTTAGATGATTAGAGAACAACAATAAGGTGGGTTGGACACATAGAGAGAATGGAGGAAGACAAAACATATTTTCTACCAGAAACCAATGGGTAGTAGAAAAAAGGGAAGACCCCAAAGTAGATTCAAAGACCAGATAGAGGAGGACCTCAGAAAGCTGAACATAAGAAACTGGAAAGCCAGGGCATGCAATAGGGAAGAATGGAATCGACTCTTGGAGCAGGCTAAGGACCCACCAATGGTTGTAGAGCCCAGGATGATGAATTTTACATGTGCCTGAGACAGCTTTTGCTTGTTTGTAAGCTTCATCAGAAACTCCAAAGTAAGAAACATACAGTAAACCTACATGTTATCCACATGGATGCTGTACTAGGCATGTACTAGTGCAAATGAGATTTCATTGAGGCACGTGAATTATGTCAGGAAGTTGTGAATACTTATAGCTGCAATATTTGATTTCTGTATATTTACAGTATAGTCTTCAGCTGCAATGTGTGAACGTTCACTCATAACGTTTCCATATGGGGAACTCTCTTAATTTCACACTAGTTACTTATTTTTTTTAAGGAAAATGGTTGCAAGAGTTGTCAGCATAATAGACACTACATTAGAGAATGAATGTGTGAAAAAGGTATGAGGTTATTGAGTGCTGAATAAACAGTTCACCATAAGTATTTGAGCATTATACAGGTGTATTTTAAAGACTGGTTAGTGCATACACGCGTGTGTGGCCTCAGGGGTGCACACACACACACACACACACACACACCATAGGCAGAGAAGGGGGTTTGGTGTTAACCACCCAAATATTTCTTGTTCAGAAAAAGGAAAACAATATTGGATCCATTCATTATCCTTAAAATAAGGATAAGGACCTTATTATAAAATAAGGCAGGTAAAAATATTATTTATGCTAAGAACAATAACTAATTCTATGTATCTTCTATGTATATAGAGAACTGTTTTTAGGAGATGGGTGTATATAATATTTCCCAACCACTTTTTGTTGAGCTCTATAAATTAAATACTGCGTATATTCCCATCTCTCTTCCTATCACACACACACACACACACACACACACACACACACACACACACACACACACACACACACACACACACACACACACACACACACACACACACACACACACACACACACACACACACACACACACACACACACACACACACACACACACACACACACACACACACACACACACACACACACACACACACACACACACACACACACACACAGACACACACAGACACACACACACACAGACACACACACACACACACACACACACACACACACACACACACACACACACACACACTTAATGTGTTGGTTCTAGATGGAATTACCGTAGTGTGCATCGCTGAGTGCATTTCCTTACCTGGGCAATGATAATAGAATGTTAAAATATAATGGTGGTACATAGTTTATTATTGTCAGCATTGACTTCTTGGTGTTGTTTTATTCTTTGAATAACAGATGTCTTTTTTTCTATTTCTTCTGCCACAAAGATATATTCTCCATATAAATCATGCCTGAGTGCTGTCAATTCATTTTCTACACACACCCAGTAATTATCTGAAAATAGTGTAACCCTTAGACTACCTTTTTAGTTTTCTTAACATTTTTTAAATATAATGTATAATTTTTTATTTCAGTAATTAGATATTGTAGGTTAATTAAACCAATGAAATTCCTGGGCACTTATATCTTAGTTTAAAGTATATTTTACTTCATAACACATTATTTATTGTTGGTGATTAATAATAATAATAATTAGTAATAACACATTATTAATTATGAGTGAGATAACATTTAAGATTGTAATTTGGTTATGAAAAAACTAATTATATTCTAGTTTTACCTCTCTTAGTAATGATTATCCAAATATTGATAAAACCTTGGATTTCATTGTCCATGATGTGTCCGTTGATTAACTAAATATAATTAAATCACTACCGACTCGGAACACAAAGTTTTTTGTAGGTAAAACCGTAAAAGTTTTTAATAATAATGTAAAAGATGAAGCTTATAATATGCGAAAACTGGTTCAGGCTATAAGAAAGCTTTTACATTTTCCCCCAAAAAATTTTGTGTTCAGAGTCGGTAGTGATTTAATTATATTTAATTGATAAAACATAGTAAACCTGAAATTTACATAAAATATTTAATTTACCCATAATAGGGATTTATGCTGGGTTTAATTATTTCACTAAAATTGTAATGTGTACGAGTAAGCCAGTTTTATTTTCATTCAGGTTTGTGAAAATTGAGAACAATTTTTGTGAGTTTTTGCATAAATTTGTTTAACCTGTGAATTGAGTCCTTAGACTATCCTACATGTAATTAAAATATAGTGGTAATTAAAACAAATTTCTATTGAATAAAACTATATAACGGGTTAGAAGACATTTTTGTTATAAAATGTAAGAAAGAACACACAAACTTCATGAATGACCCAGGTCTGAAACACAAGGGAATCAGATCTCAATTAAATAGACTATTGTCTTGAAATGCAACATTTTTTTTACCGTTATAATTTAGGCAGTTGTGTTACATTTAGCATATACAACACAATCAGTGGCGGATTACCCATTAGGCAGAATAGGCAGCTGCCTAAGGCCCGGCATGTGCGGAGGCCTGTAATTTCAGGTCGCGCGTATTATTTTCGGGACCTCTTTCTTTATTTCTCATTTTATTGCTTGAAGATAAGAATTTCACTTGCACACAGATACCTATTTTTAATGCATACCTATTTTTAATCAAGTCTCCGCTAAAAATGCCTATTTATTTTAGAAAAAAATGTGTTGAAATTTAATATTAGAGTATGATGTAGCTGAAATCAGGTTAGTTTTTTGGAATTGAGATAAGGCGAGTTTCGTCAGATCAAAGTCAATGCCTAAAATGACCCGGGCGACCCCCTCTGGAAAGTCTGGCAATGGGCCTGAGATGTATATTTGTATATGAGCGCACATGTACCTCTGATGATGTATTGTACAGACATAGAACTAGCGCAGCGGTGATTTATATCTATGTATGTAGGTATTTTTAAACTTTTGGATGCGTAAACTAAAAGACGCTTGGATCCGTATACTGTTCTCCGCAGTAAGTTTGGATTTTTGCATGATCTACTGGATATTGATACTAGTGAACTTCGAGAAAAAGCGAAACAGCTTCAAGAGTCATACCCAGACGATCTAGAGGCAACTTTTCCAGAAGAGGTCATTCACTTTTGCGAGTACATCAAGAGCAGTAGCTTGAAAATTCTTGGTGACATCAGCATTGAACTTTACTTGTACCGAACACTAACTGAGCACAGCCTGCAGGACGTGTTTCCGAATCTGGGAAATGCACTTCGTATGTATTTGTGTTTGATGGTGAGCAACTGCTCTGGAGAGCGATCGTTTTCAGCATTGAAAAGGATAAAGAATGTTCTCAGGTCGAAAATGCTGGACGAGAAACTTAACCACTTGTCAATCATGAGTATAGAGTTGAGTCTTCTATGAAAGTTGGATTTTTCAGACATTATTTCAGAGTTTGTGAAAAGAAAAGCGAGAAAAATGTTTTATTAAAACATTTTCTCAATTCTTCCATCAATTACATGCATTCTATATATCGTTTTTATGTTCGATGTTCTTGTCTTTGTAAAACAGCATAAATTGGTTCAATATATAGTTTTGATTGAAAGTATTTTTTCTTCATATTGTATAACAGTTAGGCCCGCAATATATCTCTGCCTAAGGCCCGAAATATCGTAATCCGCCACTGAACACAATGCTAATTTGTAGTTTACAAATATTTTTAGCATTGTGTTTAGCAAATAATGAGGTAGGCCTAAAGCATGAGATTTGTAAGACATGTGGAATATTTCTACATTTTAAAATAAACAATTTGATGTGCTCAAGTTTTCAAGTTACCCAGAATCTGTTTGTTTATTGGATGTAAACAAAAGAAAATATCGTAATAGGAAATAAAAATGCTGAGTAAACTATGGATAAATCTTTATCACAGCCATAACAAAACTTCAAATAAACAAAAATAAAGCTAGACAGTTAACAAATATTCAAAAGTTGCAAGTTACATTTGGTTCTCACAATCTAATCAATTCACAAAACCATTCAGATAATTTGGGCTGATCTTGGTATAACTTGGGCAGATAATCTGGAATCACTTGGAATCATTTATTTTATAACTTAATTTGGTGAGTCTTGAGGTCTTATGGGTTGCAGAAGTTTATTGTGTAAAAATAATGAAACTATTTGCATGTATACGTTTTAATACCCAGTATTAATGATATGGGTATCATTTATTACGTGAATTTGTTAAGTAATAGATTAAACATTTCTATAAAACTTGAAGCTTATGTTTTCACAGTATAAAAGCCATATACAATAGTGTCAAAAAAGATTTCAATTTGATTAATCTGACATACAAAAATTATATCTTTATTGTATAGGAGAAATATATTAAGAAACCATATGATGAAATCAAATATATAGTAAACAAATATAAATATGGTATGCACATATTAGTAAATGTTTTTAGTTTTACCATCATGTTGGTTGTTGTTGCCTCCAGTTGCTGTTTAACATAGACTTTCATCTCCTGAGTGGACTATTGTTTTTAATTATAATTTGGTATCACTCTCTCTATTACCTTTAACTTTAACATCATTTACCATTGCAAATTATGTCACCCTCAGTCAGTTCATGTATTGTTTGTCACCGTCCATCCAATCTTGAGTATCACTATCTATAGCTTCCACACACAAGTGATTTTTTGCAGTAGGTAAATTGGAGTGTTATTATTATAGATTATGTGTTCTATCTTATGGTCTTCTCAATCCTCTAAGAAGAAAAGTTTCTATGATTTGGCTATTATATGAGTTTCAATGTCATTCTGACATTCCATAACCCAGAAAATTTTTCATGTAGACTTGTTTTAATACTTCAAAAGTGTTACTTTCCTAATCTTTGTATATACAAGTTCTAAAAGGAGTTGGTGACAGTATTTTTTCTTTAATGTCTCTAATACCCTTAGGTTCATTGGCTGGCATAATAAAGTGACTTCAGAAGCATATACACAATTTTTATGTAACCCCTTCTCAACTCTTTAATGTTTCGATAATTTGGCGCATTATCTATGAAGGGGTTGCTTTCATTGGAAGACCCAACAATGTAAGAAATCTTTCATCTGTTAGTACAAATTTGTTTACATGTTTAAAAGCTCTGCGTTGTTTTAGGTTTGCCAACAACAAGTAACTTTAATTTATGATTGCTTGCCAGTGGCATTGCTGCAGCTAAGTACAGTGATTCACTTTTTACTTTTCTGCATTTGATGCTAATTTTTTGTTGGTAACATCTTACAATGGAAACCAGTTTTGCTAAAAGTATACAGCTGCTTTCCTGTTCTTTCTATTTTTTTATTTATCATATACAATTTGTTTTTAAAATGAAAAACAGCTTGGTGGTCTGGTAAGAAATTTTCACTGCATTCATTAAAATGCCTTTTGCCATACATATTCTCCCAATGATCCATCCAACCCGTGGTTGCTGTGAAATTTTGTTTCCCATCCCCAGACTGTTTCTGGAGGGCAATAGCTTTCTCTTACAAAATACAGCCTGAAATAGGTTAGATTCAAAAATTAGCAATTTGACCTTTGGAAGTGCTAATAAGAATTAAAAGGCATCCGTGTTCATCGTTCAAGTAGCGTGTACGGGAATCTGTTTTTATTGTTGATTTGTGTTTCACTTCAATTAAAATTTTAATGTTTGACGATCTCATATGAGGGATATATAGTATATGTCTGAAGATGGAACGATCGTTGCGAAACGTGTCACAAAGCAACTAGGAGAAATCACAAGACGGAACTTAAATAAGGTAATATACTAATTATTATATAAAATGTTGCCTCGCGAGCACCTTATACAGATCTTTTGGAGGTTGTAAAATGTCCCTTCAAATTCCTTCTACCTATGGGCGCACCATGTATAAACCCATTCATTATATCATTGCTGCCAGCAAGCTGATATACCTACCTGCCTGTAGGTTTTTACCCACAGCGACCGACTCAAAGGTGTAAACCCACTATTCCCCTTCTTGTCTATGCCGATATTGTTCATATGTATTTATTTACGTAGTGATTCCGTGTGTCAACCAGAATAAACTAGCAAAGTGAGTTCTCAGTTTTAACTCGATGGCATTTGTCTATCTGTCTCCTATATATCTGTTTGGGGTATGTCTCATGATAACTTTTGAATGCATCAACCGATTTTCGTAAAAATTGAAAATCTATGAGGATATCAAATTTAAGAGTATTTTAACGGAAATCAAAATATAGAATTCATTTTTTGAAATTTAAAATTTTTTAGGTCATCAGGACCGAAAAATAGGATCAAAAATTTTACAAAATTGTAAAATTCAATGCTAGGTATCAACATAAAGGAATTTTAACCCAAATCCAAATTTAGTGTTTGTTATGAAAAAATTTTTAATTCAAGGGAACCGTGGGCACAAAATGATACTCAACATTTTTAAATTGTAAAAAATTGTATTTTTTGTTTAATTGTAGTCTTTGTGGGGCATTAATTACAAGGAATTTTATTTAAAATACAAACTTAGTATCTCATAATTTGATAATATTAATAGTTCTCAAATTTTGGATCACCTTCAAAAGTGTTTGTAATGGTTGCAAGAAAAACTTAAAATAATTTTATCAGTTAGAAAGTATTAGCTCTAGCCCTATAAATATCTATGGAAACATACATAAACTTAAAAGCTATGGTACAACTAAACTATTTTGCTATTTTGCCATTTGGCTAAATTAATTTGTCATATTGTTATAAATTCACCTAAAACATAACAATGCGGTAGTTTGGAATTTTTAATGTTTGTTATATGAGTGTCTTATTTAAAATCATTATTTTACTAAACAGTAAACAGGTTTTCATCTTTTTTTATAATGGAAGAATCGTTTAATATTGAAATTTATGTAATAATAAATACATTTCCTTCAAAATTGTGAGCAAGTACTTCAGCTCAGGGAGCTTAGTAGTGAGCAGAGCAGCAACAGCAGCAGCAGCAGCAGCAGCAGCAGCAGCAGTAGTAGTAGTAGTAGTAGTAGTAGTAGTAGTAGTAGTAGTAGTAGTAGTAGTAGTTGTGGTTGTTCTACATAGTTTAATAGGCCAATTGTACCCATTCATACAGTAAAATATTAGTTTTTATTCATATGCCAATAATAAATGTTTAATGTTTCCTTAACTAAATTCCTTTCAGACCATTTGAGTACCTGATATTGCTGACAATTTTTGCTAACTGTGTGGCCCTGGCTGTTTACACGCCATATCCAAACAGTGACTCCAATAGCACAAATGCTTATCTGGTAAGTGTAATTGATTTGTACAATTTCAGCCAACTTGACATTCTCTACACTAAGCAGACATAAAAACGTGGATTTATCAGAGTTATTTAAAAAAATACTAATACCTCTGATAATAATATTAAGCATTATTAACTTATATAACTGTAATAATGTTTAGATAAATAGCGTAAAAATAATTCTTCAAATAATTATTTTTCTAGATAATGTTATTTTACAAATTATATTTAAAATGATATTATTAGTTTTGATATTAAAATAAATGTATATATGTGGACTCTTACATTGTATTTCATATTCTTTAAAATAATATAAAGATTTGCTCACAAAATGTGTGGTGGGAATATTTAATAAAAACGTTTTTCAGTAGACAACCCTGTTTTATTGATATAATAATAGACACCAAACATTTTTCCATTCTTTAGTGTGGCACCCTGAATCATGAATAATGACATCTTTATTTTAAACACTACCTGTTCACAGAAACATCTCAAATTGATAAACAAACAGATTAGCTGCACTTCTAAATAATAATACCAATAAGTGGTTGTCAACACTGTGATTTTTAAATTATTAGTTATTTGCTTTTGGGGAATTTTTTTATTTATATTTTTACAGATAACATTTAAAACCTCAAATATTAAGCAAGTATAATGTTGGTTAATAAAGTTGGTAAGACTGTACACATAAACATCATAAACATTTACTTTTAGATATGTTTTCTTCAGATGTTTCTTCTGAAAAAAATATAACTTTCTCGGATGAACTAGATACCACGAAAATTTGTAGGCAAAAGATATTACTAATAATGTTTTAATTTCTGGAAGTATAGAATTCCCATTAACAATTAATAAGTTTCATTCACAATGCAAGAAGTTTCTCATTTACTTTAATGAAATAAATTGTTTACTACCTGATTAAAGGACTGTGGGTTAGTTTTTTTATATGTAGTTTCTAAAATAATATTTGTGGTAAATTCCTTTGCAGTTATCTTATATTAGTTAAAATTTGAATATTAATTGTTTATCCTGACAAAACATCACAAACATAATAGATATTGCAAGTACATGAATTAGGTGCTACAATTAATTTGAAGGGGGGTTTCTGGAAACCATCAGAAGGTTTAATGTGTATGAAAAAGAATGGACTCTGTTTAGGAAGGAAAGCCATTTTCTTTCCATATAATTTCTTTGCTTCATAAAGAAAATTCTAAATATTTCAAACTAAACATCACCACCAGTGGCCCTTAATTCATGCTATGGGGTATAAATAGTCCTTTATGGAAAAATTACTATGAGAATATTTTTCAAATACAGTAAAACCCTATTAAAAAACTAATCAAGGGACCATGTGAAAACCGTATATTAAGCAGTATATCATATGAAACACGGATTACCAGGTAGCATAGATATATATCATATTACTATATATTCATATGTTTCACATGTGCATTAGACCTTTTATTGAAATAACGCATGTAAGTACAATATTTTAAGCAGAGTTCAAATCTGTTTTGGTAATTATTTTGCTTAAGAATTGAAATTGAGTTATTTAATATTGAGCTAAATCTCCAAAAAAAATTCATTTATAGTTGTTACCCTTGTATGTGAATTTGTGTAACGAAAAATCATATTTTCTATATGATCCAAGTATGAATTCACACCAAGTAACATTTCATCAGAAGAAGCACTTATTAATTGCCTTATCACTCTTAGTGCTGTGAGGGCTTCCTGCCATATGGAAGGTGATTTATCATCTGATTTGTCTACACCGTCCCCATCTTTGTGACCTACAGCATGGTTTTCAATAATATCATCTACATTGAGTATTTCTGAAGTAACTATACTATTGTCTATAGATACAAAATCTCCCAAGTTGACGTGTCCCAATTGTTTGCGCACAGCAGCCCAATCCTCATTGTCATCGATTAGATCAGATTGAGAGTCTGAATTATCAGAACTCTATAAATTATTAAAAAAGGGTAGTAACTGTAGGAACAGAGAAATACATTGTACACATATATTTTAATAAAAATCAAGATTCTTACCTTACTGAATCTAGCTTTTCTGAAGCAATGATGCAAGGCTGGACCCCTTCCCATGCAACAACTGACAAAATTTAGAGTATCCAGAAGAGTAACACGTTTTGATTCTCCACTGTCAATGCCTTGCAGATACTAAAGGATGATCTGCTTGCAATACAAATGCTTGAGCACTTTTATTATACCTCGGTCTATAGTCTGAAGCTTACTTGTACATGGAGGTAAAAGGCAAGCTCCTGATCTTAAAGTTCACAATCTTAGAGTGGGCAGGTCAGTTGAACTACAAAATCTTTCATCCAGCTTTCACCATTTGTTGTCCAAATTCTTTAACCACATTCAAAACAAATCATTTGTCATCCATCCATGTGCCTCACAATTATAAATACATGACAAGTTGTTTATGTTTATAAAGCATTGTGGTTTAGCTGATTTTCTCACCACAACCAAACACAGTTTCCCAGAGCCATCAGAATTTGTAGCAATGAGCACTGTTACTCTGTCCTTACTTAATTTCCCCCCATGACACTTTTCTCCTTTGAAAATATATGATGTGTCGGGCATTATCTTAAAAAACAAACCACATTCATCTGAACTGAAAAATATCGTGGGGCTCATACCATGAAATTATATTAGACACTGCTCCATTTTGCCACTCACTAACATCATTTTCACTGACAGACTCTGACTCTCTGAAAATCTGGCAATAAAAGATTCCATGTCTTTGGTTGTATTTGTCCAATCAACCATTGGTCAAAATTCAGAGTTTAATTTATTTTCTACTTCATGTGCCTTTTCTTGAATTATGGCCCACTTATAGGTATAGTTGAGCTTTGAGCATTATGAAGCCAATCAGCCAGTATGTTCTCCAGGTCCTCATGTTTCCCGCATTTCACTTTCCTTCGCTTATATCCACCTGATGTCTCAGGTGCAATGATTGAGTCGTGGATCTGTATTATTGGTCTTAATTCAACATTAATTAATCCAGCCTGGATGACTGGATTCCTAATAAATCAGCAAGTTGTTTCTGATTTAAAGTTATATTTTCCTAAGATTTCTAATTTACCTGATACAGAAAGTGGTATCCTTTTAATATTCATTGTAGTTACACTAACAACAACTTCAACTCAGCAATTCATAATCATATTACAACCAAGTACAACTGGCCATATTGTGCTTCATTGCTGATCACACTAACCAGCAAAAATTAAATAACATGCATCATTGTGTGAGTAGTGAGCATGAATGTTTTTTTACGGGGTGGCTGTTTAACAAAAACTGTTAAGACAACAATGTCATCAAAGTCACTGCTGACCTGTCGGCAAACATCACAGATGGCATTCATCAACATCAAAATTTTACATCCATTAAATAAGCTGGTAGTGTACAACGAATGTTCACACATCCGGTATTGCTGTTCTAGTGATCAAGCAGCTTTCAGTTATATCACATAAACATAAATATAAAGGATGAGGAAAGTAAATGTTCCCACAGTCACAGTAATTTACTGTAAAAGTTCTATAAACATCCGCTTTGAACAAGTTTTACCATGAATAAAAACCCGTGTATTATGCAGCATTTGAGTATAATAAACGTTTTTTTTTATAATGTCTATATATGAGATGTACAGGGACCAGCCAAAAAGAGCATCTTACCTGCGATAGTGTAATAAGTGGTCTACGACGTTTTAATGGGGCTCTACTGTTATTAATCTAATATAAACAGTAATATTAATAAACACTGATATTCAAGATGTTAAAAATTAAATACACAAGAATTAATTGGCTTATTTTAAATTAAATTAAATTCATATATTTTAATTTGTTTAAAAAATACATTTAAAATTAAATTTTTTGTAATTGTTATTGTGTGTTTACTTTTAGAGAAAATTAATTCCACTTGAAAATACATTATGGTGAAACTTATTACAAGAAAAATTAAAAAATAATTCAGAAAATGTGAAATGAAAATTAAAACAAACTAAAATCATTAAAAAAGGCAACCTCAATACAAGAAGAGACACTCGAAATATATATAACTTTCTTATCTTATGTATAGTGGGTGGGTCCCACATGGCACAGAAAGAAAAAAATAAATTTAAAAAATTTTCCTTGACAAACTGGTGGCTTAGTATTTTAGTGGGCCAATGAAGTGGAATACAGTTTCACTTTACCTATAAATACTTTGTAAGGATAGCAATGTTTTATATAGTGTTTCATACACTCAAGAATAGCTTTAACATGAACATTCAACTTGAACATTGAACACTGAACATGAACATTTATTATTTATTTGTTTTGAACATGCCATGTTATTTTAATGTTTAGTTTGTTTTTACATCAGTCAGTTTTGTGTCTTTATAAATTTTTAAAGTTATAAAACTATTTGTAACATAGCTGCATATAAATCTGGCAAACATGGTTTGCAATGTGTGTAAAGAAAAACAGATTCATAAATTCATAAGTGAAGGACAAGAACAGATTTTGTAAACCCACAACTGATTCTCAGTTTACAATTAGACTTGCTTTTTTTAATTATTATTTTATTATTTTTATAAGACTCTGAAGAGGAAGCATACTTCCTTTACTATTATTTTCTTCAGCTCATTTGTGCATACTGTGTTCTGTCAAAGACTTTTACAGAAACCAAGATTTCCATATGCAAAGTATGTTTAAAAATTAAACACATGATGTTCTCAATAAACTATGCAATTACAGGCTGAACAACCTTCACTCTTGCTGAATTAAAAAAAAGTAATGTCTAGCTATGGTTGATGTCAAATATACTCTTCATTGTTAGGGTTTTTAGTTCATTCACACTTTTTATATTACAAATTGATCCCATCCTTTGGTAACATATCTTCATCTCATACATGTTTGCCTTAAGTAAGCACTCCTTTGATCCTCCACATTGTCAGCAAAAGTCTGCAATCTTGAACCCTCCTCCCTCTTGAATGATTACATAATACTTGAATGGCCCCTTTCCAAAAGGGCATACTCTGGACTGACAAATGGATACATATACATTATACTAATAGTTTAGAAGACATACTCTTAAAAGTTATTAAAGACACTATACAGTCTACTACAAAAATCGAATTATTCTCCACTTCTCTGGTAATTACTAAATATATCAGCAAATGGTGAAGAGATCTGACTACATTATTTCAAATGTTTACTATATAATCTGTGCAATATGATTATCAATACCTGGTATTTCTCACATTTCATTTTTAGGATAGTTACTGTCACTTTGTTGTGTAGTAACTGTCACTTCAGATTGAGAATAGAAAAATATAGGACAACTAATGTTTATGACACTATGCTCTGTATGATGATGGTTGGCATGTGGACCCTTAGCCTACCTGCTGCCTCTTCCCCATTGTAATACTTCCGCCCGGGCTCGACAGCAGCTAATTGCCGCAAGAGTCACCTCACTGTGCATCAAGTATGAAACAATTTCTTTTTTTGCCACGCCCATTACTGGTAAAATTTTGTTATATTTGAAATCAGCGAAATAATACGATGAAAATGACACTGAACACGACTAAGGAATATTAAAAATTGGGCGTTATAAAGCACTATGCACTGAAGATGTGTATTAAAGTAGTTGTTGAGCTTTTACCTTGAAACACCTTAAAATTTAATATTTTTTAGTCGTGTTTGGTGTCATTTTCATCGTATTATTTAGCTGATTTCAAATATAACAAAATTTTACCAGTATTGGGCGAGGCAAAAAAAAAATTGTTCCATACTGGACGCACAGTGAGGTGACTCACGCGGCAATTAGCTGCTGTCCAGCCCACGGAAGTATTACAATGGGGAAGAGGCAGCAGGTAGGCTAAGGGTCCACACCCCAACCATCATCATACAGAGCATACATCAAATCTTGAGTCCAGATAAACTTCAAATAGTAGAGCCATTATTCTTTATCTTTTGTACAGTTTCATCACTATTAGTGCTGTGTTGTGCCTTCCATGTACATCCCACTCAACAGCACAGTGTATTTTCCCAACTATTTTATGGGAGTACTTTCAGTGAGGTTTACCACATAATCAGTGCCGGCTTTTGGGGTGGGCAAGCTGGGGCGGCGCCCCAGGGTGCTGGACGCTTTAGGGCGCCAACTGGTTTTGGAATTTTAAGGTAATAAAATTCTTCAGAAGAATAAGAATGTAGGTAGAGTTGCAGTAATGCTATAGAAAAATATCTGCGAAATTCGGGTATTAGCTATTGAGTGCGCCTAATTAAAAATTATTTTTATTTTTATCAGCAGAATTTAATACAGTACTAAGAAAGTTTTGTGTTCTTCCATTTGGATCGATTTTTGTTTTTATTCAATCTTAACTGTAAAACTAATTTCTCAAATTAAAAAAAAATTTTTTGAAATAATTTAATTGTAATAATTTATTTCTTCATTCTTTTCTTTAATTGCTTTCGGGTAAATTGAGGATTATGTTATTTATTTTTTTATAAAACTTTACAAAAAATCTGCAGCAAAAATGATTTATAAAACATTATCTCAAATATACAAAGTACAGTATATTGTATATTTGGCAGTTGGCAGACTGCACCTATCACTCCTGCGCTGCGGATTTGCTTACCTCTTGATTCATTTAAACTTCAAACATTTTACAGGTAAGGATTAAGAGTGATATAGAAGCTAAGTGAACGATTTGATGTTTGGACGTGATACCTTTCATGCATTTAGTGATTGAGAGAAAATCAAGATAAAAAATATTATACATTTATGTTGTATTTATTTCTGATGGCGTAAAGTTATTCTAATTTACCTGAAAATTACCATAAGTTATAGAAATTTATAATTTATGAAACGTAAATAAGAAATGATTTTTTTCAATTTTTCAAATCTTAATATATATGGAGAATGTCCTGACTGACTGACTGATTCATTCACTCATCAACGGCCAGCCGAGACTATTAAAGTTAGAGACATGAAATTTATAGGATATGTTCCTATTAGTGTGTAGAGGTGTGCTAAGAAAGGATTTTACGAAATTTCAATTTTGAAGGGTTGAAACGGGGTAAAATTGACATTTACGTTTTTTACAATTTTCTCAGAAAATAAATGGTGTATCCACTTGATTTTTGTTCTAAAATACTCTTTACACAAATACCGAAAAAACAATTTCTGTTTTTTTAGAAATTCCACCCCTAAAGGGGTGAAAACGGGGTAAATTTTTTTTTTATGACATTTTACATTTTTGCGCATTTCTCGGCAATGAATTAAGATATAAATTTAATTGTTGGACCGAATGTTCTTCATATTAATATCTAAAAACTAATTTCTGCTTTTTTCGAAATTCCACAAATAAAGGGGTGAAAACGGGGTAAATTGTTTTTATGACTTTTACATTTTTGCGCATTTCTCGGCAACGAATTAAGATATCAATTTGATTCTTGGAGTGAATGTTCTTCATATTAATATCTAAAAAGCAATTTCTATTTTTTTTTCAAAATTCCACCCCTAATGGGGTAAAAAAGGGGTGAATGGTTTTTCATTTTGGTTTGATCAGTGTCATGTTGTTTATTTTTGGGAATTCGTGTCCGGTTCTTATAGCGTGTGTACAGTCGACTCACTGGATAGCTCCCATGAAAACTTATACACAGGAGCATAGGGAATAATAGATTTTCAGATGAAAAATTTTTCGTTATTCCCTATGCTCCTGTGTATAATTTTTTCATGCTTTCACTATTTAGCTATTCATGATTTCGCGGGCGAAGCCGCGACGGGTAGTGCTAGTACTTTATAAATATTAAACTGATTTCATCACATCAAACTGCGTTTGGAATATTTATTAGTTTTATTAATTATTATTCCAAGTTTTTTTGGCAAGGCTTTGCAGTTTAGTGAAAGGGCATTTCTAGGTACTAGGTACAACTAGGTACGGAAAAAGAATATATTTCAAAGACGATTGGATGAAAGGTATCTTCGTCCATCAAATTTTTTGTATATGTAGTCTGTTCTATCCAGTGTCACATGTCCAGTACTAAATGTAGTTTTCAGATTATTATAAAATATTAAATTATATGAAATTCAAAATTAATTTTTTCCTATCTACATTTGTTATCCTTTTTTTGTACGGAGGCTGATAACATTTCATTTTAACTATGGAGAGCGAGAATTCTAAGAAAAAACCTAAACCTTCGGGATTTGAGTATAGAAAAAGAAAAGCAGAAAAAGAGGAAGAAATTCGAAAAAGAACATAAAAGCCTTGATAATTATTTTAAGTTACCGACAGATACAAATCTCTCTAATGACTCTAATACCAAAGCGCCTTTAGTTCCTACGGTCAATATCATTGATAATACTGTCGCTGCATCAGAAACAATTTTCCAATTTATAATGAAGTTAGATCTGAATCGCCTAAACCAACTTCGGATGCAAATGAGTTTAACGTTGATGATGACAAGCCCAATAATCAAGATGTGGCGGATGAAGATACTTGTAAAAGTATAGAAGAAATATCCGAGTCATTAAACTTCTCGGATTGCGCCTTGTGGCCAGTTCATCGTAGCAATAAAGTTGTTGATTATATATTTAAAATGGGTCCCAGTCAAGTCATTTTGGATAAATACCCTATCGATGAAAAGGGTTGTCATTTTTCTAGTTTTTATTACAACCGAAAACTTCCAAATGGTGAAGTTTTTCCTCGATGTTGGCTTATTTATTCAACATCTAAAAATGCTGTATTTTGTTTTTACTGTCGACTTTTTGAGAGAAACAAAACTTCAGATTTAGCAGAAAATGGATTTAATAATTGGAAGAAGCTATCTGAAACTCTTCAATATCATGAAAATAGTGCGGCTCATAAAAATGCTTATCAGCAGTGAATAGAGATAAAATACGAATGCAAACAGGAAAAACAATAGACAAAGAAGAGCAAAAATTAATTGAAAAAGAGAGCGCACGATGGCAAAGCGTACTTGAGCGATTGATAAGCATTACTTTGTACCTGGGAATCAATAACGTGGCTTTCAGAGGAAGCTCAGATAAATTATACAAACCAAACAATGGTAAGTTTTTAGGACTCGTTCAATTGCTGGCTAAATTTGACCCTGTAATGTCAAATCATGTGACGCTTGCACTTAATGGCGATATTTCCGATCACTATTGCGGAAAAATAATTCAAAATGAACTGACCGACTTGGTGGCAACGAAAATAACTAGTACCATTCTAGCGAGAGCTTCAGTAGCAATTTATTTTGCTATTATTGCTGACTGTACTCCTGATATTTCCCACAAGGAACAACTCTCTCTCACAATTCGATTTGTTGATATATCTACCTATATCATCGAAATCAATGAGAATTTTATAGGATTTTTTACGGTGGACGATTCTACGGGTTTTGGCCTTTCTGAAATTATAACCGATACATTAATAAAATTTGGACTCTAACTTAGCGATTGCAGAGGTCAAGGATATGACAATGGCGCAAACATGAAAGGCAAAAATGTAGGCGTACAGAAACGGATTTTAGAGCTAAATCCTTTAGCTTCCTGTGTTCCCTGCGGAAGTCATTCACTCAACCTTGTTCTATGTGATGCTGCAAAGTCGTCATTAAATTCCGTTCGAAAACTTTTTCGGGATCATACAATGACTATTCACTCTTTTTTCTGCTTCGACTTATCGATGGAGTGTCTTAACTAGTCATGCAGAAATTTTCGCTCTCAAAACATTGAGTGATACACGTTGGGAGGCAAAGATAGAAAGCTTGAAAGCAATACGTTATCAAATAAGCAGTGTGCATGATGCTTTGATAACATTAAATGAAAACGAAAAAAAAAAATCCTGCCGTAGCACACGAAGCAATCACCTTGGCAGAACAATTAGGAGACTTTGGATTTTTGGTATCTTTAATTGCTTGGTACGATGCATTGTTTCAAGTCAACGTTGTAAGTAAATCACTTCAGGCAAAAAAAATGGACCTTGCACAATGTATCAAAATGTTGGAGAATTGCATTAAATTTTTAGAAAATTACAGGAAAGATTGTTTTAAACAAGCAATGATTGGAGCAAGAGAACTTGCAGATCAATTGCAAATTAAACCAATATTTAAACCGCTTAATAGGGTAAGACGTGTAAAACATCATTTTGATGAAAACACACAGGATGAACAAATTGAGAGCCCAGAAAAAAAACTGAAAGTTGAATTTTTTAACCCATTGTTACATACGGCTATTTCATCCATCAAAGAAATATTTAAACAATTGAATTCATATTCGAAATCATGGAATTTCCTCTTTTGTTTGGACAAATTACCCAACAGAACGGAGCTTTTAAAATCGTGCACTGACTTACAAAATAAGTTAACAGTTGAGAACTCCGCCGATATCAATGGCATTTTGTTATGCAATGAACTGATTAGTATAAGAGCTTTTTTGAATGATAAATTAGACAATGAAAAAATCATGCCTCTTCTTGTGCTAAATTTCATTAAAAAACATTCGCTTCAAGGATTATATCCAAACGTATGGATTGCGCTGCGCATTTTATTGACGATTCCTGTAACTGTTGCCAGTGGGGAACGGAGCTTTTCCAAGCTCAAACTTATAAAAACATATTTAAGAAGTACGATGCTACAAGACAGACTCACTTCTTTAGGAACTATCTCAATCGAGAATGAAATTGCTGAAGAGTTAGATCTTGCTGATTTAATAAAAGATTTTGCCGACAAAAAAGTGCGAAAAGTTAATTGTAAATGATTTATTTATATAATTAAAATGTTATACTCTTTATTATAATTTTATAAAAATATAATTTTATTTTTCTTAGTTGTAATAATTTTGTATTTTTTTACAAATATATTATGCTTTATTATCAAAACATAATTAATAAGTATTTTAAAAAAAATATTAAACATATCCTGATATTTTACCCTCACAAGGGGCGCCGAGGGAAATCTTGCCCCTCTAAACGCAAAAGCCTAAAGCCGGCACTGATCACATCTACAGTGTAACATGTTTTAAAGGAACTGGTAAGAAATTGTTCATTTTAATTTTATGGAGTGTTACAATTAATTTTAGAAATAACCAATATTTTTGTCTAAAAAAGTGCTAATATTGTAGTTCAAGGTATAAAATATCACAATGATATGATCCCTTAGAGTTCATTTATTTCTAGCAGGAAAATCTGAGATGCTGGAATAACATATTGTTATGTACTGTACTGTCAGAAAAAAGCACTAGAAAATTACACATGAAAATCTGTGCACTATGTAATCTAAAACATCATGTATTAGAAGCCACATTATGTTTCTCTGTGTAAAATGGAATGCATAATTTTGTAATCTTTATTATAATAAATTTACAGTAGATGTAACTTTAATTCATATAATTAGTTAGTAAATATTAGTACTTAAAAAATCATACACTCAGTTTCATCATTACACATTTTTTGTAATCGTTATTAATAACTATTTCTTGTTTATAATAGTAGATATAGTAATGAACTACTCTTATGATAATAAATTATATATATTATTGTTATTTAAATGTAAAACTAAAATCTTGAACACTAGAGTACAGCTGCTTTGTTGTGTGATCCTGGATGTGATTTAATTTGGTATATGGAACTTAATCAGGATTTATCCTGAAAACTGAGATAAAAAGTCAGGTCATAAACTCACCTCTCAGGTAACCTAATGAGTTGTATGACAAGTAACTTTGGTGAGTAAGTCATCAATGAAGTCTCTTGTAGATAAGTAGGTAATCTGCAGGCAGTAGTACCATCTTACTAACAGCCATGATATAACATATAGAGTATACTATAACTGAGAAATCCTCTACTAATACTAACACTTCTCCCCTTGCTTCTCATCAGTAACCCACCCCCAATGGTAAAATCCTGTTCTATACCCCCTTCCACCATGGAAACGTCCAGGACATGCAACTGTAAATAACACTGTTGGTTACTCAAGATTTGTAATCATCAGATATTACCAGCAGTAAGATTCTGGTACTCATCATATTTCAGATCAATAGATTTGTCAATTTCTTAAGAAATTGTTCATTCATGAATGATATGCTACTACCAAGTTCATCTACTGATATACATTTGCCTATCTTAAAGAAGCAGGCACTTGTTAAGATTAACATAATTCAGTTCTTTTACTGTTTTATAAATAAAAGTGAATAATTAATTCTAATATTATAATTTCACAAAAATATGAATGTATTATCGTTAACACTCATATTGTTTATGATTGTTGTTTATACATATATCCATTTGTGCATGTGTGTGAGTGTGTGTGCGTGAGAGCGAGAGATTAATGTTAGGAACAACATAACATACATACAAAACATAATATCCATATAACACTTGAAGCATATATAGATATATATAACACAATAATAAAACTAAAGATAGCCTATATCTACCGTTTGTTCTCCTTTATAATTTTTTCAAATTATTAAAAAGAATATAATTATCTGTTTTAGTTGCAAAGTATGCATATAATTGTATTTAATTTCTGCATAAAACAAGTATGAAGTAAAAGAAAACTGAGTGAGAAAATGCAGTTAGAAAAAATTTTGAGCCATATGACTTGACAGTTATAGCTATGTGAAGTTATATTTTTACGCTTATTAAATTTATCATAACACTAAAACTTTCACTTTCAATTTCAAATTGTACTAAAGCTTATTTAATTGTAAAAAAAATCACTAACACATATTTATTATATGGAAGTTCATGTGAGTGTATAATTTTTTGTTTACATAATGCACAAACAGAATATTTTGTGTGGAATGCAGTTGTATATGCAATGTGTAATAATTTATAAAAGTAAGAAATGAAATACAAAATTGAAAATAGAAAATATATAAATTGAATGTGTAACAGGACTGACACTTCAGGAGTGTGACAAAATATTGTTTTTTAATGAAAATGCAACCATGTTGTGTATGTTGATGTATTGGTCATAGCTACAACCCAGATAAAAAAATAATTTTTCTGAACCTTATAACCAAACAACATGCTGTTAGTATTTTCAGAATTGGGTTCACAAACAATGTAAGGTGCATTCTATGCAATCAATTTTCCAGGCCTATCCTCAGGAACAAATCTCTTAAATGAATTGTCTTTTTTCTGGTCTAGGCTATTCTGTTCTGATTTTGTAAATCAGCAGTCCACTCTTTGCATGAATGCCTCTTATTATTATTATTATTATTATTATTTTTGTAGAACTTCATTTCAGAAACTGTTTCTCTAAACAAGTGTTTGCTATTCAATCAGCAAAAGATTTTTAAATCCCTCGTTACATTTAATTTGATCATTTGTTGAAGATATGTCCCACATTTCAGAATCTTGTGTTATTCGCATGTACATGGAGGGAATTTTTATTTACAGATTACATAATTCTTATTTTAAAGATCTTTCAGTTGGATCATAATTTTATTACAGGACTGTGTCTTAAATATTAATACATTCATAAAGTAACTTTTAGTGATACCATAAACTAAGTTACATTTACTTTTTCTGTATTTAAGAATACTATGAAAGGTCAATGGTACCATCGTCTTTATTGTTATCATCATATGATGTTTCCATGATTGGTAGGCTTATGCTCTACTGTTATCTCCAGTTGCTCCTGTCCCAGGGCTATTTTTTAATTTCGTTATACTCTCTTTCTTAACATCATTCATTATCATTCATCTCTTTCTCTCTCCTTTGCACTGCTGCTGTGCCCTCAAGAACATCCATTAATATTAATTTTCCTCTTATAACCTGTCCTATCCAGTTTCACATCTTCTTCAGGATTGTGTGTAAAAGTGTTCCCCTTTCTTTATTGTGTTCAAAACCTCCTCACTAACTAACTTTACATCACATCAACTTTATTTTTCTTCCACAGCATTATTCATTAATACTGCCAGGGCTGTATTTAGGTATGACTATAGGCAAATAAAATTTTAGGGGTGTGGCAAAAACATGAGCATTGTTTGATCATTTGAAAAATTAAAAAAAAAAAGGTCATCATCTGAAAATCTTGTCTGCATTGCCCACTACAATCCTGATCTTTCCATTCATTGCCTGGGATTTTCACCAGACAATGTCCTATACTGATGACTACTCCACAATTAGCTAATTCAGCATCATATTGCATAAAAATATAACACACTCAAGCTGTTATTTATTAAAAAAAAAAAAAAAGAAAGTTAAGTAAGTACTTTAAATCGCACGATTAAACCAAATACCCCTGAACTAACTCATAATAGTAACGAGAATTAAATTAAGAAAATCTAACTAAATAAGTAATTAAAAAATCGGAATGTAAAAGTTAAGAATAATACAGTTAACCCTTTAGTAAATTTATCATGCGTTGACCTGCCTATTCTGGACACAACGTGCATACCGAACCGGCAGTAAATTAGAAATATCTGTAAATCATAATGTAAATAATTAATAATTTGAAGTCACAAGTAGTAGTTATAATAATCCCTGTAAACTAGACAAGTCTAGATAATTTATTTTGTCTTACTATAAGAATGTATTATAAATAAAGAGTTGGAACTATATTATGGCGGAGTACTCACTCCGCGTCGTTGCAATCTACCTGTTGTAGCAATGCAAGAGTAACGATGCGGCATTCAGACTGTAAACACCTCCAAGCGAGGGCTCTTCGGAAAATGTTTGTTTTTTAAATTTTTAATTGAGTGTTAGCTTCCACTAAAAGCGTGGAGAGCTAGTTATATATATATATATATATATATATATATATATATATATATAAGATGTAGTGAGGAATTTGTTAAAGAAATGTGGTAATGTAAAAAAAAAGAACTCGTATATAAGGTGATGTCTCAAATTAATTAAAAAACGAACTCTCGAATATTGTTCGAGTAATGAAATTCAGATAGTAATGTAAAAGAAGAAGATGCAAACTCCAGTACTACGCTGCCAGTAAATATGTGATGTGCACAACTGCAGATACGGACGACTACCACCTAAACAACACTTACCAGAACCGCCGAGGATTAGCCCGACGTCATGCAGCATAACATCCATCTCCTCATTAATACACCTAGAGTACTTTCACCGGAAACACGACCCAGATGACTACCCCGACTACCAGAGTATCGAGGATTCACGCCCCAGGACACGGACAGCAAAAGCATATTTAAGAGGTGACTCGGTGGCTTGTCTACCGAGAATTATGTACATTTAAAATATAAGTTTTCATACATGCCAGAGACCTTTTAAAAGACAATAATCATCTCTAAGCATTAAGTTTTAAAAGAAATGTAACCAGTAATTTCTAAAATCATACGTTGTAACATTAATCTTGAGATATAAGTTTTAATCCCTTAACTAAATAATATCATTCTTCAAATGGTGTTCATGTAACAATGCAACCTTCTTGATAAATAAAGTAAATTTCAGACGTCTTTACTAGATTTAAAGAGACTCGGATCCGAGGTAAAATACGTGATCAGTTTGATCCTTTGTTTGACAGAAAACCCTTTTTAACTATTTCAGTATAAAAAATTTGTATGTAATGGGATCAATATATATCATTTGTTAATAAAGAGATGTCATCTTATTACATATTGAAGTGAGTGCATAAATCAGTGAATATATCTTCCCTTGTGTCCTATAATTATAGTAATTATTATTGCTCTAAGTGTTGTGTTGATTTTCAGTTTGTTACAACATAGGCAGCCTGTGTAATTGGCTAGCGTCAATTATCACGGGTTCCCTGGATTTATAATGTAGCCCGGAACGTTATAATGTTGCGCCACTCTGCTTATTTAGTACAAAAGAATTGATCGTGTACAGAGTGTCACATATAAAGTTGCGGCACTCTGCGTTCGTGTGAAATAATTGTTACGTAGAAAAAAAAATAGATAATCTCTGCTGATCTATGCACTCAGTTAATGTATTTCATGTTACCCCAAAAAGGGTAAGTTAAAAAAAAAAAAAAAAAATTTTAGCGATTAATACTGTCGCTACCATTAATAGATTATTACACAGTATTAATTTACAATTGTGAATTTATTTTGTATAATATTACACACGAACTTGTGTATAATTTATTTAACTTACGTAAAATAATACAAACTATCATTGTATTACACCAATGCAAGTACCTACATGAATTTGAGTGCTTGTCAATCTGTTCAGTCTTTAACAGGTTTATATTGCGACAATTCTAGACCTATAGTTTCCTGAATATGCCTGCATTGAATGTAAGTTGTATGTCTGTTGTCACTGTGAAACATATAAACTCTTGACTAAAGTAGACCAGGTTAATTACGTGTAAATTAATTCGTAAGTTTAATTTTGTTACTAGAGAGAGAGAAGTAAAAATAAAAAAAAATAAATCGATAGAATTACAGAAATTAAAATTAGAACGTGAGACAATTAATAACTAAACTCAGCTTATTACGGGCTGTAACTTGTAAAGCGTGTATCATTACATCAGACTCACCCCTTGTTGAAACTGTCTCCCCCAGTTGAAACCGGTCGATAAAGATAGCCGTCAGCTATTGTTATATGGAACAATACCCAAGTGTATTTCTCGCGTTCCCACGCATACAACAAGTATGCCATTGTTTACAAAGTAAACTAGTCTGAACTACATTCCAGCGAACAGCTGATCATTGACTTTACAATGACGTCTGTGTGGAATTTTTGTCTTTCTCTTAGAAGAGAGGTTATTCTCTTATGAACAATGCAAATGCATTAACCATGAATTAAATTGTCTATGTAATAAGTGTATAGTGTAGTAAAATAAATTTTGAGTAAATTTTAGTGTATTAGAAATAAGGTAAAAATGGCACAATTTAATCCAGATTTACTATTAAAAGACGAGCTGTCTTATGAAGCTCTTTTGCGTGGTCTACCCCATGCTAATGTAACAGTCGCGGAATTGTGCAAGTCTATACGCGAAAGTGGATTTCATACACCCGCGCAGTTAAGCAACCTAAGCGGACTCGATTATGAGAGCGAGAGAGAAACGTGTAATGCCAAGTATAGTGAGTTGACTTTATTGTCCCAAACCCTCCAAGACGAGAAATCTCCTGTGGTAATATTGCGGACAACTCAAAGAATAGAACATTTAACCCGGCGAATGAAAAATTTATTGAACTGGCCTAACCTTACGGAAATACCTTCTGAAGTCCAAAGTTTTACAGATGAAGCTTTACGTCAATTACCCACTATTATCAATGAATTACGAAGAAAATCCGACTCATTCCGAATGGATGAAATTGAGAAGTCCTTGAAGAAACTACACATCTCCCCAGTTCAATCCCCTACGGTAGAACACCCTCCACCCAACACGGATCGGGACTCACCCGCCGTATCGCAAATACAACCTACTCGAGAGCAATACCCAAATAAAAATTTAATTACCCCGACTATATTTGAAGCCCCTCCTCCCAGTGGTTCCCAGATTCGCCCCGGAATGCACGAATTGACAACCCCGAACGCATCATCTGGTCCTCCTAAAGCGATGCCACACGTGAATTATAACGCTGACCTTTATGGAAAAATCACTCATCCCGTCCCGTAGAAAAAATTTTAGCTGAAATCCCATACACCGATGGTTTAAATGTCACTAAACTACTGAATTTCATCAAATATCTCCTGCAGATAAAGGATCTACAGCAGCTAAATGACTGGCAAATTTTGCAAGTCCTCCTACCGAAATGTAAACCCCCGTTAAAGAATCGTGTGCTATAATCATTAAGCTCTACCCTTCCAGTAGAAGAACTGCATACCACAATAATAAAATATTTTATTCCCACCGGCATTTATGAGGAACTTAAAAGAAAAACCGTACTACGAGTACAAGGAAATCACGAGAGATTGGCCCATTACATCTCAGACATCAGGGAGTCCTCTCGACTACTATAAGTAGATTGGAATGAGAGACAGATGGTCGAGACCATTTTAGTAGGATTGTCTCCAGAAGAAAGATCTCGTTTAGCATTGATAAATCGACCCAACACCTTTGCGGATCTAGAACAATGCAGTATCCACTCTTCGAATGTATGGTACTCAGATCAGAACAGACATGCGATGAAATCAACCGAAGCGAATAGAAATGAATTGCAAGCCCTAGTGCCCGATGTGACAACCCAGCGTGAAAGGCGAGTATTGAATAGACCTCACAATTTGCACAGGCCTGGGAAATCAAATGAAACACAACCTAAAATGGAAGCAAGGTACTCTCCTCGTAATAAGAATATGTGTTACAACTGTGGTAAATATGGACACATAAGTAGAAACTGTAACAACAAGCAATACGAACGTAAACACCCTAATCCAAAAAACATGTAAGGCAGGGAGACCCGAAATCCTGTGTCTTCCGCAGCAACTTGAGATCCGGTAAACCCAAAGAAATGTATAAAAAAAAAGGGGAAAGGAAAAGAAACACTAGAGAAATAGATCCCTATGTTAGAAAGTTTATCGAAAAATGTAATGCGATAACTAAACGTAATTGGACTAAACGTCTATTGCCCTTAATACAAATTGACCTAGGTGTTACCTCCACCATCGCATTAATCGATTCTGGATCTACGAGAACCTTATCAGTCAAAAGTTAGCAGATAAATTATTCGAACACAACCTAGTGAAACGCAGTCAAGCTGTGAATATAAAATGTGCTACAGCCAATAAACAGAATATGATGAAACTTATGATGGTGATGAAACGTAGCATCACCATTAAAGTAAAAATCAAGAATCTAACATGGTTTTTTACAATGTTAGTATGTAATGATTTAGAACCCGACTTAATATTGGGAGCTGACTTCATAAGTAAAACGGGAATGATTCTTGATATCCATGAGCAGAAATATTACTTTAGATTCGACCGTACACGGAAGTATAATTTTGATTGTAAAACTGACAAACAAGAAAGTACTAGATCATCTACTGCACACATAGTACACCAAGAGTCTGAATTATCTCATCTAGTAAATAGAAAATCAAGAAGTTACAGCCTAGGGTATCCTGTAGTCCAGCCAACTCGGAAGAAGAGGAAGAAATCGTGGCCAAAGAAACTGCTTGGATACTGGAAAAGAATAAAAAACGTAAAAGGAAAACTATGGAATCACCAGAAACACCGAAAACCAGTCCAATAAACAAAAGTAAGAGGACTAAAGAAAATGTAAAAAAATCGGCTAAGCCACCGCCAGTGATACTGAGCAATGTGGAAAATTGTATAGGAATAAGTCAGAAACTGAAATCAAAAGATTTGAAATTTAACACCAGCATGATGAACAACAATCAGCTGAAAATTAATGTAGACACAGAAATGGAATATAGAGAACTGACAAAACTCCTAAAAGAAAGTAAGTTGGAATGGCATATTTATGAAAATAAACAGACCAGACCAATAAGAGTCATGGCACATAACTTGCATCCAACAAGCAAATCAGAAGAGATTAAAGAGGAGTTATTGAATAGAGGATTTAAAGTCCTTGAAGTAGTTAATAAAATCAGAAAGACTAAAGTTGACGGCAAGGAAAAAATCATACATTTGCCATTATTTATGCTAACGTTTGATAGATCAGAGGATATAAAAAAAATATTTGATATTCAATATTTATGTCATATGAAAATAAAAATTGAAGCTCTCAGGAGTAACAAACTGATACCACAGTGTAAAAGGTGTCAAAGATATGGTCACACTCATAAGTATTGCCAACATGGACCTATCTGTGTAAAATGTGCAAGCAATCACAGGACTATCGATTGCCAGCAAGAACGAGATGTGCCAGCAAAGTGTTCAAATTGTGCAGAAGCACATCCTGCTAGCTACAGGGGTTGTTTGGTTGCACGTGAACTTCAAATAAGACGCAATAATTTAATAAGTGAGAGACGACCTAAAAAACCTCAACCAAGAACTTTCACAGCTAATAAAATCAATAGTGAAATGTCCTTTGCTCAAGCAGTTAAAGCTAACAAGACTTTAGTTCAAAATGATGATTCATCAATGGTGCAAATGATGCAGAATATGATGGACATGATGAAAATAGTCATGGATAGACTAGATAGATTAGAAGCCAGAAATCCGGGCACAATCCCACAGAGAACTAATCAATGGACCAGAAAGACCTAAGGATAGCTACCTGGAATGCCAACGGTATCCAGAACAGAAAGCAAGAAATAGAATTATTCCTCAAGGCACAAGACATTGATATATGTCTAGTATCAGAGACACACTTAACAAATCAGTCATGCTTAAAAATAAATGGATACCAGGTATATCAAACAATTCATCCGGATAATAAAGCCAAAGGAGGTAGTGCTATTATTATTAAGAATAAGATTAACCACTATGAGGAGTGTCACCTTCAGACTGCAGAAATCCAACTCACTGTAGTTGGAATCAAATCCACCAAGCAAAAACTAATCGTTGGTGCGATATACTGTCCTCCAAGACACAACCTAAAGGAGTTAGATTACAAGAAATTTATATTACACCTAGGTGAGAGATTCATTGTAGGCGGAGACTACAATGCCAAACATGTAGATTGGGGATCCAGATTAACAACAACTAAAGGTAGCGAGCTTAATAAAGCAATACAAGAAACAGGTTGTAGCTTCCACAGTACAGGCAAGCCTACTTACTGGCCTACAGATCCTAATAAAATTCCAGATCTATTAGATTTCTTCATATCAAGGAGGGTCTCGCAGAACTTTATTGATATCGAGGAGAATTTTGATCTTGACTCTGATCATTCAGCAGTAATCCTGATGCTGAGTGAAAGGATAATAAAAAAAGTAAACAAACCAAGCCTAGTTAACAAAACTACTGATTGGGAAAGCTTCAAATTAGAACTTGAAGGCAAGATACAACTAAATGTTCAGTTGAGAACTAAGCAGCAATTAGAAATAGAAGCCGAGAAGTTTAATTATAATATTCAAACTACAGCCTGGAACAATACGAGAGAAATCACCCATGGAATTGTTGGTAACAACTATCCTAGAGAGATCAGAGAACTTGTCAAAGAAAAGAGGCGAGCTAGAAGAAAATGGCAACAGACTCGTGACCCAAATGATAAAACTGTGCTTAACAACAAATCGCAACAACTAAAGCGTGTAATACAGAAGTTAAAAGAAGCATCAATAGCTTCCTATTTGGAAAATCTAACAGCAGATGCAGATACAGAGTACTCATTGTGGAAAGCAACGAGGAAGCTTAAAAGGTCGATCACTCAAGTACCACCTATTAGAAAAAGCGACGGTACATGGGCTAGAGATAATAAAGAAAAAGCTGAAGCGTTTGCTGAACATCTAGCTGACATTTTTAAGCCAAACAATACCCAGTCTGATACAGAGTTAGATGAAGACACAAATCATGAAGAGGAGGACATTCAACTGGTCACTCCAAAAGAGGTAGCTAAGGAGATCAAGATAAACTTGAACCCCCGAAAATCACCTGGCTTTGACCTCATTACAGGTGAGATCTTAAAGCAGTTACCTAAGAAAGGGATTGTTATGCTTACATATTTATTCAATGCGGCACTTAGGCTAAAGCATGTTCCTAGTGTCTGGAAGGTGGCAGAAGTTATTATGCTACGTAAACCAGGCAAACCGCCAAATGAGGCAAAATCATATCGGCCCATATCACTGTTGCCAACTATATCAAAGCTTTTTGAAAAAATTCTGTTGCAAAGGCTAAATCGAGTAATAGAGAGAAAAAAGCTGATACCAAATCATCAATTCGGGTTCAGACAAAAACATTTCACAATAGACCAAGTACATAGAATAACAGACACAATAGAAAAAGCACTAGAAAAAAACTAATCTGCTCGACAATCTTCCTCGATGTGGCTCAGGCCTTTGATAAAGTTTGGCATAAAGGTTTAATACATAAACTTAATAAAATGCTACCAAAACAATATGCTGATGTGTTAAAATCATATATATCGGAAAGATTATTTAGAGTCAAACAGGAAGATGACTATTCTGAGCTAAGAGAAGTGAGGGCAGGTGTGCCCCAAGGGAGTGTTTTGGGGCCCATCCTCTACTTGTTGTTTACATGTGATCTGCCACAGCCAGAGAATGTGACTGTTGCTACTTTCGCTGATGACACAGCTATAATGGCGATTGGTTCAACCTTAGGTGAGGCTACCAACATGCTTCAAGATGCTAGTGATCAGATACAGCAGTGGACTGGGAAATGGAAAATTAAGCTTAATGAACTGAAATCTGTCCATATCAATTTTACAAACAAAAGGATAGAGAACAGTCTTCCAGTTACCTTAAATGGTGTTGTAGTACCATGCGCAAACACTGCCAAATATTTGGGGATGACCCTAGATACGATGGAAAAAGCACATCAGAAAAAAAAGGGCGGAGCTTGGTCTCAAATATAGACAACTGTATTGGCTCTTGGGACGAAATTCTCAGTTGTCAATACACAACAAAATTTTGATATATAACCAAATTCTGAAACCAATTTGGCTTTATGGAATTCAACTGTGGGGTTGTGCGAAAGAAACAAACATTAGATGTATTCAAACCTTCCAGAATAGAGTGCTACGGAACATGGTAAGTGCTCCATGGTACATCAGAAATAGTGATATACATCGAGACCTTAGGATACCTGATGTCGCCAGTGAAATTAAAAGGTTTGCTGCAAAGCACGAATCTAGACTACACCAGCATATCAATGTAGAAGCTATTCAACTGCTTGACAACACCAATACAGTGAGAAGGCTCAAGAGAACTAAAACTTTTGAATTAGTGTAGTGCAGTGTGTGCAGAAATCTAGAAAGTAGTACACCAGTGGGTAACTGTATAAGTAACTTAAATTATAACATTAGATGTAAATAGATGGTTGGTCATTTTGACCAGTTTCAAAAAAAAAAAAAAAACTAGTAAATAGAGATAGGCTGAGAATGCAAAAATTAATAAAAGAATTTTCCACCGTTCTTACACCTAAGCTAGGACTTATGAAGCTAATAGAATATAAGATCAATCTGAGCGATCACAAAGTAATACGCCTACCCCCATACAAGTTGTCGCCTCCCAAGATGGAAGTGATGAGGAACTATATCAACAAGTTGTTAGAACAAGGAGTCATTGAACCCTCTACGTCTCCGTATTCATCACCCTCCTTTTTAGTACCAAAAGGTCACGACAAACATAGACTAGTTGTGGACTACCGGCAATTAAACAAACGAATAGAATTTGAATCTATCCCGCTTCCAGACATCCATAGTGCTTTTCATTACTTCACAAAAGCAAAAGTCTTTACGGTAATGGATCTAAATCAAGCATTTCACCAAATACCCCTTTCGGAGGAATCCAAACGTCTAACTGTGTTTGCTGTTCCTTTCAATTTACTAGAGTACCCTTTGGAATATCTCAAGGAAGTTCCGTATGTAGTAGACTATTAGAAAGAATATTTCATGATATTAAATTTAAATATGTGTATCACTACTTGGACGACATCGTAATCTATAGCGAATCGATGGAACAACATCTTAAACATCTACGTGAAGTGTTATCTCGATTACAAAAAGCAGGATTAACAGTTAATCCCAAAAAGGTAAATTTTGCAGTCCCACAATTTTCGTTTTTAGGTCACATCGTGAAAGCCAAAGGAAAGGTAAGCATTGACCCCGAACGAACCCGTGCAATCAGAGAATTTTTACCCCTGCGAGATGCAAAAGGTATAGCCCGATTTTTGGGAATGGTAAATTATTTCCACAAGTATATTCCCCATCTTGCCGAAATAGCAGCACCGCTGAATGCCTTAAGAAAGAAGGGAGCGAAATTTGAATGGACTGCACCACACCAAAATGCGTTCGAACAACTAAAAGAAAGCATCATATCTCCCCCAGTATTACAACTAGCAGATTTCACGAAACCTTTCGTAGTTCAGACCGACAGTTCAAGTGTAGCTTTAGGTGCAGTCATCTATCAGGAAATAGAAAACAGTAGACTACCGATTAGTTATGCTTCACGAACATTGAATGACCAAGAAAGAAAATATTCCGCATATGAATTGGAATGTTTAGCCATTGTTTTTGCATTTGAGAAGTTTAAACCCTTTCTAGAACATAAAGAATTCCTTTGGAAACTGATAATCAAGCATTATGTTGGTTACTGAATCACCCTAAACAGTTAGGACGTATTGGAAGATGGGTATTGAGGTTAAACTGTTACAACTTCAAAGTGCAGCATATTAAAGGTACACAAAACGTAGTCACTGATACCCTGTCCCGTATGTTCCAGTCGCCCACTAATACTCCCGAAAACAAGGAGAGTCTGGAGACACCCATTGTTAACACCGTAATTACTGAATTCCCCCTTGCTTTTACCAACATTGCTCAATATCAACAACAAGACCCTCTTCTGAAACCGATTATAGAGCAACTTGAGCAAGGAATTAAATCGGATAAATATGTATTAAGTAAAAGAATACTATGCCACAAAATAGGAAATGGAAAGGAATTAAGGATAATTGCCCCTGATGTGATTAAGCCCATGCTGATGGAGTACTTCCATTCATCCACCATTGGAGCCCATATGGGAATCAATAAAACAATACATCGCATTCAAAAGGAATATCATTGGAACAATATGAACAGCGAAATAGCTAATTTCGTAAAAAAGTGTAATTTATGCGCTCTCAGTAAACCGGCAAGAAACAGTCAGGTAAGCCAGTTAATTTCAGAAATCCCTACTACCCCTTTCTATAAACTTTATTTAGACTTTTCAGGTCCCTACCCATGATCTAAATCAGGTAATACTATGCTACTCATATGTGTAGATACGTTCACCAAATTTGTTTGGATGTATCCCATGCGGCGAGCGTTAGCGTCGACGACTGTAAAAATATTACAGGAGAGATTATTTAAAGATTATGGTACACCTATAAGTATAGTGTCAGATAACGGACCACAATTTAAGGCGAAGGAACTTAAGAATATGTGTTTCAAGTTAGGAATAGACCATATTACCACGACTGAGTATCGACCGCAAGGCAATATTGCTGAAAGGTATCTGCGAAACCTCAAATCTGCATTAATCGCCTACCATGCGAACGATCATACGTCTTGGGACCAGAACCTATCCTGGATACAATACGCCTTTAATTCAGCTTATCACGAAGGACATAAGTCTACCCCATTTGAGTTACTGTATAAATACAAACCAAACCACCCCTTGTCCACAAAATGGAAAATACATGACTTGCTACTTCCGCAAATAATGGATAAGCAGATTAAACAAATCTGGAATAAAGCTCGTGCAAATTTAAGAGCGAACTTAGAGAAATCCCGAAAATACCACGAGAGAAATATTCATAACAATAACAATTTATTCTTCGTGTTGTTTAAATTAGAAGCCATCCTTACTATTTCTTTTATGAATTTGCTAACTGCTATAATTTTTTATTGTTCGACTAAGCTTTTCATCATTACTGACATCTTCAGGTCTTAAACAACCTTTTCGTCATTACTGACATCTTCAGGTCTTAAACAACCAAAGACCTGGTTGTTTAAGACCTGAAGATGTCAGTAATGATGAAAAGCTTAGTCGAACAATAAAAAATTATAGCAGTTAGCAAATTCATAAAAGAAATAATAACAATTTAGTTAGGTACCAAGTCGGTGACTTAGTAATGTACAGGACACACCCGACTAGTAGTGCAATTGATAAGACCACATCTAAACTATCATACCGATGGTGTGGTCCTTACCAAATCCAGAAGTACTTAACCCCAGTTACCGTAGTCCTGTACGAACCTGCGACTCGAGAATATGTACGAAGAACACATATTTCGCAGATAAAATTGTATAAAAGGAAAAGAGGAAATAGCATCGCCTAAAATAAAAAGGTGATACTAGGTAGACAAGTTATCTTGTACCTCAGTAACCATGCTAAGTGTTAATCGTAGAATTGGGAATGAGGCCTGATCAACCTTAGATCCTGTTCAGCGAAAGATGAGCAAAAATGAGTAGTCAGATGACCACTAAAGGACCACCAACTGACCACTAAATGAGAAATTATTTAGAAAGTAACTCTAGGAAGAGAGTAACCAAAACCCAAAGAAAAAACCGGTAGTAGATTTAAGTAATAGAAATAAGAAGAAGTTTTGTGTTTTAAAATGTAGACCTTAAGTGTGAATTTTATGTAATAAAAAAAGGTAGTTTGTAAGAATATATATATGTATATTGTTTATACTCAGAAGAAATAAACGTGTATTACACATGCCAATGACTAAGTGAAAGAAAAAGGGAAAAGGAGGAGAGAAATTCCACACAGTAACGGCAAGCATACTCCTAGTACCCCAACTTTCGAATTTTCCTTATTAAGATTCCCCATGTCGATTTTAAGCGGCGGAGTATGTGACGATTTAAAAAAAAAAAAAAAGAAAGTAAGTAAGTACTTTAAATCGCACGATTAAACCAAATACCCCTGAACTAACTCATAATAGTAATGAGAATTAAATTAAAAAAATCTAACTAAATAAGTAATTAAAAAATCGGAATGTAAAAGTTAAGAATAATACAGTTAACCCTTTAGTAAATTTATCATGCGTTGACCTGCCTATTCCGGACACAACGTGCATACCGAACCGGCAGTAAATATCTGTAAATCATAATGTAAATAATTAATAATTTGAAGTCACAAGTAGTAGTTATAATAATCCCTGTAAACTAGACAAGTCTAGATAATTTATTTTGTCTTACTATAAGAATGTATTATAAATAAAGAGTTGGAACTATATTATGGCGGAGTACTCACTCGGCAATCTACCTGTTGTAGCAATGCAAGAGTAACGATGCGGCGTTCAGACTGTAAACACCTCCAAGCGAGGGCTCTTCGGAAAATGTTTGTTTTTAAAATTTTTAATTGAGTGTTAGCTTCCACTAAAAGCGTGGAGAGCTAGTTATATATATATATATATATATATATATATATATATATATATATTACTATAATACTTATAACTATTTTACCTCAAGATGTATTTTTTCTTTAGGGACATGTTTCGGGAGATCCTGTTCTCCCATCTTCAACCTTCGCCATCTTGCTTCTGGTGCAGTATTTGTGTGTTGTCCCTAACATGTCCCTAAAGAAAAAATACATCTTGAGGTAAAATAGTTATAAGTATTATAGTATTATATACATCAAGAAACGGACTGTAGCAGAAAGTGAATGAAATATATATATATATATATATATATATATATATATATATATATAAGATGTAGTGAGGAATTTGTTAAAGAAATGTGGTAATGTAAAAAAAAAATAACTCGTATATAAGGTGATGTCTCAAGTTAATTAAAAAACGAACTCTCGAATATTGTTCGAGTGATGTAATTCAGATAGTAATGTAAAAGAAGAAGGTGCAAACTCCAGTACTACGCTACCAGTAAATATGTGACGTGCACAACTGCAGATACGGACGACTACCACCTAAACAACAGTTACCAGAACCTCCGAGGATTAGCCCGACGTCAGGCAGCATAACATCCATCTCCTCATTAATACACCTAGAGTACTTTCACCGGAAACACGACCCAGATGACTACCCTGACTACCAGAGTATCGAGGATTCACGCCCCAGGACACGGACAGCAAAAGCGTATTTAAGAGGTGACTCGGTGGCTTGTCTACCGAGAATTATGTACATTTAAAATATAAGTTTTCATACATGCCAGAGATCTTTTAAAAGACAATAATCATCTCTAAGCATTAAGTTTTAAAAGAAATGTAACCAGTAATTTCTAAAATCATACGTTGTAACATTAATCTTGAGATATAAGTTTTAATCCCTTAACTAAATAATATCATTCTTCAAATGGTGTTCATGTAACAATGCAACCTTCTTGATAAATAAAGTAAATTTCAGACGTCTTTACTAGATTTAAAGAGACTCGGATCCGAGGTAAAATACGTGATCAGTTTGATCCTTTGTTTGACAGAAAACCCTTTTTAACTATTTCAGTATAAAAAATTTGTATGTAATGGGATCAATATATATCATTTGTTAATAAAGAGATGTCATCTTATTACATATTGAAGTGAGTGCATAAATCAGTGAATATACCTTCCCTTGTGTCCTATAATTATAGTAATTATTATTGCTCTAAGTGTTGTGTTGATTTTCAGTTTGTTACAATGTAGGCAGCCTGTGTAATTGGCTAGCGTCAATTATCACGGGTTCCCTGGATTTTTAACGTAGCCCGGAACGTTATACCTGGTTCCATTGTCCAGACCTGGACGCCTGTCAATAAACTGGTACTGGTGGTTTTACAACCATTTTACAAAAAAGATCATTTTATTGAATATGTGAAATTCCTGCATTTGGATAATAAACAATAAATATTACAGTACTGATATATACTAATTATACTAATTTAAATATAAAGGAGTAAAAATCTATAGTACAATAACCCAAAACCGATTTATTTTGGTATCAAAGATAATAAAGTGATGCAGTTTTTCTGAACTTCCTTTGTGCTGTATATTTTGTGTTGTATTTTTAAAATGCTATGAATGTGTAAATGCAAATATATCTGTGTAAATTGAATACATATTAAAAAGGAACACAATGTGTAGAGAAGGATTGAGATGAAGTGTGGAAGTAAAAACAGTTTGGGAATCTTTCATGTAGACCGATTAGATTGTCATGGTCCATATACAAATTGTTTATAGCTGTAATCAAATAAGAGATGTGAGGACTTGGCATTAAAATAGACCCAATGAGCAGGCTAATTTTTGGAAAATCTCTTTACAAACATTCACTTAAACGCAGTCAGTCATATAATGGGAAAGGCTAGAAAATAGACTAAATACAATTAATTTATTTATCTTTGATTTTAAAAAAGCTAAAATTTTTGTGTGTTAAGTATGGTTTCATAATTGCAACTCTGCACAGGAATAGATTACAGGTGAAATGTAGTCTTCTTGGCACAGTTTATAATGAAAGTAATGCTAAAACAGATTGGACAATTCAACATTTCAAGATACAATGGGTTAAATATAATTACTTCACTACCGACTCGGAACACAAAGTTTTTTATAGGTAAAAACGTAAAAGTTTTACCTTAGCCTTAACCGGTTTTCACTTTTAAAAAGCTTCTTTAGGCTGCCTCTGAAGAAGCTTTTTAAAAGCGAAAACTGGTTAAGGCTAAGGTAAAACTTTAAACTTTTTCGTTTTTACCTATAAAAAACTTTGTGTTCCGAGTCGGTAGTGAAGTAATTATATTTAGTTAAGTAATGGACACGTCATGGACAACGAAATCCAAGAATTTAACAGTTGGTTCGTAAGCTGGGTGATCTTTGTTACCCAATAATTTTAACTGTGTTTTAAAAGTTATCATGCTATTAGACTATGATGAATGTGGTATTCATATCAACTGTGAAAAAATTTGATAATTGAATATGACACTGTTCTGGTAGCTACAGGAAAAATGGTGTTTGCTTTATTGCTAGAGGATCTGACGATCTGAGCGTAAAGGGAGCTGGAGCAGAGCTTAGTATAAATCAGTAGCGGCGGCAACAGTCCTGGAAATGAAAGAAAATAATATTAATTATATAACAGAATAAATAGTTTAGTTATTGAATAATTTGAAATCAGAACAATATTAGTAGGAAAACATGAAGAAAACCATAGCATTGCTTTTGAACTACTGTGCACTTGCACCGTCTTGTGTTGCCAGCTCAGACATCGGCAATGTTTTACTGTGTGTGGTCATTGACCTCGTAGTAGTTGTAACTGTACAAATGGGAGGGAGACACATTCGTCCACCCAATGTGTTGCTGCTGTATAAACCAGCAAAACGCTCAGTTAGCAGGTATGTTCGTTATGGAACCAATGTGCAGCAGTTACTACCTACCTATTTGTATTTTGTTCATTTAGTTGTGTTTCTCTGTTTGTCTTTATTATCATTACTTCGATTATTTGTGTCTCATTTCTTCTGATTAAGTATAATGGAGTTAGATCCCGTTGATCCGGGGCCCTCTTCTTCTGCCAGCAAAACATAGAAAATAGTCTAAAAAGATATTTTAGCTCTAAAAAGAATATTTTGACTCTAAAAACAACACTTGGCACTAAGAAAAATTCAAATTAATTTTTAGGCTAAGTTTTAGGCCTATCATAACCGGCAACAGCTGTTATATACTCATGCCACGCCACTTTTATAAATCCAGATAAAAATAATATCAGAGAAAAGATTCCAATAAATGTTGGAAGTGAAGCTTTAGAATGGACAGAGAAAGTTTTTCTTTAGCTAGCTGATTTTACAATATGATAAGATGGCCAAAGGAATAAGTCAAAGAATATGTAGCACTAAATGTAGTTGAGTGTGAGGATGCTTGTTACAAAATTAGTGGTATTTATCCATGTGATTTGCAGGAAGCATTATTAGAAAGTGACAAGGATCACTCAGAAAATTTTGAACATAATACTACACGTCCTACACTTGATGCATATTGTAGCGTGACAGAAAATCCACTACATTTTAAGTCATGTGAAATCATAAAGTTTAATTACACCAACAAATGTTATAATAATATTGAACGACATTTAAATAAATCAGAGGAATGAACCACAATAAAATAAAAATCCTCACTACATTATATATAAAAACCACTGTTTTAAAAACCAAAGAAAGTATCGAAGCAACTCATCAACTCATAGTATAATATCAGTAAGTTACCCAGGAAGCTCAGAGCAGTAAACCAGTTATATAAGACCATATCAAGAAAAAAGAGACTCAATTAAAGAGTGGTGAATACCAAAATACCCCAAAAACAAGAAGAGGGAAGAATAAAGTTTGTGAACAGGAAGAAAACAATACCCTGAAACCTGTATAGAAGAATAAAGTCAGTTCAGTGAATAAATTAAATACTCCAAACCAAACCTCAGTCGAGATAACACCAAGTACCTTGGTTTACCCAAGAATGAGGAAGGAAGACCAGAAGAGTGAAGACTAGACGAGGGACAAGAATGAAGACTAGAAGAGGAACAAGAATGAAGACCAGAAGGAAGATACGAAGAAGGACAAGAAAGAAGACATGAGGAGAGGAAGAAATAGTATGAAACAAACACCGTAGTAAAACCTATTATTATATAAACTACTATCAACCCCAAACCCACAAAAACTATGCAAAAGAAAGTATAACATACCCAAAATCTTATAAAATGTAATTATTGAGAAAACTAAAGTGCTGTGTAGCGTTATGAGAAGTGCACCGGCTAAAGCTATTGTGTAATAAAGAAAATAAACTAGTCTTAACGGTCCATGATTACTAAAGGTCTGGTCTGAGATAATAAGACTCAAAATATCAGAACCAACAGTGAAAGTGAATTTGTGTAAGTGTTTTTTTTTTAAAATGCAATAAACTTAAAGTTGGTGATACTATAACTTAGTAGTATGCTATATCACAACTTTGATATCTAATAATAAACAGCATAATAAAATAATAAAATGGAAGATTTCCAGTATTTTATTATTTTAATGTAAATCTTTATTTACAAGACATTTGTAAAAAATGATAATAAATAGAGTACAGGAGTTAATGTTTACTGATGTAGGGGATCACAATAATAATGGTTTAAACCAGAAAGGACTGGTATTAATATAGTATTAATAAGTGTAAAATGTTTAAATAGACTGTTTATTCACAGTCCTAAAATCAATGTGTTAATAAATGTATTTGTAAGGTTTATTAGAAAATAAGATTTATGTTATGTGTTTTAAAAAGAATTATGTTTGATAAATAATAGCCAACATACCATTAATAATGTTCTAATGGGTATGCTATGTTAGCTCTAATAGTTAAAAGATATATGTTCAAGCACATATCTGCAATATGTTAAATTGTGCAGATTGCTAAACAATGTTCATAATTATTTATTTTAATAACAGTAGTGTTAATTAACTACTACACCACACAATAAGTTTATAAACCATGTTATTTTCATATAATTGTAATTATGTAAAGTCAGAGGAGGAATTAAGTTTAAATTATTTGAGAAAGAAAGAAATATAAAATTCTAAAATCTAGGCCATTTGGTGAAATCACAGAACCAATATAAACTAGTATAATTCACTTATAAATCCTGTAAACTACCAAGATTTATATAAGATAACTCAATTAACCACTAGTGGAAATGATCCTATGAGTTAAAATGATAATAAGGAAATATACCTTAACATTTTGTAAATTTTCAAAATATATAAATTAATTAATTTTAAAGAGCAATGTCAAATTTACAGATTAACACAAAAAACCAGTTCAAAGGTGTAATTTATATGTATTTAAGGAAAGGAAGAGGAATATGACTAATTAAAATTTATTATAATAGTATTAATAATATTTAAAATGGAGGAATTTTATATAAAAACGGAAATCCAATTTTGAGCCTATATTTCCAAAATGTGAACAAAATTTGTTAATTTCCACAAAATATCTACAGATATGGACTATAATACATCAATTTAAAGGGAATGAGATGATTAAACCGATAATAAGGTTCATAATTCATAAAAGAGATGAATAAAATAGATAAATTCTATATATAATGTAATATTTTATCATGTGTACAGGTAATCGAAAATGTTAACAATACTTTTTCAAAGATTAACTGGGCCAGATTTATGACCAAGTTAATTAGTCTTTTGTTGAATATCAAGCTGGACAGTTGTGTAAAGAACGTTTCTTTAAATCGAGAAAAATGGTATTAGCGTTTAGCCATTGAAATAAGTGAACGAGAGTTAGACGGTTTAGACACTTTTTAAAGCTAAAGCTGTTAATACATTCACGACAATAGTGAAAACAAACACTTAACTCCATAATACGAGTGATAGAAACAAGTAAAACACTATATCTCAACTGATTTATTCTGCAATTCCTAACCAATAACTTGAAAACTTAACCGCAGAAGTTGAACACATAGAAAATAAACTAACTAACACAAGTTTACACAGAACACTTCACCAGAATACACCAAATAGATTAACAGACATATTACACCAGTGCGGGGACATTTTAAACCTTAATAAAGGGAATTTTATTGTGATTTTCTGACACGACGCATATGCTGTAACTTAGTCCAACTCGAGTAGCGGCCATCTTGAAAACGGAGTCTGCTAACCATATCGCAGTGACGTCAGTCTTCATTGGTTTGACAAAACATTTATATTTAAATATTATATACTGAAATTATTTAAATACTATTGAATAGTAATTATTGTATTTATTTTTAATTGTTAATGTTATACTTTCCGTCACCCTTCTCTGACTATTAATTCTAATCGCTCAAAGAACCTGTCTTTTAATATAATATATCATAAAAATTGTTCTGTATGACACAATCGATAATTCCCGAGACAGAGTCAATAATTGCTCTCCATCGATAAAATATCGATTATTTATTTAAAATTGTCAATAAATCTTTATATTTCCATTATTTCGTATCTGTTATTTATTTCACAGGGTAATTTAAGGGTATTTATAAGGCTGAAGGACTTAAGTACGAAGAATATATTCTATCTGAACAAGATATTGGACCAGTCAGAAAAGTCACCAATCGATTATTACCTGGAGTTAATCTATTTAACTCCAGACTTGGTGCAAATCTTCAAGAAGTGCTCGACGGTCAATAAATACCTACCTGTTATTAAAATTTTACAGAACTTTCTTAAAACAGATGTATTTCTCATTTAAACACATTGATTAACATAACAAAATTATTTTATTATTTGAAAATTCTATTTTTATTGAATTTTCCATATACATTTTATTCTTTTGTAACGACCGGCATACAGGGTCTTCTTACAAAGTGGCGTCCAACTTAGAGGGCTTGAATAGATAAGCCTGGCAGCGGTTATCCAGTCAGGAAGAAGGGCAACAACGATATAAATCAAAATGGCAGAATTTACACCAAAAGAAATGGAGATGATGGATAAAATAAAAGAAATGTTCCAACAAATAGTGGACAAGCACAAACAGTTAAATCAATCCTTGGTGGAAAATTTAAGCAAGAAAATGGATGACAGCAACCGATCCTTAAGGGAAATGAATAAGAACCTCGGATCCAAACTAGACGAATTACATAAAACCAACACATCCAGGAATGAGAAGATGGATGAGCACATTAAAGAAATGAGAGAGGACAGATTAAAGGGAGAAGAATTAAGAAAGGAGAAGACCGAAGAAATAAAAAATGATAGCCAACCAGAATCAGAAGAAGTAATAAATGATAAAATGCTGGAAGATAGCCAACCAGAACCAGAAGAAATACCAAATGACAAAACAGAGGATCCAGTTGTAGTATTGCCTGAGAAGAAAACTAATGGGAATAAAGAAAATACTACAGATATGGAAGTAGAACCAAGGGAAAGGAGGACAACGCTTCCAAGGAAATTAAGGAAAACCAAGGAAGAAATAGAAATGATGAACCATGGTTTAATGGATGTCAATAATATTCCAGTTACCGACCATGAAGAAATCAGTAATTACAGAAATTTCGGAAGGAGATTCAAGGTAATCTCAGAAATAATTTACCACAAAACAGTAGTCTACCAATGGGGAAGGACCAGAAGTAAACGGAATACTACATGTGGACTAGATCAGTTCCAGTGCGGAACTAAATGGTGTATTTCAGAAAGATGGAAATATAACATCTTATCAGACTGTGACGATGGCACTGGTGAATCACCAGAGTGTGTTCCATTAGTGCGCCATCCAGGACTATTCCAGTGTACAATTACACAAAAAGGTATACCTTCCGGATGGATATGTGATGATGAACCAGATTATGGGGATTCAGAGAAGCAAATAATTGATAAACCAGATGAAGACCCTCACAGATATTTTTCAGGTCATACAGCATATGGACCAGAGACCTATTGGAATATAAGACAATATAATAATGGGAACAATACTAATTACAATGATAATAATAATACGTGTCCAAATTATCAAAACCCGAATCGACCCTCTAATGGTTATCAGTGTAACCGCAATCCCTACACTAATAATGCAAATAGTCAGAGAAGCCCTAATTATGGTAATAGTCCTTACCCTAATAATACCAATCGTACGGGTCCCAATAATGGTAATTTTAATAATAATAGGTATCCTCGCCCTAGAGTGAACTTCATACGAGCCACAGAAGGAAGACAGCGAGGATTCAACCACAATCGACGAAGCAATTACCGAAGATACGATGAAAGGCGGAGGAGCCTAGAACGGGACCAACCGAGGTACTATCTGGCGAGTAGGAGCAATAGTTTGGACTTAACCAGCCAAATTCTAAAACAATGGTAAGATCACCTTACATAAAAAAATATTTGAAGAAAATTTTATGGCAAGAATATAAGAAGAAGATAGAATTTAAAAACCTCCAAATTCAAAAAACAAATGTAAGCCCATTACATACAATTTATTTGAAAGAAATTATTTAAAAAGAATAATAACATAGGAAGAAGTTAGAATAAATAAACCTCTAAATTCTAAACACAATATAAGCCAATTATATACAATTTATTTGAAGGAAATTATTTGAAAAGAAGAATAATATAAGAAGAGTTTGGACTTAACCAGCCAAATTCTAAAAAGAAATATAAGCCCATATTATCTACAATTATTAGAAAATTTTATGGCAATGATAAAAGAAGAGTTTAGAATATAAAACCAGCCAAATTCTAAAAAGAAATATGAGCACATATTACCTAAAATATATTAGAAAATTTTATGGCAATGATAAAAGAAGAGTTTAGAATATAAAATCAGCCAAATTCTAAAAAGAAATATAAGCACATATTATCTACAATTATTAGAAAATTTTATGGCAAGAATATAAGAAGAAGATAGAATTTAAAAATCCCCAAAATTCTAAAAACAATGTAAGCCAATTACATACAATTTATTTGAGAAGAAACATTTTAGAAGAAGATATATAAAACAGAATTTTGAATGTAAATTATCCCCAAAATTCCAAAATACATGTAAGCCAACCTTACATCAAGATTATTTAAAGGAAAACCATTTAGAAGATATGCATAAGAATAAGATAGAATTTAAAAACCTCTAAATTCTAAAAACAAATGTAAGCCCACCTTACATAACAAATATTTGAAGAAAAACTTTATGGCTATAATGTAATAATAAAGAAGGAGAGAAATTAGAAATAAAACCATCTAAAGTCAAAAACAAGTAAGGACAGTTTACTAAATATTTATTTGAAGAGAAACATTTTGACAATAATACCAAGAGAGTTTGGAAAAATAAAACCAACCTAAACACCTGTAAGCCCACCTTACATACAAATTATTTGAGAAAACTTCACGGAATAATATAAGACGAGTGAATTTTGAATTATGAATAAACCAAGTTTCCAAACCAAGTATAAATACAACTTACCAACCAATTATTGATAAAACACTATGGTGAGATAAACAGAAGAGATTTCATACCATATTTATGGTAAGCATAGAGTATAATTACCATGGTAACAAAGGATCATAATGGGATGAAGAAAGGAAACAGATTTAGAATTAAAACAAATAATTCTGGACAATATGATCATGTCTAAGTTCACTATGAAGAGTAAAAACCTTTCCATAAAATGATGCTAAAGGAAATAAAAAAGAAAAATTTCTTTAATACGATTTGAGTGATTGAATAATAAAGTACAAAAACTTCTTTGAAATTATGAGAGAATGAAACTTTGAAGTGGTATGAGGAGAAATTATAACCTCATTATTAAATTAATAAAAAACCGTCATTCGAAGGTATAATAACAATGACAGGAATAAGGTGAAAATAATGTCAAAGATTTATGTAATTAAACGAATTAATATAAAATGATTTATGAATTAAATATCAATTATGATAATGATAGTTATACAAATTCTAGAAAATAGAACAAGTGGAATTTTAAGAACAAAGAAACAGTCTAAAAATGTCATAAAGATATGCTACTATAAATAATGCAGAATATAAAAAAAAAAACCAGAAGGTAATAAAGAAATTATAACCAAAAGATTTATATGATAAGAAACGTTGAATAATGTAATAATAGAAGAGCTTCCTACCATAATATCAAATGAAAGAAACATCCAGATAATGAGTCAGATGAACAACTGAGATAGCAATATTAAAACCTCTGAGAAGTATAATAAGTAATAAGTGAAGTATCCCAAAGATATTTTTTAAATAGTAACAAATGTGTACTATTCTGAATAATTTTTTTAATCTGTCTGATGATAATTCCAGCAGGATTAATATGTTTTTTGAGCAGAGATGATTTGCCTCTGTACTCAAATATGTGTGAAGTATTGGACAGCAGAGGAAAGTAGCGTACAGTGCCTCTCTGAACTGAACCAGCTCACAAAGTAGGGAACGATAGGGAGGAAATATCCCAAGGAGAAAATACTAAGAAGAAATATGAAAATGAAATAATAAATATGAAACTCAGATGACTATTACTATCAAGGAAGATCAAGAGAGAATGATATAAACTCAAATATAAATAAGAAAATTTTAAAATGGAAGGAAGTCCAAAATAATAACAAACCTTGAATAATTATCATAAGCAATTGTTTCAGACAAAGCAAGTATAGTCTGAAAAAATTACTTCTGGAGAAGGGCATTCTGTAGCGTGACAGAAAATCCACTACATTTTAAGTCATGTGAAATCATAAAGTTTAATTACACCAACAAATGTTATAATAATATTGAACGACATTTAAATAAATCAGAGGAATGAACCACAATAAAATAAAAATCCTCACTACATTATATATAAAAACCACTGTTTTAAAAACCAAAGAAAGTATCGAAGCAACTCATCAACTCATAGTATAATATCAGTAAGTTACCCAGGAAGCTCAGAGCAGTAAACCAGTTATATAAGACCATATCAAGAAAAAAGAGACTCAATTAAAGAGTGGTGAATACCAAAATACCCCAAAAACAAGAAGAGGGAAGAATAAAGTTTGTGAACAGGAAGAAAACAATACCCTGAAACCTGTATAGAAGAATAAAGTCAGTTCAGTGAATAAATTAAATACTCCAAACCAAACCTCAGTCGAGATAACACCAAGTACCTTGGTTTACCCAAGAATGAGGAAGGAAGACCAGAAGAGTGAAGACTAGACGAGGGACAAGAATGAAGACTAGAAGAGGAACAAGAATGAAGACCAGAAGGAAGATACGAAGAAGGACAAGAAAGAAGACATGAGGAGAGGAAGAAATAGTATGAAACAAACACCGTAGTAAAACCTATTATTATATAAACTACTATCAACCCCAAACCCACAAAAACTATGCAAAAGAAAGTATAACATACCCAAAATCTTATAAAATGTAATTATTGAGAAAACTAAAGTGCTGTGTAGCGTTATGAGAAGTGCACCGGCTAAAGCTATTGTGTAATAAAGAAAATAAACTAGTCTTAACGGTCCATGATTACTAAAGGTCTGGTCTGAGATAATAAGACTCAAAATATCAGAACCAACAGTGAAAGTGAATTTGTGTAAGTGTTTTTTTTTTAAAATGCAATAAACTTAAAGTTGGTGATACTATAACTTAGTAGTATGCTATATCACAACTTTGATATCTAATAATAAACAGCATAATAAAATAATAAAATGGAAGATTTCCAGTATTTTATTATTTTAATGTAAATCTTTATTTACAAGACATTTGTAAAAAATGATAATAAATAGAGTACGGGAGTTAATGTTTACTGATGTAGGGGATCACAATAATAATGGTTTAAACCAGAAAGGACTGGTATTAATATAGTATTAATAAGTGTAAAATGTTTAAATAGACTGTTTATTCACAGTCCTAAAATCAATGTGTTAATAAATGTATTTGTAAGGTTTATTAGAAAATAAGATTTATGTTATGTGTTTTAAAAAGAATTATGTTTGATAAATAATAGCCAACATACCATTAATAATGTTCTAATGGGTATGCTATGTTAGCTCTAATAGTTAAAAGATATATGTTCAAGCCATATCTGCAATATGTTAAATTGTGCAGATTGCTAAACAATGTTCATAATTATTTATTTTAATAACAGTAGTGTTAATGAACTACTACACCACACAATAAGTTTATAAACCATGTTATTTTCATATAATTGTAATTATGTAAAGTCAGAGGAGGAATTAAGTTTAAATTATTTGAGAAAGAAAGAAATATAAAATTCTAAAATCTAGGCCATTTGGTGAAATCACAGAACCAATATAAACTAGTATAATTCACTTATAAATCCTGTAAACTACCAAGATTTATATAAGATAACTCAATTAACCACTAGTGGAAATGATCCTATGAGTTAAAATGATAATAAGGAAATATACCTTAACATTTTGTAAATTTTCAAAATATATAAATTAATTAATTTTAAAGAGCAATGTCAAATTTACAGATTAACACAAAAAACCAGTTCAAAGGTGTAATTTATATGTATTTAAGGAAAGGAAGAGGAATATGACTAATTAAAATTTATTATAATAGTATTAATAATATTTAAAATGGAGGAATTTTATATAAAAACGGAAATCCAATTTTGAGCCTATATTTCCAAAATGTGAACAAAATTTGTTAATTTCCACAAAATATCTACAGATATGGACTATAATACATCAATTTAAAGGGAATGAGATGATTAAACCGATAATAAGGTTCATAATTCATAAAAGAGATGAATAAAATAGATAAATTCTATATATAATGTAATATTTTATCATGTGTACAGGTAATCGAAAATGTTAACAATACTTTTTCAAAGATTAACTGGGCCAGATTAATGACCAAGTTAATTAGTCTTTTGTTGAATATCAAGCTGGACAGTTGTGTAAAGAACGTTTCTTTAAATCGAGAAAAATGGTATTAGCGTTTAGCCATTGAAATAAGTGAACGAGAGTTAGACGGTTTAGACACTTTTTAAAGCTAAAGCTGTTAATACATTCACGACAATAGTGAAAACAAACACTTAACTCCATAATACGAGTGATAGAAACAAGTAAAACACTATATCTCAACTGATTTATTCTGCAATTCCTAACCAATAACTTGAAAACTTAACCGCAGAAGTTGAACACATAGAAAATAAACTAACTAACACAAGTTTACACAGAACACTTCACCAGAATACACCAAATAGATTAACAGACATATTACACCAGTGCGGGGACATTTTAAACCTTAATAAAGGGAATTTTATTGTGATTTTCTGACACGACGCATATGCTGTAACTTAGTCCAACTCGAGTAGCGGCCATCTTGAAAACAGAGTCTGCTAACCATATCGCAGTGACGTCAGTCTTCATTGGTTTGACAAAACATTTATATTTAAATATTATATACTGAAATTATTTAAATACTATTGAATAGTAATTATTGTATTTATTTTTAATTGTTAATGTTATACTTTCCGTCACCCTTCTCTGACTATTAATTCTAATCGCTCAAAGAACCTGTCTTTTAATATAATATATCATAAAAATTGTTCTGTATGACACAATCGATAATTCCCGAGACAGAGTCAATAATTGCTCTCCATCGATAAAATATCGATTATTTATTTAAAATTGTCAATAAATCTTTATATTTCCATTATTTCGTATCTGTTATTTATTTCACAGGGTAATTTAAGGGTATTTATAAGGCTGAAGGACTTAAGTACGAAGAATATATTCTATCTGAACAAGATATTGGACCAGTCAGAAAAGTCACCAATCGATTATTACCTGGAGTTAATCTATTTAACTCCAGACTTGGTGCAAATCTTCAAGAAGTGCTCGACGGTCAATAAATACCTACCTGTTATTAAAATTTTACAGAACTTTCTTAAAACAGATGTATTTCTCATTTAAACACATTGATTAACATAACAAAATTATTTTATTATTTGAAAATTCTATTTTTATTGAATTTTCCATATACATTTTATTCTTTTGTAACGACCGGCATACAGGGTCTTGTTACAATATACAAAGAACGTTACAGCACACATCTTAATTGACACAGAACCAGAAATATCGGCTGGTAGTGAAAATTGTATTCTAAGAACTAATAATTACTTTAAAGACACTGCAATATTACCTACGAATAAAGTACAGATCCAGCCAGCGGATAAAAATAAAACAGTAGCCACTGAACAAGTATATATTACATTTAAATACGATGAACTGGAAGTAGTTCCAATCCCATACTCCTGCTAGCTAACTTGATCTGAGCCTGACATTTCATCAGAATATCGATTCCATTACACATTAGTTTCTTTATTATTATTGCCGGACTATTCACTTCCAGTTCATCGTATTTAAATGTAATATATAGGCCTACTTGTTCAGTGGCTACTGTTTTATTTTTATCCGCTGGCTGGATCTGTACTTTATTCGTGGGTAATATTGCAGTGTTTTTAAAGTAATTGTTAGTTCTTTAAATAAAATTTTTACTACCAGCCGATATTTCTGGTTCTGTGTCAATTAAGATGTGTGCTGTAACGTTCTTTGTATATGCATCAAGTGTAGGACGTGTAGTATTATGTTCAAAAATTTTCGAGTGATCCTTGTCACTTTCTAATAATGCTTCCCGCAAATCACATGGATAAATACCACTAATTTTGTAACAAGCATCCTCACACTCAAATACGTTATTACTACATTTAGTGCTACGACTTATAGTGATTTTATTGTCTTTATCCAAATCCGTGCTAGTGCTATAGTGATGTTTATGGATTAGTGCTTTTGGTTCAGTATCCACAGCTTCTAATACTGTAGGTGAGTACTTATTATTATTCTCTATTGGTTCTAATTCCGTCTTTTGTTGGTTTAGTAGCGGTGTATTAGATTGTATATGATCTTGACAGCTTGTAATGGTGTTCTGTTGTGCTGTATCCGGTTTATCTGATGGCTTATGAGTGTCGTATGTGTATTGAACTTTCGCTATGGGTGTTACCTCCTCCCATTGTTTTTTGACTTCCACAGAACGTTAATATTTAATATATTTCAGAATAAAATGTTACAAAAATTTAAATCTATAAGAACAAAACTTTCATTTTTGCTATAGAGATTAGTTTTTGTGTTTTTTAGCACTAACACAAAAATTCAAAGAGCAATAAAACAAGAAATCTTTAAAACACTTTAATATTTCCTAAAGTGCACATTGAAAGTTGGTTTCCACAGGTTAAAGGAATTAATAAATACGGTGTGCAGGTTTTCGTACTTTTAAAATGCATTCTGAATTTACTTTAGGAGCATGTCATTTTTCTTTATACAAATTTAAACATTAAAATGCAAAAATATTTTTAAACACAAAACAATGAAAATTTTAACATTTGATGGAAAAATTACTATCTTCTGTTTTTACCAATAAAAAGTTACTCTTAATATTATAAAAAGAATTGGAACTACTTATGTAAAAACTCATGTATTTTTTGTTAGTTATAAAACTACATTTTAGTTTATTCAGTATCAAGCAATATTCTAAGTTTTTGCATTAAGTTGGTGTATTGCTTATATTTTGTGTTTTTATGTAAGATGGTATTGTTTTTTCTAACTATAGAAATATTTTATAATATTACTCTACTGTTCATAAAATTACTTATTATTTGGTTACACTAAAAACAATGTTTATGATATTTAGCCAAATTCCTACACTGAGCAAACTATAGGTGTACCGGTACCTCAAACAAAAAAATTTCCAGTGCTCATTTGCTAGGTTGGTGGAGAAGGCTCTCACCCTCATCGTGTCTGTTAAAAAGCTTGAAAGCTGTGTAATCACTCATAGTGAGCCTGAATAACCACGTTATTAAGTTAGATGTCTATACATATTTATGAATAATTTATGATTTGTTTTAATTTATGGGATTTCTGTACAAATATATTTAGTTTGCATTTAGTATTTTATTATAGTAATTACAACTCATAATGGATTATGTACTTTAGTTTATGTTGGTTTTTTGACGTTGTATTACCATTCATTGTCACATTGTTACTGTAGCATGCTATATATTTTTTATAAATGATATTGTCATCAAACAGTAAGCTAGCTCCTAAAACGTTAGGATTTAAATAGATTTGCTGCCAATACAATTGAATGCTCCTGATAGGAACAAGTGATACAATTGCTTAGAGAATTCTCTATCTAAGTGACATAAATAAATACAGGTGAGAGGGTTAAAATATTTTTTTATATTGACGAAACATATGTTCAGGCATCACATTCAGTATCTTCATGTTGGCAAGTATACTTCTGATGAGGTCAGTATAACAATGAAAATTGGGAAAGGTAATAGACTTATTATAGTTCACTGTGGGCGAAAGGGTACCGTAGCTTTTTTAACAATGGACTTATAATATTTAAATCTTTGTGAGCATCTGGGGACTACCATAGGTCTATGAGTTTTTATAATTTCAGTAAGTTTTGTAACTTCTAAACAATGGATTTCCGAATATTAAAATCCTTCTTTCTGTGTGTGATGAAATTTCATTAAAAATACAAATATTCGTCTCCAAATAATGACATTCAAATATCTCAATAATAAAATTGAGATGACATTCTGGTTTTTAGTTTTTAGTAATAAAGATAAAATCAAGTGTTCTGATTCCCAGACAGTTGTACAGAAGACTGTTCTATAAATTCAGTCGTTTGATGAGTATTTCAATAATATGTGAAGGTTTTATTGTATTTCTTTCATAGGAAGGTTATTCCATTCTGGAAAGTTTCTATTATGGATAACGATATTAAATGTTTTGTTTTAGATAAGTTATGTGTAAAATTAAATACTGTACTTTAATAACTTTAGTTTGTCTGCAATAACTTCCTATAATTGTGTTCAAGTTTCTTCTACATAAGACATAGGACAAGTCAGGTAACTTATTTGAACAGGAAACTAGTAAGCACCCTGAGCTGAAAAACTTGCTCACTATTTTGAATGAAATACATTTATTGGGTAAAAATCAACTTAATTCATTTAATTTTTTTTTAAAGCTGTGAGTAAATTTCTCCCTATGTATGATTCTTAGTGTTAGCTGAGAAACACCATGAGGAGGTGAACATATCATTACCATGGTTAATGAATGTTTTACTGTAACTTTAAAAAGTAAAAGAAAAAATTTACAAAATGTAATCTACTGTTTTTGTAGTGAAATAACAATTGTAAAGCAAACAATCATTATTACTTTTTATTATTATGAAGTCAATAAGCACTATAAATCCTGATCACTGCATTGGTTTTACTTAGTTACATTTATAACCATAATGTCTATAGGACAGACAATTTAGTCCTAGCTTTTAAGTTTGTGTATGTTTCTTTAAATATCTGTAGACCTACATGTAGTACTCATTACAATATATATATTGCAACTGTTGTAACGCCCTGGGCTGGGGCCTCACAAAGTGAAGACACCAGTCGTGCGGACAGGATAGCTGTGGGAATGGCTCGTTATTAAATAAGGCATTTACTTAGATTAATAATATTTCTTTAATTCATTAGAGTTAACTACGTTCGTTAACAAGTTTTATCTTGATGAACAAATGACAATAATGACAATACAAATGAACAAAATAACAATAATTGAAGGGACATACTCTTGTTACAATAATTCTATTGAGTGTTTTCATTAAGACATAACATTATATATAAAAAAAAACATTCTTTATTACTGACTATTTTTTATTAAAACATTATAAAAGCTTTACTAACTATATTTCGGAATTTGGTATGTTACCGCTTTAAATTAGGCATAAATGATTAAGATATCAATTATACATATTCCTTAACAAATTTAGAACACTACTGAGCACTTCTGAGTATAAATATTTCATTATCCAAAATCGATTAATGCTTTAAGTTTGAACTAAGTAAAACAAAAACAAAGTTGTAATTACGCTTTTGATGTGGCTCCATCGTAGACAGAAGATGCATGGATAGTGCGCAAGGACGCCAAAAAGTGAACAAGTGAAAAAAGAGAGTGTGTACTTTTCAGTGCTCTCATCAGTTTTATACCCTGCATGACGCAAAAAGTCTCTATGAGTTAACGCCCAAAATTCAGCCAATCAGAACTGGACTCTGCACGTGTCTCGAAACTTAGGTCACACAAGAGGACAATTTGACATTGATTTTTGTGAACCAAAGCGGAATTCGTTCGCAAGCCTGGTTGATAACTCGCTACACGTGCCACGATAAAAATGGTCAGCACACTTACTCACAATCACTTAGTTTGTTCCTTAAAATAATTCTTAAGATAAAATAAAATAATACATTGAGTAGTTTGAGTATGAGTAGAATCCTCATTTACAATTATATATAAAATCATAACGTGGAATATGCTAGGCACAACATCCCTCCCTACTTTACAAAAGGAAAGTACGGGACGTACTTTGGTTTTCAAAATTTATCCAAAGTATAAACAACTTGCAGTTTTATTTAAGCTCAACGTTCATGGAATGTACTACAATATATACAGTAAGTAGTATAGTAGTATTACCTACTCTATTTACATCATGAAATCTACATGTAAACAAACCAACAAAACAAAAAGATAAGACTGCGCCGTCTATGGTCAGTCATTGCTATCGCTAAGCAGCTGTACACGCTCAGCTGTGTGTAGTTAACACATTGTGTCGATGTACACATTTATATATATATATATATATATATATATATATCATGCGATATTTACAATACTACATAATTGTCCAAACTTTCTAATACAATACTATATAATTGTCTCTTTTTCTATTTAAACATAATTTTATCTGTTACATTCAAAACAAAAAGTGCTGAATATAATGAGACTCAAAATTTTGTTTTCCTTAGGTATGTTCACAAATATTATAATAATTATTATTTTTTCTTGTTTACATTTTTCTTACGTACTTCTCAATTCTGTATGTAGGTTCAATACATTGCTTTATTAAACAAACAAACTCTTTAATTTATAATTGAGAATGTGCAACTCTAACACCTGGTTTTACGTAGACTGCTGTAACATTCATTCCGTCTGGCGAAGTTATCTCTGGAACTTTCTCTCTGCTGCTTCTTGTGTTGCCTCAGCACTCGATATCGTTGCTGGTATGAGAGTAGAAGTTAGACATTTGGATACTGACTTGGTTCGGTAGACGAGATATAGTAGCAATGCTGATCCAATAATTATGACGGTAAAGCCATCGGCATAGCGAATAGATTGTTCGTTTCATGATTGTTGCTTTTCTTGCTGTATCTCTTGGATATCGTTAATAAGTCAGTTCAGTGAAACGTCATCGAAGTAGTTGTGTATCCCATGCAGTACTTCTTCGATATTCAATTCTGTAACATCTGAAATCTTCATGTGAGTGACATTATTTGTTAAATTTTAGCTTCGAATGGACTAATCAAAGAGGATATTGGTGGTTCAATCATGAGAGGCTTAGTAAGGTTATATATACTTCGTCCATAGGTATGTGGTAATAAGGTAAAATATTTGGAATATATATGACAATGGTGTGGATTAAGAAGAACTCCTCTCTCCTTAAGAATCTCGGTCTTAGTGTCTTGATCGCATCTCCAGGTAAATCGTATCGGTTCTGGTGCACTAAATATACCATAATTATCCACGCATCCTTGTTCGGCATCTGATGTAGAATTGGACGGTTGAAATTCTGTATAACCTTTTTCTCACATTGAACACGAACACTGCTGGTCTCTCCAACAAATAATGCATAGATACAACTGTCGTTATGGTACGAATACAAAGGTATATTGGCTGGACACACACTATACTTGGAACCTCTGCACGCAATTACATCTTTGTGTGTAAGTTCAACATACTCTTGTCGCATTTTAGTTGATGCTAAGTACTCAGTATTGCTCTTTACATATATACACTTATCGATAGAAGGTTCTCTATATGGCAAGGACTTTGCAGAATACAAGTCTAGTAATCTGTTTTCTGTTTTTAAAGGAATTTCTATAATCAGTTGAATATATTTCGTTTGATATATATTATGAACATTCATTTGAATTAGCAGATGTTAATTCATAATAAATATACATCTCTTCTAATTTAGTACTTATATTATAATTATACACCTCGTTATCATTAATAGCTTAGCAAGTGCATATTTCTATTTTTAACATATTTGCGACAGTACGCAAGCGACTGACTTCGAGTTAATGAGTCCTTGGCTTGCTAAAGGAATAATTGCTATTGTATGAAAAACAATAATAATTACATACGTGGTAATCTAGGTCGGAGGTTGTAAGATGAAGATGGAGATTCAGACAAGGATATTGGTCGATTAGGATGCCATTCAGGATCGTTAGGTGTAGGTGGTGAAGGTGGAGATAGTGCTAAACTATCTTCAAATTCAATAGGCATAATATCTAAAATAGGTTCATCTTCTTCAATCGTTACTATAGGCATATGTCTCCTCACTTGTTCATCGGTTAAAACATTTGTATCGCAAACTTCAATGTCATCAAACCTTGACCCTGTACTTGATTCGTTATCACTATTTTCAAATGTAACAGATGTTTTTCTTGTGTGTTGCTGACTCCATGGTTTCTTATGTCAACCTATACCACAACAGGAGATAGATATGTCTGCTTAACGTATCACAATTTGCCACTAGCCAAATCTAGCGTAGTGCAATATTTAGAATTTCCCAAACAATCTAACGTCTCAACAATATTTGGGAATGGATAAGCATCCCCTTTTGTTATACTATTTAACGCTCTATAATCAACACGAAACCTGTACTTAGGTATACCGTCTGGATTCTTTTTCGGAACTATCACAACTGGACTACTCCACGGTGAGTTTGAAGGTTTTATTACATCTTTCTCTAACATCTCGGTTATATGACTCTGTATCACACTCTTCATAGACTCAGGAAGTCTGTAAGGTTTCTTTTTAATCGGTAAACTGTCACCAGTATGTATTTTATGCTTTATATCTACAAGACACCCTCTATGCTCCGGATCCTCACGGAACAAATCTCTATACTTTAATAACACTGGTTTCAAAACTTCACTGTCACTCTCAGACAAGTGCTTTAATTTCCCTAATATTAATTCATCAATATTCTCATTACTACCAAAATTATCATCACTATTATGTTTCTCATGTTCTAGAACATCAACAACTCTTACACTTCCATAAACTTCAGGCTGGTATTTCTCTGCCAGACCGAACGTAATTCCCTTTTGAATTACAAGTGGTTCTCCACTAAAATTAACAACTTTAACAACTACATTGTTATCGGTGTCTACAGTACTCAGTACACGGGCAACTCTTATACCCTACACATCTAATTCTCGTGGTTCTACTAAAACCTCTCGTGGCACCGGAATGTCATGTAGACCGACTATTCGGCAATTTACTAATACCTCACTTAAGGGTGGTAACTCTTGCTCGGAAGCATTCATGACACACCAAAATTCTGCATCATTCCCGACAAAATTACAACGAGTTATAGGCTGGCCAGGCCCACAACCGTTAGTAATATCAGTGGAGACTACCCCGCAATCCTCTACACCAGAGTCGAGTGATATGACTACCAAGTTATTATTCAAACTCAGGCATCGTGATGGCAAGTCTATTATTGCACCCAGTGACTTTAGTAAATCGAGGCCTAGTATACTGTATTCTGTAGATTCTGTAGTGGAATGGAGTGCCTTTGTGTGTTCAATGTATCTTTGTTTGAAGCAACGTCTGCAAAGAATCCACCTTTGCAAACCACCTCATTGAAGCAAACCACACATACAAAAACATCGACAATAACATGAACATTCTACACGTACACACAAAAGGCCGAAAACTAGAGACTCTAGAACAATTGGAAATATACAAACACACGAAAACAAATAAAAACAACATCCTAAACGAACAGACACAATTCAAATCACACGCATTATTTGTACATATCACACCCCACACACACAACATCGATCTTTCGAAAATGAATTCCGTCGCCAACAACAAGACGGACAGTGCTACTAGCGGCAACCTCTGAAGAAGCTTTTTAAAAATGAAAACCGGTTCAGGTTGTAAGGTAAAACTTTTACGTTTTTACCCATAAAAAGTTTTGTAATCCGAGTCGTAGTGAAATAATTATATTTAGTTAAGTAACGGACACATCATGGACAATGAAATCCAAGAATTTAAATTAAAACATTAACAATTACTATTGTCTTATTACTTTATAATATAAAATTTTTTCTTAAAAATTTGTTTTTCAGTAATTGAGTCTATTTGCAGGTTTTACATATATGTTACTTGTTTGCTGAATTCCGACAGTTTGCGTAGACACCATGTGCTCCCCGCTGCTTGACTGGACAGCTGTGACTGCACATTGACCGATGACTGCTATGCTGACAATTCACGTCTTTGCACCCACGCACACTGCGATATGAACTGTTATTGTTTATAATTTTAAACTCACTTAATCTGAGGGATTAAAACTGGATAAAATAGATCGTGTATTGAGCTTAGACAAAATTCCGGCTTCTTGAAGTGTTCTCGTGTTACTATCAAAATATCTCAGCAGATATTTTGCCCCTAGCGGAAATCTTCTACTGTACGCAGGAAAGCACTAGAATGATCTATTTTTTATTTGAGTTCTCTAAGAGGTAATGGTTACGAAGACCTCGAACCATGAACCAACTTCTAAGTCTAAAGGAAAACGACCTGTCTTGTCACGAAAAACTCGTGACAGTGAGTATGTCTTTCTATGACGATTCTTTGGAAGAAACTGAATGGTCCATCTGCTGAAAGCGCCCATCTCAAATAAATTTTAGACCTTCTGATTGGAGAAAAATCTAACAACGTCTAGCAAACCTAGCAATATATATATATTGCAACAGAACACAGGATGTAAGTCCATATAATTGGAATACTAATGCTGTAACACATTTTCTGACGGCCATAGATATGTTTTAAATTGATTTTGTTCTTTCCTTTGTAAAGTAGTCATAAGTTTTGAACCAAGCTACTGTATGTTTAAAAAAGTATGTTATGTGAAAATGTTCATAATTTTGTACTCTTTTATGTCATGTGAAATATTGGTGTGTAGTGCGCGGGTGTACGTGTGATTCACATTTTATTTAATAACTTCGTTGAAAATTAACATTTTGTTTTGAAACTTGGACAGGGTATTATCACGGTTATAAGCTACATTTGCCATATACTCTATTCTCCATAACTATAATTTTTATGTTTTTTTTTAAAATGAAATAAGTTCTTCTTTATTTTGTTATCTCCTAGAGAGTAATAAAATTTGTAGATTAAATCTAGACAGCCATTTGCAGAATCGGACAGAGTTTTAACTTGAGTTCAGTCTATCAGTGTGCAAATCTATGATGTTGCTAGATTTTTCACCAATCAGAAAATCTAAAAATTATTTGGGATAGTTGCTTACAGCGGATGGATCAGTCAGTCGGTTCTGAAGTCTTGCCATAAAAAGATGTACTCGCTGTCACGAGATTTTTGTAACAAGACAAGTCGATTTCCATGGGACTTAGTAGTAGGTACGGTACGAGTTCTTCGTTACCATTGCCATTGTAGAACTCAAATATTTAAATAGATCAATTTCTAGTGCTTTTTCACAAAGAGTGGAAGATTTATGGATTAAGGCAGAATACCTACCATCAGCGCCGGCCTTAGCCATCCGGGCACCCCGGGCGAGATATTCTTCAGCGCCCTTTATTTCTTATTATTAACCCTTATTATTATTTCTTAAATTATTAAGAGTATTCAAGTTATAAACAATAACAGTACCATATCACTGTGTGTGTGTGTGTGTGTGTGTGTGATAATACATAGATATTCAATGGGGTGATCTTCAGTTGGTCGACGTTCAGATGAGCAGCGAGCGGAGCGCCTGGTGTATACGCAAACAGTTGGAATTCTATGTACAAGTAACTTATATATAAAACAAGCCAATAGACTCATTTATTGAAAGACAATTCTGTAATAAACAATTTATATTATAAAGCCATAAGACAATAGTAAATTTTAATGTGTTAATGAATAAAATTTTCCTACCTCCAGATATAGACTCTGTTGTAATAATTTCAAGTTAACCTCTCTATGCAGTTGTAATTTGTATCGTTGAATAGATAGTAGTTGGCCTCATGTTGGTATTCCAATTAAAATTAAAAACTCAGTTAATTTTTGGGAGCACTAAATTTAACTTTAATCAGTTAAAAATTTTTATTAACTTTCCCAATTCTGGTGTATATTATGTAATATGCAATTCTTCTTTTGGCCTTTCAAACTGACAGGCCATTACCCCGCTCTTGGTTCACTAATACAACCATTTCCTGATTTATCCACAATTAATTGCACTTTACTATAAACACAATCTTGTTGCAAAAGTTATTGTTTTTAAGTTAAATCTGCTACACTTTGACTAGGTACCAACAAGGGCCAAAATCACCCTGCTTGGAATACCAGAAAGTTTTATTTTGATTGGTTCTTCTCTTAGGGATTGCTTTTGGCTTATTAGCAAGTATAGGCCTACTCTGCTCAGTTACAGTAGCAGATACAACTCAAGTCCATCTATATAATCATTGATCTTCTGGATGCATGTCCTTCACCTCCTAGATGTACACTATTTTCCAGGCTCTAAGTTCCAAGGTTATCTGTGCATTATCTGCAGTCTGTTTTTATTTTTTTATTTTTCAATCTGCTTGCTGCTATAACGGGATCCTTGAATAAAAGGATTGGTTATTACAACCTAGGAAGAGAATACTTTTATTATATTAGCAAGACAATATTTTTAGTTTTTGCAGATCCCACAATGACAGCTGCTACTGTCTCACACAGCACCCTTGTTTCTTTTTGGTGTAACAGAGCATCCAATGTCAGCTAGTATGTTGTTTACCATTCCTGAGTGCTCAAACTCATTCACACACACACACACACACACACACACACACACACACACACACACACACACACACACACACACACACACACACACACACACACACACACACACACACACACACACACACACACACACACACACACACACACACACACACACACACACACACACACACACACACACACACACACACACACACACACACACACACACACACACACACACACACACACACACACACACACACACACACGCACACACACACACACACACACTGTGTGTGTGTGTGTGTGCTTGTGGTTATGTATGATAAAGTTATATTAATATTTATATTTTTTCTAGATTACTTTATAAAATTGTTCAAAAACGTTTTGTTTAATAACTTACTTTTCTCTATCCATTACTGTGTGTATTGTAATTATAATAAATAGAAATGATGCCAAGAATGTTTAAAGTCCACTGTAGACTTTGTGGTTACAAAATGCTTTGTATGATTTATGGTTCATATGATAAGTACATTCTTTTACAATCAGGAATTTTAAAACAATAGGGAACCTCTAGTATATCTTTTTAAGATATACTTATCATTATTTGTTTGCATATATGTATTTATTACATGTTAGATAATAACTTACTAGCAGTGATTGCTTAAGTAATAGAACAGGCATGTGGCAAGCAGTACTCTTTATATTTTTTCCTTCAGTGTTTGTAAGTATTGTTGAACAAATTATTGATACATTTTTGTACAGACTTTGTTTCATTCAGTGGCGTAGCTAGGCTTTTTGGCGCCCGGGGCAAGGAGATCGTTGGCCGCCTCGCCTTCACAATTAAAGGGAAGCAAAAGAGCAAAAGTGAAGGCCCATCCAGTGAACAAAGTACTTAATAAATGCAAATGTGTATATTTTTGTATGAAAGCACGTCCAGCAAACGTCTTAACAATATTTGTTAAGTCAAAATTAAGAAATTACAAATTACAGTATTACCGGTATTCAGTTTGTATACATTTATTATTAACAATGTAGAGTATAAAAAATATAGTAATATAAATAATTTATAACGTAAAAATGTTTTAATAAAAATGCAAATTCCTTGTAGGTCTAAAGCGCATTGTCAAAACAATGTCCTAAAGCAACATACAGTTAAACAAAGAATTATATGAAAAGTAATAAAGTAAATCACTTACCATTACAGGTTAATGGTTCCCTCTTCTATTAATAAACACTTAATATTTAATAAATATTTAAAACAAGATATTTTAAAATGTAACTTTCCTGGTCTTAATTGCTGCAAAGTGGGTTAATAAATTGAAACACTATAATCGAAACACAAAGTACAGTAATGTCGTTTTCAATTAAAAGTATCGCTAGATTTGATATCCTGTCTTGAGTATTGTTGATCGTAGGTACAATTTAATCAATTTAAGCTTACTAAACGATCTCCCACAAAAAGACGGATCTTTAAGCTGTTGCTAGTATTTTGTAGGCTTCTGATTTCGAGGTGTAAACTCTTTTTGTTCTCCATTAACTTTTTCCCTTTTAAATAAAAGTGTGACGTCTTTCAAGTCACTGAACAATTCTTCACTGTTTAGGTCATGTGGATACAGTTTTGCAAGCACTGTGCACTTATTGATTTGGGAAAGCTGTTCCTTAAAATGTATATCTCCATCATTTACGTAGCCTCAAATTTACAGAGGATCCAAAGCGTTTTTCAAAGTCTTTTATGTTAGAGAAATGGCTTGAAATTTCAACTGACAGTTTGTCCAAATTTCTATTTGTTGCCGAACAGTTTAATGCAGAATCGTCTGCATACTTCCCTGGCATCCTGCGCTTCCTTCTTATCCTTTTTGTTATACTGAAACTCCATTCATTACATACCTGCTCTGCTTTAGTAACAACATTGTCACACAGCTCGTTCCTCCAAACTTTTAATTTGTCCTTTAGCATCTCCAGAAGTGTCAATGCTTTATTTATCCAAAGCATAATAAAGTATTTTAACACGTTATACACAAAGTATATTTTTATATGTTAAAAATGTATCCAAGTATTTTAACAAGCCAGAAAGTTTCCAGAATTTTGATCGTTAGTAATTGACTCTCGATGTCCTATCAGTGCCAGATTTTGTTGTGCAAGGGTTTGTACTATGGGAATGTTTGAGAATTTCTTTCCATGTCTTAACTGTTTTACTCATTACTCATTTGTTCCTGAAGTAGATCATCAATAAGTCTCTCTTCGTTTAAAGAACGTTTTAATTCCTTCTAATTAAAAAAATGCAGAGCGATGAGCAGGACTATTTTCATGATCCTGAATATGGAGATTTAACTTTCGCCACAACGAAAACCCATTTTTACTTTTGAAATGGCTTCTTTTGATAGCTTTTTTTTTGTGGAAATAAAGTGCAACAAAAGCAAAATAGGGATTTTTAGTTGGAGTAAAACACATCCAAATGCGATTTACCTTTTTGCCATTTTGCAAGGTTTTATCAAACTAATATTGTTTAAGGATCATCCAGCTTCATCTTCAGGAAAATGGCTGTCCTCGTTCTGCAACTTGACTATTCAACATTATATCTAGGAAAGATTGAGATTTCTCGCTTGGCCAAGCTCCCATATCTTGTAGAGCAACACCGGGAACACGGTCTACATTGTTGCTAGTAATGTTTGTAACGGGGTAAAAGGGAGGGGTTTTATTTTATTAAATATTTGCAACAATTTATTTCATATGCGTGGCCAGTCACAAATTGAATTTACATCGTAGCGAACCAAGAACTCATAAGGCGAAGTTAATACAATGGAATGCGTCAACGTGCAATCACGCAATACCATTCTTAGAATTTTGAGACTGTGTGACACACACCTACAAGCGCGCAAATACCAGTAGGCGCGCAGACGATGCCAAGAAGTTTAAAACAACATGGCTTGAAGATGAATTTTCCAACATGTGCTTTCAACATGCCGGAGACGAAATTAAGTCACGCCTACTACAATGATGTAAACCACTGAACACCTAATATCGTCAACGTCCAACACCCGAAAATCCTGTGTGTCGTGTGTTGAACTAATGAGACTTTGAAAACGAAGGCTGTGAACGACGAAGAAATTTGATTGCAGGCAAGGCAGTGATGTCCGGCCTCATGTATGGGCAGTCCACGAAAAACCACAAAACCTAACGGACGCAAATAGTGCCGCGTGGACCCGGTCGGGCTGAACTTTATAAAACATGAAGAACCCAGTCGAATCCAGCTATCATCCCGACCGGGATCTAAGAAAATAACGGGCGCGCATTAAGTTGAAATGTATGATGTGAAGGTATTAGAGAACAAAGTGAAGTGAAAATGTGAGCTAAACTTGCGAACTAATACGCACGTGGCCAAGGAAGGGTAACACCGGTTGGGTAATCCAGCATAATAATTCATTTTGTCTAACCAATCAATGAACGTAAATATGGGGCTTAATAAAAAGTGGTAAAGATTTTAAATGGTGTGAATGTGAGAGTGGGCAGGCTGGGCTGTTTTAATTAAGGTAAGATGTTGAATTAAGTTAATTGTAGCAGATCATGTAACGATTATTATAAGAATATTATATGTATTTTAAATTTTGGTAAGAAGTAACCGCTTGGGTTAAGAGGCAAAGAAATGATATAATTTGAAGTTTAAAAAATTTTAAAGAATAAAATAAAATCTTATAGTTTGTTTCTCTTCACAAAATGCGAGTTGCGTCTATTATTAACACAACCTTTAAATCACTCTTGCATCTCGACGTTCGTGTGACGGATTCTGGGACGAAAGGGTAAAATAAGGTAGGTGGAAGATAGATCATTTTGTTTATTTGTATTTTGTATAAAGTAATTAGCTTAACAATGGCGCCACGAACGGGACGAATTTTATTAATTGAATTGCATTAAAATTCCACACCTACAACAGATGCAAGTGTGATATAAGGTTAAGTAACGATACGCAAAAATACGAGAAGTAACGCAAAGTGTTATATAAGTAGAATACATTGGTATGTGAAAAATAGATATTATATATGTTAGTATTTTGATTTAAAAGTAATAATTTTACCATTACAAAATGGAGAAGCAAGAATTAAGTTTCGAAAGCACTCTTACAGAGTCAATGTTAACCGACAATGTAGCGGCACAATCTACTCCAACGACAACACGAGTCAAAGAGTTGTCGATGGACGATATGTTTAACTTAATAAAAACAATGTATGAAAATATAAATAGCAACTTAAATGCAAAATTTGAGGAACAAAAAAGTGATTCTGATGTTAAATTTGATAAATTGAGCAGTGATATTAGCGAAGTCAAGAGCAATTTCAATGAACAAAATAATAAATTTGAGGAGCAGAATAGACAGTTTAACGAACTTAAATCTGATATTAATGAGGTCAAAATTAAGTGTGAGAGTAGTTGTAACGAATTGAAACAAGATATTGAGAAAGTGGTAGAGTCAGTAGGGAAACAGATTAAAAGTATTAGTAATAATGATAATAAAGTAATAAGTGATAAAAATAATGTTGAAAATGATAATATAATTAAGAATGTGGTATCAGAGAGTGATACGTTGAAAATAGATAGTGAGATAGTGAGTGAGAGAGAGAGAGAGTAATAGGTTGTAACGGAGTAGTAATCAGTGTTGATGAATTAGAGAAAGAGTGGCAAGAGAGATTAGATGAGTATGTAGGGCAGAGGGTAAATTGTCCCCATATTTATGGTGAACCAAGGTGTTCACAAATGTTATTGTTGAAGGGCAAGAGTCCCTTGTTATTGGAAGACATGAGGTCTTTGAGTTGTTCCCCAAGTTTTTATGAGTTAGTACCCTCTGTGTGTGATAGTGTCGCAAGTGTGAGATGGTGTTATGATGAGAGAGATTTAGATAGAGAGTTGTGTATTGATAGAGAGATAGAATTATATAAGTTGAAGAGAAATTATAATGAGTTGGAAGAGATGTTAGAAGTGATAAAGATAAATGATATGAAATACTTACCTTATAGAGTAGAGATTGAGAATTGTTTTGATGATACCTGTTTAAATAATAATAATTTACCTTATGTTGTGATGAATGTAGTAGGAGAACATGATGAGAAAATAACTGACTTTAGATTGAATAAAATTACTGATGGAGACCAGACTAAAATCACTAATGATATTGACAGGTTTTATGATTTGATGATAGTGGAACAACTTGAAGTATTAGAAAATTATTATATTAAGATTAATAAATTGAGTGTGGACAAGAACGATTTATGTTATAAATATATTAGATTAATATTCGGTGATGGAGGGTAAATTAAAAGAGCAGTGTATGGACATTTTTAAATATTTTGATTTATGGTTCTGACCCTGCAGATTTTGGAAATGAAGTGTGGTAAAATTGAACAATTAATGACGAAGAATTTGTAAATAATTTAGTGAAATTAGTTGTGTGTATTGTAACAAGTATATAATGTAAACAATGTGTGTAAGTAATTGTTTTAATAATAATAAGAGTATTTCAGTAGACTAAATGAAGAACAAAAATAATTTTGAAGACAGTAATTAATGAATTGTAATTGTTTTGATAATAATTAAAATAGGTCGTGTTTGTAATAATTGATTTAATTAAAATAATTTGAGATGTTTAAATATTTTTGATTGATTTCAAGGTTATATAATTGAAATTTTCTAATAAATTGAAATTATTTTATGAGATGTGAATTTGACAATAATTAACAAATAAATAAATGTTAAATTGTATAGTGTGGAATAACATTGTTGTTAAAATGTTTCAGAAGGTACGGTGAGTTACTGATATTTATATTTGTGTGTTTATGACAGGGTATGAGCGATGTACTGTGAGTATAAATTTTGTAATGCAAGTTAAATAGAGTAAAATGGTTACAGGTGTTGAAAAGATTTTAACTCAATGATGAAACTAATTTGAGATAATTGTACTAAATATAAACCATAGTTAAAAGGTAGTAATAACTGAAATATGAGATAAAATAAATGTTAATAATAATTTTGAAATTTGTGAGGAATATAATTGTAGTAAGTGATAGATAATTTAAATTATGATAGATAAAAGAGTTAATAAAAATTTCAAATTATAATGTTTATAATTTTCTGTATAAATTATTTAAAAGGGAATTGTTTGTTTGTTTGATCAAGGTTAATGTCTATTGATTTATTAGGTTAAGTTATCATACAAGATATGTGGGTAATTTTGGGGGATTGAGTGGTGTTAATAGAAGTGCTATACTTAGGGAGTGTAGAAACTGCAAAGGTAGAAGAATTAATTTAGTTAGTAATATGCTATTGCCGTGGTGGCATGTGCCACGGTAGATAGCGGTAAGTGTTGGGGTGACCGAGAGTGTTACCTCCATCGGAGGCCAAGATGGCGTAAAATACGCGGCACACCTTTTATATAATTTTATATTATATCCTGATAGATTGCCGTGTATATAAATGATGTAGAGAACATGCCTGAAATTAGAGTTGATTTCCCCGACTTTTCGGGCGATTACTGCCTTACCAGCACTAATCGTGGTTTTGGATAGCGGTCAGCTATGGCCATAAAGTAAGAACCTTGACCATAGCTGGCTTGAAATTGGTGTATATTTGAAATTGATGGGGGGTGACATTAGGGGAAATCCCCAGAACTATGGAACAGCGGCTGCCACTCTGTTCGAGTAGGAACAGTAAACCAGGTGGTAGACCCGTTTTAAGGGCATATAAATTTATAACATAGATATGATGATATCCAAATAATTTTAAATGTAACACTGAAGCAAGGACACGGAGACGCTAAATTCCTCCACCAATGCCGTCCTTGTGGAGGCAACTGGCCGCAACAGTCCACCAGAAAAAAATAATAGTGTGTGTGGGAGGGTGGTTGCTCAGGGGAGCAACGAATTAAAATTTTGTAACTTAGTAATGGCAACTCGCTCTTGAAGTAATTAAATAATTGTTTGATTTGAGAAAATGGATACTGTAAATGTTTATTATGTTTTGGTTATCGTGTTTCAATGGGTCATTAATCTTGTTATGTTAGAGTGTAAGAATTATAAATATGTGTTATGTATTTTTCGTTATATGATTTTGTGTAGCATTTTTGAACAGAAGTCATTCACCTTGTCAAGAAAATCAGCTGATTGCTGGAATTATAAACGTATTACGTCACTTACAAATAATTTACAAACTTTTCAATGTAACTAAATGCTTGAATGTAACTAATGTTTGAATATAATGATTTTAATGTGTTTAAAGATTTTATTTTAAATGATGATAAAATGAATTAAGATAGTTGAGAATTTTAAATGGTGTGTAAAAGATAGTAGATGGGAGATTTTGGGTGATTAATATTTTGTTAGGACATGTAGATCAGTCCATGTTGAATTTAAAAGGGTGCTAGAGAGAATAATATTGTTGTGAATTAATGTAATGTAGAATTGGAGAAGTATTGATTGTGACACAGTACCTATGGGGAAATATGTAGAGTATTGATTGATATATTGATGTAATAAGTAAATGGAGATATTTTGTTGTAGTTGAAGTGATGTATTGGGAGAGTAATTAGAGTTGATGGGAATTTTGTAAGGGGGGTGGTGTGATGAGGAGTCCGCAACGAAAGGTGTTGGGACGGGAAGGGATCGTTTAGCGCCAGAAAGGGTTGCCTAGGAATGAAGTCCAGGGACCAGATAAGGGAATGAGCTTTGGGAGGGGAACACACATCCTGAGTACAAAGGGGTAGAGAGTATATTTTTTTATATAAGGGTAGAATGATGCGATTTGAGTTGAGTAGTAAGTTGGGTTTAGAGAATGTTTGTTAGATGTTTTTGATAGAGAGGTGTCATATTAGTTAAAGCTGTTAGTGACGTTAGAGTCAGAAGGGGATTATAAGTATATATATGCCAAGCTGTGAATCAAGTTATTATGAATAAGTAAGTCACCCAAATTAATGGAGATTGAGAATGTTAAAGAAAGAGAGTCATAGTAAAAATATAAAATTAATGGAAACAAGTGACAGATTTTAATAGAAGTTGAAACAAATTAGAGCAATAAATGTGTAATTTTTAATTAATTTAAATGTCGATTTTATTGTTAATTGTAATAATAACCATGTTAATTTTGAATGTCTTATTATATTATGTTTGAAGATAAAAAATTTTAAAAATGTCTTATGTATTTTATGAACATAGGTATGTCAAGGTTGTTGACTTGACCCAGTTTGTTCAGCTGATGGTTGGTGGTATAAACTAGACCAGTTTTGGCAATGAAATGATGCGAATTTTGTTGTTTAATTGATTTAAATAATTTTAAATTTTCTGAATATTGAGAAAAGTATATTTTAATAAATTTAAATTTTTTTGAAAAAAAAAATTATTTTTTTATTTTTTGTGCCTGCCATCTAATTGATGTTTTGAGTTTTAAGTGTATTATTGTTTGTGTATTGCGAGGGTTTTATTGAATTATATTGTTTAGAATATGTGTGTAAACAAATGTTAGAGTAAGGGAATTCATGGTTAATAAGGTATTCAGTAGTTTTTCTTTAGAATTGTTAGTAGTAGTGAAGAGAATTAGGGATTAAGGTAAAAGATTTTTATTGTGATTATGTTTTGAAAATTTTAAAGGAGAATTTTGTTTAAAGAGTAATTATGAGTGTGTGTACGAGCCCAGTAACAGCTAAAGGCAGCCCAGTGTGCATGGTAAGGGGGAACATATCGGTAGAGGATTTGGCAGGGAGTAAGGCCATATAACATCTTAACTTGTGTTATAACGTAGGGAACCCGCATTAATTGGTTCTGCCAATTAAACAGGCTGCCTTCGTTGTGACGAGCTGAAAATTAATCACAACACCTAAACAATTAATATAAAAGGATACTGGGAAGGTGGGAAGGGGAGACTGTTGATTTATGCACTCAGTTTAGTCGGTACTAAAGATGACATCTCTTTATTACATAATAAGATAAATTGCTCTATTTAAAGTTCTCAACATATATGGTTCAACAGCTTACAGTTTACAAGATGATTATATATTTTATTCTTTCACAAGGGCCCTCAAAATAAGATGTACATCAATTTAATTTATTCCACGGATCCGGGATTGAATATAGTATGTTAATAATGGTCACCTCCCCATATACAATCTTGAAAATTGTGCCATTTGAAGAATGGACTTTATTAATCTTTTTAAAACAATAAAGCTTTCAGTTTAAACTTTTACTCTTTTACTACAAACAGTTTTATTAGATTACAGACTACATGTTACATATAATGTCTGTCTTTTAAAGTCTTAAAGTGGTGAGTTAAATTGTCTTTTGTTGGTTATAATTTTAGTATCTCATAACCATGGAAGACAAGCCTCCATGTCACCTGTGTTTTCTGTAGTTGATGCAGATTTGGCTCTTCGGTCCTCGGTGTGTTTCCTGAAGGTCTGTCATTACCTTAGTATCCGGTGAAGGTGAAGTTCCTGACGTAAGCTAAATCATTGTGGGTGTGGTACTCTCTTCTTAGATGACTGTCCTTGTTAGAATAAATAAAGCGAAAGTTTGTCTCACTGGTATTCACTTCACACGATTATTTATTAGTTGAATTTCACCTCATGGTTCTAGTACTGTATTAATTACATAGTTTCTTATTTAAGAATTGATAGAGATGTCATCGGCGCACGATTTAGTTATTTAAATATTCTTTACCGAACATTCACATATTTGTATCCGCGTCGCGAACCAACGCTGTGCGCAGCTTACGGCGTGAGCGCTCCATTGCAAGTGCATAAAAATAGTTAAGGGGTGAAAGTAGTAATCTCGCGACAATAACTATTCAGCATAAAAGTAGTTCCATGTTCCTACTTTATTTAAAGGATTAAAGTATGACTATTTAATTAAGCAGAGATATTCTTAGTTACAGACGTTATTAAAGTACATTACAGTGGTCTTGTTTAATTATTTAAATAATGTCAAATTTACAAGTATCTTTAGTTTGTTTAGGGGTCGGAATTCAAGTTAATTCTGGTTAGTGCATGTCTATGCAGGATTAATTAACAAGGTTTACCCTTTCTGTACAATCGTATTCCTTTTATTTTTTTATTACAACTCTTTATTAAATATTATTATTATTTAATGATAGCAATAAGATTTAGTTTAAATGTGCTATTTTATTAAAAATTTAAAATTTCTCAGCCTACACATTACCTATTTATTAATTACCATTTTTTTTTTATTAAGAAATCGTCACAGCCAGGGATTTGGATCTTTGGGGGTGGCATGTTAGAAGGTTTGGTACATGTCTGTTTGATTTTATGGTGTTGGGATCTCTGATAGAGAAGTCCAGTAATATCGTTCAGGTGCAACCATAGTCGCCGAGCCAGGGGGGTAGTTTACCCATGATGTATAAGAACTAGTGGAGGTTTGTTGGCACCATATCCTCACCGGTCCTCTTAGGGGTTTAGCAATGAGATTTCTTCTGTTTCGACAGAAGATCTCTCATTGGGGGGGGGTATTGTAACAGGGCAAAAGGGAGGGGTTTTATTTTATTAAATATTTGCAACAATTTATTTCATATGCGTGGCTAGTCACAAATTGAATTTACATCGTAGCGAACCAAGAACTCATAAGGCGAAGTTAATACAATGGAATGCGTCAACGTGCAATCACGCAATACCATTCTTAGAATTTTGAGACTGTGTGACACACACCTACAAGCACGCAAATACCAGCAGGCGCGCAGACGACGCCAAGAAGTTTAAAACAACATGGCTTGAAGATGAATTTTCCAACATGTGGTTTCAACATGCCGGAAACGAAATTAAGTCACGCCTACTACAATGACGTAAACCACTGAATACCTAATATCGTCAACGTCCAACACCCGAAAATCCCGTGTGTCGTGTGTTGAACTAATGAGACTTTGAAAACGAAGGCTGTGAACGACGAAGAAATTTGATTGCAGGCAAGGCAGTGATGTCCGGCCTCATGTATGGGCAGTCCACGAAAAACCACAAAACCTAACGGACGCAAATAGTGCCGCGTGGACCTGGTCGGGCTGAACTTTATAAAACATGAAGAACCCAGTCGAATCCAGCTATCATCCCGACCGGGATCTAAGAAAATAACGGGCGCACATTAAATTGAAATGTATGATGTGAAGGTATTAGAGAACAAAGTGAAGTGAAAATGTGAGCTAAACTTGCGAACTAATACGCACGTGGCCAAGGAAGGGTAACACCGGTTGGGTAATCCAGCATAATAATTCATTTTGTCTAACCAATCAATGAACGTAAATATGGGGCTTAATAAAAAGTGGTAAAGATTTTAAATGGTGTGAATGTGAGAGTGGGCAGGCTGGGCTGTTTTAATTAAGGTAAGATGTTGAATTAAGTTAATTGTAGCAGATCATGTAACGATTATTATAAGAATATTATATGTATTTTAAATTTTGGTAAGAAGTAACCGCTTGGCTTAAGAGGCAAAGAAATGATATAATTTGAAGTTTAAAAAATTTTAAAGAATAAAATAAAATCTTAGTTTGTTTCTCTTCACAAAATGCGAGTTGCGTCTATTATTAACACAACCTTTAAATCACTCTTGCATCTCGACGTTCGTGTGACGGATTCTGGGACGAAAGGGTAAAATAAGGTAGGTGGAAGATAGATAATTTTGTTTATTTGTATTTGTATTTTGTATAAAGTAATTAGCTTAACATGTTCTGTCCTTTATTGCCTGTAATTTTTTCAAGACTGTACGGTGCAACATCATCCATGGTACTAGAACCAACTGAATCTTGTAACTGTATTTTAACACTTTCACAGTTTGGAGTATTCACATTGTTAACTTTACTGTATTTATAAACAGCCTCGTGGGTAATAACATCCATTTCATGATCGCAAGTTGATTCCTTGTTAATTGTAATATTTTGACACTCAGGGTTCGTTTTTCCTTTAATAAAAGACTTCATAAACTCTTTGGAACTTGTTGTAGTTCTTAATCTTATATTAAGAAAATGTTGTAGTTCTTAATCTTATATTAAGAAAATCTTATATTCCTGTAGTTCTTAAGGAATAGTCTATCAAAGAAACAAGTTGTTTGTAATTTTATAAACCGAAAACATTTTTTTGAAGTCTGTGTTCACTTTGCCGCCCTCCTGGCTATGCCGCCCGGGGCGGCTGCTCCCTTGGGCCCCCTAGGTATATATAACATACCATATTCTCAATAAGTAGCCATCAGTGATAAATGGTGTGTAGTGGATAGCACATTGCCACATTCCATGCCAGAAGAGCACCTTGGGTTTCATTCCCCCAAATCTAGAAGTACTACTAGAAAATAGATTAACTGTGCAAACTAGCAGTGGCAGCAAGTCAGATATTTTTAGGGAGGGGAAAATTAACATACTATCACTACTGCTAAAATCATCTATTCAAATGTATACTTAAGCATACAAATGGAAGCCAGTTGAATTTGTAACTTTACTGACATTATATAGTTAATTGTGTGGTGGGGCATATTAATATGTTGTGCATATTTGAACAGTTTTTTTAGTTTTTTATAATTTCAGACACACAGGTAATACATAAATGAACTCTTTTTAGTTTTTCATAGTCAATATTTATTACATTTATTTATTATAATAAGAAAAATTAAATTCAAAATACACTTACGTTCTTTTGTTCAAATCTGCCCATTAGGAGAATAAATTTGAATGACTATGGGGCACTTTTGAACAATAAATCAGAAAGCTTTTTTATAATATAAAAATTACATGTTTCTAACACTCACAAATTAAAAAAAATAATAAATAGAAATACCCTGTACCATTACTAAGGATGGATTGAAAAATTAAGTTATTTCTATGTTTAATAGCAACTAAAATATTATTTTTTTCAAGACACGTGTCTTATACTCTAAAACAAGATATTGCCTCTTCCTCTTATGAGAACTTATAAAATATTTTAAAATTTGGTAAACTGGGAAATTAGAGTTACATTTTAGATCTCGCTGTTCCATTTGTAGAAACTAGATTAGAAAATTTACAGTATCCTGCAAAGCCACTAACCATGTGTCATTATTGTCTGGTGTCTGGAAAATAAAATTTGTCACTTGTAGTTTTCCTTTTAAAAAATGTTACACTGCAATTATCGAAGGCTATGTGTACTCTTTCAACTTGACTAACATAATACAAACACAGTTTTTTGTATATAATTTTAACAGTTGTTTTGATGGTTCATCCTCTTCATTCACGCACTTAATATTAGTGATAAACTGTACTTTCACTTGTGAACACTTACGTTTCTTATTTGCCTCGAACGTTTCGGTGTGGTGTACACCTTCCTCAGCGAGGTTTAAATACAGAATGTCGTGAACAGTTGTAACGGATTTTTTCACAGGTTGGTGGGATGTGTGTGGGGGGTTTTTGTTGGGAGGGGGTTGGCGTTGGGATTCAAAGTATAGTTTGGTTTCTGTATGATTGTGTCAAATAGTACGTGTGATTTAAAGTGTAGTTGGTCATTTAATATGTTGTTTGGTTGTAGTGTGTGGTGTTTATATATTTCAGCCATGTTGAGTTTCCTACTTTTTGGTAAGTAGTGTAGTATTTTGAAAGCAATAAGAAAGAAACCTCGAAATACTACACTACTTACCAAAATGTAGGAAACTCAACATGGCTGAACAGTATGAAATATATAAACACCACACACTACAACCAAACTACATATTAAATGACCAACTACACTTTAAATCACACGTACTATTTGACAGAATCATACAGAAACCAAACTATACTTTGAATCACAGCGCCAACCCCCTCCCACCAAAAACCCCCCACACACATCCCACCAACCTGTGGAAAAATCTGTTACAACTGTTCACGGCATTCTGTATTTAAACCTCGCTGAGGAAGGTGTACAGCACACCGAAACGTTCGAGGCAAATAAGAAACGTAAGTGTTCACAAGTGAAAGTACAGTTTATCACTAATAATTTTAACAAGAATATACTCACTTTATTATCATAAATTTTTATTAATTCATCTACAACTTGTTCAACTGTTTCATTTGAGACTTTAGAAAATAATGACTCACAACCTCTGCTTGTAATAAAATCAAAATCAGCATTGTCACCCCTAATTTCCACTTGTTCTTGAAATAAACATGTGTTAGGAAGTTATTTTCCTACTCATGTCTATTGTTTTTTTCTTCATTCCCCTATAATTTCAATTTAAAGTTTATGCTTTTGTAGAATTGCTGCTAAATTGCAGGATATCCTCTCTCTCTTCCTCTTGAAAACTATTTCCTTTTAGGTGCTTTGTGTTTTTGGGCACAGGAATTTGAACAGTGTCATGGTTTGGAGAAATTTGTCCATGGTTATAAGTTTGACTGTATTTTCTGCAGTTAATAATGAGTCTGAAACTGTGACATAATTTAAAGTAGCATTACATGATGGTTGATCAAATATAGTACAATATTCAAAACCTTCATCAGAGGAACCCATTGTGTTGGACCGCTAGATACCAAATATTTAAAACCAACAGTTTTTTTGCTTTATTAAATAATAACTAGGGAACGGATTTTTAAGTAAATGAATATTTTTGTATGTAATTAAATATTTTTATAATTACATTAATAATTAAATATTTGTCGTAAATAGATTAACACATATCTTTGACATTTCAATGCAGTACCATTGATTTTTATCTTTATTGTGTTTAATTTTTGTGTGCACATTCACATGCCAAAAGAAGGAAGAGGGGACAAGTTTTTCCGGGAATAACCTCCAAGTGCCATAATAACCACAAAGTTTGCATAATATTCATGTAACGTCTATATGATTCACTTTTGCAAGAGACTGAGTCATTATGTTTTAGTTTATTCAGTCAAGTGCCTATCATTTGTATATAAAGTAAACATTTCCTAACATAAATATGGTGTCAGACTAAACACTTGATAGGTATACTTGCTGTGGTATTAAAATTGACATAGTTTCATGCTTAAGTGGCCTTAAGTATAAAGATTAAAAATAATTTGTTTCCCTATTACAACAGAAAATATTATGACACAACTGACAACCCAATAATACTCCTGGAAATTTTTTTAAACAGTGCTGTAGTCCCAACTGACAATACCAGAACATACAGAGTGGGTCAGAAGTCACCATACAAAAGTGCAGTAATAATAAAATAATGAATAGTGACATTTGGCTCATTGTATTTGCTGAGTTTTTAAAAAGCATTTTGTGGCCTTTATTATGTGATATAGAGAAAACAAGGACAATTTAAGTATGCTCGTGCTTCAGATGACCAGTCTTCAATTACACTAGAAACAATGAGCCACCACTGTTGAAACTCATCAATAATAATGTGTAGAAACTGTATGGTTTTTTGTTTCTTTGTTAAACAGTTTGTCTGATTAACTAATTTTATGTTTATGTAACAGTTTGTCCTGCATACATACAAGACTCTTGTTATCAGTACACTATCATCACAGTTTTATGAGTACTGGTACTAGTATATACGGCATGAAAGTCTTACTTCTTCGAACAGGCATCCAGAGCTAGATAACTCCGACGGCCCGATGTCCACAATATGCCGCTGTTGCCAAGGGCCATAGTTGTCTGTTTTTAAAAATATTTTTGAGGTTGTTCGCCCTCAACTTCAGTTCATCCCTTGCCAGATTTGGAGTGGGGCAGTGCAGCAGAATATGCTCAAGAGTTTCCTCTTCCACCTGACACACAGTGCAAGTTGAGCTGTCTCTATGGGCAAATCGATGGAGTTAATTGGCAGTAACAATGTGTCCCATTCTAGCTCTGGCTGCGAAGGTAGCCACCCGCCTCGAGACCTCCCTATACAATGAGGGATCCGCTGGCTCTCTTTGTATCTCAGAAAGCTGTCTATTCGTTGTCTCAGCCGCCCATCTCTCTGTCCATTCTTCTCGTATTTTGGACTCTATGGTTTTCTCGCAGTTTTTGAGGGAATATTGCGGATGATATATTGGGGCCATTGAAGCAGCCAATCTGGCTAGTCTGTCAGCACACTCATTTCCCTCCACGCCACAATGCGCCGAGACCTACTGAAATACCACGCTCTTCTCCATCAGTTGCAGATGTCTATGCAGTTCTCTTATTTTGGCAACACGAAAATAATAGTCGCTGGGTTTTGAGGCCTTTAAAAGTTCCAAAGAGCATTTTGAATCTGTTAGTATGCAGACTTTCTTTTCTCTTAGCTCCAAACAGCTAACCAAAGCTGCATTAATTGCCGTCAATTCTGCGTCCATGCTAGATCTAGAACTTGTTGGGGCATAGAAGCTCTTGCCTGAGTTTTGGTTGTAATAGCCAGCTCCTGATTTCTTCAAATCTAAGTTGACTGATCCGTCAGTATAAATTTTAACATAATCAGAAAATGTCGTGTTCAGCAGTTCTAAGGTCTCCTGTTGAAGTAGTTCTGGAAGATTAGCTTTAGTCAGTTTTTTCGGGAGCTCCAAATAAATTTCCATTTCCAAAAGGTCCCAAGGTGGTTCTTTAAAGTAAGGTGGGATAAACTCTGGAGTTCCTACCGTCATTTCCTTCAAGAGTTTTTCCGCTCTGTTTGTGAAGGCTTGAGGAATGCTGGAGGCAGCAAGTGACGACAGCAGATGTGACAATGGGAGTGAGCGATTCCTCACAATTTTCTTCAAAATAATTTTCTTAAAGTATAGATCGAGAGGCTCGATGGAGAAATCTATTTCCATGGCTGCTACTGATGTGGTTCTAGGACAGCCAAGGCAAGTCCTTATTGCCGATGATTGGATAATTTTTAGTTTTATCTATATGTGTTTGAGCAGCTGAGCCCCAGATCTTGCAGCAGTATGAAATTTTTGAGCGGATGAATGTTTGATAGAAATTTCTTAATGTGGTAGTATCTGCACCCCATTCCCGTCCAGCCACTGCTTTTATTGCATTCAAGCGTTTCATAGACTGCCCAGCCACTTTCTGAATGTGCTGCCTCCATCGAAGTTTCTTATCTAGGTAAACTCCTAGTAATTTTGGGCATTCATCGACTGTCAGGGAGTTTTTGTTTATTTTTAGGGAAGGAGAGAAATTTGCATATATATTTCTCCTTGAGAAAAGTGAGCATTCGGTCTTTTTTGATGAGATCATTAAGGACCATTTTTCACACCACGCATAGATTCTGTCCAGACCCCCTTGCATCCGTTCATTGGCCACTTCTGAAATTTTGTCAGCTGTGAAGAGCATCACATCGTCCGCGAAGATCACACAATGCAGCTCAGAAGGGAGCACTCTAGTAATATCATGAAGTACAGTGTTAAATAGGGTTGGGCTTATAACTGCACCCTGTACAATACCGCTCTCTACCTTAGCACTACCAGACATTACTCCATTTACTGATGTCCTGATGTGGCGTTTTTCCAGAAAACTGTTTATGAATCGCAGCATTTTTCCCCTTATCCCAAGTTTCATACATTGTAACAAAATAGTGGAGTGCGGTGTTTTGTCAAAGGCCGAGTCAAAATCCAAGAATACTACAACAGTTGATCTCTGGGCCTCAAAGTCTCTATAAATGGTGTTTGTAAGTACTAACAAAGCATCCTTGGTACTTCTCTGTCTCCGGAAACCAAACTGAGATTCACTGAGTAAGTTGCCTATCTCCAATCTCCATGTCAGGCGGTTGTTAACCATTCTTTCGAGTAATTTCCCCAGGCAGGAAGTCAAAGCAACTGGCCGGTAGGATTCAATCTCTTCTTTCCTTTTACCAGGTTTTAGAATAGGTAAGATTTTTGAAGTTTTCCACTATTGTGGGAGGTTGCCCGAGTTCCAAATATCATTATAAAGTTCTAATATTTTGTCAAGAAAAATTAATGGGCAATTTTGCAACATTTCATTACAAATGTTGTCCATTCCAGGGGCTGCACTAACTAACTGATCAATTCCATTTTTAAGTTCGGACATTGTGAACATTTGATTTGCTGGGTCTTTTTTAGTAAAGAACATCTCAAAGTTAGCAGTAAGTGACATTTCTAGCCTTGTTAAAGTTTTAGGCCAAGAGATTTTCTTTCCTGCTTTCTGTTTGTAAAAGTTGTTAAATGCTTCTGCTTTTTCTGAGTCCTCTTCAAGCTAAACTCCAGATGGTAATTTTATTTGTTCTATCTTTTTTCCTGTAGCACCCTCAATTGCCCAAAACCTTCTCCACACCGCATTACTTGGAGTGTTTGGTTTCATGGAACTGACAAATTCCCTCCATGACTTTCTCTTCGCCACCAGGATTGCCTTCCTCGAAACAGCATTGCACTTATTGTAATATGTGCGATGTGTAGTAGTATGCTCCAGTTTCCATATTTTCCTTGCTCCTGGCACGCTCTTCTTAATGTGCTTATTTCCTCTGTCCACCAACTATTGATATGGCTTGAATTCCCAGATGGCTTCTTTTTAGGAATGGATTCATCTGCTGCCTTACGAAGAGCTTCCTCTATAGCTTCCACCGAGCACTTGTGGTTTTGTGTTCTGCTGATCGCTTCTTTAAATGACTTCCAGTTGGCTTTCTTTATATTGTATAGTCCTTGAACTGCAGTTGTATTTTCCACCCTCCTCCTGGAAGAAATGTGCTCGCAGTACACAGGGAAGTGATCACTTCCTAAATCTTTCCCAACATGCCAGTTTTGTACTCTGTTTGCAACTGCTGGTGATGCCATGGTCAGGTCCAAAGTACTAAGTGAACCGTTAGATGGAGACTGATATGTTGCTTTTTTCCTTGGTTCAGGAGAAGAACCCCATGCTTCTGGATCCACCTGTAAAGAATCAGGCCATTACCATTCTCCTTTCCAGTGTTCCAAGCTTTGTGTCTGCTGTTGAAATCTCCCATAATACAGTAATTTGGGGAATCTGGAATTAACACATTCAGATCCGTCTCCTTAATACCCTGACCAGGGATGTAGACATTTACCAGAGTTATCAACCAGTCTTTGTTTATTCTCAGTTTTAGTTTCATACATTCCACTTTTTCTGATATATGTATTTCCCAGTCTTCCACATTTATAGATTCGTGGACCAATGTAACCAGTCCTCCTCCATTTCTCTCTTCACGTGACAAGTCAAACATAGCAAAGTCTCTGAAATTTGGGTGTAAATATTTATTCAGTGGCAATGAGGTCTCCTGAACACACACTATTTTAATGTTTCTCTCAAATATTTCTCATTTCAATTCATCCACCTTCCTTCCCAGTGATCTGGCATTCCAATGCATAGTAAGAATTTCTCTACTTTCCGTTAGTTTTGGTGAAGTGACTTTAGTTTTATGAATTTTAAGTTTTCTTTTTTTTCTTCTATCACTAAAATTTTGCCCTATGGAAATGTGTCCCTCTTTTTTTGTACTTCTTCCCAGTAATTCATTTTGTAATTTAACAGCTATAGTCCTGCTAGGGCACCAAATTTCTGTTCTTTCTAATTTGTCTATTCCACGCTTTCTCATTATGAGGTTTTTGTCAATATTAAGCTGTTTTCACATAGATTTTATGCTTTGTACTTTCCTTCCCCATAAAATAACTTTTAATCTGTCAGGATGATTGCGTTTCATTGATGAAACATGTCTTGAGCCCTGATAAGGGCTTTTTGAAAGCGTTTGTTTTGGTTTTGCATGATTTGTGGGACTTCTGGAAGAAGCTACTGCTGGCGTTTAGTTCACTGTTTTCAGATATAAAGCACTGATTACAGCTATCCAGGGGCAGGACGAGGACCAACCAGCTTCACCCCCATATGGCATGAAAGTATTTATATGCTTTTGGTACTCTGAAAATACTAAACAGGATTTTCTGGTCATACAGAGCAACATCATGTGAAAACGGAAAGCTTAATAGTTGCAGAAATTATTTCACACCAGTATAATGTTATAATATGTAACACTAGTAATGCCAGCACTGAGCATCACACCTCAGTACAGTTTTTTTTTCAATCAAGTACACATATATGTAAAAATTTGATGCTCAATAATCAATACACAGTTGTCATAAGTTTTACCTAAATATATTTTAGAGTAAAATGCTCTTTCATCATACATTAATAAAGGGGAACAGATCCCTCTCTTAGCTACTTTACATTTGGATAGAAAAATGTATACAAAGACCAGAAACTTAAGTGAGAGGTGTTATTGCAGCAACTGATGAACATCAAATTAGGTACAAAATGTTCTCTGTTACACAGGAAAATATTTTTTCGAGAAAGTTTCTGTTTTTGAAACATCCATTCTTGCTTCTATACTATGTTTGTTTTGTGTGTGTGTTTTGGCGGACGGGTGTGGGTGAGGTGAAAATATGCTAAAATTAAATACACAACTTTTCCAGTTGCTGAATGAGCTGAATCCATTCTGTTTTGTTTTAGTACACACTAGGTAGTACACAGAACACAAGTCCATTCTGCTGTGTTCTGATAGTACACAGAATTGTTTCCATTTACTTCTGTTAGCATTTTATCTTTAACATTATCTGTCTCACCTATTTCTTCAACTCCTTTGTTCAGAGAACTTTAATGTTCCATACTGAGTCACACCTATCATGAGTTGTTACAAGAAAAAGTCAAAAAGGAAAATGAATTTAGTAATTTTAAGTATGTCTATTGCAGTCATACAATGGGTGCTACAACAATTAAAAATAAGAATATAAAAAAACAAGGCAAATGGCTGTTTAGTTGGACATATAAGGAAGAGAATGTTGTCCAGAAGTAGAATCATGTTTTTCCCTGTTAGATTTTATTTTTTCCTTCAATTTTCGTAGAGCATTGGAATAACTATCAGCATTTACATATAAATGAAACCAAAGATGGATTCCCTATATTCATGAAGATAAGTGTCATGAATTTTCTTATATTAGTTTTCAATAATGTTGTGGAAAGTTGTGCATTCACCCACTTATTCTCAATAATATTAGCACCTATATTTAGTAAGATATAGATAACAAATACCATAATTCGGTATTAATGATACTCACCAATTTCATTAGTTGCCGGGCTCATTTTCTTCCTTTATAACTTGTTTTCTACCTAAGGGGTACCAGGGTTCGGGTACAGGAAGATTTTGAAACACAGTTGACGACACAAATGATAACCAGATATTCTTGAAATTAACCATCAAATTTAATTCAATCTAAGGTAGTACACATACAACCATGCGGTCAAAATAGTGACGTCATATGATATGACCCAAAACAAAATGGCGGCTACTTTTTCTATCTCTTTTTATTCTCTATATTTCTTTATCTGTTGAATTAGTATCAATGTAAACTTTATTGCTGCAGCTTAAAATCATTTATTAATAGTTAATTAGTTACTACACAAACCAATGCCCTCAGCTTATGTTGTTCTGGCCATACATTCACGCATTCATTCTCACACATTCAACTTCAGACCCGTACATTCTTTTTTATTATCGATTTGGTATTTATGAGCTCATTAACTATAAAAATGACAAAAGGAACTTCTCTGCTTGTTAGGTGGTGGTGTCCATCCGTTGTTGGTGTGAGACTCCCATGGTGATGGTCGGTGTTCGCCTTTAATTCCGCTGAGTTTAATTAGATAGATGTGTGCACTGAATTTACATTTTTTATATATTTATACTGTTTAATAAGATGAGCCTTCATTGCTCCACTACTGTTGATAACATTTTTGTTAGTTAATTTAAAATATTGTTAAACAGTTATACACACAACGATACATCGCTGTGGCTCCTCTGAAGAATGGCGTTGAAATGAGAGCGAGGCAAGTGTAATTTCTTGCTTGTGTGTGTGTAGTTCTTACGTCATCCCACTTTGTCTTGCTGGACAACGCCTCGTTGCACACATTGTACTCAGTGCGTCATTGTTCTTAGCGATGACGGACTAGTGTTATAGCCCAATCATAATGCATATTGTGGTACTTCGTCATAAACACCGCCATGGTATATTTTGCTGTTTTCACGTCCACCGGAGACCTTGGTGTTTTACTCTGGCCGAATTTACGTTGTTCCGTTTTCCAGAGGGACAATGTACCTAACCATTCTGTATGTTTAAAAAAATACATAATAAAACAATGAAAATACCCATAATTCCCATAATTCTGGTACTGAGTCATTCTGTACTGTTACAAACCCCCTCAAGGAAAATTTTTTGTGTCGAAACATAAAAAAATTTCCTTGACTCATTCACACTCTCCTAAAAGGATCAGTCTAGATACGTCACCACAACCCCCTGTAACGTTACACAAAAAAATTTTATCATCACTTACCCTTGGTCCTATGATGCTGGTCGCACCCTCTGACCTTACTGGACTTCTCCTGAGAGATCCCTACACCATAAGGCCATGAGGCACTCTACACTCCTGTTCTGACGCTCCAGCCAGCCCAGGACTGCGGTCAAAACACCACAAAACTCTGAAACATCCAATACCAAAATTCAAAATAGTGGTATAATACACTTACATATCTACAACTGATATGTTCCCTTTTAGACGCATTGGTTTGTGTTCGGGCATTGGTTTGTTTTTTAATTCAAAAGTGTCACTTAACCACAACAAGACTTAAAATACATTGATTTCTTACCACCACCAAATTCAACTACTTCCTTGTAAGAAAATAAACAACATATATATGTACTAAATATAACACAATATATCAACAATTCTTTATCATACCCCAAAATACCTTCACCTAATTATTTCTATAAATCCAACTTACAACTATCATGGCAGACACTTTTCCTTTAAACTTTGTTGCTCAACTTATAATCATTTATTTCTTTTGTAAATGGCAGCTTACGAGAATATTTTATTTAACTTCATTTTTTAACTTTATATTTTCAACTTTAAAATCTGCTATCTCTTAACACTTATTATCGTCATTACCCCTGTAACGACCTCCTAGCCACACACTCTATTGCCCCCCAACCGAACTGTAGTGCTCGGGTGCCTCTGCAAGAACTGTAATGGTGGAGGAATTATCATCTCCTTTGTTCTTGTGTTGGCTTCACATTTAAACAACAAGATATCATAATATCTACACTTACATAATTACACGCCCTTAAACGGTTCTACCACCGGTCTCTGCTGTTCCTTCTTGAACAGAGTGGCAGCCGCTGTTCCCTAGTTCCGGGTAATTTCCCCATGGATATACCCCCCTGTTAATTTCTATTCTACACCAATTTCAAGACAGCTATGGTCGAAGGACTTAAATAATGGCCATAGCTGACCGCTCGCCAAAACCACGATTAGTGCTGGTAAGGCAGTAATCGCCCGAAAGTCGGGGAAATTAATTTCCTTCACATGTTTTACACTTAATGATATTGCTATACTGCACAAATAAAATCACATATAATATGAATTACATTCAAAGTGTACAGTGTATTACGCCCACATGAGGCCTCCGATGATGGCAGCATTCTATGTGTTGCTCATCAACCCATTTCACTAGCCACAGTAGTATATGTCACTACTGCCCTAGCCCATTACTGATACTTTACTTCTCTACATTAACTGCTCTCACAGTCCGATTTTGACTTATAATTCACTAACACCACTTAACTACAAAATACTCTTCACTCTTGCTCAAAAACAAGTTCGTTAATTATTTAAAATTTTCACATAGACACTTTACAAGTTCGAGCTTTACCTTTTTTCACAACTATATTCACTGCTATAACAAGATAGGAATGACAACAATGGATCACCTGCTCTGCTTACCTTTACATACACATATTTTTCTGTTTTCAGATGGAAAACCAACAATATTCATTTCTATAATTCTAACAATTTTAACATATTTCACCTCACACTTTCAAAGAAATCTTTGTTACTGGAATACATATATTTTTTATTTTTATTTATTTTTTTTTTCAATACACAATTAATTCTCATTCACAATTCTAATCGAGTAACACTCTCTCTCTCTTTTTTTTTTTTTTTTTTCTTTAAATTTATTTTTTCTATGCTTCCCAGTATAATTTCAAATTGCTAGCATTTTGTGTACCCACTATTTCTTTAGTCTCCCTATCCTGTAGTACATAGGCATTCTGCATTTTAACTTCAACCACCTCCTAAGGTCCTTCGTACAGCAGGAAGAACTTTTTAATTTCCTTCTCCTGTGCATTTGACAAATCGTGCCTCTTCACCAAAACCAACTGTCCTATTTCATATTTCATCCACTTACCTCTTGTGTCGTGCCTATTCTTCCTTCTTTCTCCTCTGCTTACTAAGTTTTCATTTGCCAAACGAATCTTGATGCTCGCGTCCATAGATGTACTCTCAGATGGGTAATCAAATAACTGTTCCAATATTCTCGGAGGACGGGTCCCTTTGACAAGCTCGTGAGGTGTATAGCCGGTGGACTCGTGGGTGGTACTGTTCAGCCAACTCTCTACCTTCTTAACATACAACGGCCACTCGCTGTGTTTAGCGTGACAATAGGCTCTAAAGATCCTGCCTATCTCTCTCATTACACGCTCAGCCTGGTTGGACTGGGGATGGTACACAGCCGTATGCTTCGTGATGATTCCTTCCCATCCTAACGTCTGACGCCAACGGCCACTGATGAATTGCGGTCCGTGATCTGATAAAATCACTTTCGGCTTACGCACTTGTATCATGTAATCTTTAGTCACTTTCTTACTCAATACCAGACTGGTAGCTCTTTTAATACTATACAGCCTCACATACTTAGAAAAGGTATCTAACATTACAAACACATACTGCACTCCTCCTCTACCCTTTGGTAACGGTCCGAACAAATCCACTGCAACCAAATCAAATGGTCTCTCCACTTTTATACAATTCATCTCCCCTTCGACTCTATAGTTCACCACTTTTGATTTCTGGCATAAATCACAACTCTTTAACAACCTTCTAACCCTTCTCTCCATATTTCTAAAAATACAAGACTCTTTCAATACATTCACACACTTCTTCGCTCCAAAATGTCCATACCTTAAATGACAATCCCAAATAACCTTATCAACTAACCCTTCTGGAACTACTAATTTCCACACACGCTCACCCCCTACTATTCTCTTAAACAATAACCCGTTATGAACCTGAAAATACTGATTATACTCTGATTCACTTACCTCCTTTTCTAAACTCTCTATCACCTTACCTAACTTGTCCTCTGCTCGTTGCATGTTCCGGATGTCTCTCATCTCCGCTCCCAAAATTCTATCCTCTCGGCTAATCTTAAAAATCTCGATTTCCTTTAAATCTCTACCCGTTCTGTTGTGCAGCATGTCTATCCTTGACAAAGTATCCGGTATCTTGTTCTCTGATCCTTTGATATATTGTAACAGTACAGAATGACTCAGTACCAGAATTATGGGAATTATGGGTATTTTCATTGTTTTATTATGTATTTTTTTAAACATACAGAATGGTTAGGTACATTGTCCCTCTGGAAAACGGAACAACGTAAATTCGGCCAGAGTAAAACACCAAGGTCTCCGGTGGACGTGAAAACAGCAAAATATACCATGGCGGTGTTTATGACGAAGTACCACAATATGCATTATGATTGGGCTATAACACTAGTCCGTCATCGCTAAGAACAATGACGCACTGAGTACAATGTGTGCAACGAGGCGTTGTCCAGCAAGACAAAGCGGGATGACGTAAGAACTACACACACACAAGCAAGAAATTACACTTGCCTCGCTCTCATTTCAACGCCATTCTTCAGATGAGCCACAGCGATGTATCGTTGTGTGTATAACTGTTTAACAATACTTTAAATTAACTAACAAAAATGTTATCAACAGTAGTGGAGCAATGAAGGCTCATCTTATTTAACAGTATAAATATATAAAAAATGTAAATTCAGTGCACACATCTATCTAATTAAACTCAGCGGAATTAAAGGCGAACACCGACCATCACCATGGGAGTCTCACACCAACAACGGATGGACACCACCACCTAACAAGCAGAGAAGTTCCTTTTGTCATTTTTATAGTTAATGAGCTCATAAATACCAAATCGATAATAAAAAAGAATGTACGGGTCTGAAGTTGAATGTGTGAGAATGAATGCGTGAATGTATGGCCAGAACAACATAAGCTGAGGGCATTGGTTTGTGTAGTAACTAATTAACTATTAATAAATGATTTTAAGCTGCAGCAATAAAGTTTACATTGATACTAATTCAACAGATAAAGAAATATAGAGAATAAAAAGAGATAGAAAAAGTAGCCGCCATTTTGTTTTGGGTCATATCATATGACGTCACTATTTTGACCGCATGGTTGTATGTGTACTACCTTAGATTGAATTAAATTTGATGGTTAATTTCAAGAATATCTGGTTATCATTTGTGTCGTCAACTGTGTTTCAAAATCTTCCTGTACCCGAACCCTGGTACCCCTTAGGTAGAAAACAAGTTATAAAGGAAGAAAATGAGCCCGGCAACTAATGAAATTGGTGAGTATCATTAATACCGAATTATGGTATTTGTTATCTATATCTTACTAAATATATGTGCTAATATTATTGAGAATTAAGTTGGTAAATGCACAATTGGTCGCCCTCACAGTGGACTTTGTATAAAATTAATTTATATAAAACAGATAGATGGAGAAACACAGAAGACGATATATAATGAATGAGAGGTTATGTTGTTAAAGGTAAATAGTTAAATACGAGTTGAGTATATTGCGTAGTCAAATACAAATAGAGATAAATAACCATTTAAATACTAAAATACAAAATGGCAGAAAATAACAATAGCATAGAAATAGAAAATTCAGAAACAGAATCCATTTTATTGGAAAGACACATTAGCTCAACACCCAAAGTAGTTGAAAGTAAAATCTCATTAGAAAATATGGTTAATATTTACCTGTGCTCCACCATACAATCTTGAAGTGAAATATTTTTTTTTTTATTCTTCTATGTTATATAAACACGCGAAAATTAATTTTAAACGGGGGTCGAAGCTATTTACGAAGAAAAAAAATAAAATAAATACTCCCATAAGGATGCATGCAAAAGTGAATGATCGCCATATTGACTGTGTAGACGGTGAGCCGAATTTGACTAGAAATCATGTTGATGCGTTTCCAAAACAAAATTTACATGATTCTTACATGTTCACAATTGCGTTGAGCCCAAACGGCGGTTTAAAGCTTTGCGTTGAGCCCACCGCGAGTTTATTATTAGTAACCTCGGAGGCGCCGAAGGCGCCGTAGACTAAAGCATGTGCGGTGAGCCGGCTACCGAAAATCACTCTCAGCGGTGGATACTGTAGGAAACTGATGAGTCGGCCACCCACGAGTCTGAAATGTAATGCTTTGCGTTGTAGGCAATTGAATTACGTTAAGGCAAAATGTAGTGGTGATCCCACTAACTACTCAGTTAATATGGCGTATGGTGTAGCACAGGTAAATATTTACCAAAAATATATTCACATTAATCAGTGACAAATTCAATCAAATGAACGGTACGCTTAATACAAAATTAGATAGTTTTGAGAGTGAGTTAAAAAAGCAAAATACTTTACAGAATGCCAAATTAAACCAAGTAGAAGAGAAATTTGAAGAATTTGAAAATGAAATGTATAAACAAAACGTTGAAGTCAACAAGAAAATTAGTAAAATAGAGACACAGTATAATAATGTTGAAAGACAAACAGAAATTATTAATGAGCAAGTTCAAACTAAGATAAGTAATTTAGATGACAAAGTCAAACAAATCAATGAAACCGTTCAAAGTCAAATAGAAATACAAAATAGAGAAGTAGAAAGTAAATATGTAGAGACAGTAGAACAGTTAGAAATTAAAACTAAGAATGAAGTCAATAAGCAGTTAGAATCGAGAACTCAGATTTTACAAAATAAAGTAGAACAATGTGAATCAAATGTAGTAAACCTAACCAAAAGTATTCAGACAATAGATAGTAATATATCAAAACATGAAAGTGATACAACAAATCAAATAAGTATGTTGCAGAATAGAGTTAGAGAGATAGATAGTTTAAGTGTGCAAAATTATAACGATGTGCATGATAGATATAACCTAATGGAGAATGATTTAACCAAAATGAAAAATGAATTGCGGGGGGAGATTAGAAAGAATTTAACGGGAAATACGGAAAGAGTTGTTATTACGAGAGATTTGTATAATGAAATAGAGTTAGAATTATTCAGTCACGAAAACCGCTCAATACACCCCATGCGATTTATTAACCAAACTAGGGAGTACCACCATTTTAGTAGTAGTAATTGGGAGATCCAGTTAACTAAAATAATCAGATGTTTTAAGGGTAGTGCCGCGGTATGGGCAGAAGCACACAGAATAGAGTGGGGTAATTACGAAATGTTTGAACAAGCGTTTAAGGGAAAATATTGGCCAGAGGAGGAACAGGAAGCGTTGAGGAGTAAAATAATGGGAACGGGTAATTTCGGGAGCCATTCAAACAATAACATAACACTATATGTGACACAGTTATACAATGAAGTTAAATATTTAGAACATCCAATCCCTTTTAATTCTTTTGTAAGGTACGTTAGTAAGCATCTACCTCGAGAGGTGCAAATAACATTAATGACTAAAGAAATATCGAATTTAAGCGAACTTGAGAAAGTCCTTGATATTTTGCAGAGTATACGGGATAGGGAAGTGAATAGGCGATTAATACAGGGTAACGATAAATCGAATTTGATAGAGTATAATTCACCAAGAAACAATTACAATGAACATAATGTGACTAATAAAAATAACCATTATAAACCAGGTGAGTGGAGATGTTATAAGTGTCAACAGGAGAATTTCCCATTCAGGCGACAGTGCTTCAAATGTAGAACGCCTAGAGAAGGACAACGGAGGAGAGACGAGGAGAGACGAGATAAACTACAAGGCAGAGAGACACCTGACACTAGAGGAGCGATGAACAACAACCAGAGGCCAGATAAGGGACACCGAGGCCCCTCCACTAGCAGACACCAGGAAAACTAGAAACGACAGTGGTAGCTAGGACCCGACCACTGTTCAGGGAAACGCAGGAGGTCCAACCAGTCGAGGAGGTTTACAGCCACGTAATTAAAGCAGATATTGTCGCTGACCTGATGGAAGAAGAAAACAATGCAAACAGCGAGGTGAGAGCAGGACTGACAGAGATTCAGGTAACTGTAGGAAATAAGAATTTTAAAACTTTGATAGATACGGGTAGCGAAATTTCCGTGATAGCAGAGAACATTTTAGCAGAACTAAGAGAGTCTAACAAAGATATTCCAATCTTACCAGTAGCAGGAGTCACGGTAATAGGAGTCACGGGTGTACGAAGTAAGAGAATCACTAAACAGATACATTTGAATTTTCTAATAAATAATGTCGAATTTGTAAACACATTTTTGGTAGTAAGAGGGTTAAGTTTAGATGTCATACTGGGTAACGATTTTTTACAAAGGACGAAAGCTGTTATAAATTTTAGAGATAAGGTGATAGAGTTAGATGGGGGTGATCGGTCGGTAAGAGTAAAATTTGAGCATATAATAGGTAGAGTTAGAACGTGCAGAGTTAAAATACTACAGAAGGGTGTAAGTGAGAATAATTTAGGTACCATGGTAAGTGCATGTGTAGAGGCAGAATATATGAGTGAGTTGGAGAGTGAAAAGAGTAATATTAATGATGCTGTTTGGGAGTTAAGGGCGGATGAATTTTGTAGTGAAGGTGAGGTGGTAAGGAGTGGCCAGCGTGAAGCGTTATGGCAGGTGATAGCGAGGTACAGAGGAGTGTTTGCCGAAGTTCCAGGAAGGGCAAAAGGGTATGAATGTGTATTACAAATAAGGGAACACACACCGTTCTTGCAAAGGAGCTACCCCGTCCCTTACTCAAAAAGAAGCGCGGTGCAGAGAGAACTCGACAGGATGGTAGAAACAGGTATAATTGAACGGTCAGTATCGCATTATTCTAATCCACTTGTAGTAGTAATTAAGAAAGATGGACGCGTACGTTTGTGCCTAGATGCCAGAAAAATAAACCAGATCATAATTCCCGACAGAGAGTCACCAGAGCCTATCAATGAGATCTTCCAGAAGTTCAGTGGAGTAAAGTATATGACATCGTTGGATTTAACATCTGGGTATTGGCAGGTTCCACTAGCAAAGGTTAGTAGAAAGTATACAGCATTTTTATTTAATGGTAAGAACTACCAGTTTCGACGTCTACCTTTCGGATTGAACACCAGCGTCGCCAGCTTTATAAAGTGTTTGGACAAAATTTTGCGACCCAAGGACTTAGACTTTTTGACGGTCTACGTGGACGATATTTTGATTGCATCAAGGACCTTCGAGGACCATTTAGATCACTTAGACTATGTATTGGCTAAACTAGAGGCAGGAGGACTCACCGTGAATTGGGATAAGTCGACGTTTCTGCAGACACAGGTAAAATTTTTAGGATTTATTATCACACCTGAAGGAATAACAGCGAACCCCGACAAAGTAGAATCAATCATGCGTTTCCCTGAACCGAGGAATGTGAAACAATTACAGAGTTTCCTTGGGGTATGTAATTTCTACCGGAAATTTCAACAGAATTATGCAGAGTTAACCACAAGATTGAGTGCAGTACTCCAGAAAACCAAACAATGGAAATGGGGCGAGAAGGAGCGCACGGCATTTGAAGAGATAAAGGAGAAATTCAGTCAAATGGTGATGATGAACCACCCAGACTTCGAGAAAGTATTTTATTTACAAACGGATGCAAGCAATGTGGCCCTCGGTGCAGAATTATACCAAGAAGGTAAGGACAAGGAGCATAAGGTAATAGCATTTGCAAGTAGATCACTGATCCAGGCAGAGAAGAACTATACGACGACGGAGAAGGAGCTATTGAGCATAGTGTTCGCCGTGGGAAAGTTTCGAACATACATTCTAGGAAATCGCACAGTAATTAGGACGGACCACAAAGCTTTATCATTTTTAAACACATGTAAGCTGGCTCATAGTCGTCTAACCAGATGGGTACTTATATTACAAGAATATAATTTTGAATGGGAATATATCAAAGGATCAGAGAACAAGATACCGGATACTTTGTCAAGGATAGACATGATGCACAACAGAACGGGTAGAGATTTAAAGGAAATCGAGATTTTTAAGATTAGCCGAGAGGATAGAATTTTGGGAGCGGAGATGAGAGACATCCGGAACATGCAACGAGCAGAGGACAAGTCAGGTAAGGTGATAGAGAGTTTAGAAAAGGAGGTAAGTGAATCAGAGTATAATCAGTATTTTCAGGTTCATAACGGGTTATTGTTTAAGAGAATAGTAGGGGGTGAGCGTGTGTGGAAATTAGTAGTTCCAGAAGGGTTAGTTGATAAGGTTATTTGGGATTGTCATTTAAGGTATGGACATTTTGGAGCGAAGAAGTGTGTGAATGTATTGAAAGAGTCTTGTATTTTTAGAAATATGGAGAGAAGGGTTAGAAGGTTGTTAAAGAGTTGTGATTTATGCCAGAAATCAAAAGTGGTGAACTATAGAGTCGAAGGGGAGATGAATTGTATAAAAGTGGAGAGACCATTTGATTTGGTTGCAGTGGATTTGTTCGGACCGTTACCAAAGGGTAGAGGAGGAGTGCAGTATGTGTTTGTAATGTTAGATACCTTTTCTAAGTATGTGAGGCTGTATAGTATTAAAAGAGCTACAAGTCTGGTATTGAGTAAGAAAGTGACTAAAGATTACATGATACAAGTGGGTAAGCCGAAAGTGATTTTATCAGATCACGGACCGCAATTCATCAGTGGCCGTTGGCGTCAGACGTTAGGATGGGAAGGAATCATCACGAAGCATACGGCTGTGTACCATCCCCAGTCCAACCAGGCTGAGCGTGTAATGAGAGAGATAGGCAGGATCTTTAGAGTCACGCTAAACACAGCGAGTGGCCGTTGTATGTTAAGAAGGTAGAGAGTTGGCTGAACAGTACCACCCACGAGTCCACCGGCTATACACCTCATGAGCTTGTCAAAGGGACCCGTCCTCCAAGAATATTGGAACAGTTATCTGATTACCCATCTGAGAGTACATCTATGGACGTGAGCATCAAGATTCGTTTGGCAAATGAAAACTTATTAAGCAAAGGAGAAAGAAGGAAGAATAGGCACGACACAAGAGGTAAGTGGATGAAATATGAAATAGGACAGTTGGTATTGGTGAAGAGGCACGATTTGTCAAATGCACAGGAGAAGGAAATTAAAAAGTTCTTCCTGCTGTACGAAGGACCTTATGAGGTGGTTGAAGTTAAAATGCAGAATGCCTATGTACTACAGGATAGGGAGACTAAAGAAATAGTGGGTACACAAAATGCTAGCAATTTGAAATTATACTGGGAAGCATAGAAAAAATAAATTTAAAGAAAAAAAAAAAAAAAAGAGAGTGTTACTCGATTAGAATTGTGAATGAGAATTAATTGTGTATTGAAAAAAAAATAAAAATAAAAAATATATGTATTCCAGTAACAAAGATTTCTTTGAAAGTGTGAGGTGAAATATGTTAAAATTGTTAGAATTATAGAAATGAATATTGTTGGTTTTCCATCTGAAAACAGAAAAATATGTGTATGTAAAGGTAAGCAGAGCAGGTGATCCATTGTTGTCATTCCTATCTTGTTATAGCAGTGAATATAGTTGTGAAAAAAGGTAAAGCTCGAACTTGTAAAGTGTCTATGTGAAAATTTTAAATAATTAATGAACTTGTTTTTGAGCAAGAGTGAAGAGTATTTTGTAGTTAAGTGGTGTTAGTGAATTATAAGTCAAAATCGGACTGTGAGAGCAGTTAATGTAGAGAAGTAAAGTATCAGTAATGGGCTAGGGCAGTAGTGACATATACTACTGTGGCTAGTGAAATGGGTTGATGAGCAACACATAGAATGCTGCCATCATCGGAGGCCTCATGTGGGCGTAATACACTGTACACTTTGAATGTAATTCATATTATATGTGATTTTATTTGTGCAGTATAGCAATATCATTAAGTGTAAAACATGTGAAGGAAATTAATTTCCCCGACTTTCGGGCGATTACTGCCTTACCAGCACTAATCGTGGTTTTGGCGAGCGGTCAGCTATGGCCATTATTTAAGTCCTTCGACCATAGCTGTCTTGAAATTGGTGTAGAATAGAAATTAACAGGGGGGTATATCCATGGGGAAATTACCCGGAACTAGGGAACAGCGGCTGCCACTCTGTTCAAGAAGGAACAGCAGAGACCGGTGGTAGAACCGTTTAAGGGCGTGTAATTATGTAAGTGTAGATATTATGATATCTTGTTGTTTAAATGTGAAGCCAACACAAGAAGAGTGGAGATGATAATTCCTCCACCATTACAGTTCTTGCAGAGGCACCCGAGCACTACAGTTCGGTTGGGGGGCAATAGAGTGTGTGGCTAGGAGGTTGTTACAGGGGTAATGACGATAATAAGTGTTAAGAGATAGCAGATTTTAAAGTTGAAAATATAAAGTTAAAAAATGAAGTTAAATAAAATATTCTCGTAAGCTGCCATTTACAAAATAAATAAATGATTATAAGTTGAGCAACAAAGTTTAAAGGAAAAGTGTCTGCCATGATAGTTGTAAGTTGAATTTATAGAAATAATTAGGTGAAGGTATTTTGGGGTATGATAAAGAATTGTTGATATATTGTGTTATATTTAGTTACATATATATGTTGTTTATTTTCTTACAAGGAAGTAGTTGAATTTGGTGGTGGTAAGAAATCAATGTATTTTAAGTCTTGTTGTGGTTAAGTGACACTTTTGAATTAAAAAACAAACCAATGCCCGAACACAAACCAATGCGTCTAAAAGGGGACATATCAGTTGTAGATATGTAAGTGTATTATACCACTATTTTGAAATTTTGTATTGGATGTTTCAGAGTTTTGTGGTGTTGTGACCGCAGTCCTGGGCTGGCTGGAGCGTCAGAACAGGAGTGTAGAGTGCCTCATGGCCTTATGGTGTAGGGATCTCTCAGGAGAAGTCCAGTAAGGTCAGAGGGTGCGACCAGCATCATAGGACCAAGGGTAAGTGATGATAAAATTTTTTTGTAACGTTACAGGGGGTTGTGGTGACGTATCTAGACTGATCCTTTTAGGAGAGTGTGAATGAGTCAAGGAAATTTTTTTATGTTTCGACACAAAAAATTTTCCTTGAGGGGGTTTGTAACAGTACAGAATGACTCAGTACCAGAATTATGGGAATTATGGGTATTTTCATTGTTTTATTATGTATTTTTTTAAACATACAGAATGGTTAGGTACATTGTCCCTCTGGAAAACGGAACAACGCAAATTCGGCCAGAGTAAAACACCAAGGTCTCCGGTGGACGTGAAAACAGCAAAATATACCATGGCGGTGTTTATGACGAAGTACCACAATATGCATTATGATTGGGCTATAACACTAGTCCGTCATCGCTAAGAACAATGACGCACTGAGTACAATGTGTGCAACGAGGCGTTGTCCAGCAAGACAAAGCGGGATGACGTAAGAACTACACACACACAAGCAAGAAATTACACTTGCCTCGCTCTCATTTCAACGCCATTCTTCAGAGGAGCCACAGCGATGTATCGTTGTGTGTATAACTGTTTAACAATACTTTAAATTAACTAACAAAAATGTTATCAACAGTAGTGGAGCAATGAAGGCTCATCTTATTTAACAGTATAAATATATAAAAAATGTAAATTCAGTGCACACATCTATCTAATTAAACTCAGCGGAATTAAAGGCGAACACCGACCATCACCATGGGAGTCTCACACCAACAACGGATGGACACCACCACCTAACAAGCAGAGAAGTTCCTTTTGTCATTTTTATAGTTAATGAGCTCATAAATACCAAATCGATAATAAAAAAGAATGTACGGGTCTGAAGTTGAATGTGTGAGAATGAATGCGTGAATGTATGGCCAGAACAACATAAGCTGAGGGCATTGGTTTGTGTAGTAACTAATTAACTATTAATAAATGATTTTAAGCTGCAGCAATAAAGTTTACATTGATACTAATTCAACAGATAAAGAAATATAGAGAATAAAAAGAGATAGAAAAAGTAGCCGCCATTTTGTTTTGGGTCATATCATATGACGTCACTATTTTGACCGCATGGTTGTATGTGTACTACCTTAGATTGAATTAAATTTGATGGTTAATTTCAAGAATATCTGGTTATCATTTGTGTCGTCAACTGTGTTTCAAAATCTTCCTGTACCCGAACCCTGGTACCCCTTAGGTAGAAAACAAGTTATAAAGGAAGAAAATGAGCCCGGCAACTAATGAAATTGGTGAGTATCATTAATACCGAATTATGGTATTTGTTATCTATATCTTACTAAATATATGTGCTAATATTATTGAGAATTAAGTTGGTAAATGCACAATTGGTCGCCCTCACAGTGGACTTTGTATAAAATTAATTTATATAAAACAGATAGATGGAGAAACACAGAAGACGATATATAATGAATGAGAGGTTATGTTGTTAAAGGTAAATAGTTAAATACGAGTTGAGTATATTGCGTAGTCAAATACAAATAGAGATAAATAACCATTTAAATACTAAAATACAAAATGGCAGAAAATAACAATAGCATAGAAATAGAAAATTCAGAAACAGAATCCATTTTATTGGAAAGACACATTAGCTCAACACCCAAAGTAGTTGAAAGTAAAATCTCATTAGAAAATATGGTTAATATTTACCTGTGCTCCACCATACAATCTTGAAGTGAAATATTTTTTTTTTTATTCTTCTATGTTATATAAACACGCGAAAATTAATTTTAAACGGGGGTCGAAGCTATTTACGAAGAAAAAAAATAAAATAAATACTCCCATAAGGATGCATGCAAAAGTGAATGATCGCCATATTGACTGTGTAGACGGTGAGCCGAATTTGACTAGAAATCATGTTGATGCGTTTCCAAAACAAAATTTACATGATTCTTACATGTTCAAAATTGCGTTGAGCCCAAACGGCGGTTTAAAGCTTTGCGTTGAGCCCACCGCGAGTTTATTATTAGTAACCTCGGAGGCGCCGAAGGCGCCGTAGACTAAAGCATGTGCGGTGAGCCGGCTACCGAAAATCACTCTCAGCGGTGGATACTGTAGGAAACTGATGAGTCGGCCACCCACGAGTCTGAAATGTAATGCTTTGCGTTGTAGGCAATTGAATTACGTTAAGGCAAAATGTAGTGGTGATCCCACTAACTACTCAGTTAATATGGCGTATGGTGTAGCACAGGTAAATATTTACCGAAAATATATTCACATTAATCAGTGACAAATTCAATCAAATGAACGGTACGCTTAATACAAAATTAGATAGTTTTGAGAGTGAGTTAAAAAAGCAAAATACTTTACAGAATGCCAAATTAAACCAAGTAGAAGAGAAATTTGAAGAATTTGAAAATGAAATGTATAAACAAAACGTTGAAGTCAACAAGAAAATTAGTAAAATAGAGACACAGTATAATAATGTTGAAAGACAAACAGAAATTATTAATGAGCAAGTTCAAACTAAGATAAGTAATTTAGATGACAAAGTCAAACAAATCAATGAAACCGTTCAAAGTCAAATAGAAATACAAAATAGAGAAGTAGAAAGTAAATATGTAGAGACAGTAGAACAGTTAGAAATTAAAACTAAGAATGAAGTCAATAAGCAGTTAGAATCGAGAACTCAGATTTTACAAAATAAAGTAGAACAATGTGAATCAAATGTAGTAAACCTAACCAAAAGTATTCAGACAATAGATAGTAATATATCAAAACATGAAAGTGATACAACAAATCAAATAAGTATGTTGCAGAATAGAGTTAGAGAGATAGATAGTTTAAGTGTGCAAAATTATAACGATGTGCATGATAGATATAACCTAATGGAGAATGATTTAACCAAAATGAAAAATGAATTGCGGGGGGAGATTAGAAAGAATTTAACGGGAAATACGGAAAGAGTTGTTATTACGAGAGATTTGTATAATGAAATAGAGTTAGAATTATTCAGTCACGAAAACCGCTCAATACACCCCATGCGATTTATTAACCAAACTAGGGAGTACCACCATTTTAGTAGTAGTAATTGGGAGATCCAGTTAACTAAAATAATCAGATGTTTTAAGGGTAGTGCCGCGGTATGGGCAGAAGCACACAGAATAGAGTGGGGTAATTACGAAATGTTTGAACAAGCGTTTAAGGGAAAATATTGGCCAGAGGAGGAACAGGAAGCGTTGAGGAGTAAAATAATGGGAACGGGTAATTTCGGGAGCCATTCAAACAATAACATAACACTATATGTGACAGTTATACAATGAAGTTAAATATTTAGAACATCCAATCCCTTTTAATTCTTTTGTAAGGTACGTTAGTAAGCATCTACCTCGAGAGGTGCAAATAACATTAATGACTAAAGAAATATCGAATTTAAGCGAACTTGAGAAAGTCCTTGATATTTTGCAGAGTATACGGGATAGGGAAGTGAATAGGCGATTAATACAGGGTAACGATAAATCGAATTTGATAGAGTATAATTCACCAAGAAACAATTACAATGAACATAATGTGACTAATAAAAATAACCATTATAAACCAGGTGAGTGGAGATGTTATAAGTGTCAACAGGAGAATTTCCCATTCAGGCGACAGTGCTTCAAATGTAGAACGCCTAGAGAAGGACAACGGAGGAGAGACGAGATAAACTACAAGGCAGAGAGACACCTGACACTAGAGGAGCGATGAACAACAACCAGAGGCCAGATAAGGGACACCGAGGCCCCTCCACTAGCAGACACCAGGAAAACTAGAAACGACAGTGGTAGCTAGGACCCGACCACTGTTCAGGGAAACGCAGGAGGTCCAACCAGTCGAGGAGGTTTACAGCCACGTAATTAAAGCAGATATTGTCGCTGACCTGATGGAAGAAGAAAACAATGCAAACAGCGAGGTGAGAGCAGGACTGACAGAGATTCAGGTAACTGTAGGAAATAAGAATTTTAAAACTTTGATAGATACGGGTAGCGAAATTTCCGTGATAGCAGAGAACATTTTAGCAGAACTAAGAGAGTCTAACAAAGATATTCCAATCTTACCAGTAGCAGGAGTCACGGTAATAGGAGTCACGGGTGTACGAAGTAAGAGAATCACTAAACAGATACATTTGAATTTTCTAATAAATAATGTCGAATTTGTAAACACATTTTTGGTAGTAAGAGGGTTAAGTTTAGATGTCATACTGGGTAACGATTTTTTACAAAGGACGAAAGCTGTTATAAATTTTAGAGATAAGGTGATAGAGTTAGATGGGGGTGATCGGTCGGTAAGAGTAAAATTTGAGCATATAATAGGTAGAGTTAGAACGTGCGGAGTTAAAATACTACAGAAGGGTGTAAGTGAGAATAATTTAGGTACCATGGTAAGTGCATGTGTAGAGGCAGAATATATGAGTGAGTTGGAGAGTGAAAAGAGTAATATTAATGATGCTGTTTGGGAGTTAAGGGCGGATGAATTTTGTAGTGAAGGTGAGGTGGTAAGGAGTGGCCAGCGTGAAGCGTTATGGCAGGTGATAGCGAGGTACAGAGGAGTGTTTGCCGAAGTTCCAGGAAGGGCAAAAGGGTATGAATGTGTATTACAAATAAGGGAACACACACCGTTCTTGCAAAGGAGCTACCCCGTCCCTTACTCAAAAAGAAGCGCGGTGCAGAGAGAACTCGACAGGATGGTAGAAACAGGTATAATTGAACGGTCAGTATCGCATTATTCTAATCCACTTGTAGTAGTAATTAAGAAAGATGGACGCGTACGTTTGTGCCTAGATGCCAGAAAAATAAACCAGATCATAATTCCCGACAGAGAGTCACCAGAGCCTATCAATGAGATCTTCCAGAAGTTCAGTGGAGTAAAGTATATGACATCGTTGGATTTAACATCTGGGTATTGGCAGGTTCCACTAGCAAAGGTTAGTAGAAAGTATACAGCATTTTTATTTAATGGTAAGAACTACCAGTTTCGACGTCTACCTTTCGGATTGAACACCAGCGTCGCCAGCTTTATAAAGTGTTTGGACAAAATTTTGCGACCCAAGGACTTAGACTTTTTGACGGTCTACGTGGACGATATTTTGATTGCATCAAGGACCTTCGAGGACCATTTAGATCACTTAGACTATGTATTGGCTAAACTAGAGGCAGGAGGACTCACCGTGAATTGGGATAAGTCGACGTTTCTGCAGACACAGGTAAAATTTTTAGGATTTATTATCACACCTGAAGGAATAACAGCGAACCCCGACAAAGTAGAATCAATCATGCGTTTCCCTGAACCGAGGAATGTGAAACAATTACAGAGTTTCCTTGGGGTATGTAATTTCTACCGGAAATTTCAACAGAATTATGCAGAGTTAACCACAAGATTGAGTGCAGTACTCCAGAAAACCAAACAATGGAAATGGGGCGAGAAGGAGCGCACGGCATTTGAAGAGATAAAGGAGAAATTCAGTCAAATGGTGATGATGAACCACCCAGACTTCGAGAAAGTATTTTATTTACAAACGGATGCAAGCAATGTGGCCCTCGGTGCAGAATTATACCAAGAAGGTAAGGACAAGGAGCATAAGGTAATAGCATTTGCAAGTAGATCACTGATCCAGGCAGAGAAGAACTATACGACGACGGAGAAGGAGCTATTGAGCATAGTGTTCGCCGTGGGAAAGTTTCGAACATACATTCTAGGAAATCGCACAGTAATTAGGACGGACCACAAAGCTTTATCATTTTTAAACACATGTAAGCTGGCTCATAGTCGTCTAACCAGATGGGTACTTATATTACAAGAATATAATTTTGAATGGGAATATATCAAAGGATCAGAGAACAAGATACCGGATACTTTGTCAAGGATAGACATGATGCACAACAGAACGGGTAGAGATTTAAAGGAAATCGAGATTTTTAAGATTAGCCGAGAGGATAGAATTTTGGGAGCGGAGATGAGAGACATCCGGAACATGCAACGAGCAGAGGACAAGTCAGGTAAGGTGATAGAGAGTTTAGAAAAGGAGGTAAGTGAATCAGAGTATAATCAGTATTTTCAGGTTCATAACGGGTTATTGTTTAAGAGAATAGTAGGGGGTGAGCGTGTGTGGAAATTAGTAGTTCCAGAAGGGTTAGTTGATAAGGTTATTTGGGATTGTCATTTAAGGTATGGACATTTTGGAGCGAAGAAGTGTGTGAATGTATTGAAAGAGTCTTGTATTTTTAGAAATATGGAGAGAAGGGTTAGAAGGTTGTTAAAGAGTTGTGATTTATGCCAGAAATCAAAAGTGGTGAACTATAGAGTCGAAGGGGAGATGAATTGTATAAAAGTGGAGAGACCATTTGATTTGGTTGCAGTGGATTTGTTCGGACCGTTACCAAAGGGTAGAGGAGGAGTGCAGTATGTGTTTGTAATGTTAGATACCTTTTCTAAGTATGTGAGGCTGTATAGTATTAAAAGAGCTACAAGTCTGGTATTGAGTAAGAAAGTGACTAAAGATTACATGATACAAGTGGGTAAGCCGAAAGTGATTTTATCAGATCACGGACCGCAATTCATCAGTGGCCGTTGGCGTCAGACGTTAGGATGGGAAGGAATCATCACGAAGCATACGGTTGTGTACCATCCCCAGTCCAACCAGGCTGAGCGTGTAATGAGAGAGATAGGCAGGATCTTTAGAGTCACGCTAAACACAGCGAGTGGCCGTTGTATGTTAAGAAGGTAGAGAGTTGGCTGAACAGTACCACCCACGAGTCCACCGGCTATACACCTCATGAGCTTGTCAAAGGGACCCGTCCTCCGAGAATATTGGAACAGTTATCTGATTACCCATCTGAGAGTACATCTATGGACGTGAGCATCAAGATTCATTTGGCAAATGAAAACTTATTAAGCAAAGGAGAAAGAAGGAAGAATAGGCACGACACAAGAGGTAAGTGGATGAAATATGAAATAGGACAGTTGGTATTGGTGAAGAGGCACGATTTGTCAAATGCACAGGAGAAGGAAATTAAAAAGTTCTTCCTGCTGTACGAAGGACCTTATGAGGTGGTTGAAGTTAAAATGCAGAATGCCTATGTACTACAGGATAGGGAGACTAAAGAAATAGTGGGTACACAAAATGCTAGCAATTTGAAATTATACTGGGAAGCATAGAAAAAATAAATTTAAGGAAAAAAAAGAAAAAGAGAGAGTGTTACTCGATTAGAATTGTGAATGAGAATTAATTGTGTATTGAAAAAAAAAATAAAAATAAAAAATATATGTATTCCAGTAACAAAGATTTCTTTGAAAGTGTGAGGTGAAATATGTTAAAATTGTTAGAATTATAGAAATGAATATTGTTGGTTTTCCATCTGAAAACAGAAAAATATGTGTATGTAAAGGTAAGCAGAGCAGGTGATCCATTGTTGTCATTCATATCTTGTTATAGCAGTGAATATAGTTGTGAAAAAAGGTAAAGCTCGAACTTGTAAAGTGTCTATGTGAAAATTTTAAATAATTAATGAACTTGTTTTTGAGCAAGAGTGAAGAGTATTTTGTAGTTAAGTGGTGTTAGTGAATTATAAGTCAAAATCGGACTGTGAGAGCAGTTAATGTAGAGAAGTAAAGTATCAGTAATGGGCTAGGGCAGTAGTGACATATACTACTGTGGCTAGTGAAATGGGTTGATGAGCAACACATAGAATGCTGCCATCATCGGAGGCCTCATGTGGGCGTAATACACTGTACACTTTGAATGTAATTCATATTATATGTGATTTTATTTGTGCAGTATAGCAATATCATTAAGTGTAAAACATGTGAAGGAAATTAATTTCCCCGACTTTCGGGCGATTACTGCCTTACCAGCACTAATCGTGGTTTTGGCGAGCGGTCAGCTATGGCCATTATTTAAGTCCTTCGACCATAGCTGTCTTGAAATTGGTGTAGAATAGAAATTAACAGGGGGGTATATCCATGGGGAAATTACCCGGAACTAGGGAACAGCGGCTGCCACTCTGTTCAAGAAGGAACAGCAGAGACCGGTGGTAGAACCGTTTAAGGGCGTGTAATTATGTAAGTGTAGATATTATGATATCTTGTTGTTTAAATGTGAAGCCAACACAAGAACAGTGGAGATGATAATTCCTCCACCATTACAGTTCTTGCAGAGGCACCCGAGCACTACAGTTCGGTTGGGGGGCAATAGAGTGTGTGGCTAGGAGGTCGTTACAGGGGTAATGACGATAATAAGTGTTAAGAGATAGCAGATTTTAAAGTTGAAAATATAAAGTTAAAAAATGAAGTTAAATAAAATATTCTCGTAAGCTGCCATTTACAAAATAAATAAATGATTATAAGTTGAGCAACAAAGTTTAAAGGAAAAGTGTCTGCCATGATAGTTGTAAGTTGAATTTATAGAAATAATTAGGTGAAGGTATTTTGGGGTATGATAAAGAATTGTTGATATATTGTGTTATATTTAGTTACATATATATGTTGTTTATTTTCTTACAAGGAAGTAGTTGAATTTGGTGGTGGTAAGAAATCAATGTATTTTAAGTCTTGTTGTGGTTAAGTGACACTTTTGAATTAAAAAACAAACCAATGCCCGAACACAAACCAATGCGTCTAAAAGGGGACATATCAGTTGTAGATATGTAAGTGTATTATACCACTATTTTGAAATTTTGTATTGGATGTTTCAGAGTTTTGTGGTGTTACCGCAGTCCTGGGCTGGCTGGAGCGTCAGAACAGGAGTGTAGAGTGCCTCATGGCCTTATGGTGTAGGGATCTCTCAGGAGAAGTCCAGTAAGGTCAGAGGGTGCGACCAGCATCATAGGACCAAGGGTAAGTGATGATAAAATTTTTTTGTAACGTTACAGGGGGTTGTGGTGACGTATCTAGACTGATCCTTTTAGGAGAGTGTGAATGAGTCAAGGAAATTTTTTTATGTTTCGACACAAAAAATTTTCCTTGAGGGGGTTTGTAACAGTACAGAATGACTCAGTACCAGAATTATGGGAATTATGGGTATTTTCATTGTTTTATTATGTATTTTTTTAAACATACAGAATGGTTAGGTACATTGTCCCTCTGGAAAACGGAACAACGCAAATTCGGCCAGAGTAAAACACCAAGGTCTCCGGTGGACGTGAAAACAGCAAAATATACCATGGCGGTGTTTATGACGAAGTACCACAATATGCATTATGATTGGGCTATAACACTAGTCCGTCATCGCTAAGAACAATGACGCACTGAGTACAATGTGTGCAACGAGGCGTTGTCCAGCAAGACAAAGCGGGATGACGTAAGAACTACACACACACAAGCAAGAAATTACACTTGCCTCGCTCTCATTTCAACGCCATTCTTCAGAGGAGCCACAGCGATGTATCGTTGTGTGTATAACTGTTTAACAATACTTTAAATTAACTAACAAAAATGTTTTCAACAGTAGTGGAGCAATGAAGGCTCATCTTATTTAACAGTATAAATATATAAAAAATGTAAATTCAGTGCACACATCTATCTAATTAAACTCAGCGGAATTAAAGGCGAACACCGACCATCACCATGGGAGTCTCACACCAACAACGGATGGACACCACCACCTAACAAGCAGAGAAGTTCCTTTTGTCATTTTTATAGTTAATGAGCTCATAAATACCAAATCGATAATAAAAAAGAATGTACGGGTCTGAAGTTGAATGTGTGAGAATGAATGCGTGAATGTATGGCCAGAACAACATAAGCTGAGGGCATTGGTTTGTGTAGTAACTAATTAACTATTAATAAATGATTTTAAGCTGCAGCAATAAAGTTTACATTGATACTAATTCAACAGATAAAGAAATATAGAGAATAAAAAGAGATAGAAAAAGTAGCCGCCATTTTGTTTTGGGTCATATCATATGACGTCACTATTTTGACCGCATGGTTGTATGTGTACTACCTTAGATTGAATTAAATTTGATGGTTAATTTCAAGAATATCTGGTTATCATTTGTGTCGTCAACTGTGTTTCAAAATCTTCCTGTACCCGAACCCTGGTACCCCTTAGGTAGAAAACAAGTTATAAAGGAAGAAAATGAGCCCGGCAACTAATGAAATTGGTGAGTATCATTAATACCGAATTATGGTATTTGTTATCTATATCTTACTAAATATATGTGCTAATATTATTGAGAATTAAGTTGGTAAATGCACAATTGGTCGCCCTCACAGTGGACTTTGTATAAAATTAATTTATATAAAACAGATAGATGGAGAAACACAGAAGACGATATATAATGAATGAGAGGTTATGTTGTTAAAGGTAAATAGTTAAATACGAGTTGAGTATATTGCGTAGTCAAATACAAATAGAGATAAATAACCATTTAAATACTAAAATACAAAATGGCAGAAAATAACAATAGCATAGAAATAGAAAATTCAGAAACAGAATCCATTTTATTGGAAAGACACATTAGCTCAACACCCAAAGTAGTTGAAAGTAAAATCTCATTAGAAAATATGGTTAATATTTACCTGTGCTCCACCATACAATCTTGAAGTGAAATATTTTTTTTTTTATTCTTCTATGTTATATAAACACGCGAAAATTAATTTTAAACGGGGGTCGAAGCTATTTACGAAGAAAAAAAATAAAATAAATACTCCCATAAGGATGCATGCAAAAGTGAATGATCGCCATATTGACTGTGTAGACGGTGAGCCGAATTTGACTAGAAATCATGTTGATGCGTTTCCAAAACAAAATTTACATGATTCTTACATGTTCAAAATTGCGTTGAGCCCAAACGGCGGTTTAAAGCTTTGCGTTGAGCCCACCGCGAGTTTATTATTAGTAACCTCGGAGGCGCCGAAGGCGCCGTAGACTAAAGCATGTGCGGTGAGCCGGCTACCGAAAATCACTCTCAACGTTGGATACTGTAGGAAACTGATGAGTCGGCCACCCACGAGTCTGAAATGTAATGCTTTGCGTTGTAGGCAATTGAATTACGTTAAGGCAAAATGTAGTGGTGATCCCACTAACTACTCAGTTAATATGGCGTATGGTGTAGCACAGGTAAATATTTACCGAAAATATATTCACATTAATCAGTGACAAATTCAATCAAATGAACGGTACGCTTAATACAAAATTAGATAGTTTTGAGAGTGAGTTAAAAAAGCAAAATACTTTACAGAATGCCAAATTAAACCAAGTAGAAGAGAAATTTGAAGAATTTGAAAATGAAATGTATAAACAAAACGTTGAAGTCAACAAGAAAATTAGTAAAATAGAGACACAGTATAATAATGTTGAAAGACAAACAGAAATTATTAATGAGCAAGTTCAAACTAAGATAAGTAATTTAGATGACAAAGTCAAACAAATCAATGAAACCGTTCAAAGTCAAATAGAAATACAAAATAGAGAAGTAGAAAGTAAATATGTAGAGACAGTAGAACAGTTAGAAATTAAAACTAAGAATGAAGTCAATAAGCAGTTAGAATCGAGAACTCAGATTTTACAAAATAAAGTAGAATAATGTGAATCAAATGTAGTAAACCTAACCAAAAGTATTCAGACAATAGATAGTAATATATCAAAACATGAAAGTGATACAACAAATCAAATAAGTATGTTGCAGAATAGAGTTAGAGAGATAGATAGTTTAAGTGTGCAAAATTATAACGATGTGCATGATAGATATAACCTAATGGAGAATGATTTAACCAAAATGAAAAATGAATTGCGGGGGGAGATTAGAAAGAATTTAACGGGAAATACGGAAAGAGTTGTTATTACGAGAGATTTGTATAATGAAATAGAGTTAGAATTATTCAGTCACGAAAACCGCTCAATACACCCCATGCGATTTATTAACCAAACTAGGGAGTACCACCATTTTAGTAGTAGTAATTGGGAGATCCAGTTAACTAAAATAATCAGATGTTTTAAGGGTAGTGCCGCGGTATGGGCAGAAGCACACAGAATAGAGTGGGGTAATTACGAAATGTTTGAACAAGCGTTTAAGGGAAAATATTGGCCAGAGGAGGAACAGGAAGCGTTGAGGAGTAAAATAATGGGAACGGGTAATTTCGGGAGCCATTCAAACAATAACATAACACTATATGTGACAGTTATACAATGAAGTTAAATATTTAGAACATCCAATCCCTTTTAATTCTTTTGTAAGGTACGTTAGTAAGCATCTACCTCGAGAGGTGCAAATAACATTAATGACTAAAGAAATATCGAATTTAAGCGAACTTGAGAAAGTCCTTGATATTTTGCAGAGTATACGGGATAGGGAAGTGAATAGGCGATTAATACAGGGTAACGATAAATCGAATTTGATAGAGTATAATTCACCAAGAAACAATTACAATGAACATAATGTGACTAATAAAAATAACCATTATAAACCAGGTGAGTGGAGATGTTATAAGTGTCAACAGGAGAATTTCCCATTCAGGCGACAGTGCTTCAAATGTAGAACGCCTAGAGAAGGACAACGGAGGAGAGACGAGATAAACTACAAGGCAGAGAGACACCTGACACTAGAGGAGCGATGAACAACAACCAGAGGCCAGATAAGGGACACCGAGGCCCCTCCACTAGCAGACACCAGGAAAACTAGAAACGACAGTGGTAGCTAGGACCCGACCACTGTTCAGGGAAACGCAGGAGGTCCAACCAGTCGAGGAGGTTTACAGCCACGTAATTAAAGCAGATATTGTCGCTGACCTGATGGAAGAAGAAAACAATGCAAACAGCGAGGTGAGAGCAGGACTGACAGAGATTCAGGTAACTGTAGGAAATAAGAATTTTAAAACTTTGATAGATACGGGTAGCGAAATTTCCGTGATAGCAGAGAACATTTTAGCAGAACTAAGAGAGTCTAACAAAGATATTCCAATCTTACCAGTAGCAGGAGTCACGGTAATAGGAGTCACGGGTGTACGAAGTAAGAGAATCACTAAACAGATACATTTGAATTTTCTAATAAATAATGTCGAATTTGTAAACACATTTTTGGTAGTAAGAGGGTTAAGTTTAGATGTCATACTGGGTAACGATTTTTTACAAAGGACGAAAGCTGTTATAAATTTTAGAGATAAGGTGATAGAGTTAGATGGGGGTGATCGGTCGGTAAGAGTAAAATTTGAGCATATAATAGGTAGAGTTAGAACGTGCGGAGTTAAAATACTACAGAAGGGTGTAAGTGAGAATAATTTAGGTACCATGGTAAGTGCATGTGTAGAGGCAGAATATATGAGTGAGTTGGAGAGTGAAAAGAGTAATATTAATGATGCTGTTTGGGAGTTAAGGGCGGATGAATTTTGTAGTGAAGGTGAGGTGGTAAGGAGTGGCCAGCGTGAAGCGTTATGGCAGGTGATAGCGAGGTACAGAGGAGTGTTTGCCGAAGTTCCAGGAAGGGCAAAAGGGTATGAATGTGTATTACAAATAAGGGAACACACACCGTTCTTGCAAAGGAGCTACCCCGTCCCTTACTCAAAAAGAAGCGCGGTGCAGAGAGAACTCGACAGGATGGTAGAAACAGGTATAATTGAACGGTCAGTATCGCATTATTCTAATCCACTTGTAGTAGTAATTAAGAAAGATGGACGCGTACGTTTGTGCCTAGATGCCAGAAAAATAAACCAGATCATAATTCCCGACAGAGAGTCACCAGAGCCTATCAATGAGATCTTCCAGAAGTTCAGTGGAGTAAAGTATATGACATCGTTGGATTTAACATCTGGGTATTGGCAGGTTCCACTAGCAAAGGTTAGTAGAAAGTATACAGCATTTTTATTTAATGGTAAGAACTACCAGTTTCGACGTCTACCTTTCGGATTGAACACCAGCGTCGCCAGCTTTATAAAGTGTTTGGACAAAATTTTGCGACCCAAGGACTTAGACTTTTTGACGGTCTACGTGGACGATATTTTGATTGCATCAAGGACCTTCGAGGACCATTTAGATCACTTAGACTATGTATTGGCTAAACTAGAGGCAGGAGGACTCACCGTGAATTGGGATAAGTCGACGTTTCTGCAGACACAGGTAAAATTTTTAGGATTTATTATCACACCTGAAGGAATAACAGCGAACCCCGACAAAGTAGAATCAATCATGCGTTTCCCTGAACCGAGGAATGTGAAACAATTACAGAGTTTCCTTGGGGTATGTAATTTCTACCGGAAATTTCAACAGAATTATGCAGAGTTAACCACAAGATTGAGTGCAGTACTCCAGAAAACCAAACAATGGAAATGGGGCGAGAAGGAGCGCACGGCATTTGAAGAGATAAAGGAGAAATTCAGTCAAATGGTGATGATGAACCACCCAGACTTCGAGAAAGTATTTTATTTACAAACGGATGCAAGCAATGTGGCCCTCGGTGCAGAATTATACCAAGAAGGTAAGGACAAGGAGCATAAGGTAATAGCATTTGCAAGTAGATCACTGATCCAGGCAGAGAAGAACTATACGACGACGGAGAAGGAGCTATTGAGCATAGTGTTCGCCGTGGGAAAGTTTCGAACATACATTCTAGGAAATCGCACAGTAATTAGGACGGACCACAAAGCTTTATCATTTTTAAACACATGTAAGCTGGCTCATAGTCGTCTAACCAGATGGGTACTTATATTACAAGAATATAATTTTGAATGGGAATATATCAAAGGATCAGAGAACAAGATACCGGATACTTTGTCAAGGATAGACATGATGCACAACAGAACGGGTAGAGATTTAAAGGAAATCGAGATTTTTAAGATTAGCCGAGAGGATAGAATTTTGGGAGCGGAGATGAGAGACATCCGGAACATGCAACGAGCAGAGGACAAGTCAGGTAAGGTGATAGAGAGTTTAGAAAAGGAGGTAAGTGAATCAGAGTATAATCAGTATTTTCAGGTTCATAACGGGTTATTGTTTAAGAGAATAGTAGGGGGTGAGCGTGTGTGGAAATTAGTAGTTCCAGAAGGGTTAGTTGATAAGGTTATTTGGGATTGTCATTTAAGGTATGGACATTTTGGAGCGAAGAAGTGTGTGAATGTATTGAAAGAGTCTTGTATTTTTAGAAATATGGAGAGAAGGGTTAGAAGGTTGTTAAAGAGTTGTGATTTATGCCAGAAATCAAAAGTGGTGAACTATAGAGTCGAAGGGGAGATGAATTGTATAAAAGTGGAGAGACCATTTGATTTGGTTGCAGTGGATTTGTTCGGACCGTTACCAAAGGGTAGAGGAGGAGTGCAGTATGTGTTTGTAATGTTAGATACCTTTTCTAAGTATGTGAGGCTGTATAGTATTAAAAGAGCTACAAGTCTGGTATTGAGTAAGAAAGTGACTAAAGATTACATGATACAAGTGGGTAAGCCGAAAGTGATTTTATCAGATCACGGACCGCAATTCATCAGAGGCCGTTGGCGTCAGACGTTAGGATGGGAAGGAATCATCACGAAGCATACGGCTGTGTACCATCCCCAGTCCAACCAGGCTGAGCGTGTAATGAGAGAGATAGGCAGGATCTTTAGAGCCTATTGTCACGCTAAACACAGCGAGTGGCCGTTGTATGTTAAGAAGGTAGAGAGTTGGCTGAACAGTACCACCCACGAGTCCACCGGCTATACACCTCATGAGCTTGTCAAAGGGACCCGTCCTCCGAGAATATTGGAACAGTTATCTGATTACCCATCTGAGAGTACATCTATGGACGTGAGCATCAAGATTCGTTTGGCAAATGAAAACTTATTAAGTAAAGGAGAAAGAAGGAAGAATAGGCACGACACAAGAGGTAAGTGGATGAAATATGAAATAGGACAGTTGGTATTGGTGAAGAGGCACGATTTGTCAAATGCACAGGAGAAGGAAATTAAAAAGTTCTTCCTGCTGTACGAAGGACCTTATGAGGTGGTTGAAGTTAAAATGCAGAATGCCTATGTACTACAGGATAGGGAGACTAAAGAAATAGTGGGTACACAAAATGCTAGCAATTTGAAATTATACTGGGAAGCATAGAAAAAATAAATTTAAAGAAAAAAAAAAAAAAAAAGAGAGAGTGTTACTCGATTAGAATTGTGAATGAGAATTAATTGTGTATTGAAAAAAAAAATAAAAATAAAAAATATATGTATTCCAGTAACAAAGATTTCTTTGAAAGTGTGAGGTGAAATATGTTAAAATTGTTAGAATTATAGAAATGAATATTGTTGGTTTTCCATCTGAAAACAGAAAAATATGTGTATGTAAAGGTAAGCAGAGCAGGTGATCCATTGTTGTCATTCCTATCTTGTTATAGCAGTGAATATAGTTGTGAAAAAAGGTAAAGCTCGAACTTGTAAAGTGTCTATGTGAAAATTTTAAATAATTAACGAACTTGTTTTTGAGCAAGAGTGAAGAGTATTTTGTAGTTAAGTGGTGTTAGTGAATTATAAGTCAAAATCGGACTGTGAGAGCAGTTAATGTAGAGAAGTAAAGTATCAGTAATGGGCTAGGGCAGTAGTGACATATACTACTGTGGCTAGTGAAATGGGTTGATGAGCAACACATAGAATGCTGCCATCATCGGAGGCCTCATGTGGGCGTAATACACTGTACACTTTGAATGTAATTCATATTATATGTGATTTTATTTGTGCAGTATAGCAATATCATTAAGTGTAAAACATGTGAAGGAAATTAATTTCCCCGACTTTCGGGCGATTACTGCCTTACCAGCACTAATCGTGGTTTTGGCGAGCGGTCAGCTATGGCCATTATTTAAGTCCTTCGACCATAGCTGTCTTGAAATTGGTGTAGAATAGAAATTAACAGGGGGGTATATCCATGGGGAAATTACCCGGAACTAGGGAACAGCGGCTGCCACTCTGTTCAAGAAGGAACAGCAGAGACCGGTGGTAGAACCGTTTAAGGGCGTGTAATTATGTAAGTGTAGATATTATGATATCTTGTTGTTTAAATGTGAAGCCAACACAAGAAGAGTGGAGATGATAATTCCTCCACCATTACAGTTCTTGCAGAGGCACCCGAGCACTACAGTTCGGTTGGGGGGCAATAGAGTGTGTGGCTAGGAGGTTGTTACAGGGGTAATGACGATAATAAGTGTTAAGAGATAGCAGATTTTAAAGTTGAAAATATAAAGTTAAAAAATGAAGTTAAATAAAATATTCTCGTAAGCTGCCATTTACAAAATAAATAAATGATTATAAGTTGAGCAACAAAGTTTAAAGGAAAAGTGTCTGCCATGATAGTTGTAAGTTGAATTTATAGAAATAATTAGGTGAAGGTATTTTGGGGTATGATAAAGAATTGTTGATATATTGTGTTATATTTAGTTACATATATATGTTGTTTATTTTCTTACAAGGAAGTAGTTGAATTTGGTGGTGGTAAGAAATCAATGTATTTTAAGTCTTGTTGTGGTTAAGTGACACTTTTGAATTAAAAAACAAACCAATGCCCGAACACAAACCAATGCGTCTAAAAGGGGACATATCAGTTGTAGATATGTAAGTGTATTATACCACTATTTTGAAATTTTGTATTGGATGTTTTAGAGTTTTGTGGTGTTGTGACCGCAGTCCTGGGCTGGCTGGAGCGTCAGAACAGGAGTGTAGAGTGCCTCATGGCCTTATGGTGTAGGGATCTCTCAGGAGAAGTCCAGTAAGGTCAGAGGGTGCGACCAGCATCATAGGACCAAGGGTAAGTGATGATAAAATTTTTTTGTAACGTTACAGGGGGTTGTGGTGACGTATCTAGACTGATCCTTTTAGGAGAGTGTGAATGAGTCAAGGAAATTTTTTTATGTTTCGACACAAAAAATTTTCCTTGAGGGGGTTTGTAACAGTACAGAATGACTCAGTACCAGAATTATGGGAATTATGGGTATTTTCATTGTTTTATTATGTATTTTTTTAAACATACAGAATGGTTAGGTACATTGTCCCTCTGGAAAACGGAACAACGCAAATTCGGCCAGAGTAAAACACCAAGGTCTCCGGTGGACGTGAAAACAGCAAAATATACCATGGCGGTGTTTATGACGAAGTACCACAATATGCATTATGATTGGGCTATAACACTAGTCCGTCATCGCTAAGAACAATGACGCACTGAGTACAATGTGTGCAACGAGGCGTTGTCCAGCAAGACAAAGCGGGATGACGTAAGAACTACACACACACAAGCAAGAAATTACACTTGCCTCGCTCTCATTTCAACGCCATTCTTCAGAGGAGCCACAGCGATGTATCGTTGTGTGTATAACTGTTTAACAATACTTTAAATTAACTAACAAAAATGTTATCAACAGTAGTGGAGCAATGAAGGCTCATCTTATTTAACAGTATAAATATATAAAAAATGTAAATTCAGTGCACACATCTATCTAATTAAACTCAGCGGAATTAAAGGCGAACACCGACCATCACCATGGGAGTCTCACACCAACAACGGATGGACACCACCACCTAACAAGCAGAGAAGTTCCTTTTGTCATTTTTATAGTTAATGAGCTCATAAATACCAAATCGATAATAAAAAAGAATGTACGGGTCTGAAGTTGAATGTGTGAGAATGAATGCGTGAATGTATGGCCAGAACAACATAAGCTGAGGGCATTGGTTTGTGTAGTAACTAATTAACTATTAATAAATGATTTTAAGCTGCAGCAATAAAGTTTACATTGATACTAATTCAACAGATAAAGAAATATAGAGAATAAAAAGAGATAGAAAAAGTAGCCGCCATTTTGTTTTGGGTCATATCATATGACGTCACTATTTTGACTGCATGGTTGTATGTGTACTACCTTAGATTGAATTAAATTTGATGGTTAATTTCAAGAATATCTGGTTATCATTTGTGTCGCCAACTGTGTTTCAAAATCTTCCTGTACCCGAACCCTGGTACCCCTTAGGTAGAAAACAAGTTATAAAGGAAGAAAATGGGCCCGGCAACTAATGAAATTGGTGAGTATCATTAATACCGAATTATGGTATTTGTTATCTATATCTTACTAAATATATGTGCTAATATTATTGAGAATTAAGTTGGTAAATGCACAATATTCCCATTCAAAATTATATTCTTGTAATATAAGTACCCATCTGGTTAGACGACTATGAGCCAGCTTACATGTGTTTAAAAATGATAAAGCTTTGTGGTCCGTCCTAATTACTGTGCGATTTCCTAGAATGTATGTTCGAAACTTTCCCACGGCGAACACTATGCTCAATAGCTCCTTCTCCGTCGTCGTATAGTTCTTCTCTGCCTGGATCAGTGATCTACTTGCAAATGCTATTACCTTATGCTCCTTGTCCTTACCTTCTTGGTATAATTCTGCACCGAGGGCCACATTGCTTGCCTCCGTTTGTAAATAAAATACTTTCTCGAAGTCTGAGTGGTTCATCATCACCATTTGACTGAATTTCTCCTTTATCTCTTCAAATGCCGTGCGCTCCTTCTCGCCCCATTTCCATTGTTTGGTTTTCTGGAGTACTGCACTCAATCTTATGGTTAACTCTGCATAATTCTGTTGAAATTTCCGGTAGAAATTACATAACCCAAGGAAACTCTGTAATTGTTTCACATTCCTCGGTTCAGGGAAACGCATGATTGATTCTACTTTGTCGGGGTTCGCTGTTATTCCTTCAGGTGTGATAATAAATCCTAAAAATTTTACCTGTGTCTGCAGAAACGTTGACTTATCCCAATTCACGGTGAGTCCTCCTGCCTCTAGTTTAGCCAATATATAGTCTAAGTGATCTAAATGGTCCTCGAAGGTCCTTGATGCAATCAAAAGATCGTCCACGTAGACCGTCAAAAAGTGTAAGTCCTTGGGTCGCAAAATTTTGTCCAAACACTTTATAAAGGTGGCGACGCTGGTGTTCAATCCGAAAGGTAGACGTCGAAACTGGTAGTTCTTACCATTAAATAAAAATGCTGTATACTTTCTACTAACCTTTGCTAGTGGAACCTGCCAATACCCAGATGTTAAATCCAACGATGTCATATACTTTACTCCACTGAACTTCTGGAAGATCTCATTGATAGGCTCTGGTGACTCTCTGTCTGGAATTATGATCTGGTTTATTTTTCTGGCATCTAGGCACAAACGTACGCGTCCATCTTTCTTAATTACTACTACAAGTGGATTAGAATAATGCGATACTGACCGTTCAATTATACCTGTTTCTACCATCCTGTCGAGTTCTCTCTGCACCGCGCTTCTTTTTGAGTAAGGGACGGGGTAGCTCCTTTGCAAGAACGGTGTGTGTTCCCTTATTTGTAATACACATTCATACCCTTTTGCCCTTCCTGGAACTTCGGCAAACACTCCTCTGTACCTCGCTATCACCTGCCATAACGCTGCACGCTGGCCACTCCTTACCACCTCACCTTCACTACAAAATTCATCCGCCCTTAACTCCCAAACAGCATCATTAATATTACTCTTTTCACTCTCCAACTCACTCATATATTCTGCCTCTATACATGCACTTACCATGGTACCTAAATTATTCTCACTTACACCCTTCTGTAGTATTTTAACTCCGCACGTTCTAACTCTACCTATCATATGCTCAAATTTTACTCTTACCGACCGATCACCCCCATCTAACTCTATCACCTTATCTCTAAAATTTATAACAGCTTTCGTCCTTTGTAAAAAATCATTACCCAGTATGACATCTAAACTTAACCCTCTTACTACCAAAAATGTGTTTACAAATTCGACATTATTTATTAGAAAATTCAAATGTATCTGTTTAGTGATTCTCTTACTTCGTACACCCGTGACTCCTATTACCGTGACTCCTGCTACTGGTAAGATTGGAATATCTTTGTTAGACTCTCTTAGTTCTGCTAAAATGTTCTCTGCTATCACGGAAATTTCGCTACCCGTATCTATCAAAGTTTTAAAATTCTTATTTCCTACAGTTACCTGAATCTCTGTCAGTCCTGCTCTCACCTCGCTGTTTGCATTGTTTTCTTCTTCCATCAGGTCAGCGACAATATCTGCTTTAATTACGTGGCTGTAAACCTCCTCGACTGGTTGGACCTCCTGCGTTTCCCTGAACAGTGGTCGGGTCCTAGCTACCACTGTCGTTTCTAGTTTTCCTGGTGTCTGCTAGTGGAGGGGCCTCGGTGTCCCTTATCTGGCCTCTGGTTGTTGTTCATCGCTCCTCTAGTGTCAGGTGTCTCTCTGCCTTGTAGTTTATCTCGTCTCTCCTCCGTTGTCCTTCTCTAGGCGTTCTACATTTGAAGCACTGTCGCCTGAATGGGAAATTCTCCTGTTGACACTTATAACATCTCCACTCACCTGGTTTATAATGGTTATTTTTATTAGTCACATTATGTTCATTGTAATTGTTTCTTTGTGAATTATACTCTATCAAATTCGATTTATCGTTACCCTGTATTAATCGCCTATTCACTTCCCTATCCCGTATACTCTGCAAAATATCAAGGACTTTCTCAAGTTCGCTTAAATTCGATATTTCTTTAGTCATTAATGTTATTTGCACCTCTCGAGGTAGATGCTTACTAACGTACCTTACAAAAGAATTAAAAGGGATTGGATGTTCTAAATATTTAACTTCATTGTATAACTGTGTCACATATAGTGTTATGTTATTGTTTGAATGGCTCCCGAAATTACCCGTTCCCATTATTTTACTCCTCAACGCTTCCTGTTCCTCCTCTGGCCAATATTTTCCCTTAAACGCTTGTTCAAACATTTCGTAATTACCCCACTCTATTCTGTGTGCTTCTGCCCATACCGCGGCACTACCCTTAAAACATCTGATTATTTTAGTTAACTGGATCTCCCAATTACTACTACTAAAATGGTGGTACTCCCTAGTTTGGTTAATAAATCGCATGGGGTGTATTGAGCGGTTTTCGTGACTGAATAATTCTAACTCTATTTCATTATACAAATCTCTCGTAATAACAACTCTTTCCGTATTTCCCGTTAAATTCTTTCTAATCTCCCCCCGCAATTCATTTTTCATTTTGGTTAAATCATTCTCCATTAGGTTATATCTATCATGCACATCATTATAATTTTGCACACTTAAACTATCTATCTCTTTAACTCTATTCTGCAACATACTTATTTGATTTGTTGTATCACTTTCATGTTTTGATATATTACTATCTATTGTCTGAATACTTTTGGTTAGGTTTACTACATTTGATTCACATTGTTCTACTTTATTTTGTAAAATCTGAGTTCTCGATTCTAACTGCTTATTGACTTCATTCTTAGTTTTAATTTCTAACTGTTCTACTGTCTCTACATATTTACTTTCTACTTCTCTATTTTGTATTTCTATTTGACTTTGAACGGTTTCATTGATTTGTTTGACTTTGTCATCTAAATTACTTATCTTAGTTTGAACTTGCTCATTAATAATTTCTGTTTGTCTTTCAACATTATTATACTGTGTCTCTATTTTACTAATTTTCTTGTTGACTTCAACGTTTTGTTTACACATTTCATTTTCAAATTCTTCAAATTTCTCTTCTACTTGGTTTAATTTGGCATTCTGTAAAGTATTTTGCTTTTTTAACTCACTCTCAAAACTATCTAATTTTGTATTAAGCGTACCGTTCATTTGATTGAATTTGTCACTGATTAATGTGAATATATTTTCTAATGAGATTTTACTTTCAACTACTTTGGGTGTTGAGCTAATGTGTCTTTCCAATAAAATGGATTCTGTTTCTGAATTTTCTATTTCTATGCTATTGTTATTTTCTGCCATTTTGTATTTTAGTATTTAAATGGTTATTTATCTCTATTTGTATTTGACTACGCAATATACTCAACTCGTATTTAACTATTTACCTTTAACAACATAACCTCTCATTCATTATATATCGTCTTCTGTGTTTCTCCATCTATCTGTTTTATATAAATTAATTTTATACAAAGTCCACTGTGAGGGCGACCAATTGTGCATTCACCCACTTATTCTCAATAATATTAGCACCTATATTTAGTAAGATATAGATAACAAATACCATAATTCGGTATTAATGATACTCACCAATTTCATTAGTTGCCGGGCTCATTTTCTTCCTTTATAACTTGTTTTCTACCTAAGGGGTACCAGGGTTCGGGTACAGGAAGATTTTGAAACACAGTTGACGACACAAATGATCACCAGATATTCTTGAAATTAACCATCAAATTTAATTCAATCTAAGGTAGTACACATACAACCATGCGGTCAAAATAGTGACGTCATATGATATGACCCAAAACAAAATGGCGGCTACTTTTTCTATCTCTTTTTATTCTCTATATTTCTTTATCTGTTGAATTAGTATCAATGTAAACTTTATTGCTGCAGCTTAAAATCATTTATTAATAGTTAATTAGTTACTACACAAACCAATGCCCTCGGCTTATGTTGTTCTGGCCATACATTCACGCATTCATTCTCACACATTCAACTTCAGACCCGTACATTCTTTTTTATTATCGATTTGGTATTTATGAGCTCATTAACTATAAAAATGACAAAAGGAACTTCTCTGCTTGTTAGGTGGTGGTGTCCATCCGTTGTTGGTGTGAGACTCCCATGGTGATGGTCGGTGTTCGCCTTTAATTCCGCTGAGTTTAATTAGATAGATGTGTGCACTGAATTTACATTTTTTATATATTTATACTGTTAAATAAGATGAGGCTTCATTGCTCCACTACTGTTGATAACATTTTTGTTAGTTAATTTAAAATATTGTTAAACAGTTATACACACAACGATACATTGCTGTGGCTCCTCTGAAGAATGGCGTTGAAATGAGAGCGAGGCAAGTGTAATTTCTTGCTTGTGTGTGTGTAGTTCTTACGTCATCCCACTTTGTCTTGCTGGACAACGCCTCGTTGCACACATTGTACTCAGTGCGTCATTGTTCTTAGCGATGACGGACTAGTGTTATAGCCCAATCATAATTCATATTGTGGTACTTCGTCATAAACACCGCCATGGTATATTTTGCTGTTTTCACGTCCACCGGAGACCTTGGTGTTTTACTCTGGCCGAATTTACGTTGTTCCGTTTTCCAGAGGGACAATGTACCTAACCATTCTGTATGTTTAAAAAAAATACATAATAAAACAATGAAAATACCCATAATTCCCATAATTCTGGTACTGAGTCATTCTGTACTGTTACAAAGTGACAGACGTTTTTGTAGGAATTTTACACATTAATTAAAAATTTTTATACATTGCACTTCTTTATTTTTTTACAAGTTAACAATGTTCCTTTTTCTTCTTAACTAAATTGTTACTTCCCTCTAAATATGACATTCTAGCCTACACTTGACTACATAATAATGTAATCAGACAACATTATTAGTATTATCATTACTTAAAATATTTAACAATTACTTTTATCACTATCCCTTAATTTTAAATATTTTAACAAAATCACTAAAACAAACAAAATTAAAATGTGTAACAATTGAACAAATTATGAATCAATTAATACATTTTGATGTTTATTAAATTTTTCATTTGTCAAGTGTGCTGTAATCATATTAGCAACTTGTTGGTCTAAAGGGAAGTAAAAAATTTTAATAGTGTCTTCTGAAACATAATTACTTATAAAATGGTATGTTTGCTATGTTTAGTACATTGGGCATATTTTAACTAATTCGTTAGCACTTTGATTATCTATATACAGCTTAACTATAACTTCTTTATTAGTCAGTTATTCAATAAGTGTTTTTAAGTGTAGCAACCATTTTACACATTCAGCAGCAACTTTGAACTCAGCTTCAAAGTTTGACAGGGCGACGATTGATTGCTTTTGAGATCACCAAATGATGGGTCCACTGCAGTAAAGTATGATGTAGCCCGATAGGGTTTTCTTGGAAGGTTTGTCTTCAGCAAAGTATCAGTACTATTGGAGTGAAATTTAGTACCTTCAATTCAGTTTGTACACAAGTATCACAATATTTGCTTGATTATTTGAACATCTTGATTATTGTATTTTTCTTGGATCAACTTGTGTATCATACTGTATATGAAACATCTATATGATTTTTTACTAAATATAAGTATATCACTACCGACTCGGATCACAAAGTTTTTTATTGGTAAAATCGTAAAACTTTTACAATTTTACCAATAAAAAACTTTGTGTTCCGAGTCAGTAGTGATATACTTATATTTAGTTCATCAATGGACACGACATGGGCAACAAAATCCAAGAATATATGATTTTTGTTTGATCAATTCATAAAACGTCAAAATTTCCAACAGATTCTCTATAGAAACACTTGTTATTACATTTATTATAACTTATTATTGATTTGCTTTGATGCATTCCATACATTTTGAGTGCACTCTCTAATTAAGTTACTTGGTTCAGAGAGCAGTCACCATTTTTTATCTTCTTTTATAATCCGTATTTAAAGAAATGAACCAAGTTTATACAGATAATCATTTCAAATCTTTGCTGAAGCATTTCAGAATAGCATCCATTTTGTCTTCATTTGATCAAATTAGTATAACATCATCAATACAACTACCATAATTAAAGTACTTTGTAAATTTTTGAACACATGTGAATTCAGTCTCATGGAATGAGATCTTTAGATTCACCATCTTAATGGTGATTTTAAAAGTGGTTTCAATCACAGATTACTACCTGAAATATGCATAATTTTCCTCTTGGTCTTCCTTCCTAAGTAAATAACACAAGAATGTGTATAGTCATTTACTGTAGAAAAAACAAAAAGATGGCTTTGTTATCCATTGTTAATAGTTCCATAGGACATATTTGTTTATATAGGTTTGTATCATTTCGAAATGTCTTTTTGCCTCGAGTCTTACTACAGTAAATATAATGCAACTGTGTTTGGATTCCGCATACATTTTATACAAAGTATAGAAACATTTCCAATATTTTTTAAAAATTTATATCCACCTACAAAAGAGAAGTTCTTCAAACTTTTATACCTAAATAATCTAACTTATTACAATGTGAGTCATAAACATTATTCTTTGATGAATATACGATAGATTCTACCAACTTATCAGGTTTTAATTTTTTAAGCCTTTATATAAGCCTTATAAGCCTTTATAATTTGATGTTCCAATTAATTTTCTTAATTGTTACTTATTGAAATGTTCCCTTTGCAAATAACACTTCACCACCATTTTCTGCTATAGAGTTAACTAACACGAGATTTTTAATAATTTCAGTTCTTCAGTTGTCAATGTCATTAAAAGAAAACATTGTTTAAAATACATTCCTTATTAATTGTGCAGTGGCAGCTGAAATATTTGTTTAATTTTTATGTAAGTTTAAACACACATTCTCATCATTTGCCATACGAGAAGAGCTTTCACTATCTAAAACAAATTCAACTAAAACACTAAAAACAACTAAAACATATATTTTCATTATTATATTACATCTATTAAAAAATAATATTATATATATAATAAACTTTCACTATGAACTTACTTTATGGTTTTATTTCCCAAACGTTTCGACGTGGTATATGTCTTCTTCAGTGGGAGTAAATACTGAATGTCTTTACAGAGTAACGGTTATGGACTGTAGGTGTGTGTGGTGGAGGCTGATGGTGGGAGGGAATTGGCGCTGGGCAGAACAATTTGAAATATACAGATATCACGCACTACAACCAAACAACATATTAAATGAACAATTACATTATAGATCACACATACTTTTCGATACACTGATTCAAACACACAATTTGAACCCCAGCGCCAATTCCCTCCCACCATCAACCCCCAGCACACACACCTAGAGTCAATAACCGTTACTCTGTAAAGACATTCAGTATTTACTCCCACTGAAGAAGATGTATATAACGTTTGGGAAATAAAACCATAAAGTAAGTTCATAGTGAAAGTTTATTATATATATAATATTTATAAAAGTGAACGAAGAGGATGTACCAACAAGATAATTAAAAAATAATCTTTGATTTCATGATTTACGTTTTAACAAACTTTACAAATGGTTTTAATATTGTTTTTAAACGTTGATAAATAATCAATTTTACTGCCTATTACTCGGTTACTGAGTTCTCATATTTTTTAGATAAAATTGGGCTACAATTTGAATTTTTAAAAATAAAATATCTCTCCATTGTTTTAAATATTGTTGCACCTTGTTCTAATTTGTCTTGGTTAATTAATCTGTCTGTGCGTCCACTTAATTAATCTAGCACTGAGGTTAGCAGATGTGTTTCCAGATTTTGGAATTGGTGTACATAATGAACAAAAATATTTATGATAATCAGATAAGGAATTTTAAATTCTAGACAGCATATTCTTCTCAGTAGCCTGATTAAGTGATTTTCTGTCACTGTTTCAAAAGAACTAGGCAACTCTTTTAAGAGTTAGCAAACACAATCATGAGTTACATTATTATAGCAATATTAATCATGAGTTACATGTAAAAGTCTGAGTCTCATGTTTGTAAAACAAGCATAGTATATGCACCCTCTGTATTTAAACACTTATTTTCTTCTCTGACTTTCAGAATTATTTTATAAGATTAACATCTTTCACACACGCGCGCGCGCGCACACACACACACACACACACACACACACACACACACACACACACACACACACACACACACACACACACACACACACACACACACACACACACACACACACACACACACACACACACACACACACACACACACACACACACACACACACAGAAAGTATGACATTACAAATGTATTACCTGTACTACAGGAAAAGAGTCTTGTGTCCATCTACCTGGATAGAAATCAACATTTAATAATGTATTTGTACTAGTAGTGTACTGAAAAATTATTACATGTATTTTCATTACATAAGATACATTTATTTTCAGGCTTACAAAGATGCTGAGACTGTACTTGCACAAACAAATGCAGAAGGCTATCCTGAATCCTTACTACATGATGCATTAGTAAAAGCAAATAAGGAAGCACAGCACATAAATGATATTTCTCTGTCAGAAGCTCTGGAATCAGAAGAAGTTAGAGTGGTAGCACGACAGTCTGCAATAGATTATGCTTCATCAATTGTTGACAAAAAGGGAATGTCACGTGGATTGCTTGATGATCCATCACTTTGTGAAAACTCTTGGGTATACTGGCTTCCTTGGTTTAGTTGTCTACAGCCAGAACCTGAAAAAAAACAAACTCTTCCATTAATAAAAGACAGTCATAAGTGCTACAAACAAACAAAAATATAACTTCACATGCACACACACATTTAAGTCATCATCTAACGGCTGTATCTTGGTACTGCAACCAGATAGCGCTATTTCCATCTGCATTCTTTACAGCTCTCAAAACCTATCAAACTGTTGGTGCCATCCAAACAATTCCTCTAAGAATTTACCCTTCCTTTCCTTCCTATGATCTTTCCCTCGCCGGAAACATGTTATGCCTTATAATATAGAGTATTTACCGTACTTTTTCTTTTCTATCTGTTTCATCTGTTTTCTCCCTTGTTATATCTCCCAACAGCTGTACATTCTTCCTCTTTTCCAACCAACTCATTTGTGTCAGTTTCCTACATATCCACATTTCAAGAACTTTTAGCCAATTTCTCTCCTAGAATTAGAGATTTTACTTTCTTGTTTTCAGCTGTTTAATATGTTTTCTCCCTGTTATATCATCCAACACCTGTACAGTTGTCCTCTTTCCAACCAACAAATTTGTCCTATTTTCCTAAATATTTGTTTCCAGGACTTTTAGTCAGTCGCTTTCCTACAAACTTTTGTTAATTTATACTCAAATTTTTACTCAAACTAAAAAATTCTGCTAAGGAATGTTTTTTCCTTATTTCAATATCTATATGCTTATATCTATATCAGTATTTATATTTAAAACATATTACATATGCAACTGAACTGAGGAAGAGCCCCTAAGGGAGCTCTCATATCATAGCACTGTCATACAATAGTTTTGTGAACATACACTATACAATTTTTGATTATACATATCATTGAAAATGTGTTATTCATTTCTATCTGAAATAGCAGTGAACACAACTTTCAACTGCTGGCTCTGTGAAGTGTGATTTTCAAACATGGCCAAAGTGAAATGAAGGGAGAGATTGCAGTTTCTTCAGAAATAAAAAAATAAATGGTACTTACACTACATATGTATTACTTTTTATTATCTACTTAATGTTTTTTTTTTATAAAACACCTACTTTTTCCCGATTTATTCTTTATTATAGTAAAATAAGTCCTTTGTGTCTTGACCATATTGCTATTAATTTTTAAGAAAGTCCTTAAAAAGAACTTACTTGTTGAAGAAACTTATTAATGTATTGACACAATGTGAATGTGTGTGTGTGTGTGTGAGAGAGAGAGAGAGAGAGAGAGAGAGAGAGAGAGAGAGAGAGAGAGAGAGAGAGAGAGAGAGAGAGAGAGAGAGAGTGTGTGTGTGTGAGGAGTAGACAGGCTCCATAAGGAAAAATAATTTTGTTCACGGGGGAGGGGGGTCCCCATTGCCAAAAATATTGAGAAACACTGGTCTAGAAATTAAAATAAACTTCATATAAAAAGAGAATAAAATAAAAGTAACAGTGATTTTCAAATGCCACCACCAATAAGATTTATTCTAAAAAAATAGCAAACACAGGAGCAATAATTACTACCAGGGTTGTTACCTAAAGGAACTTTATGATGTGCTCTAAATAAAGAGTCCAGAGAGTTTTACATTTATGAAGGACATAATAAGAAGATGATAACAGTAGCTGATATAAAGCTTGAAATAAATTAACCAAAACTCTGTGTATGAAATGATTGTATGAGGGACAACAGCTATTGGAAACTTGATATTGAAAAACAGAAACATTCACATATCTGAGAACAGGTATGAATAATGCAGACAAGATATTACAAGAAATCAAGATAACAGTAACTACTAGAAACCAAGTACCGGTTTATCATGCAAATATGAATCCCCTTAAATTTGAATTAATATCCCGAATGACTTATGGCAAGTGGTATTCCAAACTTAATCTTCTACTGGCAAAAAAAAAAAACAACAAAAACAAACCTAGAGAACAATATTTTATTATACGCAGAAGTGTCATGAATATCTGTTAATTTTTTATATAGTCGCCACCCGCATACAGGCACTTTCATATTACGGAACCCGCTTTTGTAGTCCTTTATTGTAAAACACTGGTACCAAGGAACCCAACCAAGAGTTGATGCTACCTTGGTAATACGATAGCACTCCTGCCTGGGCTTGGTTTAATTGTGTACCTGTCTTAATTCAGCCACTGACAGAGCATGAAAATGATTGTCTGTTAGTCCTATCTGTGAAGTCCTTGAAATACAAACCTTTCAAGTATGCTGAGTATGTGTGAGGAGTAGGTGGGCACTCAGACCCATGATGGTGGGTCACCGAAAATGGGTTCACCTCCTGACAGTCATATCAACAACCATTGTCCACTCTGAACCATTCAGGGCACAATCTCACATAGCAACAGAGAGCCTTGTGTCTTATACTGTACAGCAGTTTAGGGTATAGTTCTGAATGTACCCAGCAGACAATGGGATGTTTCTAAGGATACCATCATGGTATCCTTTGCTTCATGCTACTTAAACCTCGTGGAAAATGAGAGATTTCTTGTTTCGTTGGTCAGTAATGAACAGAAATAAATATCAAACCATGGGTTTGTATACAACAATACGAGGTCACTAATGCAAATATGCTGTTGTTGTGGCAACCAATTTTTTTATATTAGCCAATAAGGTAAATTGTTAAATATCTCTTCAAGTCAGTGAATTGACCTTCACATTTTTTAAATTCTGAACATATCAATAGTAAAATATGGCTCAGAATCTAGGATAATTGCAGAAGCGGACTGACTTTAGCTTACTTTAAACGATCAATTTAATCATTAATTTTTTTAATCGTTAATCCCAAGTCTGGTTATCTTTAGAGAAAATGGTATTACTCAAGTAAAAAATATCACCTTTAGATTTGTCACAGAAAGATGAAATAGTTGTCAGAAAATTTGGTATAGTAAATATATATGGCTCTCTGGACAATAGTGAAAGAACTTGACATTGCTGTTATTCTTTGATGTTTAATGTAGTGGGACCATGAAGCAAAGTTGGAGTTGGTACTATAAACAATTTTGAAAGTATGGCCACAAAGTATGGTGTAAATTTAAACTGGTATAAAAAAAATAATGAAATGTTTCACATGCTAGGATATAAAAGAATTGAACACTATTGTCCAAATCATCTAGAATACAAGCAGTAGAGCACAACAAAAATGTTGCATAAGATAAAAGGATAGTAGACCATTTGATAGATGTTGATTGTTGTTTAGGAAGGCTAGTATTAGCTTTTATGGGGCACAAGGAAAATGAGCGGTTTCTTAATAAGGACAATTATTTAGAAACTTCAAATGTACTGCCAATGGAAGCGTCTTTCATGAAGGAACATAGAAACCAGCACTGTATTTAAAGGCACATATTCTGAAATTCAGAATGACTTAGTAGATACTGTTTTCATCGTTATATTAATAAAAACATTTGTAATGAAATAAGCCAGGCTGAATTTTTCAATTTAAGCTGAAGAAACAACTGATGTATTGGTTGTAGCAGAACTGATTATTACTGTGTGATATGGATTGAAAATTGAGGAATGTTGTTTAGGCTTTTTTGATGTTTCTTTCAACAAAAGCATAGAAGGGCTGGTAATAAAATGATTTAAACTTTAAAAGGACGTAACATTGAAAATACATTAGTAAACCAACCATATGACAGTGTCTTTGTGATGGCTGGTAGCATGGTGGAATACAAACCCTACTCGTCAACAGTGTCCACAGGCATTATTTGTGCATTGCAATGCTCATCAACTTAACTTGGTCTTGTTACATAGTGGAAAAAATATTAAATTGCTTATTTCTAATTTATCTAAATTTCATTGTTTCTTCTGTAGATCTACCATTAGATCTCATTTAGACTGAGAACAACAATTTAAACTTCCTCACTCAATATCAACCCTTTGGAATTACCATTTACAGGTGGTTACAATGATCAAAGAACATTACAAAGAAATATATTGTGTGGTTTCTCATATTACTAAATGTGATGACTGCGATCTAACACTGTGAGTGCTGTACTTTGTCTCATAAATGTTTTAAAGTCAATATCTTTCATGTTTTACTTGTGTGTATATGATCAAATTTTTTATTTACTCAACATCTGTTTAATGTTCTAGAGGAAAAATCTAGCAGTGACATAGATGTATGCACAATCAAAATTATGACAGTAAAAAAAAGTATCACAGCACTGTGTTCAAATAAAGTGCTACAAAGCTGTATGGACGAATGAAGGTGTATGAATGCTAATCCCAACAATGTGTAAATAATCTATAAGCAAAGTATATAATTGCATTGGTTATGAAATTATTGATTCTGTGACAGTAAACTAGACACCCAATTTGGCAAATTAGATTTTTTAGAACTTTTAAATGAGAAAACATTTATTGAGTTTTGGAGGAATTTTCATCTACTTCAGTTTGAAAAACTGAAATGTTTGTTCCCAAAATTGTTGGGTAATATTGTACAATATATTATTAAAAATCCACAGCAGTGGTTTTAAAATGCTTCCCTGCATTAAACTTCTAGAATATATTGTGGAGAATCAACTCGAAAGTGTGTGTGAACAACCATTAATGTTACTGGTACTGACATTAATGCTAAGTATTCTAGTTACATCAGCCTCAACTGAGTGTTGAATGAATACACTGAGGACAATTAAAAAAAACTTCATAATGCTGTAAAAAATAAAAGATTATCACAGTTGGCTACTTTGTCTATTGAAAAAGAATCGACATTTATGTACACCCCCACATTTCAAGGAAAGGGTGATAGATATTTTTGCAAACTCCAAACAGAGAGTAGTTTTAAAGATTTAAAATAAATATGTAGATTTCAAGAAAATTTGAGGCATTTGGGTAAAACCTGCAGTAATCAGAATTTGTCATCATTTGAAAATGCAAGTAAAGTTGTGTTTTTCTACCAACATGTTCTAATTAAGATTCATAGATGGCACCAATGACAACACGATAGTTTTATCTGGATATTTAATTAAATTACAGAATGCGTATATTTTGCACAGTCACTTACAGTTAGCTGGTAGAGGTACTATTAACTCTATTCACCATCTTTACTAGTTAACTAAGAGTGTTAAAAATTTTAGTAAGAGGCTACTAAAAACTACTAAAAATTTTAGTTGATTTTGGCTACTTTTTTATGTCTACCCAAATTATTTTCTCCTGATTTGCTCCCGATTTTGTTTTATCAGTGTTTGATCGAATTGAATGGTAGGATACTTGAACTCCACTTGGTGGGACAAACCAACTGCCAACAACATCAAGACATACCATACATAGGAAAATTAATGGTAGAGTCAGTCCTCTGTTATAGCTGTGAAGTCGGGACAATGAGTGCAGAGATAAAAAGTCAGATAATAATTGTGGAGATTGACTGTCTGAGACAGAGCACACAAATATTAAGGTTCAGTATAAAAAAATAAATAAAAATACATGACACTATTAATGAATGCCATGAAACAGTCAAGATAAAGACAATTTGAATGGTTCAGGCTAAGAATGCCTGAAGATTGAAAGACAGACAATGTGAAAAATCTAGAACAAAGGAACAAAGGTTGTCTAAGATCAAACACCAGATACCTTTTTCAGTACACCTGCTCTGCTAAATACTAGAAATATAATAAAAAAATAATATGAACATAATATTCCATCAGGAAGAACTCTCATAATATTCCATTCAGAGAAAGTACTCATGAGAACCTATGTTGCATATACATATGGTAATCCCCAAAACTCTACTTAGATACAGGATTGATAGAGGAATTGATAGACACAGGAACAGAATGTTTTAGGGAGATAGTTAGAAGGTGAAGAAAGGTAGACATCTGTGACATTTACTATGTGCAACAGGGCCAGTAACAACAATGTGTAAGAAAAAATATTATTCTAAATTGTTAAAATTAAATCTAAAAGGATTTCTCTCTTGCTATACATTTATTATGGTAACTTCATACAAATACCAGCATTGTGTTCCATACAGATGCTGGACAAAAATTCAGCTTTGTGGGCCTGTGCTCAACATTCATGTATTATGATCACTAACTAGTGGTGTGCCACGTTTTGGAAAACGCGGCGATGTTCCGATCTCTATACTTGATTAATTAAAGTATTTACGTATTTGTCGACGAGACAGAAGTTGTCCTTTGGTACGGTCAGTTGGACTTTGTCATGCTGCTGCCCCTTGTCCGCCCGACTCGCGCGCGCCCTATCTATGCACGTATGGGTTTTTCAACAGCTGGTTTATTCAGTCCGACTTTAGCTATCAGCGCTTCACATTCTAGTCCCCGGCTGGCAGAGTAGATTGAACAGTTTTCGTCTCCCAGCTTCTTCTATGAATACGTAGAAAGCTACGTGACCTCCGGGTTTCCGAGGTAGCCGGGAATCTGCCCCGCTCTGGAAGGATGGCCGAACAACTGCCTCCAACGATGTAACTTTAAAACCTTCGTCAGCTGTGTCAGCCGGAAGGATGGACTGGACACCCACTACTGAGCCCTCAACATGCACCCTTCAAACCAGGTGACATTTAACCATTTTTAACCTAAACCTTGTGGCCGAAGTACTCGGTGAGACTTTCATGAAACGTTCCAGTGTGGACAGTTATTTACGGACAATGGGTGGAATATTTTAATTGTATTTTGTAAGGCTTACGCCTCCTCAATTACTATCATGTATATCTTGTTCTGAGAGTGAAAACTCGGCCGGGGTCACGCACCGCCCGGGTCGAGGGGAGTTCGGTAGATAGAGTTGTATCTCATTCTATTTCTGTTTTAAGCATGTTGGGATGGTTATGTTAACGATGTGGCTCCATGTGGACACGTATTTTATTATTCATTCATGATCTGGGGGGTGGTTTTAAACCATGGTCGACTCCCGTTGGAGACGTCCACTGCAAGCCTGTCTATGTCAGATCTTGCTAGATCCCGTCCAATGCCTGACCCTGCCGGTAGTCAAGTTTTGTAACACTGTGAGCTGACTTAATACTCTTATGACTTATATTCTGTATTACAAATTCTGTTCCACTGTTTAGATAATTTGCACACTTTAAAACTTACCATTGTCACAGATTGTATTTTACCATAGCAAATTTTGTAACCATAATTGTAATTGCTCCCTATAACAATTAGTTAACCATAAGACTACACAAGATTGATCAATGTCAGTTATGAATACTCATGGTGGTCAAATTCCACTATTTTTCTATATTCTGTTTTGAAGGTAAAAAAAGAAACATAAAATGCAGTTAGGCAACCGGACATCCATGTTGACCTTGTGATGCTACTTTTCATTATAGTAATTGATGGGATTTAATTGCTTATTAAATATCGGCATGGGATTTGTGCGCGGGCCGCATGGCTTACAGAGAACATTCAGTTAACACTTATCTTGTTAAAACTTGGGGGCATGTCTGCTCCACTCCTGGGATATTTTAATTGAAGTTTTGGGAAGGGGGTTTTAGTCACCTATTAATTAAACAGTAAGGGGGTTATGGGTGTTGAACAAGATTATTATATGCGCTGATGACCAGGGTGAACATGTGATGGGTTATTTAAATATAAACGTTGTTGATGTTAATTATATGTGTGTGTTATTTGTATAATTGTTACTTGTCATGTTGATTATGCCTGTGTATATTTCTGTATATTTATGCCTTGTTATAAAAAGTGATTACTTGCAGGTCGAAACTATGTGCCAATTTTTTAATTGTATTATTCTATAACTACAATTTGTTATTTATGTAACATCCCATGATTTTGTTAGTCAATGATGGTTCAACTATTAATAATTATTCAATACTTAGTGCTGTTAATAGTTATTATTCCTTGTTCAACTTTTGGGCAAGGCACATATTAATGAAATTATATTTAACGATCAAAAGACTTATTTATCTGGCCTTTAGAAGCTCATAGGTTGTACTGGCCAAGAACAATAAATTGTTGTTATCTTAAGTTCAGTGTTTCATTTGCAAGTCCCATCATACTGGACCCAGCCCAATTTTAGCTTTTCTAGGCTCTCGCCTAGTTCTAAATAACTTGTAACCTCTCTTTCAAAAAATCAAAAAAAAAAAAAAAAAAGGAAACAAAATCAATACTAAAAGCATAGAGAGGTTACAAATGGTAGCCGGAGCGTGGTTCATTCTAGGCCTGAACCCTTGGGTCCGTTGGTGTGATGGGGCTTGCAAACTTGGAGATAGTCTGGCAAATAAAATGGCACTTAATAGTTAACATGAAATGTAGAAATATATATATATTTTTTTTATGAATTATTGTTAAATGTTTTGAATGTTTTGAATTGTAAATCTGAGGCCGCCATGGGCACGTGTTGTAGTTGAGTTGTTGTTTTGAAATTGGACATTGCCGGAGAGCGCGTGGGGATGGGTTCCCGTATTTATTTTTTTGAAAGTAATTGCGCGTGCGGTTAGTGGGATGCGGTATGGCCCGACTGGAAGTCGGTGTCGTCCGATTGTAATGGTGAAAATGTTGTATATTGTGGTTAGTGTTAGGTGGTGTGGATTGTATGTTGGTGTTGGTGTTTGATGTTGTTTCTTCTTGAGTCTGGCGACTGACGGAAGGTTAGTTCCGGAGCGGGTCAGGTTTCCGCAGCGCTAGGAAACCCGGGGGTCTACTCAAAGGAAGGACAGTACTTGAGTTTTTCCGATTCTTGTTAATATGTGTTGTAAGTCATGTTTTTGTGTTAGGTGTTTCGTGGGAATTATGTTTGTTGTTGTGGGTTTTGAATTGTGATTCTGGCGGGGGTAGGTTACCAGAAACTACCCAACCCTATTTCCGGCATTCTCCAGAGACTTCCGGTGGTAGATGGACAAGATGTGGGCAAATTGTTGGTTTTCCTGGACATCGTCCTGCAGTTGGCGGAGTTTCCGGGGCTGCCCGAGGATGTCCTCTTGTCTGTTATATATCCATATTGCCGGGGTTCATTGGCTGAGCTGGTCACCCGCACTCTGCGTCGTGGTGGCAGTATCGACTCTCTCCATGGGGAGGTGTTGGACTCTTTCATACCCCGTCGGCAACGTGAGCATTTGAAACTTAGCCGGTTCTATCGTGCACAGGCCAACGGAGAGGCGTTGGGGGATTTTGTGCAGGATATCCGTAAATGTGCTCGGGTTTTGAGGTTAGGGTTGCCCGAGAAGGATGTCGTTGGAAGAATTTTAGAAGGGGTGACGCCCCAAGAGAGATCCCGTTTGGTGTTCGCGGACCGTCCACGTTGTTTTGCGGATCTCGAACGGCTATGTGTGTTTTCTAGAACGGTCCAGGGGATTGACGAGTCCCGTGAGCACATGACCCATGATAAGTTAAGACACGAGAGGCATGGGGGGCGAATCGTTCCATCCTCATGCGGTAATGAAAATAGAATTATAAACTCTTGTAGCGAGAGGCGCCGTCGTTCGCCTAATGTGACTTGTTTTAAGTGTGGTAGGTTGGGCCACGTCAGACGATTTTGTACTGGGGTTGGGTCGAGTCCAACGTCCCTCCCCAAGGCGCCCAAGGTCATTCAGAAAAGGGTCAATGAGGGGAAGATATGTCGGAGGTCTTCCCCTACCTGTCGCGGGTCTTCTAAGGTACGCGCCTCCAGGCCAGTTGTAGGTCCCAAGTCTTTAGGCAGCAAGGTCCTCCAAACCATCTCTAGAACCACTTCGTATGCCCCTTCTTGCTGTTGGAGTTGAAAAAGAGTCAACTCAGAGCATTAGTTGACTCCGGATCAGCAAGATCTATCATTTCATCCAAAGTGTGCGAGGACCTTGAACGACAGGGTTTGATTAAAAGGTCGGAACAGTCTTCCGTAGTGTGCTGGACGGCATCCCAGGAAATTCTGCCCATTTCCCGGGTAGTTTCTTTCAAGTTCAAAATCGAGGGATTTTCTTGGGTGTGGAGCTTTCTGGTTTCTCCTGCTCTGGGAGTTGAATGCATTATTGGTGCCGATTTCATCTGCAAAAGTGGTCTCGTTATTGACATCCAAGAGCACCAATGCTATTTTAAATTTAATCGGGGAGTTGTAATCCCTTTCCTTGGATATCAGGGGACCAGGCAAGGTATCCAAGAGGTTAAGTGCCCCGACACATCTAGAGACCACCTCTCCCAGTCCCAGCGGTCCGCTTTAGATCAGTTGTGTGAGCGTTTCCCCACTGTATTAACTCCGGCCCTTGGGCTCACACATCTCTTGGAGTATAAGATCCGCCTAACGGACTCCAAGGTGGTGCGCTCCCACCCTTATAAGTTTGCCCCTCCGAAGATGAGCATCTTGAGGGAGAAGGTTCAAGAATTATTAGATCAAGGGGTGATTGAACCTTCTCAGTCCAGTTATGCCAGTCCAGCGTTCCTAGTGCCCAAGCCTGGAGGTAAGCACAGGATGGTCATCGACTACCGCAAGCTGAACGCTAACATCGAGGTAGATTCGGTCCCACTTCCTGACCTTCATTCCGCGTTCGATTGGTTCAGTGAGGCGAGGTATTTTACCATCATTGACCTCAACTCTGCATATCACCAGATTCCCTTGACGAAAGAAAGTAGGCCCTACACGGCATTCTGTGTTCCGTGGAACCTCTATCAGTATACTAGGGTTCCTATGGGTCTAGCGGTAGGGGCCCAAACACTCACCCGTTTGCTTGACACCGTTTTTCACGATGTCAAGTTCAAGTACGTTTTTAATTATCTTGATGACTTGCTGGTGTACAGCAAGGGGTACGAGGAACATTTGGATCATCTTGAAGAGGTGATGTGCAGGTTGAGGGGTGCCGGCCTCACTGTCAATCCAGAAAAGGTGAAGTTGGCCCAGACACAAATTTCTTTTCTGGGCCACCTGATTTCCCATAGAGGTGTCACTGTGGATCCTGAGCGAACACAGGGGATCAGGGACTTTCCCCCACCAAAGGATGCCAAAGGCATCGCGAGATTTGTGGGGATGGTCAATTTCTATCGACGTTTCATCCCAAACGCGGCGAAGATTGCGGCACCTCTGAATGAACTCCGGAAGAAGGGCGCCAAATTTGTATGGGGGGAAAAGCAACAGAAGGCTTTCGAGACTCTGAAGGAAGCCATTATTTCCCCTCCAGTACTGAGGATGCCAGACTTCTCGAGACAGTTTATCTTACAGACGGACGCGAGTTCGGTGGCGCTCGGGGCGGTTCTGTCCCAAGTCGTTGATGGTGCTAGGCAGCCTGTGGCCTTCATTTCTAGAACTTTGACCCAACAAGAACGGAAGTCTTCAGTGTATGAGCTAGAGTGTTTGGCTGTTGTATACGCTCTAGATAAGTTCAGGCGTTTTCTGGAACACGCTGAGTTCCTGCTCGAGACCGACAACCAGGCTCTCTCTTGGCTTCTCGCTCATCCCCGGCAGCTGGGTAAGATTGGACGATGGGTGGTTAAAATCTCATCCTTTAAATTTAAGGTGCAACACATTCGGGGAACTCAAAATGTGGTTGCAGATGCTTTGTCCCGTATGTTCTCCCAGCCCAGCGAAGCCCAGCCGGAGCAACCCTGTTCTGTTCTACTGGACTTTCCTTTAGCTTTTACTGATGTGTTGCCCCATCAGTTAAATGATGAAGAGTTGGGTCCGATCATCCAAAATCTAAAAGAGGGTAACGTGCAGGTCCCCTACTTCTTGTCCAGGGGCGTCCTATGTTGCAGAGAGAAGAAAGGACGGGCCCCGAAGATAGTGCTGCCTAGCAAACTTGTGCCCATGGTCTTCAGCTACTATCACAATTCCCCGGTAGGTGGACATAAGGGAATTTCGAAGACCATTTCCAGCATTAGAAAAAACTTCATCTGGAAGGGCATGGATAGGGACATAGCAACTCGGGTGAAGGCATGTCATCTCTGTGGCTTAAGCAAGCCTGCCCAAAACACAAAGTTGGGGCTGTTGTCATCTGATGTGGCGAGCAGACCGATGGAGAAGCTATTCATCGACTACGTGGGACCCTTCCCGCGTAGCAAGTCAGGTAATGCTTACCTACTTGTCTGTGTGGATGCTTTTTCGAAGTTTGCCTGGCTACTGCCCTTACGGCAGGCAACTGCTCGATTGACCATAAACGCGCTCCAGAGTTATGTATTTCAGCACTTCGGTCTTCCGGCCATCATTGTCTCGGACAATGGTCCACAATTTATTTCAGGCGATTTTCGGCGAATGTGCTTCGCCAATGGCATCAAACATGTAACCACTTCCCCCTATTACCCTCAGCCGTCCCACGCGGAGAGATTCAACAGGAATCTCAGGTCCGCCCTTATTGCTTATCATGCAGAGCAACAGACCACCTGGGACCAGAATCTTAAGTGGTTACAGCTAGCTTTCAATACGGCCCTGCATGACAGTCATAAGGCCATTCCCTTCGAAGTGATGTTTGGTTTCTCGCCTACGCTTCCCTTGGCCAACTTATGGAACATAGACGATCTTCTGCCGAGTAATCCGGACATTAGGATGGCAGATAGGTGGAAAGAGGCCCGGAAGAATTTGCTTCGTGCGCACGAGCGCGTCCGTACTCGGTACAATCAGGGGCGTATTCCAAATCCCTTTAAGGTAGGAGATTTGGTCTACTGCCAGAGCCACCCGATCAGCTCAGCTGCCGATAAAAGAGCCGCCAAGCTGTGCTACCTCTGGTCGGGGCCGTACCGCATCCTGGGGTTCACGTCGCCTGTGACGGCTAGGTTGGGCGAACCGGGAGATACGTCTAAAGAGATAGTCTCTCACGTTTCGAAGTTGAAGCCCTGCCACATCGGGCGGACGGGCTGATAGAAGGGGGAGGACCTTGCCGGTCCCCATTTAGGTAGGGATGGAGGTTATTCGGGGAGGTGTGTGCTCTGGGGGGGGAGTCGATATATGGTAGCGGGTAGGTGTTCCCCACAGTCCCAGTGGTGTTCGTCTACTTCAGGGATGCGCCCCTGCCTGCGCGAGCCTTGGTTCTCTCCAATTTTCCTTTTTCTGGAGAGAGCCATGTCCTTACCTTCTGTTCCAGGCCTTGATCTTCAATGATCCTTGCCCTTTCCTTCTTCCTGATTTTCCTAGCCTGCCCAAAAAAAAAAAAAAAAAAAAAGGAGAGTAGAGAGCCCCCACGAGTGGAGAGTGGAGCACACACACGTATGGGATATGTATACACATACATGCAAGTGAGATTATTGGGTCATGGAGACCCGATCCCCGTTTCTTCAGTGATTCTGAAACACGGTTATTGTTTGGCGTTTTGGGGGCTTGCCCCTCTGGTAACTATAGGGTTTGCCGCCCTGTTGTGGTTGTGTCGGTTTCTCAAAAATAGTTGGGCATGTCTCGGGGGGCCAGTGCTCAGGGAGCTCCCGTACCTTCTTTCGTCTTTTCTTCGCTGTCTCTTCTTGCCGTAGGCTGGCCCTGATCAGGTCAGCCTGCGGTGGCTACACACTTACACGTTACATGTCTTCTTCTGCTCTTTCATTTTCCTTCTGAGCCTCTGTTCTCCTGGGAGCCATGACTGATGGGAGAACCGATAACAACTTGAGTTTGATATATAAGGATGGGAGTACACTGCAGGGTACTTTCCCGAGTTTGAAGGTGTGGCAACCGGGTTGCCCTTTTGGGGTGGGGGTGTGCCGCGTTTTGGAAAACGCGGCGATGTTCCGATCTCTATACTTGATTAATTAAAGTATTTACGTATTTGTCGACGAGACAGAAGTTGTCCTTTGGTACGGTCAGTTGGACTTTGTCATGCTGCTGCCCCTTGTCCGCCCGACTCGCGCGCGCCCTATCTATGCACGTATGGGTTTTTCAACAGCTGGTTTATTCAGTCCGACTTTAGCTATCAGCGCTTCACATTCTAGTCCCCGGCTGGCAGAGTAGATTGAACAGTTTTCGTCTCCCAGCTTCTTCTATGAATACGTAGAAAGCTACGTGACCTCCGGGTTTCCGAGGTAGCCGGGAATCTGCCCCGCTCTGGAAGGATGGCCGAACAACTGCCTCCGACGATGCAACTTTAAAACCTTCGTCAGCTGTGTCAGCCGGAAGGATGGACTGGACACCCACTACTGAGCCCTCAACATGCACCCTTCAAACCAGGTGACATTTAACCATTTTTAACCTAAACCTTGTGGCCGAAGTACTCGGTGAGACTTTCATGAAACGTTCCAGTGTGGACAGTTATTTACGGACAATGGGTGGAATATTTTAATTGTATTTTGTAAGGCTTACGCCTCCTCAATTACTATCATGTATATCTCGTTCTGAGAGTGAAAACTCGGCCGGGGTCACGCACCGCCCGGGTCGAGGGGAGTTCGGTAGATAGAGTTGTATCTCATTCTATTTCTGTTTTAAGTATGTTGGGATGGTTATGTTAACGATGTGGCTCCATGTGGACACGTATTTTATTATTCATTCATGATCTGGGAGGTGGTTTTAAACCGTGGTCGACTCCCGTTGGAGACGTCCACTGCAAGCCTGTCTATGTCAGATCTTGCTAGATCCCGTCCAATGCCTGACCCTGCCGGTAGTCAAGTTTTGTAACACTGTGAGCTGACTTAATACTCTTATGACTTATATTCTGTATTACAAATTCTGTTCCACTGTTTAGATAATTTGCACACTTTAAAACTTACCATTGTCACAGATTGTATTTTACCATAGCAAATTTTGTAACCATAATTGTAATTGCTCCCTATAACAATTAGTTAACCATAAGACTACACAAGATTGATCAATGTCAGTTATGAATACTCATGGTGGTCAAATTCCACTATTTTTCTATATTCTGTTTTGAAGGTAAAAAAAGAAACATAAAATGCAGTTAGGCAACCGGACATCCATGTTGACCTTGTGATGCTACTTTTCATTATAGTAATTGATGGGATTTAATTGCTTATTAAATATCGGCATGGGATTTGTGCGCGGGCCGCATGGCTTACAGAGAACATTCAGTTAACACTTATCTTGTTAAAACTTGGGGGCATGTCTGCTCCACTCCTGGGATATTTTAATTGAAGTTTTGGGAAGGGGGTTTTAGTCACCTATTAATTAAACAGTAAGGGGGTTATGGGTGTTGAACAAGATTATTATATGCGCTGATGACCAGGGTGAACATGTGATGGGTTATTTAAATATAAACGTTGTTGATGTTAATTATATGTGTGTGTTATTTGTATAATTGTTACTTGTCATGTTGATTATGCCTGTGTATATTTCTGTATATTTATGCCTTGTTATAAAAAGTGATTACTTGCAGGTCGAAACTATGTGCCAATTTTTTAATTGTATTATTCTATAACTACAATTTGTTATTTATGTAACATCCCATGATTTTGTTAGTCAATGATGGTTCAACTATTAATAATTATTCAATACTTAGTGCTGTTAATAGTTATTATTCCTTGTTCAACTTTTGGGCAAGGCACATATTAATGAAATTATATTTAACGATCAAAAGACTTATTTATCTGGCCTTTAGAAGCTCATAGGTTGTACTGGCCAAGAACAATAAATTGTTGTTATCTTAAGTTCAGTGTTTCATTTGCAAGTCCCATCATACTGGACCCAGCCCAATTTTAGCTTTTCTAGGCTCTCGCCTAGTTCTAAATAACTTGTAACCTCTCTTTCAAAAAATCAAAAAAAAAAAAAAAAAAAAGGAAACAAAATCAATACTAAAAGCATAGAGAGGTTACAGTGGAACATGAGTATTCGGGTGTTATTAATAGGCTTGCCCTACATGAGGCAAAATATTTTCCTAATATACACTTCAACGTTTCATATTGAGTTTTTGTAATTAGTTAATTTAGTTTATTGATTTTACAAACTATTTGTTACCCAGTTCTGTGCTAGAAGCATCTACTATTTCTATGCTCTGCTAGAAGTTTATAAACCTTTAATGGATAATTCTTTCTTGATTATGTATAGGGGTCTGAAGTGGCCACCCTTTGAATTTTTCTGATTATATCTTGAGCATGGGTGTGTTTTTTAAAATATTGTTCTGATTTTTAACTGGTTTGTAGAAATACTGCATGAATGGTTCTATAAATAGATTCGCAATCACTTTATTTTGTTTTCCACTTTCATCTTAAATCTTAGGTAATCTTCTCTAGAATAATTCTTTGTTATTCTTTTCAACTTATTTATTATTGTTTTGTGTATTTTGCTGTCAAGGAAGTCTCGGTTTAAGTCCCTGTTTTTGCTCAGTCATCTGACTTACTATTTGTATCATTGCTATGACTGCAAGAAGTTTCATTTACGATTTCTGAACAACTGATCTGATTGCAAAGTTTTTAGACACTGTGGCCCAACCATAGTAGTCACTAGCATTTAACCATATGGACGTATTTTTATAAGTTCTGGATGTTAAAGATCTGTATAATTATGTTTTATGGCATCAATAATGAAATGGAATTCCATTTTTGTGTTTTATTTGGTTCTTGCTAACTGAACAAAAACAAAATATCAAATTTTGTAAGTCAGGATGTGACCATTTCATCACAAGACATTGCCATGGGCAGAAATTTGTCTGTTTAAGCAGTGAATAAACTCTCATTTACTTCTCATAAACTTCATTTATTTTGCCCCATTGTGTGTTTGCATGCTTGTGGATGTGTAGGAATGTCTATGTATGTACTGCATAGACAACATTCACTAAGTAAACAATACTTCCATTTGGCAACTGCCTTGTATGAAATAATACAATGCATAACCAACAATATAATAAGTAGCACATTAAAACTATATATCATGCACTTTTAACTGCTAAGAAAAACAATGCCTTGCTGGATTCGATTCATTAATTTACATCAATACAGCAGGTTCCCACAAACTATTTTTTACCAAAAGTACAACAAAGGCAACCTTTGTATAACAACCATACTACTGACGAAATCACTGGATTTCAATTTCAAACAATGACATCCACCAGCAATGAGGAATATGTAACTTCCCCAATGACTGGCAAGTGATAAAAGTGAGAGTACCAAAAGACAAAAAGTCTGCAATATAAATCAAATGACCTCTGAATATAGAACAGAAACAAAAAAATAATTCACTCCATTAACCAGTGTAGCTGAAGTAGTTACATATGGTAAAACTCTAATTATAATGACAAAGACATCAATGCCCCCACCCATCTTTATACCTGATGTAACAAACTATAGTGCCATGGTGGAACAAATTATAAAGGTATTAGAAGATGAGCAATACCGTACAAAGTCTTTGTCTGATAATGTTGTTAAGTAACATCAATAAATTTGTTATTGGTGAAACTGCTAAAAGACCTTCAGAAACGTTTTATTTATAAAACTCATATTTTATGAGATTAGGAACTAATGTTGACTACTGATAAGTAATGTGTTACATATTCCATTTTCCTACAAAACAAATTAAAGAAACTAATTTCAGTAAGAAACTAAAGTTCAAATTTACACATTGATTTTAGATATGTTTGAATTTTTATGTGTTAAATGAAAGCAATGTCTACGTTATTTAACACACAAAGCGAGTTGCCAGTTTTAAGTCTAACATTTGGCATTTGTCTGTTTGTCTAACTGTTTACGGTAGGTATCATGATAACTTTTAGACACGCCAACTGATAAAAATTTGGAAAATACAAAAAATCCAAGTGGGGTGTCAATGAAGAGAATTTTGAGCAAAATCTGAAAATAGTGGTCACTTTTGAAACTTTTTGGACACCAGGACTCAAAAAAATGGGTAAAAAGTTTGGAAACAATTATAAAACTTCATCTGTGGTATCTAGTTAAAGACAATTTCAACCATAATATGAGTGTGGTATTCAGTTTTGGAAATTCCAACATTTTTTAGAAATCCACCAGACTTCACCAAAAAAATAATTCAAATTTTGAAAAATTGTAGAAATTCATGCGGGCTCTCAGACAAAAGAAAATTTTAATTTAAACTCAAATGTAGTGTTTATGTTTAAAATCTTTGTAACTTTTAGGACACCTTGAGCAAGAAACGGAACCCAAAACTTTGAAAAACTAGAGTTTATGTAAAGCATTTTTAAGGCAACTGCAGTCAATTACAACATTTGTAAGATTTTTATTTTGTATACATAGAATAATTAATTTGATATATAATGTATAAGCTGTGTCCTGTTCATTTGTATATATACAAATAACATTAAAAATTTAAAAACAGAAAACAGAAAACAATGCATGAGAAACGATGTATGCTTACCTCCTGTTGGTGTTTCTTGGCTGATGCTAAGATTCATGTGTACAGAGAATGTTACAGCTTTGAAAAATTAAAATTTATTAATTTAATTTTAACTAATCATAAATGTGTTTTGTTCAAGACAGTGAGCAAGTTCTGCAACTCGGAGACCTTACTAATTTAAGTTATGTGATAAGTTGTTTCACAAGTGAAAGTTCAATAATCTATATTAATTTAGTACTGTGAAAAAAGAAGATGAACTATCAAAACAACTATGTGATAAGTGTTTGTAATAGGGTCTGGAATAGCTGAGTCTGGAATTTTCTTATTTATCCAACCATGTTGTACAGATGAAGTATTTTAAACTCTAACATCAACTATCCATATTTAAACAGCTTGGCAATAGTCATTTCTGTGTTTAAAAAGGAGGCTCAGAATAAACTGGAAACTGCAGAGGCCATACAACTTTCTTTAAAACAGAGGCCATACAACTCTCTAGGGGAAGAGCACCCAAAGTTCCTTGTCCTCCAGTTTGGAGGTTGTTCAGAGAATTCATATCACATCTGTGAAACTCTTTTATGTGCAGAAACCTATCAGTTTCTCAGCCAGTCAGTTGTCTGCACTTGACAGGACAACTGACGGAGGCTGTTAAAGGAGGCCTTGACTCAGTAATGGGTTGTTGCACTGCTGAAGAAGAAGAAGAATTGACGAATTCGAAAATGAGCTAATCAAGATATTTCTGAACATGTATTTCTGTTGATTTTGAATCTAAATTTTTAGGTTTGTTATTTTAAAAATCAGTTATATAATAGAAGGGCTAGATACCACTGCTAGGCTACGCAACTTGGGCGCATTCAATCCCTGCTTAACGAGCCCTTGAGTTTTAATGGAACATGAGCTAGAAGGAAAGCTATCAGTAAAGAAAATGAAAAAATATATAAGATTTTTCTCATTTTTTGAAATATAATATTATTTAATTTATCATTACCTTTGAGTATTTTATAATAAACAATAAAATCCAAATGTTAATTTTAATTTATATTGTATTGGTACTGGCCTTTTAATAAATTTCCTCAACACCATTGACCACAAAACTACGTAACAGGAATAAAACAAAACCATGCATTTGATTAAATACAGTTCTTAATATATATGATTAAATATATAGTTATACAGTTAAACACACACACACACACACACACACACACACACACACACACACACACACACACACACACACACACACACACACACACACACACACACACACACACACACACACACACACACACACGCGCGCGCGCAATTTAAGCACAAATCGTGTGTGTATGTTACTTGTACATATATGTATGCATATGGTCTTAATTCTGCATACAGTAGTAGTAATGTGTTTGTTTAGTCAGTGTTTTGAAAATTATATGTAGTACCCTACATAACATTGATATATGACATATAAGTCTACATGACATTAGATACATGACACTAATATGTGACATATGATTGTACACGATATTGGTTTTAGTTTCAATCAAATTATACAAAGTACACCATTTACTTTGTAATCCCAACAAATAAATTTGCAATCTTCTCTCAAAGAGACAATTATATAATAAGTTTATATTAATCTGTATATCAAGTAGGCCTACTAGGCTTTCAACCTGTTCTGTCTTCAGTCCTGCTACTTTCTTCTGAGCCTATTATCTACGTCTCTTTTTGTACAGAGCCATGTAACTTATTACTTTCTTTATTCTAAATGTCTTCATAATTCTTTCTTCTGTAATTCTTGTCTTTCCTTCCATTTCTGTGAGCTCTGTTGAATCCTATCAGACATACTATATATCTCTATTTCAGCTCTTATTTATTCATTATTGACTTGATATCTTAGGCTACAACCTTTTTGTCTTCTCAAGAATTTCACTTCAGCAGTCTGTATTCACTGAACATATGTATTGTTTCTACAGCTCACTTGTATATGTTATGCAGTGTTGTTGCCATTTACCTGTCACATCTCCAGTCATTATAACAACACCACCCTTAAGGCAGAAACAAAGATAGAAACACCAGCAAGAGCATGAATGTGTAATTTAACTAATGCACTCTCATTACTTACTTTTTTATTATAAATCAAGAGTAGTTGGTAAATTAAGATTTAACAATATTTTTATTTATAATTATCTAATTGAGAATATTTTCCTGTATGTACAAGAAACTGCAACAACAGAATTAAGTCTTGGTTAGATCCAAGAAATCCAAGAATCTTGGTTAGATTTATTTGAAATGTCACCGAGTAAGAATGTTCCTGACTTGCTTTTGTAATCATATTTTAGATACCTATGTAAATATTTTAATACATTTGAGTGACAAATGTAAGATCAAGTTTATAAAAAATGTTCATTACAAATTGTGAATTTTGCAGTGTTTGTATATAAGGGAATTCATGGATTTGTTTTGAGAAAATTCATTCATGAATGCAAACAACAGTTCTCAAGTTGAGACTGTAGTTACCAACATTTCTGTTGCATGAAGACAGAAAGAAAGAAAGAAAATAAAATATTTAAGACTTACTGAATAAGCAAATGAGCTCTCAGTTTTAACTTGACTTTTCAGCATTTGTCTGCTTCTTTATCTGTCTACCTGTTTAAAGTATGTCTCACGATAACTTTTAAATGCATCAACCCATTTTTGTAAACCTTGGCAAACATGTTTGTACTTTTACCCCACATAGCAGTATTGTTTTTGTGATTCATTCCCCTAACTTCATTGAGAGTTTAGCTGAGTCAGTTATAGAGTTAGTGTGTGTGTTTGATAGCACATTTGTGGATCAAGTTACAAAAATGTGGTTGTAAAAATGTTGAAAAAATTGCAAAAAGCTATGTGGGATATCAAAGTAAAGAGATTTTAACTACAGTCACAATATAGTATCTGGTTTTGGAAATCACAAAATTTTAGAACCAAGTACCATCAACAGAATGGAAGTACAGATTAAGGACAAAGTTTTATCTCTTCTCCAAACAGTAGCTAGTTGATAGTAATTATAACTTTCCTCATTGGCTTCCAGTAGATCCAGTAGTGATAAGAGGGAGTTTAACACAATTCCAAGTTAGGTTGGAGGAATGTCCATCATCATTTATTAGGAGCTGAGTATCACTACTGAATCGAATTCTACTGAATGTATCACAACTGTATCCCAGGAAATGTATAATACCAACCCACATTCAAAGTAATACATGAATAAATTGATATCATTCAGAATTTGTCATCAGAATAACATATTATTAATAATAGTATAACATAACATATCATTCAGAATAACATAGTAGGTAGGTTAACTATGTACAGTAGACTCCCTCTTGTCCGGCCTCGGTTGGATCGGTCGTCGGATGGTTCGGCCAGCCATACGGTGAGTCACACAGTCTAGACGAGCCTCCAGTGACAGGCCCCAACTTGTTAAACGGAAAATATATGTACAGTAGCTCAGTTGACTCACGGTTTTGTTCATGTGCGGATGTATGTCTTATGTTGTGAGTTCTGTGTATATAGTCTGTGTAAGTATATATGTGTATATAGTAATACTGTATGTATCTGTGTAAATAAAACGTTTTCTGATATGAGTGCGAAACAAAAACACACGTTCGTGACTATGGACGAAAAGTTACAAGTCCTTCAACGTCTCGATAAGGGTGAATCAGTCCAGCGTATTTGCCAAGAGTTTAATGTAGGCAAGAGTACTGTTAATGACTGGCGCCAAAACAGAAAATTGATTGAGACTTTCTGCACTCAAATTGAAACTGAAAAGTGCTTTCGACGCGATGCACTTGAAAAAAAAAATAACGAATTAGTAGACGATGCTTTGTGGTTATGGTTTATGCAGGAACGCCGAAGAGGCAGTCCGATAAGTGGACCAATTTTAAAAGAAAAATTTCCTATGGTCAAAACTTCAAGATGCCAGTACATTCTCGGCCAGTGAAGGATGGCTAACACGCTGGAAAAAGCATCATGGAGTTCATTTCATTGGCGTTTGTGGTGAAAAATTGTTGGTGAACCCATCAGCAGGTAGCGATTTTTCAAAAAAACTGTCTGACATCACATTGCTAGTGAAAATCTTAGTCCAGAACAAGTCTATAATATTGACGATACGGGGTTGAATTTTAAACTCTTGCCGAAGAAAATGTTTGCTACGGCTAAGGAAACTTCAGCCCCAGGATTTAAAGCCAATAATGAGAGAATCACAGTGGCTTTGAGTTCAAATGCCTCAGGGCCCCACAAGCTGCCTTTGTTTGTAATAGGAAAATCAGCAAAACCCAGAGCTTTTAAGAATTTAAACATGCCATCCCTTCCAGTGTACTACAGAGCACAAAAATCAGCCTGGATGAATTCATATCTGTTTAAGGAGTGGTTCGAAAGCGAATTTGTTCCTAAAGTTAAACATCATTTGACGAGTTTGAAGTTACCAGTTAAGCACTTTCAGTGCTAGACAATGCACCTACCCATCCGCAAGAACTTGAATGTGAAGGTTACAGTGATATAAAATTATTATTCCTGCCACCTAACGTCACAAGTCTTACACAACCAATGGACCAAAGGGTCATCGAGTCTTTTAAGAGAAGGTACCGCAGAAAGCTTCTTTTGGAAATTCTAGGTAAACTGGACAGTGAAGGCAGCACAGGTCTCATTCCAGCCTTAAAGACAATCAACATGAAAGACGTGATCTATGTGGTAGCTAAGGTATACGATGAAATGCCATCATCTACATTTACAAAGTCTTGGAGAAAAGCATGGCCAAATTGTTTTCTTCTCATTGAAAAGAATAAAGAGGACAACCCTAAAGCAGATGGATCAGATCTTCAGGGTTTTGAACCAGATGACAACGAATCTCTGTTAAAAGATCTACAACGATTGCCTCACTCTGATGATCTTGTACAACAAGACGTTGCAGAAAGGATTGCTGGTCAAGATGAGTAGCTTCAAAATGAGATCTTAAACGATGATGAAATTGTGCAATCTGTCGTTTGCCAAGAAGACGAAGAAGAAGAAGAAGTCAATGACGAAGGGGGAAATGTCGAGGAGAAAATGAGCCACACTAAGGGAAGAGCAGCCCTGGAATTAGCAATGACGTACATTGAGCAACAAACAAAGGCAACTGCAGTTGATGTTATGTTCATCAAGAAATGGCGTGTGATTTCACATTCAACAAAACAGCTGAACAAAAAAAGCAGAAGATAACTGATTTCTTTTAATTTTTATTTCTGAGTTTTACGTTCTATAGTAACACTTTTAATATTCATGTGCTTTTCATCTATATCTATAAAAATGAATGTTTGTTTCTTTCTTTCTTTCTTTGTCCCGTATGCGTTCCTATACCATTCATCCGATTGCGATGAAACTTCGGTGAGTTGTTGTGCGCACGCCCGCGAAGGTTTATGAATTTTTTTCGATGGGGTCCTATGGGGGTTCTTGGGGTCTTCCACATCTCCTCCTAAACCACTGGACCGATTTCAACCAAACTTGGCACAAATGTTTTATGCAACGGGAGAACCAACATAGGGTAGGTGTTTTTTCGATGGGGTCCTTTGGGGGGTCCTTTGGGGTCTTCCACATCTCCTCCTAAACCACTGGACCGATTTCAACCAAACTTGGCACAAATATTTTACGCAACGGGAGAACCAACATAGGATAGGTGTTTTTTTCGACGGGCTCCATTGGGGGGTCCTTTGGGGTCTTCCACATCTCCTCCTAAACCACTGGACCGATTTCAACCAAACTTGGCACAAATATTTTACGCAACGGGAGAACCAACATAGGATAGGTGTTTTTTTCGACGGGGTCCATTGGGGGGTCCTTTGGGGTCTTTCACATCTCCTCCTAAACCACTGGACCGATTTCAACCAAACGTGGCACAAATATTTTACGCAAAGGGAGAACCAACATAGGATAGGTGTTTTTTCAATGGGGTTCTTTTGGGGGTTCTTTGGGGTCTTCCACATCTCCTCTTAAACCACTGGACCGATTTCAACCAAACTTGGCACAAATATTTTACGCAACGGGAGAACCAACATAGGATATGTGTTTTTTCGATATGATACTTCGGGGGGTCCTTTGGGGTCTTCCACATCTCCTCCTAAACCACTGGACCGATTTCAACCAAACTTGGCACAAATATTTTACGCAAAGGAAGAACCAACATAGGATAGGTGTTTTTTCGATGGGGTCCTTTGGGGGTCCTTTGGGGTCTTCCACATCTTCTCCTAAACCACTGGACCGATTTCAACCAAACTTGGCACAAATATTTTACGCAACGGGAGAACCAACATAGGATAGGTGTTTTTTTCCGACGGGGTCCTTTGGGGTCTTCCACATCTTCTCCTAAACCACTGGACCGATTTCAACCAAACTTGGCACAAATATTTTACGCAAAGGGAGAACCAACATAGGATAGGTGTTTTTTCGATGGGGTCCTTTGGGGGGTCCTTTGGAGGGTCCTTTGGGGTCTTCCACATCTTCTCCTAAACCACTGGACCGATTTCAACCAAACTTGGCACAAATATTTTACGCAACGGGAGAACCAACATAGGATATGTGTTTTTTCGATATGATACTTCGGGGGGGTCCTTTGGGGTCTCCACATCTCCTCCTAAACCACTGGACCGATTTCAACCAAACTTGGCACAAATATTTTACGCAAAGGGAGAACCAACATAGGATAGGTGTTTTTTCGATGGGGTTCTTTTGGGGGTTCTTTGGGGTCTTCCACATCTCCTCCTAAACCACTGGACCGATTTCAACCAAACTTGGCACAAATATTTTACGCAACGGGAGAACCAACATAGGACAGGTGTTTTTTCGATACGATCCTCTGGGGGGTCCTTTGGAGTCTTAAAAAACTAACTTATTAGATCTGGTTACTATGGCAACCCAATGGAATAGATTCTGTTCTAAATATATTATCGCATTAAATTGAAGACCACGCGAACGAAGTCTTTATATATTATATATATACAAACACTTTCTTTCTTTGAGTGGCATTGCAACGCATGCCGGGTACTCGCTAGTATTCTATAAAGAATTGTGTTATATTTGGCAAAAACGTACAGTAATATCTGTGTGTGTTGTAGTAATTTTCCTTGTTTGTTTTTTTACTTGCTACCATGGAGTAAGGGTGAGTAATTATAATTATTAATTATTTATATTATATATACTGTATTGGGTCATTTATTGTATGGGTTGTTCATTAAAGAGCGTTATTTCAACATTATCGGCCATTTTGAAATCCGGCCTAGGGTCTGGTCCCGAGGTGGCCGGATGAGAGGGAGTCTACTGTAGGTTATGTTACTCATATGTATTTACGTTATCCACTACTAATGTACAACTTGTGTGTATTGATGGATACCTACTCATAGAAACAGTATTTATCATATACATTTATAGGTTAACGTAGTTTGTTCTAAAAGGTTCTCATTACACCTGGTATGATCTTGACTATAGTCGCATGTTAGTGAATGATCTTATTACCAACTATATGTAAGACCATAGAGACAGAGAGAAGAGAGAGTGAGTGTGTCTTCATTGAGAGTTTGGCTGAGTGAGTCATAGAGTTAGTGTGTGTGTTTGATACCACATTTGTGGATCAATATTATATTGGTCTTATCTTTTTGCATGTACAAATTATGGTTGTGTCAATATTCGATATCACTGTTGTGGATCAAAATTTTACTTTGTGTGTATATTTTTATTTGAAAAATTATTTATGATATCAGTAAATAAATATGGTGTCGACAGTGATTCGAGTGTTTTATTTCAGTCGCTGACATAGATGATGATAAATTGGCAACCATGACAGGACAAATTCCCTTAACATTGTAAATTAATGACAAAATTGTGTTATAATTATGTAATTGTGCAGTGTGAGTGAAAAAGTTGGGAAGAGAACATTTGAAGAGTGTGACAACCATCCAGCTGAAGAAACAGAAGAAAAAGGGTTTCCCACAACGGGAACTAGGGCTGACCTGGAGATGGTTTTAGAACAGGCTATACAAGAGACAGATGGGAACCTGGACAAATTTTTCATAACTGTCAAGAAACGCCTACCACAAAGGAAATGGAAGTAAGTGACATGTTTAACAAAATATTAGTAATAATTCAGGCCCAGTCAGAACAAAGTCGGGCACATTAAGAAAGAATTAAGATGCAATTTAAGGCACAATCAGAACAAATTGCAGTAGTATAGACACAATTACAGGCTCAGCCAGAACAGTCCTCATAAATTCAGACCCAGATACAAGCTCTAACAGACAGCATTATTTGCATAGAAGAATTACTGAAGGGCCTAGATGCACAATGGACAAATAGGTACAGATTGTTTAGGAAGAAGTGAACTCCCTAAAATCAGAGTTCAGCACCACAGTTAAGAGACCAGACCATGAATTAAGTACCACCGACATCATGGTCAATAGACTGGACACAGAACTAAGTGCCATCAACCAGAATGTCATCAGAATAGAAGAACAGATTAAGGAGAAAATTTGACCTCTTCTCCAAAAGGTAACATGCTGATAGTAATTATAACTTTCCTCATCAGGTTCCAGTAGATCCAAAGTAATTAGAGAGAGTTTACCAGAGTTCCAAGGTAGGTTGGAGGAATGCCCATCATCATTTATTAGGAGCTGTGTATCACTACGGAATCGAACAAACCTATCCCAGGATATATATATTCCGACTTTATCGCATCAGTTAAAAGGTTCAGCAGCCACCTAGCCACCTGGTGGCAAAATATTAAATGTTTAAGCCTCAGGTGGGTTGACTTCCAGAAAGAATTAATATTGAGAGTTGACTCTGATGCAGTCAGAGCAGCAATACACAAAACATTCCTAATTGAAGGTTAGCCAACAAGAATGTGAGCAGGCATATTTGTTATCCAACTTTTCAGTTGTTCAAAAGGATACAGCCTGAGAAGAGTGGTGATGAGTCTATTCCTTTTACAATTGAGATGCTCCAGGATAAGATCAGATCACTGGCAAAAGTGTCCCATCCCAAAACATTTGAAGAACTGTGGGGCATTATCAGACAATTAGAAGAGGGCCATCCTGCTAAGGTAATGCTTGTTGCAGAAGGATGTACCTATAGAAACTGTTTTAGAAGTGGCAAGGTAAGGTATTTTAAGGATAAATGTCCTGTGGCAGAAAAACTAGAGCTGGACCAGTCTAGGCTGGGGCAGGATGGTACTGGGGCTGTGTTCTCCCTGCAGTAATCAGTTCCTGTATGTAGAGATAAGTGATTACAGGCAAGTGGCATTGGGCAGATTACTTTGGATTCTTACCTGCCCAGCTCAACCATTAGCATTAACGTCAAAGGCAAGTCATTTACATCTACAGTTGATACACAGGCAAGTCACTCCTTTATTAATATGAATGTAGCCAAATTTTGTCAACCAGGAAAACAATGTCAGCATGAGGAGGTCCTGAGATCTGTCAACTACATACATTATGAGGTGGTAGGCTAGACATCCTTGAAAGCAAAGTTTTCAGGTGTTTAATTTCCTGTTTAAATAATCAAGTATTTGTCAACAGATGTTATCTTAAGTCATAACGTTTTAGATATGTATGGAGTGATGATAGACTATACTGCACATAAAATATTTTGTAGGAGAGGATAGATGGTTGAGATTGGTATGGTGTGACAGGAGCCTTGAAAAGGAAACAACTACAACTCCCTCAAGTTTGGATGATTTTCAAATAGGTCCCTTGGACAATTAAGAAGAGAAGAAGCTCAGAGAACTGTTGCATAGTTATCCAGACGTTATTAGAGATAAGATGGGCTATGCAAAAACAGTTAAAAATAGAACTAACTGTAAGGTACATACACCCATTAAACAAAGACCCTATCATACAAACCCAGATAGAAAAGTTTGTTCAGGATAATATAAAAAAAATGGAATGCCAAGGATTAATAGAACCATCAACATCTAGCTAGGCACCACCCATTGTGTTACCAATGAAGAAGAATAGAACATATGAACTGTATGTGGACTTCAGGAAGTTAAACTGCCAAACCAGATCAGATGGCTATCCGATGTCAGATTTGAAGGACCTGCTGAAGTAAGCGAGTGGTTGAAAGATCTTCGGTACACTGGTTCTCAACTCTTTATTGACAGGTTGAAGTTGAAGAAAGCTCCAGGCCAATGACAGTCCTCACTACACCATGAGGTCTGTATCATTTCAAGGTTATGCCATTTGGGCTGAAGATTCCACCAGCTACCTACACCTGATGGATGAAGTGTTGTCTGGCTACACTGGCAAATCTGCCAAGCCTATCTGGATGACATTCTGATATACAGTAAGAATATACAAGAACACTTTGAACACCTCATTTGAGTTTTGGAAAAACTCAAGATTCATGGTCTAACCTCCCAACAGAAGAAATGCAATTTTTTTCACCAAAGTTGGAATATTTAGGACATATCTTACGATCTGAGGGTCTGGAAATGCAGCCAGAGAAGAAATTCACTCCAAGATACGTGAAATTGTCCACCACTTCAATTGTGTCCTCCTCTATCTTGATGTTGTTATGAACTTAGTCCCTTCTTGTTTGGATAAGCATTTTTGTTTTATCCGTATTTATGGCTAGCCCAACTTCATTGGCTTTGTTTTTAAGCTCTATAAATATTTCTTTAGCTGGCGTGATCCGTCTTGACATGATGTTAATGTCATCTGCATATGCGGCTATCAGTACAGTTTTATTTGTTAACAGATTGGAGCTATTTATTGATAAGCCTCTAATTACATATTCCAATGCAATATTAAATAGTGTTGGGGCTAACCCATTTCCTTGCTTTAGTCCTCGTGTAATATTTATGGGTTCAGAGTTGGCTATCCACCTTTACTTGGGCTTCAGTCTGCTGCATGGTCACTTGGGTTAATCTTACCAGCTTGCCTGATATTCCAAATTCATGCATTATGGTGTAGAGTTTGTCTCTATTAATAGAGTCCTACGCTTGCCTGAAGTCCACAAAGATCTGGTACACATCAATATCATGTTCCCATCCGCATCTTAGTATCTGTTTTACCGAGAAGAGTTGGTCGATTGTAGACCTTCCAGGTCGGAATCCAGCTTGGTATTCCCGTATTATATTTTCTGTGAGGGGTCTCAACCTTTGGTTCAAGATGTACGCAAAAACCTTGTAGGAGGTGCACAGCAATGAAATGCCTCTGTAATTTCTACATTGAAGTTTGTTGCCTTTTTTATAAATGGGCCATATAGTGCACTTATTCCATTCCATGGGGATTCATTCCATTTGCCATATGTCCACGATTAAGGAGTGCAGTGCGACTGCCACATCAGTACCTCCAGCTGTAAACAGTTCTGCAGGAATTAAGTCTGTACCTGGTGCCTTGTTGTTCCTGAGGGCACTAATAGCTTCTTCTATTTCCTGAATTGATGGTGGGTCAGATTCCATCTCCCCAATGTTTGCATTCTGCGGAGTGTGAGCAACAATTTCTCCTCCCTGTATCATACCACCAAGGAGGCCATCGAAGTACTCTCGCCAGATAATTTTAATTTTCTCTGGATCACTGACAATTCTGTTCTCTCTGTCTCTACATAGTGTTGTAGATGGTTTATAACCTTCCCTGAGATGCTTAAGATATTTATAAGCATTCCTTATTCTTCCATCTGCAAAGTCCTGCTCCATTTTGAGAAGCAGCCCGTTTTCAAAAGTTCTTTTCTTTTTTCTACATACTTTATTTGCCAGTCTTCAATTCTCTTCATATTCTTGCTTCCTTTCTCTAGTCCTACACTGAGAATACTTCCTGTGAGCCTCATTCCTCCGTGCAATACTCTCCCTGCATTCCTCATCAAACCAGTCCTCCTGCCTCCGTCTCTCCTCTATTCCTAGTACCTCTCTGGCGGTTTCCAGCAGTGCGCACTTAAGGCTCTGCCATTTCTCTTCCACTGTTCCTGCGACTGACCCATCCAATTTATTCCTCACTTTCCCAGCATATTCCTGTACCTTTTCTGGGTCCTTTATACTCGCTGTGTTAACCTTTTCCTGTCTTCTGAGTCTGTCCTTCCTATATACGGCCACCCTGCATCTAAACTTTATCTGCACCATACAGTGATCAGAACCTCTCCGGGTTTTGACATCAATGATACTTGTAGCTGCTCTTTTATCTATGGTCACATGATCTATCTGGTTGACTGTTTTCCCATCTGGGGCTACCCACGTTCCCTTATGGATATCACGGTGTGGGAATTGAGTTGAGCTGATAACCATATTCCTGCTTGTAGCGAAGTCGATCAGCAGTTCCCCATTTCTGTTGGATTTATTGTGTACACTGTGCCTACCTATGGTGCCAAGGTATGCATCTTCTTTCCCAATTTTCGCATTCATGTCCCCCATGATTAGTTTAATGTCATTCTTAGGGGCGGTGTCATATATTTTTTTCAGCAATTGGTAAAATTCTGCTTTTATGTCTTCATCCTTCTCATCAGTCGGGCAGTGTACGTTTATGATTGACAGATTGAAGAACTTAGTAGCCAGTCTTATTCTACATAGTCTCTCGTTGACTGGGTGGAAGTCCACTATGAGGTGTTTAAAGTTTCTGTCAACTACAAATGCCACACCCAGTTCTCTTTTCCCCTTCTCTCTTCCGCTGTATAATACCGTATGAGTTTTATATCTGTTAATCCATTTCCCAGCCATCTTGTTTCCTGCACTGCTGCTACACCAATTTTATATCTTTTTAGCTCTTCAAATAGTTCCCTTTGTGCCCCTGGCCTGTACAAAGTCCTAACATTCCACGTTCCAAAAGACAAGTCCATATTCCACTGCCTGAGTCGTTTCCGATAATACCATCCTTTCCGAGGCTTATTTGGTAGTTTTGTAACATCCGGTTTTCCGGGAATGGGTTGTTAGCCCATAGCCCAACCTCCAACCTGGAGGGCCAGGATTGTGATCTAGGTTTTCTCCTCTAGGTAGGTTGCTTTCACTACAGCTATGGAGTCCCACCTACCCCCTCAGTCGCAGTACTACAGCCGGATGGGTCAAATTTTGACTACCGCCTGCAATAATCCAAGACATAGGCTGGTCCAGGATCATTTCCTATACGTCCTACCTCAGTACTGATGGATACTGCTGCCCTCCACCAGGAATGTTTATCGACCTTCCGGTCTAGATCCATACTGTTCTGCGTCAACGGGGTCACCTCTAGTAGGATGTGGCTCTTCACCACGCAGTACGGTCTTGGCTGGAGAGAGGCTCATGGCTCCATTGGGAGCTACCATCACATCATCCAACCCTGGGAACTTGTGAGGGCCACTGCCCAGTCAACCCGAAGCAAAGGTGTTACCTCTCCAAGTTCCCTCGACTCCCACTGCACTAACAGACCCGTTGAATAAGAAACGGCCTTTCAAATGGAATGACACGGAGGCAGAAACCTTCCATAAGATCAAGGAAGCAATCTATGGTGCTCCTTGACTTACCTACCTGGATGCTAAGCAGATCTGGTGTAAACTGATGCCAATGATATGGTGGGCAGTATTATTCCAAGAAAAGGAGGGCGGAGGAAGAGACAGTGGAATATGCCAGTAGGAAACTGTCTCCACCAGAAAGATGTTATTGTACAGCAGAGAAGGAGGCAATGGCAGTTAGCAGTGGTATGGGCTGTTGGGAAATTTAGGGGCAAACTGGAATGTAGAAAATTATAGCTACACACTGACAACATATCTCTTCAGTGGCTTCAATAGCTTCATAATCTGTTGGGTACAATATCAAAATTGATACGTTAGGCCTTGCTGTTAGCAGACTTTGATTTTGATGTATGTCATGTTTCTGGGACAAGCAATCAAGCAGGAAACAGCCTTTCAATACACACAGTAGGGAATTGAGCTAGAAGAAACAGAGCTGCTGGAATGAGAAATTCCAATGCAAACTGCAGATAGGTCATGAGGACTAGTCTTATAGACACTGAAGTGGTCAAAAAGTGGCAAGAAAATGAGTGGGCCTATAGGAAAATGAAGGAATGTATTTTGAAATGAACAACAAATTGTCAAGGCATACCAAAGCAGTTCAAGATGTGCTATAAGGTTTTCAATTTGGAGAATAATCTTCTTACATATTCATCGCATCTGACTTGATCACATCCTGTTCTAGTTGTTCCCAGCTCGTGCAGCACCAAGATCATGGAGATGTTCCATGACAACGCTGTGGCCAGACATCTAGGAGAGATAGAAACCTAGTCCATACATCAATAGTTCTTCCAGGTTTTCATGAAGCGGAATATTGCCAGCTATGTCCTAACATGTTCCATCTGTGCCTGTATAAAGCCAACAAACCAGAAGACTGACATCAGTCTGCAAGGGTATGGCCATACCAGCCTTGGGAACTTATCACACTTGACTTGGTGGGTAGGCCCATTCCCCAGAACATCAAGAGGAAGACAGGAATCCTAGTGATCATGGATGTGTTCAGCTAATGGGTGGAGGGTTTCCCAATTCTAGAAGCCACAACTGGATGTAGTCTGAAAATATTAAGAACCAAAGTCTTAAGTTGCTATGGTTATCCACAGTGCCTCTTGACTGACAATGGCTGTCAGTTTACTTCCTATTAATGGCAGCAAGCACTAGCAACATGGGGCACTGAACAACTCCTATCTACCTATCTAGAACAAACGCAACAGAGTGGTGAAATCAAGAGCTGAAGAGAAAGGTGAGAAACCATCTGGTAAAGAAGGATCATAACACCTGCGACCACTATCTATCCCACTCAATTTCACTCTACACCAGAGAGTCAGCAGAATCACAGGCTATTCACCAGCTGAACTGTTTCTGGGTTGACAATTATATATAACCAGTGATTAGGGGATCAGCCAACCTACAGATGATGGTCATGCATATCCAGAAGCATGGCTGAAAAAACATCAACCAGAGATTGATAAAAAAAGAAATGAGGTTAAACTACAGAACCTCAAGGAAGCCAAGAAGCAGGATGTTTGGGAGTAGAATAAATTAAATGCAGGGGACATAGTGTTGCAAACGAATCACACTCTGAGCAACAAGGCAGATGGATACCATGCAGAGTTACCCCGTAAGTGGGTGAGACCATTTGAAATAGTTTAGCACCTGGGAAATGCTGTGTATTCCCTAACTACATCTCCATCAGTGAAAGTCCAAGCAGCAAGTTGAAGATGGTGAAGCAACCTCTACAACCTGCACAGGGCCACGAGGGCCAGGACTCAGATAGAAGATAACAAATCCAGCAATGGCTCTCCAACATCAAAGAGCCATGATACAACCTTAGGCCAAGAAACAACATTTTATAAATACTAAATAGTGTTGTAACTTTGTAATATTTGTCAACTTTGAGATTTTGCATGTGAACCTGGTTGTGGGTTATTAGAAAGCCATCAATAAAACAAGGAGGTGATAACAAGAGAAAGCTACAAGTTAATCTGAATTTCTTGGAGACTGTAAAACATTCAAGATTGATTTATGATATGGCTGGAAGTTACCATTATTTGCTCAACTTGTGCTTTTGCCAGGACCCATCAGTTGCACAGTTGATCTACTAGCAGTGGTTTCTAACCTTCCGGATCCGCGTACTACTTTGGTTTTCCCCGTTCATTTCGAGAACCACCGATAAGAAAACAAAATAAGATAAGAGTGGACATCTAATGAAATATTACTGCAAAATTGTTTAGGTTGTGTTTTTATAAGGGCAATTGTTTTAAATCATGTCTGATGAAAATTTATTGTTGTTTTGAACATACATTTTTATTTAGTTATTTTTTTAACTAAATACTTTTTTCCTAGCAAGGTCTTTTTGTGTACTACTAATGTTTTTTACTACTACTAATGTGTGACTCTGACTATGTATGACTTTCCTTTGCACTGAAGTCAACAGGCGACCCAGATTGATCATCCATAGGTTATGTTAACCATGTATTTATTATGTTGTAAAAATGTAGATATTATTTTTCAGTCAGATTGTTTGTCTTGTAACTTTATTATAAGTATGCTGTTAACAATATTGTTTATAGCATATATAGTATACACTGATGGTGTTAACACACGTTTATTGTGATGTCTTTCAGAATTTATGTGTACAATCGCACCCGCAAGGTAGATAATTTGCTACAGCTAAGTAACTGCAGGACAGACAAGCACAGAGAGACACCATCACTGTCAACATAATGTCTGACAATATTTAGTGAGAGAAACAAATAACTTTTACAGTGATTCATAGTACACTCAAACAGAATCTACACTGCTGATAGTCGTGGTGGTGCACAGTACATTGTGCTGTGAGAATCAGTGTCTGCACTTGTCTTGAATGTGTAAACATTGGTATCATGTGATGAAAAGTTATTAGTCCTTTTCTATATCTACTATTTTAGGCAGAAATAGGCTGCTGTTTATTCTGTTGTTCTGAGACTGCAGTGCTCAGCTCTCTGTCATATGTGAGCTATACCACTCACTGTGTTCTTTGTGTCTGTAATGTACTGTAATGTCAATTCAGGTAGCCCGTCTGAAGAGTATTCAGAAAGATGAGCAGAAAATAATATTTTTCATCGTTTTTTTTTTGCCCCAGTGATGTGTTTATGATTTGTAACAGCAAGTGTTTATAAGTCTTCAAGATGAAACTATGTTTCTTCATCAAGTTGAGATACATAGCGTAGACAATACTGCAGTTTTGCTTCTTAGTTTTGTTGTAACTGTAGGAGTAGTTAAGTTGATATATAATGGTCAAGTAAGATGTTAATTACTGTAGAATAATGTCTATTGCCAGTGTACCATGAGTCTGTTTTGTAATAATATAATTTACACTTGTATCATGTCAGTGACTGTACATATTATTTACGTACAGTACTTCATTCAAGCTACGAGAAGTTTTACAATTTGTAAAAAAAACTGGTTTTTCTGTCATAAGTGTATAATTTTTCTTTTCTGCTTGTTCAGAATGTATTAGAAACCAAGTGAATAGATCACTTATACGTAAAGTTGATACAAAGAAAGTGGGAGCCAGATAACAAAGGAACTAATTATTCTGGACATAGCTTGCCTGTGTTTTAAAGTATACTTGTACATGAATTTTGGATGTATATGTTACTGTTGTACCTGAACTTGAAGATTATTTAAGGGTATTTGTGTATGTCTTTTGGGGGAAAATACTTTTTTAATTTATTTCTTTTATGGTCACTTCACTTTCTATTGGTCAGTATAGGTTTCATTGGTGCTTCCTGTTTCAGTATGATTTTTTAAATACTTTTAATTTTAGTTTTATAATCTTAATCATTTTGGATGTAATATTTGTGTATGTTAAAGTGTGCGTCTGTGGAAACGGTGCATTTCATGGATGCCCACATGTAACATCTTATTACGTGTTCAAATAAATTAAGTATTATACTTTGAAATATTCATTAAAATTTTTAGAGTGTCTAAAGGATCATCACATGAATAGGAAGTCCAAAGATGTGCACACACCATGTTCCATGTGCCTTTAGTCAAACGAGGATATTATAGTAATGATTGTGTACATTACCGCCTTGGTGAGAGATTGTAATGCATAAAGGCTCCTGAGTTCCCACAGGAGCTACAAATAATTTACTGCTACAAATAATTCATATAAAGAAGGCAGTTGTATGTCTGTGTTTATCGGTTATGGTCATGACACTCAGTATTACACACTCTTCGAATGAAACATTTTAGTGTATGCCATACAAACTGCATCTCCAAAGGTATAAATATGTAATCGATTTGAAGATTTTTTTTTAAATTGTTGTACTGATTGTTTAAGTAATCAGCTGTTTTGACAGATATTCTGAAATGTTTTTCAGTAAATTTTTCAAAATTTTCCCCAGTAATGGGAAAGGTAAACAAAATGCTTTTACAAAGATCTACAAAGAATTCACTTTTCAACATTAACGACTGAAAATCCACTCTTTTTTAATGAAAAATTTTAGTGTGTGGCATGTAAGTACGAAATATAATATTTTCACTCCAAATCTAAGTGACATATTGTTTTAGTTGAAGTTTTCGTACATAGATACCCCAACATGTGTGCGTAAGAACTTATTTCTATAACTCATGATCCCATTGTCATACTGTTCTCAAATTTTCAGATTATCTAGGTAATAAATGGTTGAACAGGATGTTCTTTTTCAAGAAGACTATCTCATAATTTTTCAACAAAATGTTTTGAAAAATAAAATATTTTTGATTTAGTATGGAGTGTGGCAAGTTGTATATCAGATTGAAGCACATTAAAAGCTTTGAAAAAGTAGCCATAGAACATAATTCTATGACTGATATTAAGGATTTAAAAAATTTTAGTCTTTTTTTAACACATTAAACATTAAACATAAAAAATATTTTTGTTTAGGAGTGTGGGGAGAATAATCACTGTAAATTTTATGTAAATTAAAAACAGTCAGGTTGAATTTTATGTTACTGCATCTTCAAAGGTTTAAATATATATTAATGTATAAACAAATTAAAAATTTATCGATCTTTGTACTGTTTGTTTACATAATCAGCTGTTTTGACACTTATATTGAACTTTTTTTTAAATTTATTGTATTATAATTATAGAAAGTTTAGAATTTAAAATAAAACTTGTCTCATTTTTATTTGATTTTGTTCTTTAATTAGTGAATTATTATTAATGTGTTTGTATTTATTGAGATGTTCCCACATTTTCATTTTGTGAATTTTTAAAATAATTTTTATTAATTTACCTTTTTTAATCTCCAGAAATTTATGTTTGCTATTTAGACAGTGTACGGCTAAATTAGACTTGTAGGTATTCTTCATTAAAAAATGTGTTGAAGGAATCTCGTGTAGCTTTTTTTCATCTAGTAACATAAAATTTAATTCAATCTAGACAATTTAACTCTCTTGTATATTCCATTTTAATTGTGAATGTTGGGATTTAGGTTTATGTTTTTATTTTATTAACATCTGTGTTACCTGTAGTCAGTGACGCACCAAGGGAGGGGTTGGGGGTTAGACCCCCAAAAAAATATGGAAAAAATTTTGTAGTCAATGTATATACAAATAGTAAGGATGTAGTAATTACTACATTTTTAATATGTTAATTACTATATTCTTACAAGCAAAGTAACATTTTTACTATTACTAAATGGTAAACTAAAATACAGTGTAGGTAAGTTTACCAGACATGAATAAACTGTTTTCGTGCCAACAGCACATGATATGTAATTGTGTTCGTACTTTTCAAAAACATGCAGTTTTCATCAAAGCATAGTGTTTACTTTATTTTCCAGTTTGGTGAGTGAAATGGATCAATCTGGGTCACCTGTCGACTTCAGTGCAAAGGAAAGTGTCATACATAGTCAGAGTCAGAAAATAATTATAACATGTACAAGTTTATTATATCGGAAGGTAAGGAAATATCAGAAAGAAAGTTACAAGAACGGATAGCTCAGGTGTGCGGTAAGTCTATAAATAGTGTTTCTAGAATTATTAAAGAAACATCATGGTATATGGGTGATATAAAATCTTTCAGGACTCCCCATAAAAAATGTTTAACAAATGAAATAAAAACTGATTTAGATGTTTTCAACAAGTGTACTATTCGACTAATTATTCACAAATGTCAATCCATAGAAGGGGGAAGACTAGCATTCAAAGGTAATTAATTTAAACAATTTTAAAGAAGAAATGAATTATAATGGTAGTGTTTTCAGTCTGAACCACATTATTCATCAAATGGGATTTCAACGGGAACATGGCAAAAGCAATAGGAAACTTTTAATAGAAAAACGTGATATTAAAAACTTAAGAGTTGATATATAAGAAAATTACAGCAATTCTGAGAAGAACGGTGGTCCATAGTATACGCACACGAAACTTCGGTTTTCACAGTTCAACATCGGTTACAAAAATGTGGACAGACAATGACGAAAGTGACTAAAAATTCCAATAAATAAATAAATTCATCTGCAACATCATTAACAAAAAGGCAGACATTATTAACTGGTTACTGAATATGGGATTCCTTTCGTCTATTTATGTTATACCCTTAGCTCTGTTTACTAATTAAGTTCAACAAAATAACCCAACATACAAAACTTTTAAAATTATCGCTATTTTAGCAAACCATAGACATTACATTTTATGGCTTCCATCTTATCACCCGGATCTTCATCCTAGAACTGATTTGGGCAACAGTGAAGAAGCATGTTAAAAGAAAAAAGTTCATTTTCTATATAAAGTGTTATAAGCTTAGCAAAAAAGGAATCTGAGTGTATTTCTCTCACACACTGGACATCAAAATGTGACCACGTCTTGAAAATTTAAAAGAGCATGTGAGATCAGACCAAAAAGTGTATGATGTAACAGATCGTTTCAAAATTAATAATCGATAGGATAGCAGCAGATAAGACAATTGGAGTGATGATAACAGCGAAGGAAACATTAGTGGAGTGGAAGAATTGAGCTAAATATTTGTAAATGGTTGTAAGTAATTATGTGCTATATTACTTAAATAGTTCTGTACAATTTTTTCATGAATGTTGTTTCCCCTGTTATTCATTGATAATTTACATCTGCTTGTTTTTAACCCCCCCCCCCCTACACACACAGTCATTTCACATTCGAGCCTGTTATTGATGTTACTTATTCAAAAAAATTAACATGCCAGTGCAATGTTGACTGTATATTACTACGTTTTTCCTGAATTGTAACATGTACATTTCATACTCCAAAATATACAATGTTTGTTAATTCTAGGCTTGACTAGGAGATTAGGAGAAACATTGTAACACACACAACATGACAAGTCACTGTTTACATAATAATTGTAGTACTAAACATTAAACATTTTATAACTCAGTGAAATCTTTGTATAGTCACTCTATTGTATCTATTGCTTGTTTCATCTTACAAAACGTCCATTTGAATTGTTTAGGCATGTCAAAATGGAAACGGAAATCAAAACTTATGTACGTAGACTCGTCTTTCAGAGAGCAGGCTAATATTTTCAACTGTAGCCTTTTTATATTCACATGTATTACATTGTTCCCACCTTATACACTCTACAATGTGCGCAACTGCTTCACGTCTGATTATTTTAATTATATTATTGTATTATTATTTCAATAAAGTTACTGCCTACTGATTAAGTAATTTATATTATTCAGTTCGCATATGCAAATTACTAAGGCCTGTGCTTAGGTGATTTTTACTCATGGTTCCTACAAACATTGTGTTGATTCTTACTCGTGCAACATGCAATATGTATGTGTAAGAAGGGTTCATTTCAGCATTATAGGTGGCATTATAGATGGAACGTACATGAGGAAGCAAGGATCATTTTTACCTGTACTTGCAACATTGACTCCCTATAAGTTGCGTGCTGTTGTTCCTCTAGGAAAAAACCCTGCTTGTAGAGAAAAGAATGAGGTAAACCAAAATTGTGCACCTTGGTCATAAGTTTTCAACCCCCCCCCCCCAAATCCTGGGTGCGCCTCTGCCTGTGGTATATAATGTGTTTTTTCTGTTCTACAGGACTTCAAGAAAGCAAGAGACTTCACTGGCAACATGCAGGTGTGGAATGATAACTTGCACAGTGCAAATTGAAAGGCCAGAATCATGTGTACTGTCACTGCTAAATTAAATTGTAGCTTTCAAAATATGATTAGTGAGTGTCCCAGTGACATGAACGCTGCTGATACTATTCACAGATCAGTGAGTGACATTTGGGGAATTGTTCAGACTTCGAGGAGATGCCAAACAGTTGAGAAGAAGACTGCAGAATTGATAGTAACTGATCACTCAGATTTCTGGTATGTTGTCTATAATTTGTGCCTAGTGTTCCAACTGTTCTATGATGATCATCCTGAGTGTCACAGGAACAGAGATCACCATTGTCTGTACAGTGAAGAGTCAAGAGTAAGGAGGGCAGTCTTTATTTTTAGTCCTATACAGGCAATGGAGATCTCTGTTTCCACACCACTGAGTATGGTCGTCATGGGCCCAGTTAAAACATTTGGTACAAATTATAGACAACTTGGGACATGTTCTACAGCCCAGGATGTTTTAGCATCATTGACACTGGCTGTGAAATCTTTCACAGCCGATTTTCATATCTTTGTTCATTGTTCATTACAAATCAAACAACAGGACTTGATAACTGTTAATATACATTGTACTTTAATTGAAATTGTGTTCATGTGGAAATGATGTTTATTAAATGAGAAATACAGTTAATATATTTGTTTCTTATTACATTCTCTTACTTAAATTGTACAGTAAAGTACAAACCATATTTGTCCCAATCACAAAAATTACTTGTTTATGTTCAATAACTTATTGTGCAACAAGAAAGTGCGACTCATGAATTTCTATTATGTATATTGTTTGACTCAAAGAAGATGAAGACTGATCTGTTTGATGGGTGGGCCCATACCCCAGAATATCACAAGGAAAGACAGGAATCCTAGTGATCATGGACCTATTCAGTCAATTGGTGGAGGCTTTCCTGATTACAGAAGCCAGACCTAGATGGATACTAACAATATTAAGAATCCTACACCAGATAGTCAGCAGAATCACAAGCTATTCACCAGCTGAACTGTTTCTGGGCCGATAATTGTACTGAACCTGTGTTTGGAGAATCAGCCAACCTACAGAAGAAGGTCATGCAAATCCTGAAGCATAACTGAAAAGACATCAACCAGAGATTGATAAGAAACGAGATGAGGCAAAGCTACTGACCATTGAGGAAGACAAGAAGCAGGACGTTGAGGAGGAGAAGATGTGAATCCAGGGGAATTATTGTTGTGAAGGAATCACATTCTCACCAACAAGGTAGACAGATACCATTTAGGGTTAGCTCAGAAGTGGGTGGGACCATTTGGTGTAGATCAGTGCAAGGGAAATGGTGTGTATTTCCTAAGGTAATCTCCATCAGTGGAAGTCCATGCAGCCGAGTTGAAGATGGTAAAACAACCTTTACAATCTGACTACATGAAGGCCAACACACAGATAGAAGAGAGTAAATCCAATGGCGACTCTCCAGACATTGAAGAGCCTTGATACAACCTTCGGTCAAGAAGACAAAATTTTGTAAATACTACATAGATTTGTAAATTTGTAATATGTATGAACTTTGGAGATTTTGTATGTGAATGTGGTTGTGGGTGTTAAGGGGAGAATATTTGTTGTATACTAGAGAACTCTCAATCCACTTTCAAAGTAATATCATGTATATTGATTGATATTATTAAAACTATTTGTCATTAGAATAATATGTAGGTAGGTTAAATGCGTAGGTTATGTTACTCATGTGTATTTACATTATCCACTACTAATAACTTGTGTATATTGATGGGCACTATTTATAGGATACACTAGAATGTTCTGTATCAATGTACCATACATTTATAGGTTAACATAGTTAGTTCTGTAAGGTTCTAGTTATGCCTGGAATGATCTTGACTATAGATGAAGACAGTAGAGGTAGAGAGTCTTCATAGAGAGTTTGGTATAGAGTTAGTGTGTGAGTTTGATACCACATTCATGGATCAATATTATATTTGTGTGGTACCCATTTGCCTTGTATAAATTATGGCTGGGTTAATATTTGATATCACAGTTGTGGATCTAAATTGTACTTTGTCTTTATATTTTTATTTGTGATATCAGTAAATAAACAAGGTTTGATAATGATATGAGTGTTTTATTTCAATTGCTTGTAACGTGTCAAAAATATGGGGTATTTTATTTTATTTCATTTTCGGGGTTTCATTAAAATATATTTGTAAATTCATTTCTCAACAAACCAGAACACGTGGCAAAGAGAACAGCTTATAACCAAGGCAGCAACGCAATATCGCATGGTGTAATCAGTTGAGGTATGTAGCCACTTCAGATTTCCAAGAACTTTGTTGAATGTGGTCATGTGTCTGTATGCATGACACAGGTATACGCGCGGGTGGGGACGCGAAGCGTATCAACCGACGCTGTTGAAAATGGCGCAGAGACGACGTTTTGGTGAGACCTACAACCCAAGCTGAAGGATATGCAAATTAAGGACCGCCTCTTTAGTGACATCAAACCGGAAGCGACTAAATATCGTCGGCGTACACTACAGAAAAAAACCACTATGTAGCATGCATATAGCGATTAAACTGCAACAACTCCAGTATGAGCGTCGACGAAATTAGTCCGGCAAGGCATGAAGATCCGCCCGCCACAAAGAGACTTTTTGCGCAGTTCGTCCCAAGTAGTACCGGCCAGTGCAACTCGAAGGGGTTACCTCTTCCCAAAATTTTAAAATGTGTCAGTAAAAGTGAACTAGCCGTTTTAAAACCAGTGGCAGTGATGCGAGACTAACAACAGAACACCAACACACAAATTTGTTTTTTTTTTGTTTCGGGACGACTACAAACTTACAACGGGGGGGCCACAAGGTCAACGGACGAACGCGTTGCCGGCTGGGGTTTTATATAATGTACTAAATTAATAAATCAGGGTAATGGGGGTTTTTTTTTTTAAAAATGTGAGAGTGAATGAAAGGCAGGCTGGGCTACCTACAATAGACGTAAGTAATTTAATTTAAGTGTACCATGGTAAGATGTATGAAACAGAGTAACAAAATTTGGAAAACCATGTGAGAAAATTTATTGGAAAAAATGAACCTTTAACGTTGCAATATTTTGATAATTAAAAATCATAATTTCTCTTCATAAAATGTGTAGAGTAAGTCATTTCACCAACCTATGAAACACATGTTTGCGTCTGATGTACGTGCGATCGCATTCTGGACCCAGATAAAGAAAGAACCTTTACAGGTAGGTGAAAATAAATTATATTTTTGTATTTTATATATTTAAACTGTATTTAAACGTCACAATGGCGCCCGTGACAGGAACGAATTTAATAAATTAAATTCCGCACCTACAAAGAGGCAAACGTGTGTTTTAGGGTTAACATAATAAAATAAAAATGCGTCATTTACGCAAAGTTAACATGAGATAGAAAGTGCATTACAAAAAATTAGATTAATTAAAATATTCTAAATATCAATTATAAAAATGGCAGGTAATAACGAGAATGTCAGCTTAACTGACATCGAAAACGAAAGCCAAATGAATATCGAATTAAGCGTAACAGAATCAAAAATTATGGATGAAGGAATTAATTCAACGCCAATTCAGAATAAAAAAACGGATGATAATGATAATATGATGAAATACTTATGTAGCATGGTGTGTAGTATGAAAGAGAGTTTAGACAAGCAGCAGGCGATGTTAGAGTTAAAATTTAAAGAACAGAAAAGTGATTCTGACGCTAAATTCAATATTCAGAATGACAAATTTGATAGACAAAGTAGGGATTTTAATGACAAATTTGACAGACAAAATAGGGATTTTAATGAGAAATTCGATGCTCAAAAGAATAGTTTTGATGAATTAAAAAATGAGATCCAAGAAATGAATAAATGTTTTGAAAATAATAATGAAACAATAAAAACTAGTTTGAGTAAATTAGAGCAGAGTAGTGAGCGAGTAGTTGTAATGAATCCAAATAAGAATAATACGAATGAAAATTATAATGACAAAGAGTTAACAAATGATAATGATAATGTCGAAAATAATGAATGTAATATTAAGAATAGGGATATAATCGAAAATGTAGTATCTGAGAGTAATGATGAAGTTGTGGAATGTGATAATGAAATGTTAATGTATGCTTATGAGTTAGAGAGAGAGAGAGAAAAGATAGTATAGTGGTAGAATGGGGGCAGAGGGTAAATTTTCCCCTTATTATTTATGATGATGATTTAATGTGTTCACAAGTATTGTTTAAGAAGGGCAAGAGTCCCGTGTTGGTAGAAGATTTGAAGTGTTTATTTTTGTTGTATAATTTTGTACCCTCTGTCTGGAGTAATTTTGAGAGTGTGATACGGTATTATGATGAGAGAGATTTAAATAGAGAATTGTGTGTTGATAAAGAAACAGAAGTGTATAATTTGAATAGAAATTATGATGAGTGGAAAGTAAGGTAAGAGGTGTGTCTAAATAATAATGATTTAATTGATAAGACAAAAGTAAATAACCTGATAATGAATATAATTACTGATGGAGACTTAACAGATGTACTTAACGTTGACTTGTTTCTTGATTATTTTGGTAAAATGAATGAATTTGGTTTTTATAGTCATGACACACAAAGTAACCATTTGTTTGTCAATAAAACTGAACAGTGTTATATAAAACAAAGATTACTCTATGACGATGGTGGGTAGACTATAAAACGATAAAGGACAGTTATAAATATTTTGTTTTATGGTTTTGACCTGGCAGATTTGGACAATGAAGTGCGAATAAATGGAACGGGTAATGACAAAAGTTTGTAAATAATTGTAGTGTGTTCATTTATGTGTATTGTAGAATTTCAAGTAAACAAGTATGCAGGTAATTGTTGTAACAATAATAATATTAATATTTTGCGATTTAATAAATATCAGAATTAATTTTGAAAACTGCAATTGACTAATTGTAATTGCTTGGTAGCTATGTAGTTTGTATTTTCAATAATTGGTATTTTAATTTAATTAAAACAATTTGATATGTTTTAAATATTTTGATTGATTATTTAAATGTTATATAATTAAATTTTCTGAGGAATCTAAATTATTTTTACGAGATTTGTGAATTTGGTAATTAAATGATAAATTGTTTGATTTAAACTAACATTTGTGTTAAATGTTTCAGAGGTGAGGTGAAAGTATTGGGGTGTATAGTGAATATGTTTTGTGTATGTCATTTTAAATGAACTGTAAGTATAAAAATTTTATAGTATGAATCAAGTATAATAAAAATGTTTACAGGTGTAACTCAGATGAGAAGATTTTAATTCAATAATGAAATGATTTGAAATAATTGTGTTACATAAAAAATGATGATTAAAAATTTTAATAATAACTGAAAGATGATATATAATAATTATTAATAATAACTTTGAAAATTTTTGTGTGTGGACCAGGGGGTGGCTCAGATGAGCTATGAATTTAAATTTTATATCATAAAAATTGCTAACTCTAATTTTGATCTAATAAAAATGCTTGTGTTCCGCTCGAATAATTATATGCTCATACATTGAGTATAAGGTGTTCATTCTATGTTTTAAATATAATATTTTATTGTAGTAGGTTAGATATAAGAGTTGATAGAAAGTATATGTTTTATATAATTTGTGTATTTTTTAAACTAAGCAAATAACTAAACCGACTGGCAGGCGGTTAACATAAATTATCAGAATCAGAAAAAGGGGAAACAAGGAGGTTAGAAGTAAGGATTGATAAATATATATATTTCATGTGATTTGCTAAATTTTGAGATGTGTTTTCACTTTGGTGGGAATGTCAGCTGATCAGCAATAAAATGTCACTGTTACATTGTTTGTAAATGTTCCAGGTAATTAATGTTTAATGTAATGTTTTAATGTATTACAGATGCTATTGAAAATAATGAGAAAAGTAATTTAATATAGTAAGATTTTAAATGAATTGTCAGAAATAACAAAAGATAGTTTTTGGGGTGATGAATATTTTGTGGGACATGTCGATCAGTCCAAGTTGAAAGTAAAGTTGAAATAGCAGAGATGAAAATAATGTAATGTTGTTGTGAGATAATGTAATAGAATTTGAGAAGTATTGATGTTGACACAGTAGTTATGGAGAATATATGTAGAGCGTTGAGTGATATATTGATGTTTATAATTGATGATGTTATTTTGTTGTAGTGGAAGTAAGGTAATAAGATTGGGATTTTGGGGATGGCAATTTTGTAATAGGGGGTAGTGTAATGTGGGAGTCCACAACATAATGGTTGGAATGGGAAGGGACCGATTTAGTGGGAAGGAGTTGCCTTAGGTAGAATCCAGGAACCAACATAATGGGAAATGAGCTTTTGGGGGGGGGAACACATATCCTAAGTACAAAGGGTTAGAGAGTATTGTTTTTATATATATAGAGAGAAGGTGGCGATTTGAGTTTAATGATAAGTTGGGCTTAGAGAGTGTTTTGATAGATATTTTGATAGAGATGGGTGTCATGTTAGTTAAAGTTGATGAGTATTAGAGTCAGAAGGCAGGGGTAGAGATTATAAATGTAGGCCTACCAAGTGGTAAATTAAATTGTAATAAGATTGTTAAATAAAGAAACAGATTTATAGTAAGAACATGAAATTTTTAGTTGCAACCAGTGACAATTTTTGATAGAATTTGGAAATGTAAAGTTATAAGTGTTTATTTTGAATAATTTGAATGTCAATCTGATTGTTATTTATCATAATATTTTGTTATTTTAAATGTTTTCTTTTATTATGTTTTTGTGTTTTAAGAGAGAATTTTACAGATGTTAAATGTAATTTCAGAGAACTGGTACATAACGTATGTATGTCAAGGTTCTGGACTTGACCTAGTTTTGATCAGCTGATAGTGAGGTCATATACATACTAGGCATGTTTAGTATGGGAGTTAATTCATCTTTGGTTTTTAATTAATTTGAACAAACTGCAAATAATTTCTATATGGGAAAGAGAAAATATTTTAAGAAAGTTAAAATTTTTGGAATTTAAGATTTTTTTTTGGAAATTTTGGAATTTAACATTTTCTTTGAAAAAAAAAAAAATTTGATTTTGCGCCTGCCAGATAATGGATAATTTTAAACTTTGATTATTTGATTGTTTGTGTACTAACCATGTTTATTATTATTGATTTATTTTATTGAAGTGTATTGTTAGACTCTAGGTGTAATCACATGTTAGGTTAAGGATGTTCTTAATTGTAAGAAATGTTTAAATCGATTTATTTTAAAATAAAAAACAAAAACCAATGAAGAGAATAATTCAAAATAAATACAAAATTTGTGATTTGATTTTAAATGAAAAACAACCAATGAGTTGTAAATTAAACAGATTTTTAAGGAATTTTTCAATTTATAATATGTAATGTGAGTGTGTGTGAGCCCAGTATCTGCTAAAGGCAGCCCAGCTTGCATATAAGGGGAAAAATATCGGTTGAGGATCTGGCATGATCTGAGCCAGGGGTTGAGGATTTTGGGGTAGTATGATAAAAGGCGAGGTGCGCTGTGGTACGTGTCTGTTCGATTTTTCGGTGTTGGGATCTCTTACAGGGAAGTCCAGTGATCTCGTTCAGATGCGTCCATAGTCAACGAGCCAGGGGGGTTGGGTACCCATGAAGTGTAAGAACAGAAGGGGGTTGTTGGCACCAGTTCCTCACCGGTCCGCTTAGGGGTTTATCAATGAGATTTCTTCTGTTTTGGGACAGAAGACTTCTCATTGAGGGGGTATTGTAACGTGTCAAAAATATGGGGTATTTTATTTTATTTCATTTTCGGGGTTTCATTAAAATATATTTGTAAATTCATTTCTCAACAAACCAGAACACGTGGCAAAGAGAACAGCTTATAACCAAGGCAGCAACGCAATATCGCATGGTGTAATCAGTTGAGGTATGTAGCCACTTCAGATTTCCAAGAACTTTGTTGAATGTGGTCATGTGTCTGTACGCATGACACAGGTATACGCGCGGGTGGGGACGCGAAGCGGATCAACCGACGCTGTCAAAAATGGCGTAGAGACGACGTTTTGGTGAGACCTACAACCCGAGCTGAAGGATATGCAAATTAAGGACCGCCTCTTTAGTGACATCAAACCGGAAGCGACTAAATATCGTCGGCGTACACTACAGAAAAAAACCACTATGTAGCATGCATATAGCGATTAAACTGCAACAACTCCAGTATGAGCGTCAACGAAATTCGTCCGGCAAGGCATGAAGATCCGCCCGCCACAAAGAGACTTTTTTCGCAGTTCGTCCCAAGTAGTACCGGCCAGTGCAACTCGAAGGGGTTACCTCTTCCCAAAATTTTAAAATGTGTCAGTAAAAGTGAACTAGCCGTTTTAAAACCAGTGGCAGTGATGCGAGACTAACAACAGAACACCAACACACAAATTTGTTTTTTTTTTTGTTTCGGGACGACTACAAACTTACAACGGGGCGGCCACGAGGTCAACGGATGAACGCGTTGTCGGCTGGGGTTTTATATAATGTACTAAATTAATAAATCAGGGTAACGGGGGGTTTTTTTTTAAGAATGTGAGAGTGATTGAAAGGCAGGCTGGGCTACCTACAATAGACGTAAGTAATTTAATTTAAGTGTACCATGGTAAGATGTATGAAACAGAGTAACAAAATTTGGAAAACCACGTGAGAAAATTTATTGGAAAAAATGAACCTTTAACGTTGCAATATTTTGATAATTAAAAATCATAATTTCTCTTCATAAAATGTGTAGAGTAAGTCATTTCACCAACCTATGAAACACATGTTTGCGTCTGATGTACGTGCGATCGCATTCTGGACCCACATAAAGAAAGAACCTTTACAGGTAGGTGAAAATAAATTATATTTTTGTATTTTATATATTTAAACTGTATTTAAACGTCACATGCTGACCTAGAAGACAACAACACCAGTACCCCAAGAACATATACAAAATTTAGAACAAATTGTAAAAATCTCTGCCAGGTATCAGATAAAGGGAATTTTAATCCAACTTCAAAGGTGGTGTTTACACTGAAAATTTTAACTTTGGAGACACTACAGGGAAAAAATGGTAGTCAGTATTTTGAAAACCCTGTGAAAGTCTATGTGGAGTATCAAATTATTAAGAATTCTGTTGAATACACATCTTGGTATCTTTAATAATTTGAGAAAATGAATATCTATCAAACACCCCTTGTAAATTTTGGACTGCTTTCTGCTTTTTGTATGTTATGTATACAAAAAATATGTATGATGTATTGTTAACAGTTAAATATATTTGCAAAAAGTACTACATATAGGTTTATAGATATCTGTGGAAACATACACATGAGATTAGACTAAGTTATTTGTCATTTTAGGCATTATAGATGTATTAGATAGATATAAATTGAACTAGGAAGAGAAAGGCAATATAGTGTTCAGGATTTTTAACTATATTATTAGCATTATTATTCATAATAATAAAAGTAATACTGATTGTCCACTTTACAATTACTATTTTACTAAAAAAGAACACAGTATTACTAGAGTAATCCGGGGTTTTCCAATTTTTATTTTCTTGCTTTCTACTTTTTAAGGTACAACAAAAGCTTTATTAACCATGGTAATAACATATGGTTACCTTCTCATGGTGTTTATCAGTTAATGCTAAAAATCATACATTCAAAGAATTTATTCAGAGCTATAAAAAAATATAATTTATTAGTTTGATTTTATCTAATAATAAATGTATTTTATTGAAAATAGTGATCAGTTTTGCAGCTCAGGGAATTTACTAGTAACATTTCAGATATTAAATTTGTGAGACAATAACTGAAATGTTTTATTATTTAAACATTCTAATTATAATTATTATTAACATATATAATAAAATAAAATTTTCCAAAATTTATTACACATTATGTTATACTATATTTTTGTTCATATAAATTCATTTTTTAAATCGTATCTTCTTCATATATAATATTTAAAACTGTAACAAGCAGATACATTAAAATTGATATTAGGAAATATTCTTCAACAAGCTTGTATTTCTCTCAGTTCTCTCTCACACTCTTTAGGATGATTTTTTTTTTAAAGTAAGTTTGCTAAATTTGATTCTTCTTAGTTTGTAATAAATGATAAACAGTATACAGAAATACCACAAAACAGGTTCATGATAATTTTGGAAAGTGAAGTGGAAAGGACATCAATTATAAAGAACTGTTAAAGTTCAACAGTTGATTTTTTTTTCAAGGAAGTTTAGGAATATCTTAAAAAAGTTGCATGTTTATGCGCACATAAATTGGCAGTGGATGCAGAAGGGACTTTTAAGGGGGTGACTTTAAGTGTAAGTTGTATACAAATTAGTGTCTAAAAGCATTTCATGTGTAACAAATGAAACACTTAATTATTAAATCTTAACCATATTACAAAAATAGGATGAAGAAAAATTTCCAGTTTTTATTTTTAATTTCAAAAGTTTGGAGTAAGTTTCTGACTATAATTCAGTGGTATTTTTTAATGTTTTAGAAGTAAAAACTAAGCTTGTTAGAAAAAGAGAAACTATTTTCTCCAAACCAAGTTGAGGAAAATGTTCCTTGAAAGAGTGTTGGAGGGGGAAATTCCTCTTATTACTTCTTTCATGGATTTAGCCGTGCGCGCGCGCGTGTGTGTGTGTGTGGAGAGACAAGTGCATGTAACAGCTGAGTAGGATATTGATGAGTAAATGATCAATTTGTAACTTTGTTAAAATAATTTTATTTAAAACATTAATAAAATATAATAATAACATTTTAGGCAAACAATATTAAAATAGTAAATAATTTCTGGTTTATAGTAATAACACAGTTTATTAACATGTTGCATCACAGTGCTGCTTATGGTACCGCACTTGCAGTATCATGATTGTGTTCATTTCTGACTACTATACGCTATTTAACATTAGTACAAACATATATCACTATGTGCCATTAATGGTGTATAAGCTGAGGTGTAAAGTGCTCATATATTAACGACACACATGAAGGTACATTATCATAATCATTGGTATCATTATTACAAATGTATTATTTTTAATTTTATTTTTACATAGTTTAATTGTTTATAAACCATTCCCTGTATCCAATAAGTTTATCACGCCATGCACCTGAAACAAAAAAAAAAAACCTTCAAACCTTACTGTGACACAATACAGACTTTAGCATGCGCGCGCACGCGCACACACACACACACACACACACACACACACACAGTTAAATAAATGAACACTAGACCATAAGAAAAAATGTAACTGGGGCTGCAGATAAGTGATAGATATTCAGTAAAAATATTTTCCAGGCTGTTGGGCCATGGTTCTCTGCTTATAAAACCAGATGTTTTAACTGCAGCTGCAACAGTCATTTTCAGTGGGTCTTCTGTTTACCATCCTGCTCCTCCAGTGAGTGACGACGTGACAGTCAGAGAAGACGGACAGTAAACAGAAGATCCACTGAATATAACTGCTACACAACTGTAGTGGAAACATCTGACTTTATAAGAAGAAAACCACAGCTCAACAGCTTGCAAAATAATTCTACTAAAGATACCTCTGGCTGTGAAAGTTTTAATGTTATGGTAAATGACAAATGATATGTTTTTATGTATGGTGCTGAAACATGGAATATGGCTGGTCAGATAAAAGAAAAATTATGACCATGGAAATGGATGAGATCATGTAGAATATCTAGACTAGATAGAGTCTGAAACAAGAGGATTAGGGCGGTGATGAATGTGCCACACACTATTTTGAATGAAACTGAAATAAAACAACTTATCTGGTTTGGAAATTTTCACAGGATGAGAGATGAAAGATTTCCAAAATTGACTTTTCAGCGGTATCCACAGGTCACAGGAAAAGTGAAGAACACAATTTAACTGAAGACCTGTGTAGCGATATAGGAAAAACGGAGGATTTTGTGCGCAACGGAGGAAAAATATTGGAAATTGGATAGTATGACAGACACTATAAGCTGACCAGTGATGATGATTACACCACTAGATAAAATGAAATGCTGTACAATATTGTAACCTAGCGTTATTTAAGTAATGTTAAAATAATATATCTCTTCTTGTCCTGTTGTTCCCTTCAAATTTAGGTTCAACACAGGACTTCCATGAATGCTCTTCATCTGTGTCTATCATGGGCCAGAACCTTTGCTTACCTCAACATAAAATAACATAAAATAGTACCACATTATATATTATTTTTTCTTGTAGAATAGTATACAGAGTGTGGTAATATTTATATGTATATTAAATTTGTTTATTTTTTATTTGAATTTTGTGGCTACTCTACAGCCTATTATTACATGAATGATTCACAAAAACATTGTTACGAATGTCTCATGGATAGTTGTACTGTACAATGTAAACAGAATAACTGGCACCAATGAAGTCACTAATTACAAAATTTAATTAGACACAACAGACAAAAATCCAACACAACAACAATGTCACCTTACTAAGTGTTGTACTAATTAACTACTAATTAAAAACTTATTTAAGTTTTTGTTTCATTAATCACTGACCACCACTCACAATAACAAACACTTTGAAATTCACTTTAATATCAGTGGTCTAAAACTGAACTGGGCTGCTTTGAAATCCAGTATTTACACCTCACTGCCTTGCATCGTAGTGACATATATGTGGTACGGCTTGGATGCTGGTAGAGTAGTTGAGTAGCGTATGGAAGGGGCAATCTCAAACAATCTAGAACGTGACACAACTCTGCTGTACAGAATGATCTCCAAATGACTGGAACAGCCTTGCGCACTGCAGTGTGCCAAGAGTCACGTGGTCACCATTATGTGGTAGGGTACTATTTACTTCCTCAGCATAGCAGTGCCCCCTCCATAATCTTGTTTGTCCTGAACTGGAAAACCGTCTCTGGTAATACTTGGCCAAATGGTCTATGTGGATGACCTTGAACAACGCCATTGATTCACTTTTTCATTGTAAGGGCCTTCCCAGTCAGTTTGGTTCTCATCAACAACCTCTTGCATAACATCCTCTTCAGTGACTTCTCTCCCAGGCTCTTCCTTCAACTTAGGCACTGCCAAGAACCTTTTCTCAGTGACCATAGTAGGTTTTCAAATCACCTCTTCTGTTGCCATACAATTTAGTCCACCATCTACTAGTTCTTCTGTTTCTGCATGCAGGACTAAGTGTGGAGTGTTCCTCATCTCCACACTTGTTGACTCCTTTTTTGGCCACTATGACTTGCTTGAGCGAATGGTTTGTCAATCCTATCATTTCAGCCATGGAAAACGTTTTCTTCTCTTGGCCAACTCTCAGGACGTTCTCTCTTAAGTCCACAATAAACCATTCACTTCATACACAATGATTGCAACAAGCATTTGGTGGCTAATCTTGAGGAGACTCAGGCATACATGTATGCCTACCTTTCCTAACAATTTGATGGGACTTCCAGTCACAGTCTGTATGGTATAAGAGGTAAATTGAACAAATCCATTAACAATCAAGTTTACACTGGTCTTCAGAAGTGTGGAAACTGTGTGCTGTTTTGGAGTTTTATTTATCTAATTTGTACATTCATACCATTCTCTCTGTAATTTTTTCTTCCAACAGTCTGCCTGAAGATGTCTATGTTTCCCACATTTGTAACACTTTGGTTTTCTGTCTATTTCCCCATTGTTCAAATCACTGTGGTGCTCTTGACCCTTTAAATTGTTTGTCTTGTATCATTTTTTCCTGCCCCTATCATAACAGCAAGATGATACTGGGATCTTCTAATTACAGTTTGATGACAGAGCTTCTGAGCTATTTTGAAGTCTTGCCATTCATAACTCTTGCTGAACTTCAAAATCTCCATAATCTCTGCTGAACTTCATATCAATAAATAACTGCATTGTAAACCTCATTCGAAAATCTTCTGGTGGCCAGTCTAATTAGTTTGCTGATACTTGCTTCAAACTCTTGAAGACTCTCCCTGGAATGCTGTCATTCTCTTTCAGCATCTGAGCATAGTATACATTGGACAAATGTTTATTACCATATCATAATTCTAGAGCTGTAATCAATTTGGAGTAGATGTTCTGGCTATCAGGTGACATTTTCTGTAGTAGCTCTGCGGCATGTCCTGTTAAAGCTAGAATGAGTGAAACTGCTTCCTCTTTTTTCATCCAGTGCATCCAGTGATTTGTGTATGCAGCAGCTTCAAACTGCCAAAGATAAGTCAATCAGTGAATGCTCCCATCAAATGTTGGGGCCTCATGTGAAATGGCCTAACTGCAGACAAATCCACTTTCTCTGATACCTTATTTTCTATGTAAGTGTCTGTCTTTATGATTGGCACTGTCTATTCAGCTGTTTGTTTTGAAACGCATGGTTATATTTTCATTAAGTGTTCAATGACTGTTCAAATATATTTTAAAATATTGGCCATTGTCTTTTCTATGGCAGATACTTTTGTTGACGTCGCATCATCAACTTCAGATATTTTGTTTCTTCTACATCAGATATTTTTAATGCCATGATTATTGTACCTAGGATATTCTAGTAACTTGTTTATTCAGTTCTGCTCATAATAGACCCAGTCTTGCAGTAATTTGCTCTTGCATTTCTTTTCATTCTTGTATCAAAGCTTTGATGTCCTCTAACTCCTGCTTATGTTTTAGTCTTATTGTTTCTCTGGCTCAAGCAACAGGCTTTTCTGCCGTTTCTGTGTTTCCAGGAAGAGTACTTTCCTCATCCTCTGCTTCCTGCTTATGTCCATCTCTTTGTCATCTGTCTGCTTCTCATTGTTTCTCATCCTGTCATTTCTCTGCTTCTTCTGCCTCCTTTTGTCATCATTCCTCCATTTCCAGTAGCAGCACTTGGAATGTTCCTGTCATCTGACTGGTATCAATTATTGTAAATGAATTGGCGCAGTCACTATTCTTCTATGAAGTGTCCTCTGTTTCCACTGTTTAAAAGGTCCTATCACACTTCTGACACCAATGTTATGACTGTCTCATAGATTGCCATGTTGTACAGTGGAAACAGAATAACTGACACCAATAAAATCACTAATTACAAATTTTAATTAGACACAACAGTTAGAAATCAACAAACGTACTCTTATACAATAACTCAAGTCAAGTTATCCAACACACAACAAACAAATGCAGCCTTATTACAGTTTTGTACTAATTAACACACTAATCATTTTCCACCAGTCACAATAACGAACACTGAATTTCACTCTAATATCACTGATCTAAAACTAAACTGGGTTGCTTCAAAATCCAGTATTTATACCTCACCACCAGCGCACACTATGTTCTAATACAATTGATACATAATACAGAACATTTAAAAATTTTAATAATTAAAATAAACCCTCAAATCATACATTGTTACTGTCTTCTGCAGTATCTGTTAGTCCAGATTTCTCCAACAATTATTCTATATTATGGTTCCATGCTATTAAAGATCATCCCATTATTTCATTTCTGAATTGCCCTTGGTATTCTTCCTTCAGCTATTCTTACCATCTTAATCCCCTTTCTCTGATCTCATCTATTATAGTTTTTCCACATCATTCTTCTTTCTCATTACAACTATTCTTTTCTCTCCCAGACCTACCATCTGCTCTTCTCGAGAAATCCATTTTAATCTATCCCCAAGCTATTTGTTTACATGTTCACATATGTGCTCTATACAACACTATATTTTCTACCACTGACTTATATGTCAGATGTTTCGCCAAGCTCATCATGGAATGAACCCAGAAAGAGGGAGAGGATGAGGAAGACCAAGACTTAAATGGATTGATTATATTGAGAAGCTGACAAATGTTAGTGGTCAAATGCCTTGTCCAGGATAGATGGAAGTATTGGAAGTGGATGAAGGATGCTGTATTTGCTGATGCTTGATAGCAAAAGGGGATGGCAGAGAAGATGTTTTGTCCTGTTAATAATGCTTCTGTTCCAAGACACTGAAGTTAACAAGCCTGTTGTTTTCCGTCACCGGTTATCTTCTTTGCAACTTCTTTATTTCATGTTCCCTTCCTGACTAGTATTGTTTCCAGACAGCAAAAATTGTATTCAAAATAATGTAACTAAATAAATACCACTAATAGAAATAATTCACACACACACACACACACACACACACACACACACACACACACACACACACACACACACACACACACACACACACACACACACACACACACACACACACACACACACACACACACACACACACACACACACACACACACACACACACACACACACACACACACACACACACACACACACACACACACACACACACACACACACACACACACACACACACACACACACACACACACACACACACACAAGTTAATATTAACATATAACAATTTCTGTATGTTTTTAAAATGATACAGTGTAGTAATGCAACAAGATAAACACAGACTTACTGTTCAGTTGGACTGTACTTCCAGCCTCTCCACCATACTCATTTGGTAGAATCCTCTGTGGTACATATTTGTATAGTGTCGTTAAGTCATCATAATGAACGTGAATCTGAAAAAAATTATACATCTAAAACTATTCTGCCTAATCAGTAGGATTATGTTTCTAATATAGTAATTCATCTAGTATTCACAAGTACATGTCTACACTCTAAAAAAGTTGATTTTGTTTTAGCAGTTTTTAAACTGTAATAATAATAATAATGATATTTCTACTGTGTCATTAACAAAACAGATGACAGAGTAAACACATAACAGCAAAGAATTCTGAGTACTGTACTAAATAGATTAGTTTTTTCAGATCACGTGGGAAGAACAGGGAAGGTAAGTAAACACATGTCTTTCAGATACATTAGACACATCAATCACTTCTTCGATAATGTTTACTTAAATTTGACAGCAATGCTGTTTCAATAAATATAACTTGAATAAGGTGTTAAAGAACTTCCTGTGTTAAACGTTGTTGCAATTGGTTCTGTTTTTGACATTTTAGTTTCTATTAATTTCCTCAACACCGGAAAGACCTGTTGTGTATTAAAATGCAGCTTATTCATGAGGTGTTATTAGTTTTCTGTTTATTGGACAAAAAATCTGATAGGAAATCATGAATTTTAAATTGGCATATTTTAAGTAAAGCCACAAAAGTATATTTCCAAAAAATTATGGAAAATGAGCTGATTTTTTGCAAGAGGTATAATGTTACATGAGACCATAATATGAGAGCATTTGTTAATTTAATAAATGGTTTTAGATTAAAAAATGTTAACTGTATTTACTTAATATAAAAAATTTGAATAATGAAGTAATATTTCACTGTTGTTACTTAATATATGAGGTTTACTTCTCACAATCAGTAACAGATCCAACAAACAATTTGGGGGGGATATGAAAAGTTGGACCATTCTTTAAAGGTATGAGGTATAAATGATAGGAACGAGTAAAGATAAAAATGCAAAGTGTTATTTATCAGCACAATAAGTTTATTAACATACAAGTATAAAATAATATCTGTGATTGTTACTTCATTGTTCTTTTAATAGTATTCACTTACAGTTTACAAAACACAATACTCAATTTCTTGTAATTATCAAACAAAAATTAACATACTGCTACTGGTAACATACTCGTTACAATTTAAAGTAATTTCAGAATAAAATCATGAACCTACATAATGTGACATGAATTTTTTATCATATTGACAATCAAAAAACCATTCTACAATCACTAAACAACGAAAAGATTTTCATTTGAAGAGACCATTTGAGGGGGGATACTCGTGGTTCTGCACCTGCCCACAATTAATGAGCATTGAGTATCTAATTACTATTAATGCAAATAACCAATTTATATTTATTAGTATTCATGGTATGTAAATTTAACATACGATGTAAAGAATATAAAAAATCATTTCTGGTATTCAGATTGCTTGAAGTAAAAGTACTGCATTCTTGGATTCCTACACCCATGTACGCACACACACAATTGTGCTTTATAAATAGGTACAAATATAAAAACCTAAGTAAAAATTACACTGAAAACCTTACCCTATCTTTCAATTTTTTCTTGATGAAAAACTTGAAGATTGAAAGGAAAGCACCCAAAAAAGAAGGCGAATTTAAAAAATGTATACCTTTCACTCTAAAAGGCATTGCATCCTGTAAATAAAAATAAATTAGAAATTTTATTAACATAAAATGTTTATATATTTTTATTAAACTTACATGAAAACATCTGCAGTGTAATATAAGTACAGTGTAAACTACTCAGACAATATTTTTTACCTAACCCTAGCAGTTATTTTTAATTATGTCAAATAACAACATAATTAACAACTGAAGTAAGAAAACATTGATAATCCTACTACAAATGTTTATCAAAATTACAAAATCAACTGTGATGCTATTTGATTAATTCACAAGATTAAGCAAGAAATAAGATTTGTTCTGTATTAAAATTAGATAGAAATCTTATTACACCAAACAAAGAATTTAAATATGAATATATTGCAATGATACAGCCATATGCTGTATTAAGCATTGATTTAAATAAATATAAAATTTGTAAAATTATTATAAGTTTGGGGTAAATGGACATGTCTGGGATTGTAAAAGTGTTTCATTGTTATCTAGGGGAGAAATTAACCTGTTCCAACAGGCAAGGAACACCTGCTTGATTGTATGTGTGTTATGCGTGTATTTTGTGTGCGTTAGTGATGCATGTACAGACAGGAATCCCAGCAACCCTCCCCAATTAATTACTAAAATAATTATTTTAATTCACTGTGTGAAAACTAATTAGTGTAAAAACAAACAAAAGGCACCAAAGTGTGTGTGAATTTTATAGTTATCCACAGTAAGAAAATGACATTAGTAGGACACACTACGCGAAGTCAGTGCAAAATAAGTGTGCCAAAAAATACGCAAATTACACTAAGATGCTCAAATTAATACAGTGAGTGCTTAATCAAATTATCTATGATTTGTGTTATCTCAATTCCATACAAAACATTGCCATTTGAAAAAAATTGCAAATATATAAAAAGGTTTGGGAGTGGGGGCTATCATGTGATCTGCAGGTCTCAACAGGACAATTTCGGAACCAACAGGTGCGGAATCTCGAGAGGGTATAAATTAAGGGTTCGACTGGAAGCCCTTCTCTTCTTTTCAAGACACAGTTGCAGTCGGACACGCTGTCCATCGGCAGAACAGTTTTATTTTGTTATAAGTCTCATCTACAAACAAATAAAGACGTTCAGTAATTATGTTTATAATATTACGGGAAACGTAGAGTACAGGGACCGTTTAAGTCAGCAAGAGTATCTACAGAGAAGCTACAAAGAGCGACGTGAGATGCTGGACGTTAGGAGATGCTTTTTAGACGCCTAACAGCTGAACGAGATCCACCTTGCAGCCGATATTAATTCTCTGGGACGGACCACACACTGCTGGAGAACAACGCTGGACTCTGGACATATCCAGGACCACGCCAAGCCAGGAGTAACGGTAACCCAACTCTGGACAATGCTGGACCCCGTCAATAAGTCGTATGGTCATCAAAACTTGAGGTGACATGTATAATGCATTTATAAATGATTTTTAAAGAGCTCATAAAGACTATATAAAGAGACAATGAATTAAAACAAAAAAAGTTTATAATTAAGTAAATAATGTAATAGAGTCTTATATAAATGTTTTAGTCATAAGAATGAGCGATCGCATATAGATAAATATAGAAAAAAAGAGTTTAATTTTGAGATAGTATTTTTTTTTATCAAAGAAAAATAATTGAAATGATTTGATATTTGCATTTTGTAGAAAAGAATAATTTGAATTTTGAATATGAAACAAATGCCAGTCTTGTAACGGGGCAAAAGGGGTGAGACAGATTTTAATCATTTTAAACAGTAAACCAATCTATTTAAATGTTACTATTCGGTAACAGTCAGTACAAGGTACACATTGGGAATTGTGACCAAGAATATACGGCGAATAGAGTATATCTTTGAGACTGTCGCGTTGTGTTACAGGAATGTAAAATTGTTAGAAGGGAGCGAATGCCCCCCAAGTGCGTGCTCAGGCAGCCAACATTCTCAGGCTTTTAGTCACGTATGAGTACATTCTTTCTCGCCCGGTGTGAAGAGAACAAAGACAGTCGGCAAATAACATCTCAATACGACGGACGCTAGTAAGTAGTTGCGTCCACCGGCTGGGCACAGTTTTCGTCTCGCCCGTATATCAAAATGTGAAAATAGAACAGTTTTTTGTTGTACTTCGCGGCGGTTGTTGCGAGGTTCTGTATATAGGCTCGCGAGCCGAAAACCTTTTAAAATTCGTAAAAATGAGTTAAAAGTATAATTGGAAGTGATCTAACTAACTTACTACACAAGAGTTAACCGTTAAATGTGAATAATTCGACTGTGACAAAATGTGGTGAACAGACAAAACATCCGAAGTGGGACATGTGATTGGAAGAGACACCGACAGCCACGTAACGTTATATAAATTTTAATTTAAAGAGATCTCTATAAAAGGGGGGAAAATTTAAATATTGTGTGAATGAGCGTATGCATAAGTACTGGGCTGTCCTTACATAATCTAAGTAATTGATAACTTGTAGTGTAATTAACCAGTTGTATGTAATGGTAATTAATGAAGGTCAAAGAAAAATGAATGCTAAATTTTGTTGGTAGTAGTCATGTTTTTAATGTTCAAATCTGTTTAAATTTGGAAGACTATATACAAGAGAAGTCATACTAGTATTTTATAAAAAAGAATTACATGCAGAGAATAAATAACTTTTAAAATGAATAAAATGGATTAATAGCATAACCATGCGTTAAATCAATTATTACGCCAAATTAAAATCATCTATCTCGTATAGAAAATTTCGCCTAACGAACCTGGTAAGTAAGTGAAAGTGTTTTAAGGTCTCCATATCTGTCCTTTAAAGATATTGGTGGCGACCTATGAGTAATTTGGAGTCTTCTGTATTGGTAAGTCAGTGTAACATGTGTGAAGTCATGTAGTGGAAATTGGTAGGGTAAAGTAATAGAACGTAACAGTCTAAGAGTAATTAATCTAATTTTAAATTTATTTTTAAAAACATTGGTATAGACTGAGCAGGCTGAGGTCAGATTTGATTTAAATGAATTCAATTAAAATAAAACTTAATTACATTTAAATTTTATTTATTTTTTATTAAATCAATTTGAATAAATGTCTAGATTAAGATTATTAACTTGTCTAGATGTAAGAGTGTTTTAAATGTGTGTAACACCATATAGCTTAAGAGATAAACACTTAATAATGAGTAATATCTTGATTGGAGATTATTAACAATGTTTTATAATTTATAATGCTTTTTAAACAATAAACATGAAATTTTAACTACTCATAAATTTACTACTCTTATTACAGTTACACCTGGTATTGTTATACAACCTGCATACATAAAAGGTATTGTTGTATAATTTTGTCGCCCGTTAATGTGGGACTCGACACGCCTACATTTAATAATTAATGTATGCTCTATTATTACCAGTGTTTGATAATTTATATGTTATAATTAATATTATATTTTAATTATTTTTGTATATTTTAAAATTGTGTGTATTGTATTGTAATAATGCAACTGGCGCCCACCTGTTTGTTGAAACAGGTGTAATTGTAACATGAGTAGATAAAAATAAATAAATAACAGTAATTAAACAGTAAGTAAATAAAAGCTCGCATACGGTTCACCAATAATAAATTATAAATAAATATTTTAATAATAATTCACTATGGCAGCATCAGAAGGCTGGAATATGGAAGCACTTCAAACCATGATGCGTGCCTGGGTGGACGAATTAAGTACAAACCAAAAAGAAGAAAATAGAAAGCAAATAGAAGAGTTAAAAGAATTTAATACAAAGCAAATGCAAAAGAGTAGGGAAGAATCTAAAGCCGAATTCAAAGAATTAAAGAGGTCTAATAAAGAATTTTAAGCTGAATTAGCGAAAACTAATGAACAAATACAAAAGAATAGAGAAGAAATTAGGGCCGAATTTAAAGAATTTAAAGAGCAACTGACTACAAAACTCGAAGAAACTATTATGAGAATAGAAATATTAGAAACTAGAGTAGAACAGTCGCTAAATGAACAAGCTATAAAGATAGAGAATAGGTTTAAAGATCAGAAAACAGAATGGTCGAAAGAATTAAAAGAAAGTATTAAACAATTAGCTGAACACTGGAAGTTTAGAGTTTCAAAGCAGCAACAAGATATGAGGATTAAAACAGTTAGTGTATAAATCCAGGAAAACATTAATAAAACGCAGGAAATAGAAGCCCGAATGACGACGTTGGAAACTGCTGTAGTAGAGTCTGCAAAATCCACCAAGGACTACTCAGGTGAAATGAACACACTTAAGGAAGATCTACGTGGAGAAGTAGAACGTCTGAGAACGGAGATCAAGAAATGACCGGTGCAGACAATGATGTTGACTGCACCCATAGAAGAAAGAAGTAAGATAACCTTTGTAGGTAACAAAGGGGAAAATAGCATTTAATTTTTGGCAAATATCGAGAGAGAAATTGAAAAAATTGGAAGTATGAGTGACGATGAGGAGAAAGTGAGTTTTGTCACCCGTCATTTAAGAGATACTGCAAGTCAATGGTACTCCATAATTCGAGACAATATAACCACGTATCAGCAATTCAGAGAAGCATTCGAAAATAGGTACTGGAATATCCACACTCAAAGGCAAGTACGTGACCAATTGGAGTATGGTAAATATAATCCGCATGGATGCCAGAGTATTGAGCAGTACACTATAGCGCAGATTGAACGCGTAAAACATTTAAAACCAAAATTTTCTGAGTATGAGATAGTGTCTAAGTTGTCTTACCATTTCCATAGAGATATTCAGTTAGCTGTATATACGCAGGGTGTCAAAATGATCGAACAATTCTTAACACTTGTCACTCAATCACAAAATATTAACAAGAGTAACACTTCACCACACAATCAAAAAACACGCATTAATTATCATGCTAGTTACAACCGTAGTGATAAAGCACGAGAACGTGACGATACGCAAAACCGTGATAATTATAGGCGAAATTATACGCCGCCAATGCACAGTGTAAAACAACACACAGCTGTGAATAACGCACGCGATGCAGAGAAGTAACAACACTCCGAGCGAAACGTGAAAAAAACAGGATACACGATACAAATTTGAAAAAAAGTTTAGTAAACCATATGATCGTACCGTATCCACAATGCAGAGAAAAGAGGAGAGAGCGGGGAGCTGTAATGAGGGAACCAAGAGAGAGAGCGCAGATGAGGAAATAAGAGAGAGACAGCGACAAGGGCATACTCAACCATCCTGTTCCCACGACACAACACAATGGCGGATACACAGGACGTGCAGTTACACAATAAACAATATATATCCGTGCGATGTTAGAAATGAGTTATTAGACACTGACAGGAATGTGACACCAAATCAATAAGAAATAAATTGTCCTATAATTAATGTACGAATTAATGGATGTAGAATTAAAATGTTAACCGATACAGGTAGCCAATTAACTGTACTAAACAATAAGTGGGTACAACAAAATAAAAAATATTTTAAACAAACAGCTATTTTAATTGTCAATAATATAAATGTTATTACAGCCACGAATAAGAGAGAAAAGGTTAGACAGCAAGCTTACGTAACTTTAAATTGTAAGGACTTAGAAATAACATATCCTATGATCATAATGAATAAACTTATATATGATGGAATTATTGGAATAGATTTATTAAATACTTTAAGTGCAAGGATTGATATTAATAACAATAAGCTTTTTCTTTGTAATTATAAGGATGTTCTATATGAATTAATTATGAATGAAAATGAAGAAAATTGTGAGGTAAGTGGAAAACCTATTGTCGTATCCAAGCCACGTATACGATATGCACCTACTCAGCATGTTAATACAGCCAAAGAAGGAATGTCATCTCAGGAAGAACCGAAGTTATTTAAATTAATAGAAGAGTATAACGAAGTATTCAGCGATGTACCGACGCAGACCACAGTCTACGAACACACTATTATGGTATCAGACCTTACAAAATTTGTCAGGCGAACGTATCCAATACCCATGAAGTACGAGGGAGAAGTTGACCTGGAAATACGATGGATGATAGACAATAACATCATTGAGCGGTCGAACAGCAACTTTCTTAATCCTCTAGTTGTAGTAAAGAAGAAGAGTGGAGAAGTACGTTTATGCCTGGACATGAGGAGTTTGAATAGCGTCGTTCTATGTAAATTTGATTGTGCACCACCTGCGGACGAGTTATTTGCAAAGTGTGAAGGAGCACGTTATTTGACTAAGTTGAATTTACGGTCGAATTTTTGGCAAATTCCAATTAGAAGAGAAGATAGAAAATACACCGCCTTCCTATACAAAAATAAATGCAACCAACACAAGGTAGTTCCCTTTGGTTTGAGCACGAGTTTGGCTGCGATTGTAAAATGTCTGGAGAAAGCATTAGGACCAGAAGTGGAGCCTTACACCATAGTGTTCATGGATGATATCTTGGTAGTATCAAAAACACTTGACAAACACACTGAACATCTTAACACTATATTCCACTAGGTTAGGGAAGCCCATATATCCCTTAACCTAGATAAGTGCGAATTCATAAAATCCTCAATCCTAGGTCATATTATTTCATCCTCAGGTATTCAACCCAATCCCATAAAGATATCCAGTATTACCGATTTCCCTACACCTAAGAACACTAAAGGGTTACGAGCATTTTTGGAACTCACAGGATACTATAGAAGATTCTCACAACAATATAAAGAAAGAACACAACCGTTGCTGGAGTTAACAAAGAAAAATTACAAATGGAAGTGGGAGAAGAAACATCAAGATGCCTTCGACCAAGTCAAGAAGTTATTCATTGAAAACAATGCTTCATCATCCACAGCGAGATGGAAGATTCGTTATCTACGCAGACGCTAGCGACTACACATGTGGAAGTGTGCTGTATCAACAAGATGCTACAGGAGAACACCGTGTCATTGCATATGCCAGTAGAGTATTCAAAGGGGCAGAGAAGCAGTACTCTACATCTGAGAAGGAGATACTTGCTATAGTGTACGCCCTGAAACAGTTTCGATATTATATTTACGGAACACATTTTGAAATACGTACGGACCATCAAGTGTTATCATTCTTATTAAAATGTAAAGTAACCAACGCTCGATTATTACGATGGATCCTAGCAATCGGTGAGTATGGAAATGACTATAAAATATTGTAAAGGAAAAGATAATTTTATAGCCGATACATTGAGTAGATACGTCACAGAAGAGTGTGAAGAGGTCTACGAAAATAACCATAATGAGTTACAACTGTTACCTATTAAATTTACTGCTGATAATGATGTTAAACACATGCTGAAGAATCTAGCTCAACAACAAGACTTAGATGATGCTACGAGAGGATTTAAGCTACGAGATCACGTACCAGACCATTACAAGGTACAAAATGGAGTCTTATATAAACTAATGAGGCAAGATTGGAAGGTAGTATTAACAAATGATATGTTGCATAAATTGATTCGACCAACACACGAAAGTTTAGCACATGCTGCTGCACTTAAATGTTACTTAAGCCTATGTGAAGATTTCACCATCAATAATATGTTCAGGAAGATTAAAAACAAAAGTAAGAAGTGTTATGAGTGTCAAACAGCAAAAGGACCAAATCTACATACCTATGTGGAAATGCAGAGTATCCAGAAAGACCAGAAAGGAGAGCTAATTGCAGTGGATTTTTTGGGACCACTTCCAAGATCAAGTCGTGGAGTGAAACACATACTTGTTTGTATTGATGTATTTTCCAAAGCCGTCCATCTGTATCCAATTATGCGACCCACAACTAAAGTTGTTTTGAAAATACTCTTGCAGAAATACATTCGTGCATATGGTAAAATGAAGAAGGTACTTAGCGACCAAGGAGTGCAGTTCCAAAGCGATGTATGGGAGAAGACTCTTCGTGAAAATGGAATCCAACATGTACTCACATCAGTACGACACCCACAGGGAAATCTCGTGGAAAGAGTAAATAAAGAGTTAGGTAAATATCTACGAATCTACTGTCATGACCAACACAACAAATTGGCAGAATATTTACCTTTCTTTGAAAAAGCAATAAATGAAAATTATAGCGAAGCAACAAGTTATACGCCAATCGAGCTAGATGAAGATAAAAAACCTATTAGATTCTGGACCAAATATGTAAGCAAGCCAGAGCATCAAAATGTACCTATTCCATTAAGTGTAAAGGTGGAGTATGCTAAACAACGCATCATGGAACAAGGTAACAAGAGGAGAGAAAAGTTCAATAGAACACATAAATTACAACGATTCGACGTAGGAGAACAAATTCTGTTGAAAGCTAATCCCGTCAGAAAACGCATTGACAACACAGCATAGAAATTCTTTCGGCTGTACAACAGACCTTATACGTTGAAACAACGCGTGGGAAGACACACGTTCAGCGTATACGACGAGAGCAAGGAAAAGGACATCGGCAAATATCATGCGACGTCATTCAAGAAATTCTACGTATGAATAATGAGAAGAGAGAGAGAGAGAGAGAGAGAGAGAGAGAGAGAGAGAGAGAGAGAGAGAGAGAGAGAGAGAGTGAGAGAACAATGCCACTGCGCCTGTCCAAGGTCAACGCACCGCTCAGCTGCTACAATGGGGGGTGAATATATTGCATACCACCACAGGCAAGCGTGATACTGACCTACTCATTATTATGTGTCATTTAACTGATGTAAACTAAGGTTAAGTTAGTATAATATTATTTTTATTTGTCTAGAACAAAAAGACAAAAATTTAATAAATAAATATTTATTAAATTTTTCTTTAAGCAGAGGAATAATGCAACGATACAGCCATATGCTGTATTAAGCATTGATTTAAATAAATATAAAATCTGTAAAATTATTATAAGTTTGGGGTAAATGGACATGTCTGGGATTGTAAAAGTGTTTCACTGTTATACTAGGGGAGAAATTAACCTGTTCCAACAGGCAAGGAACACCTGCTTGATTGTATGTGTGTTACGCGTGTATCTTGTGTGTGTTAGTGATGCATGTACAGACAGGAATCCCAGCAACCCTCCCCAATTAATTACTAAAATAATTATTTTAATTCACTGTGTGAAAACTAATTAGTGTATAAACAAACAAAAGGCACCAAAGTGTGTGTAAAAATTATAGTTATCCACAGTAAAAAATGACATTAGTAGGACTACGCGAAGTCAGTGCGAATAAGTGTGCCAAAAATACGCAAATTACACTAAGATGCTCAAATTAATACAGTGAGTGCTTAATCAAATTATCTATGATTTGTGCTATCTCAATTCCGTACAAAACATTGCCGTTTGAAAAAAATTGCAAATATATGAAAAGGTTTGGGAGTGGGGGCTATCATGTGATCTGCAGGTCTCGACAGAACAATTTCGGAACCAACAGGTGTGGAATCTCGAGAGGGTATAAATTAAGGGTTCGACTGGAAGCCCTTCGCTTCTTTTCAAAACACAGTTGCAGTCGGACACGCTGTCTGTCGACAGAACAGTTTTATTTTGTTATAAGTCTCATCTACGAACGAATAAAGACGTTCAGTAATTATGTTTACAATATTACGGGAAACGTAGAGTACAGGGACCGTTTAAGTCAGCAAGAGTATCTACAGAGAAGCTACAAAGAGCGACGTGAGATGCTGGACGTTAGGAGATACTTTTTAGACGCCTAACAGCTGAACGAGATCCACCTCGCAGCTGATATTAATTCTCTGGGACGGACCACACACTGCTGGAGAATGACGCTGGACTCTGGACATATCCAGGACCACGCCAAGCCAGGAGTAACGGTAACCCAACTCTGGACAATGCTGGACCCCGTCAATAAGTCGTACGGTCATCAAAACTCGAGGTGACATGTATAATGCATTTATAAATGATTTTTTAAAGAGCTCATAAAGACTATATAAAGAGACAATGAATTAAAACAAAAAAAAGTTTATAATTAAGTAAATAATGTAATAGAGTCTTATGTAAATGTTTTAGTCGTAGGAATGAGCGATCGCTTATAGATAAATATAGAAAAAAAGAGTTTAATTTTGAGATAGTATTTTTTTTGTATCAAAGAAAAATAATTGAAATGATTTGATATTTGCATTTTGTAGAAAAGAATAATTTGAATTTTGAATACGAAACAAATGCCAGTCTAAGAGTAATTAACCTAATTTTAAATTTATTTTTAAAAACATTGGTTTAGACTGAGCAAGCTGAGGTCAGATCTGATTTAAATGAATTCAATTAAAATAAAATTTAATTACATTTAAATTTCATTTTTTTTATTAAATCAATTTGAATAAATGTCTAGATTAAGATTATTAAAATGTCTAGATGTAAGAGTGTTTTAAATGTGTGTAACACCGTATAGCTTAAGAGATAAACACTTAATAATGAGTAATATCTTGATTGGAGATTATTAACAATGTTTTATAATTTATAATGCTTTTTAAACAATAAACATGAAATTTTAACTACTCATAAATTTACTACTCTTATTACAGTTACACCTGGTATCGTTATACAACCTGCATACATAAAAGGTATCGTTGTAATATATTAATCATAGTATTGCAAACCTTAGTGTTAGTCAGTACGTCATTTCTTATTTATAGTAATGAAAAATAGTAAATAAGGTTTTTAATTTATTATTTCATTATTTACATTAGTTATTGCTAATGTCTGCATTATTTTTCATCAGATGGTAAGCAAGGAGCCAATTCATATACTAAAATATTTTCTTGCAAGAAAAGAGCATGATATGCTCATGAAATGTATTGGTAAAATGACATGTTTTCTGTATCGTGTTTAACCCCCCCCCCCCCCCAACACACACACAGTATATATAACTGACTAATGTAAATAAATAAATAAATGTAACAGAACTGTGTAATCTAATGTCTACTGTAAATTTTGTATCATTTGAACATAATTTGTATTACTGTTTTATACGTGAAGTGTCGCAGGTTACATCAATCAAAATTTAATCTTTACAAAAAGTATGCTACAACAGGACTACTATAGTCTGATACACTAATGATGTGGTAACAAACAACACTTCAGGGTGTCAAATCAGACCCTTTACTAAAAAGTAGAAAGCACCAAGTCTTTAGTGAAAATGTTTAACCACTGAGATATTGTTGTAGGGAACCCTAGGTTGTTCTGACAAATTTTATTCCTTAATATACTTTTTTATTTAATACTGTTACTTTTTTTAAATGACTGTGGATATTTTTTTTCATAGCACATTACCATCTGCTTTGAACAGGGGTGGCTATTTCTAATACCCTTGTTACTGTGACACTTGTCTCCATTACTGTGATGATGTTGCTTGTAATACTAGAAAACAGGCCAAATAGTAAATAATCTCAAATCTTAAACAACATGATCAAAGAATTATGATCAACCTATAAACGCACAGAATATTTGTATTACACAAGGTTCACTCAGTAGATCCAACCAGCTCTTTATTCAGTTATCCAATCAACTTTATTCAAGAAACCTAGTATAAAAAATTTACCTTTTTTAGAACATAACCCCCTGCAATATACATCTGGATCATTATTCATGATCAGTTCAGAACGTTTCCTAACTTTTCATTTCAGAAAGTTGTCAATTTTTCTTCAGAAGCAAAGAATGCAGGAATATTTTGTCTTATTTGGAGACAGTTTGGTATTTGTTATCAGTTATTCACTACTGTAAACATGACCCCATGTAATACTCCTTGAAAGCACAAAATATGAGAAACATGACTGCACAATGTCTGAAGATGTAACAAACCTTTGTAGCCTACTTTGTAATATTGATTGAGTAGTAAGTAACCAAATGTTTTATTGAAGGAAACTACAAACTGCTTTTTCCCTGGGAGTTGTTTTTCACCATAATTGGTGTCATCTTATTGTTAATAATGTATTAATCATGTGCTGGCCAATAAGAAGTTATGGAAAATATGCCTTGGTGATTCTAAGAGACTTTAAGCACCACTTTAATAGTTATAGCTTGAATGTTTTCATGACTCGAGAATTAGGATGTTTCCAATCCATGCTCAGCCACTTGGATTTTGCTTCATAACGATGGGTTCAGCTCTCATCGTAAGTAACTATAGTTTCTGAAAATTCAACTCCTGCAATCACTTAACTATTGAATATCTTGTGTACCAAAAGTCTATTTTCTTTGTGATTGTTGTTATGCTGTCTGGAATTTATCTTGAATATGTCTTGTGTAATTTTTCAACTTGTTTTAAGTACCAACTTGTTTGCGTGATTTTGTCTAATATCATTCTTTAAATAAGTTCATTGGTGTGAGGTTTTAAACTGTACTTGAAACCAAAGGTGGCAAAATCTTATGTTGCTAAACACTGTCAATGTTTCAGCCACTTTTGAGTTCATCAATGTGCTTGTAAAAATTTTCACCATTCATATAGGTTTTACTATATTGCTTGAACATCCAGAAATACATTTCAGACATTTTTGCAAATTGTTATCACAAAATACTTCAAATAGTGTATTTTGAATAAAACTGACATTGTCTGAAAAGCAATAAAAATTAAGTATTGATATGACAGTCTACTCAATCGTCGTAGGTACAGTGGAAACAAAATAAGTACAAGACACAAATTAAGTCACTAATCACACCTTTAATTTTTACAGTTAAACAGTTCGTGTTCACACGCAATAAAATGTCCACTAAAATTAAACACAATTGTATTACAATTATACCGTCCAATTATAAAACACCACTCTTAACTAATAACCACTTGAACGCGCACAGTAATATCGCTACTATAACTCTCGAACCGCATGGTCAATAATTCGCACTAATACTGAAAACTAAGGCCGCTGCCGCCATGTATTTATATTCCCGCTCACAAACCAGAAGCTTCCAAACTGTGTCTTAGTGGTCGTGTGAACTACATAATTAACTGCGGCCTTGATACAGTCCGCATGGCTGGCGCATTCGAGAAACTTCTCGAAAATGTGTCGACAAGCACATACGCCACACGCGTTACATCGAGATTCTTCTGGCACATTCAACAAACACGTAGATTGTTCTGTGATGTCATAACATGCCCCTTCCTTAAGCCTGTTCGTCCCGAACTGGCAAACCGTCTCTGAAGTAGTACTTAGCCAGGCGATCTAGGTGGACGACCTTGAACTTTCGCTGCCCTTCTTGTTGAATCTGATAAACAACATCGTTGATTCTTTTTTTCACAGTGTAGGGTCTTTCCTAGTTAGACTGCAGCTTAGGTGAGCGACCACGACGGCGCTTTGGGTTAAACAACCAGACATGATCTCCTTCTTGGAAACCCACACTATTGCTGAGAATGTCATACCGAGTTTTCATTTTATCACTGGCAATTTTCAGCCGCCCTCTTACCAAGCGATTCATTTCTCGCAGTTGGTTTTCTAATTGCGAGGAATAGTTATGTGGCTCTTGGGACTAAGTCTCAGGTGATCTGAACATTAAGTCCCCAGGAAGACGAATCTCTCTCCCAAACACCAATTTTCCTGGAGTCATGCTGGTTGTGTCGTGTACTGATGATCTATACGCCATGAGGAATAGTGGTATATGTTGGTCCCAGTCTGTTTGGTTCTTGTCAACAACCTTTGAAAGATGCTGCTCAAGTGTCCTATTGAATCTCTCAACCATCCCGTCCGACTGAGGATGCAGAGGCGTTGTCCTGGTCTTTCGGATTCCAAGTAGGCGCCATAATTCTTTGAACACTCCTGATTCGAAATTTCTCCCTTGATCCGTATAGATTTCCGTAGGGGCTCCATAACGGCAACAGAAGTTGTGAACTAACTGCTTTGCCACAGTGGTAACCTCCTGATTTGGAATTGCGTAGGCTTCCACCCACTTAGTAAAGTAGTCACCTACAACCATGATGTACCGGTTTCCATCGTCAGTAACTGGGAATGGTCCAGCAATGTCTATGGCAATTCTCTCGAAAGGCAGTCCAACGTTATATTGTCTCATTTTTCCCCTGCTTCTTGTTTGTTGGCCCTTGCTTGCAGCACATATTTCACATGTCCGAACCCATTCCTCTACGCCGTGGTGAAGATGAAGCCAATAGAATCGCTTCCGAATTTGTCATGGGTTTTGTTAACGCCAAGATGGCCTCCAGATGTTCCATCATGCATCTCCTTCAGAACGGACTGAACTTTACTTCGGGGAACTATCAACTGCATGACCACTTCTCGTCCATCTGCACTTTCCCGAGCCCTTTTCAGCAATCCGTTTTCTAAGGTGAGAGATTCCCATTGTGCCCAGTAGCCCTTCAGCGCTTCGGAACCATGGCAGATATCTTGCCAATCTGGACGGCGACCTTCCTCTTTTGCTGTCAAGATCAGTCCAGTGTCTTCATCAGTAATCTGTTCTTGTCGACAGTCTTGTGTTGTCCAGCTGTCAGCCAGGAAATCTACAGTGATGGCTTGAACATGTTCGCTTGAGTTTTGTTCTTCCTTTCTGTGGCAATGTCGGCAGTCTTCTGGGCATGGTCTTCGTGATAAGCCATGTGCATTACCATGCAGGCGCCCCTGTCGATGTTGTACCTTGAAGTTGTACTCTTGGAGACGTTCAAGCCACCTTGCCAACTGTTCTTCTGGATTTTTAAATCTTAAGAGCCAAGCAAGCGCAGCATGGTCGGTACGTAGTGAAAACTCTCTTCCATAGAGGTATTTATGGAAATGCTCCAATGCTCGGACGATTGCCAGCAACTCTCTCCTTGTGACGCAGTAATTTTTCTACGGTTTAGAAAGTGTCTTGCTGTAATACGCTATTACTCGTTCTTCACTATTTGCACTTAGACAAAACTGCTCCTAGACCAGTATTGCTTGCGTCTGTGTCCACAATGTACTCCCCTTTGGAAGCTGGGAAAGCGAGAACTGGCTGCGAACATAATGCAATTTTCAAAGTCCTAAATGCTTGATCACACTCCCTCGACCACTGGAAATTTCATTTATTTTCCGTTAGCTCATGTAGTGGTTTAGCGATAGTAGCGAAGCCTTTCACAAAACATCTGTAATATGAGCATAACCCCAGGAAACTCCGAACTTCGTGTTTACTCTTCGGTACTGGCCAGTCTTTTACGGTGTCTACTTTATTAGGAGCCATGCTAACACCTGCTGCAGAAACCAGATGGCCCAGATACTGTACTTCCTTCTGGAATAGAGAACACTTCTTCGGGGTCAGCTTCAGGTTGTGCACCATGAATTCTAGTTAGAACTTCCTTAAGGTTTTCCAAATGCTCTTTGAAAGTCTTCCCAATCACTATGACATCATCTAAGTAAACAAGGCAAGTTTTCCACGTCAGGCCTCGGAGTACCAGGTCCATCAATCTCTCAAATGTTGCCGGTGCATTACAGAGTTCAATCAAATATATTGGAACTTACCGTCTGCGGCTTTTCAGAAACAGCGTCTTTATAAAATTTACATGTTTCGGGACCCTTGTCCCATCATCAGAATTTAAAAATAATTGTGTATCATTTAAATTTGATACACTTGTCAAACACTTAAAATATTAAAATCCAATATAAAAATAACTTAATATAACATGATAATATAATATTTACAGCGAGTGCGAAGGTTACCGATGTACATCGTATGAAAACCGACCGCGCACTAATTTACGTCTTGCTCCCACCACGACAATAGTGCAAGGCAGTGTTGTACAATACATTTGACTTGAAGACCAATTTATCATTTAAAACATGCGGCTTGGTATCAGTATTATTGTGTGCTTTATAAATTTCGTACTCTTCAAGAGCGTTCAAATATCGCCCTTTCTTACATATGTGAAGGGGTTTCAAATTAGTTTTAAAATTAGTGTAGCTATGATTTTCGGAAATGAGGTGTTCTGCAAATTTTGACTTGATATTGTCCAAACTGTGAAAATGTGTAGGCGGCCTATGTTCTATAAATCTTTTTAAAAAACCACGTCCTGTCTGGCCCACATAAAAGGCATCGCAATCGTCACATATCAATTTGTAAACACCAGTTTTGTGTTCAAGGCTGGTGATTCTGCGGATACGAAGATTATTCATAATACTATTAGTGGTCTTATAAGTGACCTTGATATTACTGGTTTTACCAAAAATTGACCCAAAGATCTGTGGCATAAGGTATGTGTACGGTGTTGCAATATATTTGCGTGTTGTATTTTCGCGTGTTTTACGTCCGTTAATGTTGCTATGTCCCTTCTTATGTTTTCGAAGGATGTTGTTCACCATATTGACATCATAACCATTAGCGACAGCAATGTGTTTAATGGTGTCTAATTCCTCACGGTATTCTTTATCACCGAGGGGCAAAGATAAAAGTCTATAAATCATACTGTGGAAGGCAGCTAATTTTTGTGATAAAGGATGAAACGACTTAGCATGTATTACAATGTCAGTCGTTGTGGGTTTTCTATAGATGTCAAATTGCAACTTTTTATTATTATTGTCCTTAGCAACAGTTAAATCTAGAAAATTCAGTTTACCATTTTCTTCACTTTCAAGTGTGAACTGCATTTTGTTATTGATATTATTCAAATGATTATGTAAATTATTAATTTGTCTTTGTGTACCTTTGTATATTAAAAAGGTATCATCAACATACCTGCCGTAAAATATTATGTTACTCCTGTGTTTGTTATTAGTAAGAATGAATGAATTTTCAAAATTATTTAGGTATATATCTGCAAGAAGACCTGAAAGTGGAGAACCCATTTTAACCCATTTTGTTGCCTGAAAAATTGATTATTGTGGTTAAAGTAATTTTGATCAAGAACTAACTCCAAAATGTGCATCAATTCATTTATATTATTAATATCCAATTTATTAGTATTAATAAGGTTAGTCCTAAGTATACGCAAGGTCTCCGCTACTGGTATATTCGTATACAAATCCACAATATCAAAGGAAATAAGTTTGTGGGTCGGTTCAACTATTAAATTTTTAACTTTATTCACAAAGTCAACGCTATTAATTAGACTATGATCATTAATTATTTGTATATTGTGTTTTATTATGGTGACTAATTTTTTAGCTGTTTTATACCCCGGAGCAGTGGTGAAATTTACTAATGGTCTCAAGGGGATAGCATCCTTGTGGAGTTTGGGTAATCCTGTTAAAACGGGTGCTTTTGAATTTATTGGTTTCAAAGATCTTCTTGTTTGTTCATCAAACAAATGGGTGCATCTGTTTATACATTGATTTAATTGTTTTACATAATTTTCTGTTGGGTCCGAATTTAGTAAATCAATGCTGTTGTTAATAATGAAATTCTGTATTTTATTGTTATAATCTTCACTGTCCATAATAACCACAGTATTGCCTTTGTCAGCTTTAGTGACAAGAGCTTTATTGTCAGATAATTTTTGTTTTAATCCTATTACAATTTTCCGTTCTTTATTATAATTATTATTTGTTAAAGGAATAGAGGGACGAACATTATTATACCGATTTTTAATGATTTTATTGAATTTTTCGTTTATTAAGAAACGTGTCTGGTAGCGTGGACGAAATGGCCTTTTTTTAATTTTTTTTTTTTTTAGTTTTGTAATAGTGGGAAAAAGTTGCCTTTTAAGTTCAAAAAGAAGAAAAAAAAATTTGGTTGCTATACTACAACATCTTGAGGTGCCGCAAAGAGCTTAAAGTTTGTAAAAAAATTTAAAAAATTGAAAAATTATAAACTTTTATAAATTATTTTTTATGGTTTTCTCGTACATATAATGTTACAAAAGATAGTTGTAAATACATATATAAGCATTAGAATTTGAAAAACATTAATTACAAAATATAATAATAATAAAAAAATATTTTTTAATATCAAAAAGTTTGTATTTTTGCTAATTTTGAAACTTTTGCGAACATTTTGGTTGTTACAAATAGTAGTAAATAAGATTGAAATAAAAGCTCGTCAAATCAATTATATATATTTTTTATTAGAGCACACGTAAAAAAATATCATAATAGACTTTTAAAGACATTGAAAGTTCATTTTTTATGATTTAAAAAACCTTAATAATTACAAATGTTACAGCTGCAAAATGTTTGTTTCTACTTCATTGACACATTAAACTGTTTTTTTGTATCAAATTTTGGCATGTTCTCACGTGAGACAATTTTTGCTCTTATATATCCTTCTCTTGTGATTGAACCACAGACATTTTGAGCCGATTCGGTCACCAGTTTCACAGATCTTTCCACTGCTTGCGTGTGACAAGGAAGCCGGGGAAAGTCGATAAGCGGGTCCACTTTACTATTTGGTTGAGCTTCAGATGTCTTCCATATAAAGTCTTTGAGAGAGTCAATGGAAACATGTTTTACCAAAGGGGGTTCAGTTACGTCATTTTCAGCCCATGAGATCATGTCGATGTAATCCTTTGCATCAAAGTTTATCTTTGGAACTTTAAACTTCCTGACTCCGCCTCTACTTTCTGTTCTTGCTTTTAAAACACGTCGTAAACCAAGTTCTCTTACATTTTTGTGCTCATCACATAGCATGGACAAAAGGAGATTTTCTGCAGCAGCAAAGTACCCATTTCTTTGAATAACCGGGTCTAGAACGTTCTTGAAATCATCAGAGAGATAGCGTGAATATGAGATAAGCTTAAACAGATGTTTGGAACCATAAGTACATGAAGGTTTTAACTTAATGTTAAACCACACAGGTGCATACACTTTCACAATGTACTCAGCCAGAGTCTTAAGGTTTTCAGTTGGATATTCAGTTGCCACATTCAATCTAAGTATACGGTTTGCTAATGTAAGCCACCTGGAGTAAGCAAGTTTTCCAGGGTTTCTTAAAGATAAATCTAATGAGCAATTTCCACTTGATACAGCGATACACATATCCAATAAATACTTCTGATCTGTACTTAAATCATTTATGTTCTCCAAAAGAGGAAGGTTATTTTCAATTGGCAAGAAAGTAACCACAGGAAGATTAGCACAGTTTTCCAGCTGCTGACCTATTTCGCCTTTAAACTCATTGGGTCCCTTCGTTTTACCATCTAAATGACAAAAAAATATGTCGCAAAGGTAGCTCATTTCCATGGAACAAACAAACTAACCATTGTAAAGGTCTTCCTATTTCATTTTCCATCAAAGAAATCACACAATTATTATGTCCAGTGTTTACAACGGTTCCATCACACCCAATAGCAGTAAAGTTCAAAAGTTGTTCGTTGTGTTCTCTATCTTCAAGAAACTCCAGTATACTGTCTGCTACGTCTTTTCCAGTGCCAGATTTAGGTGTTACGTGGCCTAAAAACTTTGAGTTTGGTTCCTCTATTAGTGAAACGTGCTCTTCTGAAATAACTTTTTTGTACAACTTAATTCCTTTCTTTTCTTGAACAATTGTTTTGTCTCTTTTTCCATCAAAAAACAATCCTCTTTTTTCGGTTATCTGATCATAAAGACTGTCATTAATGAGATCTTTATTGCATAATCGTGAAACGTAAAATTCTTTGAAAAAGTTACAAAAAGTGTGTTTTTATAAAATTTTACCACTCTTGCGGCACCTCAAGACATAATCCAAAAAGTTAGAAAAAAATTGTATGACTTTTATGATATAAAAACTGCTTTTTTAACAGTATTTGAAATAAAAAAAATTTGTTTGACAACTTCTTAAAAAACTTAAAAATGTAGCGAAAATTGCAATTTTATGAAAATTTATCGTCCCTGCGGCACCTCAAGACGTGCTCCAATATTTTTCATATCTTTTTTTTATCTTACCTACACCAAAAGGCAACTTTTCCGCGCTATTACAAATTAAAAATCCAAATTTGATTTTTTCGTTCCACCCTAGTGTCTGGTCTTGATCTTTCTGATCAACCATTGCCTTAACAACAGTCTCTGCATTGATAATTTCTGCAATAATTTGCTTGCGATCAAGACTCGATTTGTGTACAGGAAGATTATAATTCAAACCTTTACTCAATAAATCAGTTTCATCAGTATTTAAAACAAGGGACGTTAAATTCTGTAACCGCGTATGAAATTTGTGTTTACATTTGATATTGTTGGATGTCGGTAACTGATCATTCAACAACCTTTGTAGTTTATCTGATTGTTTTATACGCATTTGATAAACTATTCGCCTGACGTCATTGTTTATAAAATCCAGATAATGATTCAGTACGGCTGGATGCGTGTTATCTAATAATTGTAAATGTAACTTGTATAATGTATAATTTAAGTTTGACTTTTTAATGTATAGAGATTTAATTTCTTCTTTAACTCTATAAATTTCTGCGTATTTTTTGGTTTTTGCTTCAGCAATAGATGAACCTTTAAGTCTTATAATAGCATAATTCGGTATAACCTTGTTCTCCAAACACGATTTGTTGAACTTAATGTGTAAAATAGTTTTGTGTAATTGGACTTTAATATTTTGAAATTTTCGTACTAAGTTTGCACGACTTGCAGTATTCATGTTTAAAAGGAATAAATCCCAAATGTTTAGTACCAAGCCACATGTTGTTCAATCAAATATATTGGAACTTACCGTCTGCGGCTTTTCAGAAACAGCGTCTTTATAAAATTTACATGTTTCGGAACCCTTGTTCCATCATCAGAATTTAAAAATAATTGTGTATCATTTAAATTTGATACACTTGTCAAACACTTAAAATATTAAAATTCAATATAAAAATAACTTAATATAACATGATAATATAATATTTACAGCGAGTGCGAAGGTTACCGATGTACATCGTATGAAAACCGACCGCGCACTAATTTACGTCTTGCTCCCACCACGACAATAGCGCAAGGCAGTGTTGTACAATACATTTGACTTGAAGACCAATTTATCATTTAAAACATGCGGCTTGGTATCAGTATTATTGTGTGCTTTATAAATTTCGTACTCTTCAAGAGCGTTCAAATATCGCCCTTTCTTACATATGTGAAGGGGTTTCAAATTAGTTTTAAAATTAGTGTAGCTATGATTTTCGGAAATGAGGTGTTCTGCAAATTTTGACTTGATATTGTCCAAACTGTGAAAATGTGTAGGCAGCCTATGTTCTATAAATCTTTTTAAAAAACCACGTCCTGTCTGGCCCACATAAAAGGCGTCGCAATCGTCACATATCAATTTGTAAACACCAGTTTTGTGTTCAAGGCTGGTGGTTCTGCGGACACGAAGATTATTCATAATACTATTAGTGGTCTTATAAGTGACCTTGATATTACTGGTTTTACCAAAAACTGACCCAAAGATCTGTGGCATAAGGTATGTGTACGGTGTTGCAATATATTTGCGTGTTGTATTTTCGCGTGTTTTACGTCCGTTAATGTTGCTATGTCCCTTCTTATGTTTTCGAAGGATGTTGTTCACCATATTGACATCATAACCATTAGCGACAGCAATGTGTTTAATGGTGTCTAATTCCTCACGGCATTCTTTATCACCGAGGGGCAAAGATAAAAGTCTATAAATCATACTGTGGAAGGCAGCTAATTTTTGTGATAAAGGATGAAACGACTTAGCATGTATTACAATGTCAGTCGTTGTGGGTTTTCTATAGATGTCAAATTGCAACTTTTTATTATTATTGTCCTTAGCAACAGTTAAATCTAGAAAATTCAGTTTACCATTTTCTTCACTTTCAAGTGTGAACTGCATTTTGTTATTGATATTATTCAAATGATTATGTAAATTATTAATTTGTCTTTGTGTACCTTTGTATATTAAAAAGGTCCTTTATCTTGTTCCCAGTCCATTGGGAGACGTGTTCGGCGTATCATCTATCGAACACTTTTCTTTTTCTTTTGCTACTGAAGATGGCCACCGGTGGTGCGGCCGAAACGTTTAGCAGAATCTTAAGCAATCGACCACGGCCTTTCAGCCCGGAAGTTTTAGTAAATAATTGTTTATAAAGACGCTGTTTCTGAAAAGCCGCAGACGGTAAGTTCCAATATATTTGATTGAACAACACGTGGCTTGGTACTAAACATTTGGGATTTATTCCTTTTAAACATGAATACTGCAAGTCGTGCAAACTTAGTACGAAAATTTCAAAATATTAAAGTCCAATTACACAAAACTATTTTACACATTAAGTTCAACAAATCGTGTTTGGAGAACAAGGTTATACCGAATTATGCTATTATAAGACTTAAAGGTTCATCTATTGCTGAAGCAAAAACCAAAAAATACGCAGAAATTTATAGAGTTAAAGAAGAAATTAAATCTCTATACATTAAAAAGTCAAACTTAAATTATACATTATACAAGTTACATTTACAATTATTAGATAACACGCATCCAGCCGTACTGAATCATTATCTGGATTTTATAAACAATGACGTCAGGCGAATAGTTTATCAAATGCGTATAAAACAATCAGATAAACTACAAAGGTTGTTGAATGATCAGTTACTGACATCCAACAATATCAAATGTAAACACAAATTTCATACGCGGTTACAGAATTTAACGTCCCTTGTTTTAAATACTGATGAAACTGATTTATTGAGTAAATGTTTGAATTATAATCTTCCTGTACACAAATCGAGTCTTGATCGCAAGCAAATTATTGCAGAAATTATCAATGCAGAGACTGTTGTTAAGGCAATGGTTGATCAGAAAGATCAAGACCAGACACGTTTCTTAATAAACGAAAAATTCAATAAAATCATTAAAAATCAGTATAATAATGTTCATTCCTCTATTCCTTTAACAAATAATAATTATAATAAAGAACGGAAAATTTTAATAGGATTAAAACAAAAATTATCTGACAATAAAGCTCTTGTCACTAAAGCTGACAAAGGCAATACTGTGGTTATTATGGACAGTGAAGATTATAACAATAAAATACAGAATTTCATTATTAACAACAGCATTGATTTACTAAATTCGGACCCAACAGAAAATTATGTAAAACAATTAAATCAATGTATAAACAGATGCACCCATTTGTTTGATGAACAAACAAGAAGATCTTTGAAACCAATAAATTCAAAAGCACCCGTTTTAACAGGATTACCCAAACTCCACAAGGATGCTATCCCCTTGAGACCATTAGTAAATTTCACCACTGCTCCGGGGTATAAAACAGCTAAAAAATTAGTCACCATAATAAAACACAATATACAAATAATTAATGATCATAGTCTAATTAATAGCGTTGACTTTATGAATAAAGTTAAAAATTTAATAGTTGAACCGACCCACAAACTTATTTCCTTTGATATTGTGGATTTGTATACGAATATACCAGTAGCGGAGACCTTGCGTATACTTAGGACTAACCTTATTAATACTAATAAATTGGATATTAATAATATAAATGAATTGATGCACATTTTGGAGTTAGTTCTTGATCAAAATTACTTTACCCACAATAATCAATTTTTCAGGCAACAAAATGGGTTAGCAATGGGTTCTCCACTTTCAGGTCTTCTTGCAGATATATACCTAAATAATTTTGAAAATTCATTCATTCTTACTAATAACAAACACAGGAGTAACATAATATTTTACGGCAGGTATGTTGATGATACCTTTTTAATATACAAAGGTACACAAAGACAAATTAATAATTTACATAATCATTTGAATAATATCAATAACAAAATGCAGTTCACACTTGAAAGTGAAGAAAATGGTAAACTGAATTTTCTAGATTTAACTGTTGCTAAGGACAATAATAATAAAAAGTTGCAATTTGACATCTATAGAAAACCCACAACGACTGACATTGTAATACATGCTAAGTCGTTTCATCCTTTATCACAAAAATTAGCTGCCTTCCACAGCATGATTTATAGACTTTTATCTTTGCCCCTCGGTGATAAAGAATACCGTGAGGAATTAGACACCATTAAACACATTGCTGTCGCTAATGGTTATGATGTCAATATGGTGAACAACATCCTTCGAAAACATAAGAAGGGACATAGCAACATTAACGGACGTAAAACACGCGAAAATACAACACGCAAATATATTGCAACACCGTACACATACCTTATGCCACAGATCTTTGGGTCAATTTTTGGTAAAACCAGTAATATCAAGGTCACTTATAAGACCACTAATAGTATTATGAATAATCTTCGTGTCCGCAGAATCACCAGCCTTGAACACAAAACTGGTGTTTACAAATTGATATGTGACGATTGCGACGCCTTTTATGTGGGCCAGACAGGACGTGGTTTTTTAAAAAGATTTATAGAACATAGGGCGCCTACACATTTTCACAGTTTGGACAATATCAAGTCAAAATTTGCAGAACACCTCATTTCCGAAAATCATAGCTACACTAATTTTAAAACTAATTTGAAACCCCTTCACATATGTAAGAAAGGGCGATATTTGAACGCTCTTGAAGAGTACGAAATTTATAAAGCACACAATAATACTGATACCAAGCCGCATGTTTTAAATGATAAATTGGTCTTCAAGTCAAATGTATTGTACAACACTGCCTTGCGCTATTGTCGTGGTGGGAGCGAGACGTAAATTAGTGCGTGGTCGGTTTTCATACGATGTACATCGGTAACCTTCGCACTCGCTGTAAATATTATATTATCATGTTATATTAAGTTATTTTTATATTGAATTTTAATATTTTAAGTGTTTGACAAGTGTATCAAATTTAAATGATACACAATTATTTTTAAATTCTGATGATGGGACAAGGGTCCCGAAACATGTAAATTTTATAAAGATGCTGTTTCTGAAAAGCCGCAGACGGTAAGTTCCAATATATTTGATTGAACAACACGTGGCTTGGTACTAAACATTTGGGATTTATTCCTTTTAAACATACAGAGTTCAAATGGCATGACGTTAAATTGGAATAAGCCACATGGGGTTGAGAAAGCGGTCTTTTCCTTCTCTTCTTGATGAAGACCCACTTGCCAATATCCACAAGAATCGATGTCTACAAAAATATCTGAAGTAGAAAAATCTGTTTGACTGTGGAAGAAGCTATGTCAACAAAAATATCTGCAGTAGAAAACTCAATGGCAAACATAAGAAAACAAATTAAAAGTGAAGTTGAACAGTGCATGAAGATTCAACCAAACCAAATTTCTGAACAGACTGTACCAGTGATAAAGACAGAAAAAGACGCAGAAAATAAGTTAATAGAGAAAGTCACTTTGCCTGCAGTAGGGACAGTTCATGTCAAAGCTCCAACCTTTGATGGAAGCAGTCACTGGGTTCAACGTACCTCCGCCAATTCGAAGCTGCTGCATGCGCAAATAATTGGACAGAGAAAAACAAGGCAGTTTCACTCGTTCCCTTATTAAAAGGACCCGCGGCAGAACTACTACAGAAAGTGCCACCTGACAGCCAGAACATCTATGCCGAGTTGATAAAAGTTCTAGAATTACGCTACGGTGATAAACACGTTCAGTTGAGAACAAGACGACAACGTTCCGGGGAGAGTCTTCAAGAGTTTGAAGCAAGTATCGACAGATTCATTAGACTGGCATATCCTGAAGCACCAGAAGACTTCCGAATAAGGTTTGCGGTGCAGACATTTATTGATGGCATCGGAGATTGTGAACTTCAGCAAGTGTTACGAATGCCAGGACAGCGAAATAGCTCAGAAGCTCTTGCTCACGCCCTAGAGTTTGAAGCTGCCAAGTCAGCGTCCCGCTACATTAATGGGTTTGTGCCATCACATTGCCATTACAATGGGTGCAGAAAAACAATGTTGTTGGACAAACAATTCAAAAGTTCATGAGAGTCGCAACGATTTGAAAAAGACAGAAGACCGAAATGTTACAACTGTGGAAAACGTGGTCATCTACAGGTAAACTGTTGGGAGAAGAAGATACCGAGAGAAGAGAGTGATCGCACCAATTGGAAAAGTAAAGCCCCAGAACAGCACACAGTTTTCACGCTACATAAGACCAGCGGAAACTTGATCATTAATGGATTTGCGGAAGGTAAACCAACATCATTTACAGTTGACACGGGCGCAACTGTGTCCAATGTGCGCCACATTGGACTTATTCAGCAACTGCCAGCCTCTAATTAGCTCTTGTACAATACAGACTGTGACTGGAAGCCCCGTCAAGGTGCTAGGAAAGGTAGACGTAGTGTACGCCTGGGTCTTCTCGAGTTTAGCCACCAAATGCTCGTTGCAGACATTGTCGATGAAGTGATTCTTGGCACGGACATTATGAATGCCTACGGATTCGTTGTGGACTTAAGAGACAATGTCCTGAAGGTTGGCCAAGAGAAGATAAAGCTTTGCATGGCTAAAATGACAGGGTCTACCAACCATTCGATTAAGCGAGTGGCATTAGTCGAAGAAAAAGTCAACAGGTCTGGGCAAGAGGAACCCTCCCTATTGCAAGCGGAAACGGAGGAAGAACTAGCAGAGGAAATACAAATAAGTGTAATGACAAAAGAAGTGATTGGAAAGCCAACTATGGGTGTCAAGACAAAACTCTTGCTTGTTCCTGAGCTGATAGAAGCGCCCGAGGGCAAAGTGGCTGAAAATGAGGTTACGAAAGAGGTTTTTGTCGAGAACTAAACAAACTTGGATCAACCAGTGGTGTTTAGGTCATCAGTACATGACGCAATGGGAGTGATTCCACCAAAACTAGTGGTTGAGCGGAAGACTCGCATTCCCGGGGAACATGATGTCGGATCACACGAGACTGAATTCGAAGAACGGGAGAATTATCTTTCGCAAGGACGTCCACCTAGATCGCCTGGTCGAGTATTACTTCAGAGACAGTTTGCCAGTTCGGGGCGAACAGGTTTAAGGAGGGGGCAGTGTTACGACATCACAGAACAATCTACATGTTTGTCGAATGTGCCAGAAGAATCTCGCTCTACTGTGTGTGGCGTACGTGCTTGTAGACGCATTTGCGAGAGTCTTCTCTATGCCTCCAGCCGTGCGGACTGTGTCAAGGCCGCAGTTAATTACGTAGTTCATACGGACGGTAAGACGCAATTAGGAATCGTCTAGATTTTCGGCGGCTATAAATACAATTACTGAGGGACGCTCAAGTCAGTATAGTGGCGATATATTTACAGAGTGGTTCTAGAGTTATTATCAGGCGAGATTACTGTGTACATTCAAGTTGTTATTAGTGAAGTGTTGCGTTTTATAATCGGGCAGTATAATTACAATTTATTGTAATACAATTGTGTTTAATTTTAGTGGACCTTTTATTTCGTGTGAACAATTTTTATTTGATTTGTTGTAGTAGACTGTGTTGTTAATTACGAACTGTTTTACTGTAAAAATTAAAGCTGGTGATTAGTGACTTAATTGGTGTCTTGTATTTTGTTGTTTTCCACTGTACCTACGACGATCAAGTAGACCATCGTAACAGTATGATCATACATTTAATTCTGTATACTTCATTGTTTAAGACATTTACTCAGACAGTTTTAATTTGTTTTCTAGTTTTAAACTGATTTCTTTAATTAAAACTATTTATTGTTTTACTGATTAATTTATTAACACTTTATTGGACTTTCTTACTGTTATATGCATGTCTGTGTTTGAATTTTACTGTAGTTTGGGTTTATTTGGATTACTACAGTTCAGACGATCAAGACTTTACTGAAAATAAATACCATCCACTTAGTTTTATAGATAAAGTGGTGTACATGCAAATTTATGAATTTATTTACATGGTTTTTGCAGAAGATTTAGATTTAAAGTTTTAGTAAAAGAATAAAACAGATTAGCATTCACTTACAATTTGGCAGAGTACACATTTTTTAATGAAACCTATAGTATAATGTGATAGATGCTTGAACGTGAATCCACTTAAGTCCATTATATAAACATCCCCAAGGCATGATTCTTCCATTAGACGAACATCAAAATTCATGATCGATCTTATAGTAAAATCGATAACAGACCACTTACTTATATCACTATCATGTAAGCCACAAATGCTAACTCTGTAGCCTTCATCTGTCAGCTCAGGTAGTGTGAATATGAACCTACAAAAAGTAAACAGATAGTGTAAATACCTAAGAATATAAAATTTCTGCAATACACACCTTCTATAATACATATAACATATTTCTATACATATAACATACATATACATAGTTTCTCTCTCTGTCTGTCTGTCTGTCTGTCTCTCTCTCTCTCTCTCTCTCTCTCTCTCTCTCTCTCTCTCTCTCTCTCTCACACACACACACACACACACACACACACACACACACACACACACACACACACACACACACACACACACACACACACACACACACACACACACACACACACACACACACACACACACACACACACACACACACACACACACACACACACACACACACACACACACACACACACACACACACACACACACACACACACACACACACACACACACAATAACATTTACTAGGCATTATCTATATGTATATTGTCAGCCATACAAAAACTCTGCTGCCTGAAAGTAGCAGCAGATAAATCTTTGAAGCACCTGGTGAGTGCTTATAACTAGGGCTTGATTTCAGGGGGAACAGGCCGGAACCTCTTAGATCCAAAAATAAATTACCAAAAAAAATATGAAAAGAAAAACTTAATTATTACAAAAATTTACTATTACTTTTTAAATCGTGCCCTTCATCAGCCCCACTATAAAACTAAACATTTGTCAAAATCAAACACCAGCTTAACTACTATCGTTCATTAACTACTACTACTACTACTACTACTTAATTAACTACTTAACTACTATTAGCTTAAATCATCTTTATCTTAACTACTATCATTCATTTTTTTGCAGAATCTCAATGTTGATCTGGGTTTTGCCAACAAAAAACTGAAAATAACAGCTTCTTTATTTGAAAGCAGAAAATCAGTACCAGGGTCCCATTAGTCTTATGACCCTGAAAACAGTACAAAACTTAACTTTTTTCGGAGTTCCGCTTCATAAAAAGGAAGGTAGGAAAACAATAATCCCGTAGACCCTGAAAAAGTTTATGAGCCATTAAAAATCTATTGAAAACAGACTGCTTAGTGAACAAAATCTCGAGCTAATATAAAATATAAGTATATTTGCGTCTGTACAACTTTTGAATTGATGCGTTCTGGCACCTATAATTTTAGAAATCAACCACTGCTTACAACCCTAGATAAGCATTACATTCTAGAGATGGGTTAAAAGCAGTTACAAACAGTTTACACTATATGAAACCTCACATTTAGTTACAGCTGACACTGTGAGTTACTCAAAGTTCACTTTGTTCTTTACATAATCAGTTCAAAATTATATCTATATTATTTACTATTCTATGACATTTCATTTCAACAACTGTAGTAAATACAAAAAATCATTTTTACAATTACAAAATTGTAAGCGCATAGAATTTAAAACACAGCTTGCACTGTTTAAACATTACTCTAAAACTACTATACAAATAAATATTTATATTTCCAAAAATTATTAACTCATCTTTGAATTATATTGTCTTTCTTTTTACATAGTTAATTGTCTTTACGTGAGTCTTTTTGTTTTTACAAATAGGTTTTGTTTCACCTTATTTGTCATGGTAATACTCAGCGTATCCTCTTCGGTCCTAGGTCTTTCAGATCCTCTCCGCAGTCCGTTGCCTCGTTCCGTACGCTGGACTCTATTCCATGTACTTGGCTGCTCCCTCGTATTCCGTCATAGCCTCAGGTTGCAGGTGCTCTCATGAAAGTGATGAGTAGTCGTGAGGAACCTCCGGCTGCTGCTGTGGTTGATAGAAAAAGAGTTGTTGTCGTTGGGGCAGAGCCTCCGGCTGCCACGGTAGTTGTACGAGAAAGAGAAATAAGTTAGCGTGTCTCGAGTATTTATACCCTAGGGCGCAAAAAATCATGTTTCGACAATATTCTGCAGGTCTCAGTCTGTCATTGGCGTCCCTTTCTAAACACGATTATTTTCACATTTATTTCGCTTGTCTTCGCAACATGCGAAGTCTTTTGCAAATTACCCAATATTCATCTTGTCAGTAATTTTTATGTGTTCACTGTGTATAAACCGTTTTTTCTAACTTAATTAATATAAGTTTTATTTATATTTATTTTCACTATAATCACACTTTTTATTACTTTCGCACTATTTTTTGTACACATGTGCGTCTTTATTTTATACACACTGTCGCGTATTTGGTTTTGTGATATTATGCACAGACTCTTTACAATTTAAATAATTAATGTAATTAATAGCATTCAATTAGGGGTGACACTTTACAGGAACCAACTGGTCTCAGACACACATGTAAAATACATGTGTACACACAGACACAGCTGCGTGGCGTGATTAACCTGTCCTAGCATGAAATTTGGTCATTCCATTTACAGTTCAGATTGAAAGATGAATTATTATTACTAACAATATGAATTATTTATTTAATTAAATTAATTATCTTAATTACTCGTGCAATGCACAGTACCCTATACATTTGTACTGTTGCAATATATAGTTATTACTATAATAACTATAATTACATAAAAGTATTATAATATCAGTGTAGATATTGAAGAATTTTAAAAATATTATCAACAGTATTTTTAGCGAATATTTAGAAAATGGCTGATGGAAGAAATCAACTAGGTGGCAGACAATATTTAAAATTGAAAAAAAGAAAATAAGCTAAAGTGGAAACTATTATAAGTAAAACCCGTAAAATTGATAGTTTTCAAATCATGTAGTGTTAGCGATGCGCAACCGCAAGCATGTGGAAGTTCTGATTTGAATTTTATTTAGTGATGTTGGTACCGCTAGTGTCAAATAATGCTACAAAAAAAAAAAAAAAAATGAAAGTGATCATCAAGAGATTTTAGTTGTGGGAAATCCAGATCAAATTGAGAAATGTAGAGCTGTTCATGTAATACCGAATTGTGGGTTGGTTCCAGAAACCAAGGCAAGCCTAATATTTAAGAAATCAAGACGTTCTAGTGATACCGATAATAATGTGAAGGTACTGTTCACAGTGTTTAGCCAACGAGGTCCGTTGTGAAGGAAACTTCATTTTTGAAAAATAAAGAGTCATTTCACATCAAAAATCATGATACAATATAATCAAATCAGGTAAGGAAGGTCTTATGTTCTGATCCAATTAATTGGCAAGTGAACAAGAGCACACGCGATTATGTAGCAAAGTTTGGATTTAAAAAACTTTGTATGTAGTGCGGACTTTAAAAAAACGAAGAGGGAATATAACGATAGCACAGTTAGATACTTTACCTCAAATATGTTTAGCGTAGGCTTGCTAGCGGTGAAACATTACCTTGAACCTGTCTAGTTCATTCTGGAATCAATGGTTTTTGTGGTGTCTTTTTACTGTTTTTAAGTGAAACAGCTCAAGGGACAAAGTTTTCCATGGGGGGGTTTAATGACTGGAAGAATGGTTTTTCTAAACTTAAAGAGCACAAAAATTCTATAAACATAAGAACATCCTTGCCATGAAAGAGAGCGTTTAGCAGGCCGCATAGGAAAAGATTTGGCAGAACAGTTGGAAGTGGAAACTAATTATTGGAAGAGTGTTCTTCATCGTTTTGTCATTGTAGTCGAAGCATTAGCATCACACGGCATGTCATTTCATAAGCATGAAGAAAAGTGTGGAAGTAGTCGCAATGACAACTATATGATGTTATTTGAAGCCATAGCATAGTTTGAATCATTTCTTGCTTCTCGTATAGCCAATTTTGGCCACCCCGAGAGTGGTAAAACTTCTTATTTATTACCAACAATTGCAGAAGAATTTTTAATTATCATAGCTAAGGCAGTTAGACAAAATTATTTTTGAAATTAAAAAAGCTAAGTATCTTTCACTAATTGTTGATACTACACCTGATCTTTCACATATACTATACTATGACCAAGTGGCTATACTTATAAGATATATTAAAGAAGATGGTTCACCTGTTGATAGGTTTCTGACATTTCTTCGCAATACAGGCCACAAAGCAGTAGAAATGTTTGATGTTCTTTGTAAAGTCCTTAACTCTCATGACTTGGACATTAAAAATTGTTGGGGACAGTTGTATGACAATGCGAGTAATATGTCTGGAGTACATTCAGGTCTCCAAACCCTAATCAAAGAACTGAATATTGATGCTGAGTTTGTTCCTTATTCTGTCACTCACTCACTGAATGTTGTAATGTGGGCTGTAATTTTTTTTTTTTTTGCGAGAATTGTACAACATTTTCAGTTTGTCTACCAGAAGGTGGGAATTGTACTTCAAAAACCAGTGTCTGGTGTCTGTCATGGATGAACCAGTAGTTTAACATCAACATTCTATACTGAAGAACCTCAGCTGTACACAATGATCTGCACAAGATGACATTTGCCAAGCACTGCAAAATAACTGGCAAAATATTCTTCATACTTTGCAATCGACGAACAAGATATGACGCAGAAACCTGTCACTCGCGTCGAGGCAAGGGGACTGTAATTACAAAAAATGCTTAGAAACCCCCTTCATGGTAGAATTATGGGATTTCATACTTCAACGACTCAACTACACAAATAAGAAATTGCAAATATTGACATTGACCTGAGATCTGTGGTACAGTTGTAAGACTCACTGAGCAGACTCCTCGACTCAACACATAATCACTACAATTACTTTGAACAAAAGGCTCAGTAACTATTAAAAATAATGGCATACAAAAAGGACAAGCGTCAGGTCAAGAGAAAAAAGCACGACGATGAACCACGTGCAAGGGGTAATGTTGAAGGAGAAGTGGTTTTTAGTCCTCGAGAAAACCTAAGAATAAGTGCGTTCATCATTATTACCAACAATCAAAGTCTGAACTGGAAAAACGCAGGAATGTGCATGTTGAAATATACAAAATGTTAAAAGTTGTAAGTGAAATTGATGAATTAAATTGACAACTTGAGGAAAGCAGGAGAGCACCTCATAAAAAAGAATTTAAATGTTACCTACAAACAGTCATGTTAGTTTCCTCTGACCCCGAGAAAGACAGGAAGATGATGAAAAGGAAAAGGTCAACAGATTCAACCTGCTCATCTCCTATGCCAATTGAGCTTCGCCCTGCTGAGGAGGGAAATAAGATGTCTACACCTGTGAAGCTCTGCTGCCTAATTCGAAATGATGGGCTCTAGTCTATCTATCCCAACATGGAAATTGCTCTCCGGATGTTTGTATGTACAGCGGCCTAAAACTGCTCAGGTGAGTGAGCATTCTCATGGCTCAGAAGAGTAAAGAATTATCTGCACACGAACATGGGAGAAAATCATTTGAATTCATTGGCTATATTGTCCAATGAAGGAGAGACATTAAAGAAGATGGACCTGACAGATATTAATAATTTTGCCTATCAAACATCATGAAATAAAGTTCAAAAATTATTTCAAAGACTGTTATTACAACTCTCTTTATCTTTTTAATTTTGTACTAACTTGGATAAAAATTGTATTAAATTGGTATTTTTAACTTCAGTTAAAATGTTTTAGAATAAACACGGCTACAGTAATTTAATGTCTTATTGTACTCTTCCTTGTACGCTATGTAAATTGTTCTATAGAAATGTATTAAGAAAAATTGGGAAGAAAATATTACATAAAAACAAATTTTAGGGTAACTGAAAATGTGAAGGATTGAATTAAACCCGTAAAAACACCCCCCCCCCAACAGAGATTTGAGGGAGGGGTGCTTTTCTTGAAAATTTATACTGCCCACGGGCTCTGGCTCAGAATACTCAGCTCCTGGATATAAGGTGAGAAAAGACTGTATTACAGTTCTTGTTTGTTCCAGTGCTAGTGGGAACCATAAAATGCTACTAGCTGTCATCAGCAAGGCAAAAAAAAAACACGAGCTTTTAAAAATATCATTTGTAATTTACTGCCTGTGAAATATTGTGCCCAAAATAACATATGAATGAACAAAGAAATTTTCCACAAATTTTCCAGAAAGTGGAATTTTGTCCTCAGTACTGTTTTCCTTAAAGAAAAAAATATGCTAGAAAAGGCTGTACTGAATAATGCTCCTGCCCACCCACTTGATGATTTAGAAGAATGTTCATCTGATTCAAACAGCATCCAACATACGTTTCTTCCTGATAACACAAGAAGCTTACTACAACCAAAGGACCAAGGCATCATTGAGTGTTTTAAGAGGCAGTACAGAAAGTGCTTTTCACAAATTTTGGCACTTTGTGAAAACGATGTGGACACTGAACAATTTTAGAAGGACAACACTATAAAGGACGCAATATATAATACAACTGATGCCTGGCAAAGTATTCCAGAAACCACTCTAAAATCTGCCTGGAATAAGTTATGGCCATCTGAATTACAACCAGTGTCTACAGAACCAGAAGGTCTTAACCCCACATTGGAGTTGTTACATATCTGCCAATCCCTTCCAGCATTTAGCAGTTTGAATGAAGACAAAGTCAAAGATTGGCGTGAAATAGACTTAACAGATGTAGGCTATGAAATTATTAGTTATGATAAAATTGTTGCATACATATCCACAAAACCTACAGAAGCTAATGATGAAGAAGATGACCATCCTATAAAACCAACAATCTCTCATAAGGAGGCCATTCAATCACTGACTACAGCAATCAAGGCCAAGATGAAGCAGAACTGCATAAAATAATTTCACTGCACCAATATACACAATTTGGGTCTCAAAAAGTATGATCGACAGAAAAAAGAGAAGAAAAATACAGATTTTTTCACAATCATTAAAGAAATTAATTTTTGCAATTACAGTGCCTAAGTTGTTTGAGCTTGAAAATTTCCAACAATAAATATGTTCAAGCATAACGTTAGTACTCTACATTGCTAGTGTTGTAATAAAACATTTTATATTGTCTTTAACGGGTTTGTTTCTTACTCCCTCACTAATTCGTCTATTTCACTTATTCGTCACCCCTTTGGTCCCGTGAGGTTCTACTGTATACAGTAGAGCATCGATTATCCGAACCTCTCGGGACGAGGACCCATTCAGATAATCGATATTTCGGATAATAGATCATAAATTGAAAACATTATTTCTCTTTACAAAAACAAAGGTTTTTATTACAAAAGCATTTCTAACATATACTGTTATATAAGTACAGCAACCTGTACACTGTACTGTAATGTATTACTTATTCTAAAAATCACTGAATTAAAACTGAGTGTAATGAATAAAAACCAAAAGTTAATTTAAACAAAATCAGAATTTAATGACAAACACTGTACTATAAAATTAATTAAACATTTAAAAACAAAACAAAACATACGGTACCATGGATTTACACTTTTTTGAAGACTTGTTCTATCACTATCTGCTTCAAACCGATACCATGTTTTCTCGCTGCTAAAGATTGAAGTCATTTCAGATTCATACAATGAATACAGTCTATCTCACCTTCTGTTTCAGCCCACTTCAGAACAGTCTCAAGTGCGTCAAAAACTTTTAAAAGCTTTTGCTACCGTTGGTGGTTTTGTATTAGTAGCATTATCCCCGTCTTCATTTGAATCTGTCTCGTTTTCATTATGTTCACTTAATGACTCGATTATCTCTTCAATGGTTAATAACTGAAAACCGATATCGGCTTCATCCACCTTTAGCCAATCATTAACTTCTTCTTAGTACAGTTTTTCAACTGAGGAATATTCTGTACCATTTGACGCATGCTTTAAATATCTGTGTCTTGATGTTCATTATTAGATTTATGTTCCTCATTTAACATTTGATTTAGAAATTTTCCCCAAGTTCGTTTCAGAGTTTCAGTTTTTATGCTATCCCAGGCATCTGCAATCATATACGCACTTTCCTTTAACTTAAATTCTTTTATTAACTGTTTGACTCCTTCTTCATTTTTATCTGTTTTTACATATAGGTACCGGTGAAAAGATTTGTGGTAAGGCCGTGTTGACCAATAGCAATAATATGGGACCACTAATTGTATTTTCTGCTTTTCTTTTTTTTACTGTAGGGACAAACATATAAATAAACCATTTAGTAAAATTTTCAATGTTCATACAAGTGTTTTATTGTTGTAAGTAATTAACTGGTAAATTATTCATATTAACGTCTTTGAAACACCTAGGTTTCTTAGATTTCCCTATAACAGTCAATTTTAATCTGTGGGAACCACTTGCATTTGCCCACGTCATAATTGTAACGCATTCTTTATTAACTTTGAACCCAGAAGCAGATTTTTCGTTTCTTAACACTAACGTCTTGTTTGGAAGAGCTTTCCAGTTAAGCACAGTGTCATCATCATTGTAGATATTTTCAGTGTTATACCCTATTTCTTCTATAATAAACAAAAATTGTTTCTTAAAATTATCAGCACTTTCAAAATTAGCAGAAAGTTTTTCGCCTGAAATATCTAGCTGTCGTATACCATGTCTCAATTTGAATTTTTGCAACCAGCCTGTCGTAGCTTTATAGTGTGGAACTTACTTATACTGTCGTAGCTTTAACGTAACTCAACTTACTAATGCTTGCAAACTGAACAAGAGCCGGTGTGGTAGACTGATGTTGAATGATGTCATTGGTTACTCGGACATTCAGTGACTGAGACTTTCGTTGACACAGTTTGTTTATCAAATGTAAATGTGTTTATCGAAGTTCATCATCATCATTATCATCATCATCAAGGTTTAAACCAAGAATGGTTTGTTCCGGTCTCCCACACTTCCCACTTCCTCGGACGTCCCACACCTCTCTGTCCCCTCGGCTTATAGTTCTGTAATTGTTTGGGGATGCGGCAGTCATCCATTTGGTAAAGAAGTTCCCACCAATTCAGCTGATATTGGGCGATCCTGTCGAGTATATTCATAATATTCAGTTCCTGCCGTATATCTGTGTTTCTTCTATGATCATGGAGAGTATACCCTGCCACATGCCTGAGAAATCTCATTTCAGCCGCTTGGATGTGACTGGCCTGGCCTTTCGTTAAAGTCCAATTCTTAGACCCATAAAGAAGTGTGGGAAGACCCATCACCTTGTAGAATTTAGGCATGTTCCTTTACATGCTGACTTCAGGGTTTGCCTGATGGTCACGCATATAAGGTTGAAATTATGCACCACGTCGTTGCTTGCATTATAAAACACACTGTACCCCAGGTATTCAAAACTGCTAATCTGTTCCAAGACAGTACCATCTATAACAATTTTTGCCCGTATGGGATCAGTTCTACAAAAACCCATCACCTTGGTTTTAATTACAGATATCTGCAATCCAGTCTTTGCAGATTCCATTTAACAAATGTATACCCATCTGCAATCTGTTTTCAGAATCTGACAGAATAGCCTGATCGTCTGCAAACAACAAAGTGTCAATTGTAGAGTGACCAATCATAAAATGGTCTGGAAGACACATCTGCCAGTTTTGTATGACATCGTCAATATATAAATTTAAAAGGGAAGGTGATAATGGACACCCTTGTTATTCACACTTGATCAGGCCAACTTTACGAGCTGTTCTCGGTCTCCCTGCTTCTATTAGATTTTATTCTCCATATACAGACTCTGTATTGCTCTAATTAGATGTTGTCGGATCCCTTTCCTTCCCATTACTGCCCATATCTCCGATTCACTCTGTCAAAAGCCTTCTCGAAGTTGATGAAAGCTATGTACGTGGGCAGCTGATACTCTCTACGCTTTTCAATGAGCTGGGCTACTGAAAATTGTAAATATACAATCTAAACATGATCTGCCCTTCCTGAAACCATTCTGGCCCTCTGAAAGTATGGTCTCCATTATCGCATTCAGCCGTGTTCATAATATAGATGCATATAATTTATATGAAGTATTAAGAAGGCTGACTCCTTTGTAGTTCCTGCAGTCGTTATGATCACCTTTTTTGAATATGGAAATTAACTCCAGCATAGATTAATGAACTGCAGCAAACGATCATGCAGCAAGGCTGGTGCACACTTTATAAGCTCCACGTTCAGCCCATCAGTACCTGGTGCTTTTCTATTCTTACAGCGGTGTAGAGCAGCTAACAATTCATCCATTGTTATTAGGTCCACACAATCACTAATATCAGCAAAGGTTGTTTCTTCCAATTGATCCTGGGTCCATAGTTGCTCATAGTATTCAAGCCATTGTTGTTCTGAGATATTACTGACCTTCAGGTTATCCCTTTCCATTCGATTTAAATGCCTTAATATGTTGTAAGCCTTGTCCTGCCTGCCATGTACATCATGTTCTATATCACTTACATATTTATCCCATGAACTTCTTGTGATTTTCCTGACTTCTCTTCTGGCAATGGCACAGCAGCGCTTATATTCACACCTTGTCTGAGCAGTGTTTAAGGTTAGGTGTTTCAGGTATGCCTGCTTTTTAGCATCTATTATTTGTCTAATATCGTCATCCCATACCTGCAGGCCTCAGTTTCCATACCTTTTACATCTTGTCCCCAATGCTTCAAATGCTGCTTATGATATGACATCTCTGATGTTACCCCATTCTTGATTTATATTGCTACTGATGGGTTTTTGTTGTGCAAATTGACTCAACTGGGTCTGATACAGGTATCTTATACTTTCATCTTGGAGCAAGTGTACTTTAAAAGTTTGTTTGGAGCACTGGCGCTCTGTAGATCGAACCTTTCTCCACCTACCTGGAATACTAATTTTTGATATGAGCAGAAAATGGTCAGACTCAACATCACATCCTCTAAAAACCATAGTATCCTCCACTAAATTTCCTAGTTTCCCATTAACTAAAAGATTATTGAACGAGATCCTCTTGCTTGCCAAGTATATTTATGTATCTCTTTATGCGGGAAAAATGTGTTGGTTATCCTAAAATTCTTGAATGTGGCAAAATCAATGAGGCATCGTCCATTTCCATTTTCCATTCTTTCGCCGTGACATCCCATGATATTTCTATAGGGGAGTTTCCAACATGTGCATTGAAATCACCTGCTATTATCACATAATCATTCATGCGTATATTATTGACAACTTTCTATAAGATCCTGTAAAATTCTTCTGAGTCTTTTCTGCGACCATTTTCTGGGCTATATACAGCTACCCCTGTATGTTGTATACCCCTTTATAGTTTTGTACCGTACTGTTAATATACACTCGTTTACAAACTGGTAACAATGAAATCTGTTTTTCAACCGCTTCTTAATCTTTACTGCTACTTCTGCAACTGCATGGTTCCCAGCAGCTACACCACATTAATATGTAGTCCGCCAATTCAGTCAAACCTTTACACTTCTTCTTAGTCTCAGGAATGATGGCAATATCTACATCAATTAAATTAAGTTCCCGTTGAAGTTCCATTTCCTTATGTGCAAGTCCTCTTACAAGTCCTCTTACATTCCATACACCAATTTTAAATTGTTCCGCAATACCAAGTCGTTTTTTCCTTTTATTCACAGCTGTGGTCAGCAACTTTTGATCCGTCTGGCTATTGAGGCAATTTAGTAGTGAATATGTCCCCTGGATATGTTACTAGCATATCGCAGGGTAAGACGTATGGTAGGGCTGCCACCTTCAGGCTTAATGTCTAGCCCTATTTTCTGACTGGGTGTTCTCCCATAAACTGGCTGTTTATCTAAGTTTGTTGATGTAAGTGTGTTTATCGATTGTAAGGCTGAATAGCTACAGTGTTTATTTATTACTGTACAGTACTGTAATAATTTATAGTATACAATTTTTTATGTTCAATAAATATCCAATACCTACTCCACTTAAGCCAGATTAATGAGTGTTTACTACATATGCACATGTTACAAGCACATTTATGTTGTATTACAGTAGTGGGTTATTACATATACTACATTGTAAGTACACCTATTAATCAATTTAAGTGCAGTGGTTACTTAAAATAGGCATACTGGCATAAATGATCATTTTTTGGCTGTAAAATCATCATGACGATATGACTAAACCTAACACCTGGGTGAGAAGCTGGCTCAGATAGATGGCCTCATCAGAGGCTTTCAGTCCCCAACATAGATAACTATCTACTTCTTTGGTATAACACAAAGCCAGGAGAGAAATAAAAATTATCCTCAACAGTAATCAAGAAAAGGGACTTTGATGACTTGGCCTTGATTCACTATAACATGAATATTATTTTGAATTTACTTATAAGGTGGCTCCATTAATTTTATATATAGATTTGTCAACAAAGAACTTCAGTACAAATTGTGTTTATGTATGTGAAACCAATTAGTTAATACTGACTGCTGAAACAATTTCACAGTCATATATTTCCAGATTCTTTGCCCCAAAAATATTTTAAAATTTTATAAAATTACTACTATGACTACAATAATATTATCTAAGTACATAATATGTAAAGTATTTTAAAGAATCTGTAATTCTAATTCTTTATATAATTTACAATATTTGTACACAGTATAATAAATAACGTACACAGTATTAAATGACTGAACAAGACCTGGTCGGCAAGGATCCCTGTCGCTGAAAAATTCTGGAATTGTTAATCGTACGGTATAGTATTTCTCTAAAACTTGTTTTGTCCTTTCTTCATCATATTTGCAGCCATATAAAAAACGTTCTATCCAAACATTTTCTATAAAAAACAAATAACAGTTTAATTAACAGTTAAATAAAATGCATCACAAATTTTGCCAAATGTTTACTGACACAACAGATACATTGTTTTAACAGTGACTGTTAAATTTTAGATTCAGGTTTTGTTTGATAATCTGCTGTTATTTATAAACAATAAATTATAAGGCACTGTCTGTCAATATTTGAGAAGTATGCACTGACTGCAGGGGGCATCATCAGACGGCTGCGTTTTACAGGTGAATTATCCTCACAATTACAGAATTGTTTCATACATGCACACATACATAAAATAACATAAATATAAAGCTATAAGGATAATATGTAAATGGGCCACTGAAATATATCGTATTTGCGTTAATAAGATATATTTGAATTTTTTATGTGTACGTTTTGGATAAAAGTATTATAAATTAAACTTTTATTTTGGTGTTTATAAAATACATGGTTAAAATTTTAATGTTTCATGCTTTCTGTTTAAGATGTCAGTGTTCCATGTTTTCTTTTGTTTTGAATAGTCCTCTTGACTGAATAATCATCTTCCTTCCACAAAACATATGCAGTAGGAGAGACATGGCAAAGATGACCAGAATGAACCTACAGCCTAACCCATGATGGGTAAAAAAAAGACAGAGGCTGTAACTTGCATTTGCAGGATACTAGTGTCACTGCTTAATTACAACAAAATGGTCTTGTTTGAGAAATTAATACTTACATAAACTGGGAAAACTTACTTTTCACACAAGTGGCCACTGTTATAATTTAAGTTTGTGGTTTTCTAGTATTCAACTGTGTAACTTGTGTTTCAACAAATAAACTTAGTCATTATATTAAGTTTCAAGAAAAAACTTGAAATGGGTTTGAAACACCATGAGGAAGAAATATATTATGTCAACCTAGTTAAAATTATTTGTTCTACTTTATATTCAAATCACTATTTTACATCACATCTTATACACTAAACTACACAATATCTTATTCTTGGATTTTGTTGTCCATGACGTGTCCGATGTTATCACTAACTATAACAAATAATACTGACACCAAACACAATTAATTTGTGTTCCACGTCAGTATTATTTTATATAGTTAACAATATCTTAGTTCGCATTCGTAAGAAAAAACTAGTGCTATTATTTTAGTCACCACTAATTTCACAACCTTGGTACTCTAGATCAAAAGACCATTTATAACTTTAAGCATAGGAAAGTACCAGTGTAACTATAAATATACTGAGTATTTACAGAACAAATAGGGAAATTATATGATTAACTATCTTATTATCAAAATGTAGATAAGACAATTCAATTAATCTGCAGACACCTTATTTTGGAGCAAAACACATTAGTGTGAAACTATTACAGAGGGTGGGAAGGATTAAACTTCAAGCTAAAAACATATTGGTTACATTTACAATTATATTATTATAATTAGATTGTTACATGCTACCCTGTTTACTGTACAGTTAACGTGTACTGGGCTGTGCAAATTTGGTGGAGATGAAGAGGGGAGTGGCTTCAAAATCAGAGATCAAATGTACAATTTTACTGAAATAATTGAACAAAAAATTATACTATCATATTAGAATTTAATAACCTAGGATTAGTTAAATTTTAATTAAAATACTTGGTATAATTTTTTTTAATATACTTCGTTTTCACTGAAAATACAAAAGTGTGCATACTAAAATTATCATACATTCAAAATGCCACATTTCAATTTTTAAAAAGAGGCATCCAATTCAGGCATTGGCCCAAGTGGAAATGTTTCTTTGGAAGATAACGATAACGATAACGATTTGCAAGATAATGTTTCTTTGACTCTATATAGTAATTACAGCTGAAATAAAATATTTCGTAAAACTAATATGTTATTAAAAATAAGCCACAGAAATTATCATTTTATTTCTAAAACACTATGCATGAAAAAATAAAAATAGATAAATAATGTTTTCATCCTTTAATTAATATGTGAACGTAATTTTATGATCAAACATTCAACTTTAGTAAACACATTACCTATGTTATGTGGCAGATGTGGTTGTAATGTTAGCCATGAAGATATGTTATTAACTTGTTCTTCAGTACGATTCGGATCCTGATACAATTCATCTTGCATGCGCTCCAGCTGAGACAAAGTTGGTGGCAACAGTGTCATTTCAGCTGCTGAATACATAAGACAATATGTTAATACTTTATAAGTATATTTTTTATCAATCATGTTGATACAACTGGTATTTTCTATTCAGTGAATATTTATGATTCAGCTGTTTTCAAATGATACTACAGTAGCTAATAAGCAGAGAAACAGATAAGAAAACCAGGTTCTGCCCATTCTTTGATTATTCTGTTCTGCATATGTCATATAAACTATACATTGGATGGCCACTACATTCAGTTACATCACAACTCAAGTACATTTGTAACTGAAGGTCAGAGTATAATATTAGACCCGCTTCTTAAACTTGATGGGTTTTTACCATACATAATATTTTATCAAATTCTACTTAGTAGTTTTCAAATATACAAACATAAAAATATTTTGTGTTCATTTTACAGGTGTATCTTTCATGCACGTAATGTGTTTCATCAAAGGAGAAGAGGAGAGGTCAAGGATATCTGACAGAAGAATGAAAAAAGGATATACCAACTGAAGAAGACAGGCGACGGAGTACATAGAAGATCTGAATAAGCGATTGAGGAGAAATTGGAGAGAACATTGAAAGGATACTAAAGATATAGTGAACAAGGTGGTATGAACATGTAAGAACATGAAAAAACTTTTGAAAAGATTACAAATTGTGACTACAAGGCAGGGGTGCCCACAGTATGGTGCACTGGAATTTTTTGGGGGGATTTTTTTTATACCCCTTACAAGTGTCGTAAATCAAATAAGTCAGTGAAGAAAAATAATGAAATTACAAAATTAAGTTAGATTATCTTGATAAGGCCTAATGTACTACTAATTACGTTAGGCCACGTTTGACTAGGTTTTTATATTTCTCATAATTTAGTTATTGATTAGGCATACTAGAAAACCTTTTGGTATTGATAAAAAGAATGAAATTAGTTTTTTGATTCCAATAATTGCTTAAATTGCTTTAGTTTTTCAAAAATGTTTGGATAAAACTGCAAGATCCACCATTAACTGGAGGTTATTCCATATTCCATACCCCCATATTATGATCCCCCCTACCTGCAAAATTAAATTTTGGGGGAATTGCCTTTGGGGGGGATGAGCACCTCTACTACAAGGAAAGGGCACAGAGAAAGGTCAAAGATGAGACGAACATATCAGGTCATAGAGAACATCAGGAAGATAGGTGTGAAAGGGTTAAAGGAAAAAATGAGGCATAGGAATGGGTGGAGGAGGGTGGTGATAGAGGCCAAGAGGAACAAACAGCTATAACAAATGAGATGAAATGACTTATCATTACCTCTGAGGCTAACGAGTCAGAAGAGTTCATAACAGGTGGCTTAATTCTACAAGGGATGTAAAGCCTGATGAAGGTGGTGATGATCTTTCACGACACACACACACACACACACGCGCGCGCGCGCGCGCGTAAAATATACATTTATATATTCACAGTGGTTGGATTTTGATTGTATGTAATGGTCAGGTGTATTGGTATCTCAGATTTGTAAGCCTGAGAACAAATGAACTCATGTGGATACAGGTTGTGCAATCTTCCACACACTGAGCTGAAGGACAGCAACTCTTAATGGACTAAACTATACTGTTTTGTGTGTGTTTGTATTAAATGAATTAGCTATATGAAGACTGTGGCCCACAGATAACTGAAGTAAACAAAAAAAACTTCAACAGATGAGCTAAAAAAGATCCATATACATTGATATTCCATTACAGATACAACTATCAATACACATGCTACAGTACTCTGCCCCCTTATATCTCACTCTCCCTCCATCCTCTTTATCTCTTCACACACACACACACACACACACACACACACACACACACACACACACACACACACACACACACACACACACACACACACACACACACACACACACACACACACACACACACACACACACACACACACACACACACACACACACACACACACACACACACACACACACACACACACACACACACACACACACACACACACACACACACACACACACACACACACACACACACACACACACTTGACTAAATGAAGTGCATGAATGAATTCACTTGAACTATTTTATATCACCCTCAAAAACTAAACAAAGTAAAGACTTACATTTTGATATCAGTAATTTCTTTCTTTCTGTATTTAACTGTTAATTTATTCTAAATATAATTGCAGTTCATAATTTGTATAAAGATATTTGTAAGCAGCCTTCAGTATATGGTGAGTAGCCATGGCATAACTAGGAGGTGCTCCTGGGGGACAGGGAAGAGATTAGCTTCTGGAGGGGAAATGAAATTAGCTTGTAAGTTAGACCCCATTTTTCTTAGGGCAAATGAGAAATTCGGAATTCTTGTCATATAATTTTATAAATACATTTTATAAATTCTTTGTGTGTTAAAGGTTTTTGTAAGGGTTGACAAAATATGGAAAAGGGTTGATTTCAAAATGTTCTATCAGGATTACTTGTTATTCAAGTTAAAGGTAATACATCTCATGTCATTAGGAATCAGTTTAGTTCTACTTTTGTATTCTTAATAAATCTTTTGAAAATTAGTCTTTCCCAAGAAATTAACAAAAAAAAAAAAAAAACAGTCTTTCAGCCCTTTGCACTTTAATTAAGGATGTTTTTTCAAGAAGCAACTTACAATTTTTGTTGAAGTACGTTATTTTAAATATTAAATCCATCAATAAAATCTTCTCATTGTGTTGAATTGAAGTCAAGAAATTGCTAGTTTAGCTATGTAAAGTTGATTGTTAAAACCATAGAGATATTATACTGGAGGAGTCATGACATAGACAACCCTGTATGGAAAAGTGTGTCTAGACAAAAAGAAAGGTAGAATGATATATTAATAGCCTCTGCCTCCATTTTCTGGTGCATATGTAAATGTTTTTTTTTTGCTTGAAATATGTACATTATTTACCAAATGCTGAGTGATGTCATTATTAAGAAAACTTCAACTTTTTATATTAATTTACAAACATTGTAATTCCTTTTATTTTGACAATTATTTATACGCATTATAAAGTTGCACACGCAACTGGCTTAAAAACAGTCCTATGTTAGGTGATTAAGGGGTTTTGCTGAAATTTTTAATAGCTCTGGGAGGGGTTTATCCCCCTGTTTCATCCCCCTTATAGTTATGCCACTGCTGGGTAGTAATATCTCTCAATTATCCAAAATATGTGTGAAACCTAATCATGTGAATAAGTTGTGTTTTTTTATCACCTCCTTTCTTTGTGTGTTGTTTATAAAAAACTCATGTGTCTATATTTAACATCATTAAACATATTTTTTGGAATATATACATTTTCTTTGCAATAACATATTCTTCTGTTTCTTCCTTTATTTTTTACTTTATGTTTCACATTATTATAAAGTTAATATCTTGAGAAGAATCTTTCTAATTGAGAAAAACATATGCACATATGTACAAACATTGCAAAGAAATCTAATACTTGTGCATACCACATACACATGTACTTCTATGCTAACCCTATTTATATCTGGATTTGTCAGACAACAAATGTGGCCACACACACACACACGCGCGCACACACAGATTGGAACTGATGGTGTGATGATGAATGAGGAAAATAAGAGAAATTGTGGAATGTAGATAAGCAGGTAAAGGGAATACTGCTAGCACCAGGGAGAGACATCAGCAGAGAAGCAACTCTGCTACAGCAGTGATATAAAATAACACCAGTAAAATAAGATATGCAATAACATGTGCTGCTGATACTAATGATTTACAATCAGTGATAGGATAAGCTTAGTAGGTTCAATATAGAGGGACAATAAGGAGAAGTAAAATCAAGCCAGAAGAAAACATCTGATGGTGAATAAAGGAATTTGAAAAATCAAGAAAGGTTCATACCATGATGGACTAAGAGAATATAATAACAGGAAACTAAGGTAGTTTGGACATGTACAACGAAGAGCACTGCAAGGAGACCACAGAGGGACAGAGTGAGAGGAAAACTGTAACCAATTGGGAAGACCAGGTGCAGACTGATGATGGAAGAATTAGAAGTACATAACAGGAGAGCAGTGAGAAGTGAAATGTTGAGGTGCAGACACGAAAGATACATAAACACTTATGGTTATGTAACAATATACAAAATCTTGATTAATCATGAAAATAGAATCACAGGAGCTCCATAAAAATAGTGTTCAACATTTATGTGAATGTACAGCCTAGTACAGTATACACCAAAACAAACTGTATTATAGATGTTGACTACGATTCAGTTTTAAAGATGTTTGCCGGAGACTTCACTTTGGATATTGTAACATCTGGTTGAGGAGCCATCCTTGATTCACATTTGTTGTTACAGTAACAGGGTGGCCAGTGTAGCATTTGCACTATGTGAGAATGTTGTCCATACAATAAAATATTTTAATGACTGCTCACATAACCATGTTACTGGGTAGTGGTTTCTGGACCACTCATTAAATTCATTTGCAAACTGTAAGAAACTTGGTCCATTTGAATGTCCAACTACATACAGGCGAAAATAATGTTCAGTGATAAAGAGAGACTTTCTGATGCGTTGTTAAAACCATTTTAACCTCTATCAAGCTTAAACTAGAATAAACATATTTTCATGTTTCCATGACAATGATCGATGAAGTGATCATGAGGTGCGCATATGAGTCATAGGTTTGTGACTTTCAGTACTGTTTGTTTTGGCATATAATAATAATAATAATAATAATAATAATAATAATAAGAAGAAGAAGAAGAAGAAGAAGAAGAAGAAGAAGAAGAAGAAGAACAACAACAACAACAACAACGACAACAACAACAACAACAACAATAATAATAATAAAATGCTAAGTGTAGATTATTATAGAATAAATCTGAGACTACTTTCCATCTTATAAGTGGGTTTTCTATCTCTGCTTCCTCAGAATACATAAAATGTCACAATGTAGTTGCTAAGATAATAGACTGGAATATATGTAGATGGTATAATATAGAAGCTGTGAATATAAACCCTTTTAGATCTCATAACAATTCCATGGAATATGCAATTGCAAAAAGGCAGACCTATAGCCTATAACAATAAACCAGATATAGTTATAAGAGATCAGTAGAATAAAGCTTGTCTGCTAACAAATATAACTACATCATTTGATTATAACATCATACAGAAGGAGACAGAAAAATTAAGGAAATATAATGATCTTTTAATAGAAATTCATAAGATAAAAATGTGAAGTTACCATAGTCATAGGCAACAGGAGTAGTTTGTAATATTATGACACATTTAAGTAACTTACCTGGTGTACACTTATTTCAGATCATTCATATTTCAGAAGACACCTACCTTAAAGACAGGTCACATAGAAAGTATGCACATAATTGAATTGGAGGAAGAATAGAACCTTAGGTTTCAGGCTGAAACTTGGTCAAATTTGGTCACTGGCACCCATTACCAACAACAACTGGGATAGGTGAATATTTCCAGCCATTGATCTGATGAAGCTATGAAGTGAGATGAACAACAACAACAACAACAACAACAACAACAACAATAATAATAATATACACTATAGGCACATGAGTATGCCCCCACCTGCATGCACGCATGTGTGTGTGTGTGTGTGTGTGTGTAAGACAATATATTTCTGTGTGTTGCATAAACCATTGCACACTACAGAAGAATTTAGCTATCGAGTAATAAATAAACCCCTTTTTAAAACAAGATTATATTTTTATTCAAACTACATTATTTAATACTGTAATTCAACACTTCGAAATACTGTCATCTTCAGATATAGAAACAAAATTTATATTTCACAGGCTTGGTAAAAAAACAGCTATTGATAAGAAAACATGTAAATTGTTTTGTATGTATAATTTATTGTTATTGTGTGTGTGTTTTAATCAAATTAACACTTTTGAAAACATAACCATTTTTTGTGATCATCTGATTTGTCCATTAATTAATATATTATTCATTTTGTGTTTATATATTTCTAAATTTTTCCAAAGGTCCAATTTTTGCCCTTTGGATATTTATTTTAATTTATTTTAATACAGTTACGTATATAATTTTCATTGAAATATAATAATTTATTATTATTAACAATTGTAGTAGTAGTAGTAGTGGTGGTTGTACCGTATATTATTTATTTTAATAGTATTTTCATATTATATTTAAATACTATTTAAATATATTATTATTAATAAAATAATTGAATTATTATACTGTAATGAAAATAACTAATGTTTTTATACAGCACAATGGCTCTGGGACACTGGTGTGTGTGTTTGTAGGGGAGGGGGGGCTTGCGGTAAATTTCACATTTTATGCAGAGAATAGCAAATATTGCGGTGGTTTATTTAGTGTAATTTTAAATAATTACTTATTATTACTTGAAGAATATTGTACTTAATGTATTCTTTAATTGTATTTTTCAACATATGTTAGTTTTCACAACATATTTTTATTATTAATTGTTGTTTGCATCGAAACATTCAGATCAAGTACTTTTTTGTATCGTATTCTCCTTATCGATTGTATTGTGTTATGAAAAGTTCCGTTTTTATATTTAAGCTGGGTGTTTTCATTATGGCAAAACAAATTAAAATAATGTTTTAATTTATGTTTATCGTAAACAGTTCTTTGGTGTGTGTTAATTTCGAAAGGTACTTAATAATAAGTTAGAATGTTCGAACGACGGAAAGATTTCGGCAAATTCACAGGTTAATTAAAATTTAAGATAAAAATACTACAGATCTCTTTACATATTTCCTGTTGTCACAAGGTCAGATTGTTGATACCGATTTCCTTGTTATTGCGCACGAAGGACGACCGGCCACTGTAATGGAAACGTGTTATTTTTATAATTTTGTATATAATAGCACGGTTGTATAGATGTCACTAGAAGCCCCATCTGCCACTAACTAAGTGGACTTCGCGACTAAACTTTACCTTAGCCCCTGACGCGTACCGAATGCTTCGTTTATGTTCGCGTCTTTCCGTAAATATTCGTACAGGTTGACTGCGTTGTCAGCTGGCAACCTGACACATACTGATAACGAACATTTATTGAGCAACACGGTTTTTACGGAACTTCCTTTGCGCCAAACTATGACGCATACAACTGAATTTATATTTATGTTTGTATTGTTTAAAAATGCTTACCTCGTTTGACAGTTACACTCGCAGCTGATATGCTCCGGTTACGTAACTTTACACACTTCGTAATAAAAGCAGCTGATCCAGGATGAATCGTAATGGTTCACATACGCGCGACAATCATTGGAACGAAAACACTCGATAATTATTTACAAAAAACTACACTATTAAATACATAGTCCTATATGCACAGCAAATACACACGCGCTGAATATTTAATAATTTCATGAATAACGTATAAATGACTCTGCAACTATCAAACTTTAAAATTATTAAAAATCTCTAACTTTATAACAATCATTTTTTTTTTGCAGCAGCGAGAGAGCAGTGTTCTGTAGGCTACGTCGGTTTCATTGGGCTTTACCATAACAGTACCGTGTATTAATTTCCTTTTTTTGATGGAATGAAGTCTCCTCTGTGGCACGATATTTCTTTTCTGAGAAGTCGAACAGCTGGAGATATCTTGAACTGCAACGCGAGAGCGAATTGCACTTAATGTAGCTTTTAAAGTAGAAGTTTGTCGTTTAATCACTTCCAGTTCTTCTAATGTGGTTACACTGTTAACTAATTCAATTAAATCGCCTTTCAGTGCTTCTTTTTGAGTGTCCATAGATGTCAAAAAACTTTCTCTTCTGCTGACTTGCGATAAAATTTCTTATTTTCCGTCGTATCAATTTCGTTCTCCGTATGCACAAACAATTGATCGTCACTATCGTCTTCGTTACTATTAACATTCGACTCCAAACTACGCCCTGCTTTGTTAATCTTGCAGACAGCATGAATATGTTTACAGATATTCCACTTAATACTGTACATGAAACTACACACGTGCATGAATATTTATGTATACACACATCACAGTCTACACAGATCAAATTGCACTGCACATCATTTTCATGTACTAAGTACCAGTAGCGGCTCGTACAGGGAGGGCAAAAGGGCGCAGCCCTCCCACTAAATTTGCAAATTAAACTTGTCAATAATATAACTATAATGTGTAGTTTCTTATTGAAAGATATTTTTGGGGCGACTAATAGCGATCACCCGATGTTTTCGGCATGGCCCCGCAGCTGGGACGGTTTCGCTGTAGCCCTCCCTGAATTGGCCGTTCTTTCGGGGAGCGGGGCAAGAGACGTATACACATCTCTATGCATTTAAATGAGCATCCCAGGGGGGGCCATTCCGGCTTCCCGCGCTAATCTAGCGATCAGCTGTTTTTGCCGCGTGACGTGAAATGGTGGAAGAAATACGCGCGAGTCTTGATTTACCATGCAATCTTAGCTGAGACAATGTCCTACTTAGCATCTCTCTGCTGTTTACACGAAATATTAACAATAATTGTAATGAGCTATTCATATAGAAAAAGGATCAAACAACAAGATAAAATGGTTTGCGGCAAAAAATAATGGTAAAATCTATTTCTACATTTAATAGAAAAGTAAGCAAGTCTGTCCACATACAACATTGACAAAATGGCACAAGATGTAAAATTAAGTCGGAAAGGAGGCGATATTATATATATATATATATATCATTTTTTATTATTCGTTAATTTTATATTAATAGAATTATTTCGATTGTTATTAATTTACTTAGAAACCTCTGATGATACTGATATTTTTCAGTGAAACGTGCGTCAGGTGTTAAAAAGAATATACGAAATTATACTACTTGCAGAAGAAACAAATTGAAAACATCACAAATTTTATATATCTATATAATATTATATATAATAACAGTAATATATAATATTATATATATAATATGCCTGCCTGGGTGGGTGCGCGTACGTGCACACGCGTGCGTGTATAAACATTTCTATGTAGTATAATATATTTGAAACAAGCTTCCAATTATTATAATTATAATCAATATCATAATCATTTTCTTTATCTACATTTTCATTGTTATAACGTTAAAAACTGAAGCTAGTACGTTCGGGGATTAGGCGTCTTTTATAATAATCCCTCTCCCTTTGAAGTGCGCAACAGAATTCGGCTCTTACTTTTAACGGGTAGCATGGACGATATACCGTTATCTGGAAGTGCGTCTGTGGCTGAGGATGGTAGCATTCATTCCACCGAAGTTATGGAATCAAATGACTCTGACGAGGATTTCATCCAGTTTGTTACCAATGAACTATGCATAGACATAGTTGAACATACGTTAATACCAAGTTCTCCGAATAATGACACCGACGAAGCAGAATTGTTAAAAACAGAGGACTTGGCCCCGTCTGCAAGTGACAACGATGTTCCTCAAGATGCCTTAAAATATCTGGCCGGGTACATCGCATTCAAGTGCTGCTTCATTGATGAAAGTCTAGGTGTGAGAGGCGAAACATTGTGTCTTTCCGGGGAACAGAGTCATGACTGGATATCGATTATATCAAAGGGGGGGCTTACCCATCCGTCAGACGAGTGGTTACAAAAACTGATTCAGTTTGAGATAGTTTTTACTTCTTTCCACGGACGTACAGTATCAAAACAAGTGAAAGTTATCTCTTATTTGGCCACCTTACTCAAATCTAAATTTCCAGAGGTGGACGAGAAAGTCATTTGTCTGTACGTCAGGACAAGAACATTCATCAGAATCCGCCATCTGAACAAACAGCTCAAACTCAAGTCACTTGAAAAGTATGCAGCAACAAAGAGTCGGCTCTGGGTAGCTTCGTCTTCAAAAATTTAAGTCACCTATGAAGGTATGTATCAACTAAATAACCATTTTCATTTCGTTGATAAAAGTATTTATGTTTACAACTAAACGTACTAGCTTCAGTTTTTAACGTTATAACAATGAAAATGTAGATAAAGAAAATGATTATGATATTGATTATAATTATAATAATTGGAAGCTTGTTTCAAATATATTATACTACATAGAAATGTTTATACACGCACGCGTGTGCACGTACGCGCACCCACCCAGGCAGGCATATTATATATATAATATTATATATTACTGTTATTATATATAATATTATATATATATATAAAATTTGTGATGTTTTCAATTTGTTTCTTCTGCAAGTAGTATAATTTCGTATATTCTTTTTAACACCTGACGCACGTTTCACTGAAAAATATCAGTATCATCAGAGGTTTCTAAGTAAATTAATAACAATCGAAATAATTCTATTAATATAAAATTAACGAATAATAAAAAATGATATATATATAATATCGCCTCCTTTCCGACTTAATTTTACATCTTGTGCCATTTTGTCAATGTTGTATGTGGACAGACTTGCTTACTTTTCTATTAAATGTAGAAATAGATTTTACCATTATTTTTTGCCGCAAACCATTTTATCTTGTTGTTTGATCCTTTTTCTATATGAATAGCTCATTACAATTATTGTTAATATTTCGTGTAAACAGCAGAGAGATGCTAAGTAGGACATTGTCTCAGCTAAGATTGCATGGTAAATCAAGACTCGCGCGTATTTCTTCCACCATTTCACGTCACAGCGAAGCAACCAATGAGAGAGTAATTGGCCGGAGTGGCCTACCTTATATTCTAGTTACATTGTGAGCATCCGCCATTACAGGTACGACTGTGGCCGCTTTCTGTTTCGCAGCTAAATTCATAGAGAAATGGAGCGTTGTTCAAAACTTCTCATAGTGCATATATTTTCTCTTGTGTTTTATATAGTTTTGATTGTGTTCTTGTTGTACTTTTTGTGTAAACGTAATGTTCTAATAATTTATTCTTTATTAGGCAGTGTATTCTGTGTACGATAGTGTTTTTGTCGAACCTTGTGTACATAAACGTGTAACTTATTCTGTGTGTTCTGTGTGTATTTGTTAGAAACGATTAAAATGGCTATGAATTCGGTAAGTAATATTAAACGTTTGATTATTTCAAATTCACTTACTTACGAAAAGAAAATAGAACTAAAAAAATTAGGGCCACCAAAACCGAATTTAGATATTACACAACAAAATTATAAAACGGACAGACCAGCATCAAGTAAAAAAAACTACACAAGAAAATTTAATAGAAACTGTTACTTACATGCTGATTGGATATGTGGATGTGAGGTGATCAATTCCTTTTTTTTGTTATGTATGTTTGGTGATGAACCTAAACAGTGATTCAGTCTGGACTGAAAATGGAATTAAGGACTTGAAACATTTGGGAGAAAAAATAAAAAAACAAAATTAGTGAAACTCATATGAACAATTGTATTGAATATTCATTGTTAGGAAAAGTCAATATTAGTTGCCAGTTAGACAGTGCATATAGATTAAAAATTAAACAGCATAATGAAGAAGTCTCTAAGAACAGATACATCCTAAGTAAGTTAATTGACTGTGTAAAGTTTTGTGGAATATTTGAACTAGCTTTAAGGGGACATGATGAAACAAACACATCTGAGAATCCAGGTATTTTTAGGGGCTTAGTAAATTTAATGGCAGGCCTAGATAGCACCTTAAGAGAGCATATTGAAAAAACAAACAATAGGGTTTTCGTTGGTCTTTCTAAAACAATTCAAAATGAAATTTTGGATTCTATTTATGCAGTGTGCATTGGACTACTAAAAAAAGAAATAAATGAAACTGACTACATTTCAATTGAAGCAGATGAAACCACGGATTGTGCCACTCTGTCACAAATTGTGTTAGTTGTGAGGTATGATGGCGCCATTTGTCATGCGGCAAGCCTTTCGTCCGGTGACAAGTGGCGCCCAACGTGGGGCGACGATCATCTTGCGGATGCAAGATCCAGCCACGCCAGCGAGCTACCAGCCGGCACACCAATCAACATGGCGCCCTACAGACACCTCCACAACATCTGGAGAAGAGCAGAAGGCTGGCTACCGGAGAGCATTCAAGACCCGGTGGAGTTGTGACGGCAGCGGTATGCGAACACCTGCTCTCCGGTACCAGCGGTGGACACAGCGAGCCAATCCGGCATCAGCGTTCGGAGCTAGCCAATCAGCGATCCCGGTTAGTTAATAAAACTCGGGCCGGCAGAAAATTTTACACACACTTCATCGCCACGCCATCGGACGCACTTCATCTCCTCTCCTCTCTCGGACGGAATCGGCGCGGAGTCAGCCGGAAGGAACGGCCGAAGAATAGAACCGGCGTTCTTGCGTCTTCGCCCTCCAGTTCCGCGCCAGGGATGGACTTCGCTGGGCCGGCAGCCGACTCTACACCCGATGCCAAAAGAAGAGGAGGATTGCAGTACGCCACGAACAGCGGGCGCAGCCGCCGAACATCTCAGTGCGGCACTACCAACATCAGCTTTCTCGCCACCAGGTCCTTTTTAGGGCCACCAAAATAACTAGAGTGTACAATTGGCGCCATTTGTCATGCGGCAAGCCTTTCGTCCGGTGACAATCAATTGAACGGAAAATTACATGAGAGATTTATCAGTTTTGTCAGTCCACAAGATCACTCCGCTGAAGGTATTAGTAATACTATTTTTGAAGAATTAGCAAAATTAGAACTTGATAAGATACCTAGTAAAATTATTGCACAAAGTTACGATGGGGCAGCAGTAATGAGTGGAAAACATAACGGTGTTCAAGCAAAAGTTAAAGCTGTGTACAAGAATGCCCAGTATATACACTGCTATGCCCATCAACTAAACTTCATCACAAAACAAGCAAGTAAAAATATTTTTCTGTAATTTAGATGGCTTTACAACATTTTTTTCAAGATGTTCCAAGCGAACTGCCATACTTGATGAAGTAGTAAAGAAACGTCTCCCAAAATGTTCTAATACCAGGTGGAATTTTAAATCCCGTTGTGTGACAACAGTATTTATTCATAAAAATGACATTTCCGCTGTTCTTGAAAAAATCATAGATGACGAGAGTGACAAGTCCACTGTTCAGAAAGCACTAGGACTGAAAAACACATTAAATAATGATGATTTTAATTTTTGGTTAACATTTTTCAACAAAATTATGCCAGCCTGTGACATTTTGTTTAATCAATTACAGCAAGTAGAAACTGACAGTATTAAAACACACCAGTATGTTGCCTCATTCAAGTCACACATTCAAAACGTCAGAGATTATATTGATTTTGATGCCAGTCTGTCTGCAACAAATGATTTTGGAGAATCATCACAAAATCCAAAAAGGTCACGTTTTGATGAAAGCAATAAGACTGCAGCTAAAGAAGTTTGTGACATAATAGTTACCAACATAGACGACAGATTTTTATTTTCAGACCATTTAGCAATAGCAGTTGTGTTGCAATCAACCCTGTTTTCTAAACATCAGCTTATCTTTCCAGAAACACAGTTACAAATTGCTGCTAAAGAATTTAATTTCAATGAAACTGCATTAAGACATGAACTGGTAGTTCTATACAGCAGGCCTGACTTCACAAAGACAACTGGCGCATTGGTTCTACTCTATTTTGTATATGAAAACAATCTAGTTACTGTTTTTCCCGAACTGGTAAAACTATTAAAAATTATTTGTACAATCCCTATGACTACAGCAGAAAGTGAACGATGTTTCTCAACTCTCAAACGCATTAAAACATTTACACGTAATACAATGAAAAAGGACAGACTAAGTGCTCTGGGAATGTGTTCAATAGAAAAAAAAAATGTTAGAAATAACTCCTAACTTCAATGAATTAGGCGTATTGACCATTTTGCCAAACAAAAGGAGAGGAGAATGGATTTAATGTTCAAGCAAATAAACTAATCCAAGGTAGGGAACAAATATATTTTATTTAGTAATGCATGCATTTAATAATATAATTTCTTAAATATTTAAGTTTAGGAACGTGAACTGCTTAGGTATATAAATAATTTGTTTCAAACACTGTTTAAATATTGGTAGTTTGCAAGGTAGGTTTTTGATATTAACAATAATTTGAGTAGTGAAGCAAAAGATTCAATTTTACAATTATTTGATGATAATAGCAATAATTTAGTTTCTACTGGTGACGTTTTTTACATAATATATGGGTACAACTAAATTTTGCCCCCCCCCCCAGTCAAAAACATTACCAGCCGCCAGTGCTAAGTACACCTCTTTCATGACAGAAGACGATGGTACTTTCCACCCGCTGCCTGTCTCTTCTCTGATAGTTAGGTTTGTAAAGCAATTACGGCAGAGAATTTTTTTTTCGTAAACGGCACTGTAGCGGGCGTCAACTGTCAAGAGTGATGCATGGTATAGCCAAACGGCCGCCGTTAGACAATGATTTAAGAAGGACAACGCCTTGGCACATAACAGATGTTGGACATGGATGAACGACATAAGCGCAAGTGGCGACAATAACAAAGAAACAAAAGACGGTGTCAGTTCATCACAACTACCGACAAGGAGTGTACTAAGGGGACGCCAACATTTTCGACATACACGTGTGAGTAAGCGGCTACACATGGACATAACATTTTCCACAAAAGCAGTCTAAGAGCGGATGCAGTTAAGTACAAAGGAACTTATATATAGCTGCACAGCGGGAAACTTGCTTACTGGCACGACATACGGAGCATCTTGTAAGGCTGCAGAACAGATGTTAGTTCCTGGAAGATGACCACCATCAGCGTGTGAACGTAACAAGGGAAGTCGAGGACAATACGGCGATTCGACACACCCGGGTTATGGTACACACATGTGCGGAAAGGAAATCGCTTAGAAAGGACACTTGGGAACGTAAGAACAATCACATAACAGACAACCGTGTAATTAGGTCCGTCGTCATACGGGGAGATGGTGTGGACAGCAAGACTTTTAGAGAGGGGTCTTGGTTGACCTATCAGGAGCAAGGAATTCGGCAAAGGCGGGTGTAAAGAAGACGTCAACATGGAGACAAGGGTGAAGAGCGAATGGGAAGTAGACTAGAGACCCCAGCCGGAGTATCCAGGAGGAGCCTTCGCAGAATCTGATGCGAGAAACCAATCATGACAGTGATTGTGGTAAGGGTATGACATCCGTGGAGGGAGTCGTGTTGCTGAAGTAATAAAATAAGGTGTTCGCAGAGAAGAAGGGTTCAGTCGATTTCCAATTTTCAAACAATTTAAGTCAGCCTATAAAAATCAGTCAGTCAGTCTATTTTAATCTCAGTTCGGTCGATTTGGAGAGTTCAGTCTCAGTTCGGTCGTATTCTAAATTTTGTCAGTCAATTCTATTTCGGTATAAACCAGCCAAAGTCTTTCAGATGGACGGTAGTAAAGTGTATTGATACTAGCAAAGAGATCGTTCGGGAGTGTATCAGAGACTATGTAAAACTGTAGAACTAACCCGTGACCAAATACTATGACAATGTCGAGTTAAGTACGATCAGACTTTGTGATCATAAAAATCTCGTTTTTATGAATCTAATGCGAGTGATAAGGTATTGACAATATCACATTACCGTGACATAAGTGACATGAAACAATATAGTAAGATTGTGCCACGTTCTTAACTCACTAAAATGCAATTAAAACCAATTATATTTGCATTGTGAATACAGTATAAATGGTACAATCGCTCTAATTAAACGCAGCATAAACTATTGCACGCGTACATCAAAAGTGACAAAGAACCTACACGCAAAGTGTTTTAGACGATGAAGTCATATTCGAGTTAACGCAATTAGTCATTATCGTTCATGCGAGTATCCGGATAAAATGTGGGACAAATAGTGTCGTGACGAAGTGTCAAGTGTAATTTAATTGGCGTATCTTCAGCCTGGATTTCTTCGTAGGATGAGAGGTACGACGCAGTTAATCACCGCAATTTGGATACAAACAACAAGTAAATTATTATCATTCATGTAACATTAGATTAGGTCGCCACTGTCCTGTCACTCAAAAAGAACTCGCCACTGAGTAGAATATACATTTATTTAATTGTTGAATATACATATATTTAATTGCTCAAAAGTAACGCAAATTGAGAAATATGAATCCATAGAGTAGGATATATTGAAATTTATATGGTCATTAATTAATTAGTCTTTATTGATTTTGTAGATGTTCATAACGCAGAGATAATATAACAGCATTGTGTATTTGATATGTTGTCTAGAAACGCTAACTTTATTCAGTATTTAAATGATATTGAAAACATATAATAAATTTGTATCGTTTATAAAAATTAAATTTGTATTGTTTACGAAAATTAATAGTGTCTGAGTCGGATGATTGTTATTCACCCAAAACACCTGTTTACATATGGTGCTCCAGCACGCGGGGCGTATTATGGCTCAGTGATATCAGAGTGTATCATCAGATATGGCATGCCCGTCCTGGAGCAGTAAACAAGATCTGTAATAAAAACTTACATTTATGGAAACTCCTTTGAATAATTTTAACTAATTTATGCAAGTAGAGACAAACATAAAATATACTACAGTTACATATGGTGTCCCAACACGTGACACGAGGAAGCAAATTCTAGTAGATAATTGTAACCAAGAGAAAATTTTTATACAATTAAAAATTCAATTAGATTATGCAATTAATAAATTTGCATAATACATGTATATTTGTACATGCCGCCCAAACGCGGGACAATAAGCAAAATTTATTAATTAATTAATTTATGCAATTATTAAATCTGCATAAATATTACATTCGTATATGGCTCCCAAAGAACGTGGGGCATAACAAACTACATATACAGCCGTATATGGCGTCCAACTACAGGGCTAAATACACATAAGTACGACAAAGTTCGTACCGACAGCACTATCATAAATACAGATAAAAATTTATATAATTAATGGAATAATTAATTTATGCAAATAAATCTGCATGAGATAAATATACATTTGTAGATGGCGCCCAACGCGATTGCACGAAGCGATTGCTCGAATAATTAATAATAAATATTATAGGTGAGTAGGCTGAGGACAGGCAGTGGCTATAAACAATTGTTAGACAGTAAGTCAGTAGTAGAAATAGTCTTAGTTAAGCATACTTGAATGATTACGCGTAGTCGCGCGAAAATGACAAACAATAATTCAGATAGTATGGAGTTCGACGTGAACAACCAGCTAGGCGTCGAAGGACGTGAGGAAGATACGACGCAGAGTGAAAACACCAGCGCCGACGAGACTACAAGGGCGGGGGGACAATCGTTAGTACCTCGCGAGATGAACTTCCAGTTATTGCTCGAGTTCATTAAACAACAGAATGAAAAAATGAGTGAAAAAATGAGCGAAAAAATGAGACAACAGAACGAAGAACAGATTGGAAAAATAAAAGTAGAATTGCAAGAACACACCAAGAAATGGGAAGAGAAAATTAGCGAGCTACAGAAAAAGAATGAACGTGGAATGAAAGAGTTGAAGAATGAATTAACAAGACATACCAAAGAAAGTAAAGAATTGAGAGAGAAGGACCGACAAGAATGGCAAGAAGCAATTAATAATACACAGAAGTCAGTAGACCAAATAAATAACAAACTAGACACACATATTCAAGAAACCAACAGCAGGAATGAAGAATTGAAAGGAGTTGTCTGGAACAACGTAGAACGACTACGGACAGAACAAGGAGAAGCAGTAAACTCGTTAAAACAGAAGATCGTAGAAGTAGATGACAGACAACGGTCGGCTGTACAGAAAATCAGTGAGACAGATAAAGAGAAGGAGACACGGCTAGAAGAATTAAGAAACCACATCGCCAAAGTTAAAGAAGGCCAAGAACGACTACAGCGTCAATTACCCAACGCAGAAGTCGGATCGACCGCAAGAACAGGTGGGCCGCATAACAACGAATTAAAATACAACGGCACAGACCGATATCCCATCGAATTTCTCAAAGAACTGACCGAAATCCAGAACACATTCTACCCAAGTGACGATGTCAAATGGATCGGTCGACATCTAGAAGCAGACGCCGCGATTTGGTGGAGGGTGATACGAGACCAAATCCGCAACTTTGATGAATTTAAAGACCTCTTCACACAAAAGTATTGGGGAGAAGAGAGACAGGACGCAGTCAGGGACAACCTAGAATTTGGTCGATTTAATTGGAAGGGCAATCTGAGCGCAATTCAATATATGGAGCGCAAGCTTCTTGAAAGTCGCCAATTAACGCCAGCTATCACTGATCGTCAGCTAATCAAAAAGATAGCGCGCCATTTTTGTAAGAATATTGAAATTGCTGTGGTGACAAGGGGGATTAATTCAATCCAAAACCTTGAATCATTGATTGCAGAGTACGCCACGATTAATCAGCGAACAACTAGAGATAATGACTTTGTAGGGAGTCACGAGAAGGTGAATGCCCGAGGTGTGGGGGAAGCAACAAACACACCCCAACCATTTCACAATAAGGGTGTCAGCTGGAAGCAAAAACAACATTTGCCGAACAAAGAAAGTGAAAACGATCGCAACGTTAAGGGGTTTGGACGACACACTAACCGACAGCCCATAAATTCCTTAGAATTCGTAAACAACGGTGCGTCGACCTCGACTGGTAAGGGGAACGACGTAGATAGAGAAAAAAAAAATTAACCCTACCATACAATGAGATAGCCGATGTACTGACCAAGAACCGACTTCACGAAACCAACATACTATTACCAGATCTTAGAAATGAATTAACTTATGAAGATGAATTAAGATTCGAACAACGGATTTCTAAGTGTCCAGAAATATTAATTAAGTTCAATAATAATATTACGGTCCTTGCCTTATTGGATACTGGGAGCGCGATAAATGCGTTGTCAGAAGAATGGTTCAACCAAAATAAACATTATTTAGAACCATATGAGGAATTAAGCATGACTAATACACTGATTATTAGTGCAGTAGGTAGTAAGTCTAAGCTTGTACGGAAGCAAATCTTATGTGACATTTACATTAGTGATATCAAGATAGACTGCGTATTTTTAATTATTCCAAATTTAATTAGAAATTGTATATTAGGTATTAGCTTTATGAAAGATGAAAAATGTTTGATTGACGTGGAAAAGGGAGTCGTCGAATTTAGAGGAAGAGAGGAAGAACAAAATGTCAGCATACCCATTATACACATGGAAGTAGTAGAAGCAGAAGAAGAGGATGAAATCGAGAAGAAAATAAACGCGAAAGTGGACAACATAACAGGTGTGGATGAGGAAACGTTAGAAGATCTGAGAGAAGTCTTAATGAATAATAAAAGTTTATTTCGGGAGAGTCCAGGGAGAATGGAATGCTATCAGCATGAATTTAAAGTAACGGACAACACGCCTTATTTCCAACGCGGGTGGCCAATTCCACTTGCATACAAGCAAAGAGTTGATGCCGAAATCAACAAAATGTTGAAACACGGTGTAATTGAGAGGGGAAATAGCCCATTTATTAATCCAATGGTCGCCGTAATAAAGAAAGACGGAAACGTCAGGCTGTGTTTGGACGCACGAAAAATCAATAGTGTTACCATTCCCGACTATGAAGGACCAACTCCTATCCAACAGATTTTAGCAAGGTGTGGTAGAATGAAGTACCTGTCCACAGTGGATTTAACCAGCAGTTTTTGGCAGGTGCCACTAAAGGATTGTTGTCGCGATTACACTGCTTTCATGTATGAGGGGAAATGTTATAGATATACAGTAACACCATTCGGATTAAGCACCAGTTCTGCCGCTCTGACGAGAGGACTAGACATGGCACTTGAAGATCCGGTGAAGGAAAACACAATCATCTATGTTGACGACTGTCTTTGTTACTCGAACGACGTCAAGACGCATCTGGTACATTTGAATTTATTATTAAGCAATCTACGCAGAGCAAACCTAACGATTAACCTCGATAAATCGCAATTCTTTCGTCAAGAAATCGCCTACCTAGGGTATCGATTAACTACAGAAGGAGTTCAAGCAACAGAAGAAAAGGTTGCTGCGATCAGAAATTTCCCAGTTCCGAGAAACCAGAAGCAATTGAAAGGATTCTTAGGATTGACTAACTTTTATAATAGATTTACTGCTAAGTATGCAGAAACGATTCAACCATTACTGGATTTATTGAGAAAAAATAAAAGGTTTATATGGACATCAGAACTAGATCGATGCTTCAAGGAAGTAAAGGATTTATTTATTGAAACGGTTATATTAAAATTTCCGAAAGTCAACCAACGATATTTTCTTCAATGCGATGCGAGTAAATACGCCTACGGTGGACAACTGTATCAGTTGGATGAAGAGGGGAATGTGGGTGTAATTGCCTACACGAGTAAAACTTTTAAGGGTGCGGAAAAGAACTATTTCACGACTGAAAAGGAACTCTTAAGCATTGTCAGATGTTTAGAGAAGTTTCGAATATATATCTTGGGTCAACCATTAACGATTATAACTGATAATAAAGCACTCACTTTCATGCATAAATGCCATCTAAACAACTCCAGGATAACTAGGTGGATCCTATCCATACAAGAATATAACTTTAACATCCTTCACTGTAAAGGTAAAGAGAATGTAGTGGCCGACATACTCAGCCGATATCCAGAAGATGCAACGGAAGAGGACCAAGTTGATGAGAACTTTGAATACCAGATAAATCAGGTAACTATAAAAATGAAGAAAGACGTATGTAGTATGATAAGAGACATAGGAAAATTCCAGAAGGAGGATACGAAGTTAGGATCTATTATAGGTAATCTAGATAATGGTAATGAAAATGATATGTGTAAGTTTTATAAGTATGTTGATAACAAATTGTATAGAAAGTGTAAGAACAAATGGAAATTATACGTGCCAGAGAGTATTACGGACATAATCATCTCCGAAATACACCAGATGTACGGCCATTTAGGAGGTAAGAAATGTACCAAACTGTTACAGGAGAGTTTCACATTTGACAAAATGTCAAGGAAAATTAAAGAGTACGTAAAAACTTGTGACAAATGTCAACGTTGCAAGGATAGCCAAAATAGGAATCTGTTTGGCGGAACGATACCAATTTTACCATCAGAGAAAGGAGAACTCATTAGCGGGGATTATTACGGACCGTTACCAGTATCGATGGGTGGCGTAAAATACATCTTCGTCATGGTTGATAACTTTACAAAATACGTGAAGTTATACACGTTGAGAAGGGCAACAACGGCCGCAACTATCAGGAGAGTCCGACAATACATCGAAGAAGTTGTAAAACCGAAAGCAATATTAACGGACAATGCGACGCAGTTCACATCGAAACAATGGGTGGAAGGATTGAGTGAACTTCAAATACAACCGAAGTACACTGCCATTCGCAACCCGTGCGCCAACCTTGCCGAACGTATTAATCGACAATTAGGAAACATGTTCCGTATATTCGTCGGCGAACAACACACTAAGTGGTCACGTTTCATTACAACAATCGAAAGCTGCATTAATGAAACGTATCACGACACCATTGAAGTAACACCATACGAAGCGCAGTTTGGTAGGAGACCAGCACGCGTTTGGGAAAAGTACTTAAACCAAGAAATACATGAACATAGCATAACGGACAACCGCCAAATCTTCGTGAAGATGAAGCTGAAGAGAGAGAAACACGCAAAGAAAATGAACGAGGATAACAAAATTACCAAATTTAAATTGGGAGATCTAGTATTGGTAAGGACATATTGCCAATCGGATGCCATGCAGAAGAAAATTGACAAATTTTGTGAATTATATTGTGGACCCTATAAGGTGAAACAGGTCTTAGGGGAAGCTACATATATCTTGGTTGAATGCAGCGATGAACAGAAAATACGCGGCAGATTTAACATAAGACAGTTGAAAGCTTATCATTCCCGAAAGGAAAGAGATTAAAGAAAGAAATCAACGTGATAAATAATACATCAAATTATTTAAGGACAAGACGTGCGTTTATGTTACGTAAAGAAGGGAAAAGGCAAACTACTCAACGGCTAAGTGGGGAGAAGTTAGAGGAAAGCGTAACGCCTCTAACGGTAATAAAAAACAAACCATTCAAGTTTGCTTAGCTAAGAGATAGAATTGTCTTTGTAAATAAATCAAGAACTATGTCATTGTGTTATAGTTAGTAGTGAAATCATAGACTAATTTGTAAAAATTTAAATGTCTTGTTTCATGGTAAAATTTTGAATAATGTACGTGATAAGATAGTAATCGATAAGAGAAAGTAAACAAAGGTTTGTTACTTAATCATTTGAAATAATTAGCTATAAATTATTGGAATGTACAACAAGCAGTAATAAATTACAAGAATGTAAAATAGAAAAAAAAAATCATTTATTATAGATTGTGTAATCGTAAAAACTTTAATGAGAATTATAGTGTGATAGTTGTTAAGTTCAAACAAAAGGGGAATGTAAATAAAGTTTTGTTCAATTGAAATGAGATTTTGTTGAGAAATTGTAGAATTTTAGGGGAAGAAAATTTTCTTTGATACGTATAAGAAGTACAGTATTAATGTTTATATGTGTAAAATTTAGCGTAAATCAAATTGTAATATAATCTTTGGAAAATCTAACCAAGGATAATTAGAGTGAATAGGTTATCATTAATACTTAAGCTTATTGTGTTTTCTTTTGTTGTAACCAAGTTGGTCGAACGCTTGTCAACAAAATGTAAATTTTAGCCAATAGATTATTTAGGAGTCATGCATATAAATATTAAAAACCTAAACGGAAAAAAAATGTGATAACTAGTTAGCAACAAAAGAATATTCTTTTACTTTATTTTCCTAAAAGGAAGGAATTTTGTAGATATAGAACATGTAAATGAATATTAACTTAACCATATAATTACTAGAAAATCTGTAAATGGATTCATAATCTCAAACAAGCGAGCAATAAATTCAGTATCAAGGTTATGAACGACAGTGGTGTAATAATGACAGACAGTGTTGAAAAAGGGGGAAGGAAAGGGTAAGTGACACTACACTCTTTCATGTGGAAGATGATCTCTAGTGACTACACTCTTTTCAATGAAGAATGACCATTGATGAAACTTCAGCAAGGGCATTAATTTGCGATTCCTTGATTCGGGACTCATCAATGAACCCAAATTGGGGACTCTGTAAAGCAATTACGGCAGAGAATTTTTTTTTCGTAAACGGCACTGTAGCGGGCGTCAACTGTCAAGAGTGATGCATGGTATAGCCAAACGGCCGCCGTTAGACAATGATTTAAGAAGGACAACGCCTTGGCACATAACAGATGTTGGACATGGATGAACGACATAAGCGCAAGTGGCGACAATAACAAAGAAACAAAAGACGGTGTCAGTTCATCACAACTACCGACAAGGAGTGTACTAAGGGGACGCCAACATTTTCGACATACACGTGTGAGTAAGCGGCTACACATGGACATAACATTTTCCACAAAAGCAGTCTAAGAGCGGATGCAGTTAAGTACAAAGGAACTTATATATAGCTGCACAGCGGGAAACTTGCTTACTGGCACGACATACGGAGCATCTTGTAAGGCTGCAGAACAGATGTTAGTTCCTGGAAGATGACCACCATCAGCGTGTGAACGTAACAAGGGAAGTCGAGGACAATACGGCGATTCGACACACCCGGGTTATGGTACACACATGTGCGGAAAGGAAATCGCTTAGAAAGGACACTTGGGAACGTAAGAACAATCACATAACAGACAACCGTGTAATTAGGTCCGTCGTCATACGGGGAGATGGTGTGGACAGCAAGACTTTTAGAGAGGGGTCTTGGTTGACCTATCAGGAGCAAGGAATTCGGCAAAGGCGGGTGTAAAGAAGACGTCAACATGGAGACAAGGGTGAAGAGCGAATGGGAAGTAGACTAGAGACCCCAGCCGGAGTATCCAGGAGGAGCCTTCGCAGAATCTGATGCGAGAAACCAATCATGACAGTGATTGTGGTAAGGGTATGACATCCGTGGAGGGAGTCGTGTTGCTGAAGTAATAAAATAAGGTGTTCGCAGAGAAGAAGGGTTCAGTCGATTTCCAATTTTCAAACAATTTAAGTCAGCCTATAAAAATCAGTCAGTCAGTCTATTTTAATCTCAGTTCGGTCGATTTGGAGAGTTCAGTCTCAGTTCGGTCGTATTCTAAATTTTGTCAGTCAATTCTATTTCGGTATAAACCAGCCAAAGTCTTTCAGATGGACGGTAGTAAAGTGTATTGATACTAGCAAAGAGATCGTTCGGGAGTGTATCAGAGACTATGTAAAACTGTAGAACTAACCCGTGACCAAATACTATGACAATGTCGAGTTAAGTACGATCAGACTTTGTGATCATAAAAATCTCGTTTTTATGAATCTAATGCGAGTGATAAGGTATTGACAATATCACATTACCGTGACATAAGTGACATGAAACAATATAGTAAGATTGTGCCACGTTCTTAACTCACTAAAATGCAATTAAAACCAATTATATTTGCATTGTGAATACAGTATAAATGGTACAATCGCTCTAATTAAACGCAGCATAAACTATTGCACGCGTACATCAAAAGTGACAAAGAACCTACACGCAAAGTGTTTTAGACGATGAAGTCATATTCGAGTTAACGCAATTAGTCATTATCGTTCATGCGAGTATCCGGATAAAATGTGGGACAAATAGTGTCGTGACGAAGTGTCAAGTGTAATTTAATTGGCGTATCTTCAGCCTGGATTTCTTCGTAGGATGAGAGGTACGACGCAGTTAATCACCGCAATTTGGATACAAACAACAAGTAAATTATTATCATTCATGTAACATTAGATTAGGTCGCCACTGTCCTGTCACTCAAAAAGAACTCGCCACTGAGTAGAATATACATTTATTTAATTGTTGAATATACATATATTTAATTGCTCAAAAGTAACGCAAATTGAGAAATATGAATCCATAGAGTAGGATATATTGAAATTTATATGGTCATTAATTAATTAGTCTTTATTGATTTTGTAGATGTTCATAACGCAGAGATAATATAACAGCATTGTGTATTTGATATGTTGTCTAGAAACGCTAACTTTATTCAGTATTTAAATGATATTGAAAACATATAATAAATTTGTATCGTTTATAAAAATTAAATTTGTATTGTTTACGAAAATTAATAGTGTCTGAGTCGGATGATTGTTATTCACCCAAAACACCTGTTTACATATGGTGCTCCAGCACGCGGGGCGTATTATGGCTCAGTGATATCAGAGTGTATCATCAGATATGGCATGCCCGTCCTGGAGCAGTAAACAAGATCTGTAATAAAAACTTACATTTATGGAAACTCCTTTGAATAATTTTAACTAATTTATGCAAGTAGAGACAAACATAAAATATACTACAGTTACATATGGTGTCCCAACACGTGACACGAGGAAGCAAATTCTAGTAGATAATTGTAACCAAGAGAAAATTTTTATACAATTAAAAATTCAATTAGATTATGCAATTAATAAATTTGCATAATACATGTATATTTGTACATGCCGCCCAAACGCGGGACAATAAGCAAAATTTATTAATTAATTAATTTATGCAATTATTAAATCTGCATAAATATTACATTCGTATATGGCTCCCAAAGAACGTGGGGCATAACAAACTACATATACAGCCGTATATGGCGTCCAACTACAGGGCTAAATACACATAAGTACGACAAAGTTCGTACCGACAGCACTATCATAAATACAGATAAAAATTTATATAATTAATGGAATAATTAATTTATGCAAATAAATCTGCATGAGATAAATATACATTTGTAGGTTAGTGTCGATTTCTGTGACGGACTTATGTCTTTTCTAATGTCTTTCAACTTTGAAGTTAATTTGCCTTTGCTTAAGACAATAAGTCTATCAAACAACTTATCGCGGACGAAAGATATTAGAGCAATTATCGCTTTGTCCAGCCGTTTTACATTTTGCCGTGTAAATATACGTATTTAATTGTATGGTGCATTCTTTCGATATGCATCTTGGTGTTCAGACCTCCTTGAAGTCGATGACAGTAGGCCCAAGACTGAATATTTTTTGAATACGTTTGAGCAAAATAAGTGCCGGATTCAGAAGTGTCTGGATCATCAAGTAGTCGCCTAATTGCTTCAGGCAGAATTCTTTCGAATGTAAACGTCACCCTGCTTCTCTTTGCCTTTTACTTTGGAACTAATATTCCTTCTCCAAGCCCTGTCAACGTGCCAAGTGCAGTACAGTCTCATTGCCGGAGCTTGCATTGTTGATACCCACGCATTATAGAAGGATTCAGCCAAATCGGACATAAACACTTTCCGTAAAACTTCGCCTACTTCTGCTTTGATATACTGAAAAAACAAAGAAAGGCCTTTTTCGTCAGTTCGATTTGATATGAGAAAAGCACAAGGAAATCCCTGTCTCATGTCGTCCAAAACAAGTAGGGTTATTAGTTCAAAACCGTAACTGTTCAAACAGTGCGTGCCGTCAATGCATATAAAATCACTGCCATATTTCTTCAGTATTTCATTCTGTGCACTGTTCATTATAATTAATACAAAATCGTCTTTTTTTAAAGTTGGGTGAGTTTCTGTGACGACTCCTTGAGGTTTATAAAATAATACACAAGGCTGATCACTGGAACTGACTTCGTTGACCCACGCTTCAACACTTGTACCATCTTCTTGATGTCTCACCGACTTCGAGCATAAATTATACGCGTGCTCGATGTTGTACAGGTCTTGCTTCGTTAATAAATGAATTCTTTCTAATTTACAGCCTGTCACGGAATAGCGTATTTTATTAAGTATTGCTTGAAGTGGTATTTGATTTGTAATATCCACAGCTAGATTTTTTCTTTCGCAGTCTGTGAGACCTAAATGGCTTAAGTCATTTAGATGACCTACATGAGTTGACACATATGTAATCTTGCAGGTACCATCTTCAGTTTCAGTGACGCGAATGCTTGCGGGACAGACAGCATTGATTTTGTTACTTCCCTGTAATTTTGCCGATTTAATAGTGCCGACTACCTTTACTTTCAGACACAAATTGCCCGACCTATTGCATATATAATGATGTCTCTTTGTGCTGTCGATAGCAGAATGAGAGCCACGCTTTTTAACGTATCTTGAAAACGTTTCTTTTTCAGTCTTTTGTTTCCACTCAAAGAAACTTTCTAAGGAATTAACTTCTTTACTTTCACACTTCACTGATATGTTGTGCTGTAATTCGACGTGTTCAAGTAAAGCTTGTTCCTTCGCTGCTGCAAAAACACATAAGGGGCACTTAACTTTATTCGGTGTTGATACCCCTGCACCGTGGGATTCACGTTCATGACGTTTCAATGTGGATCCATGCTTAAAGTGTTTATCACAGATGTTAAATTGATGTGTACGTGACTTCAAACTGCTCAAAACCGGCACTTCACTGTTTATACTTTTTCGGGATGTAATTTCGAATGCTGGCTAAGATTCTCTACATTTTCACAATCTTTACCGCACTCTGAACATAAGTATTGTTTAAGCTCACTCATTTTAATAAACCAAAAATTAAAAAGGTATAAGAACTAGATTATGAACACACACAAAATTAACAAATGAATATCACACAACAAACTCGATGAACAGACGCACGGATAATTTAAATGAAATAAAAATGTACATTATAAAACGAACTACGGAGACAGTTTTATTTGATAGTCACGTTAGCGATATAGCGAACTACTGTCACGTTTTATTTACAAACACGCTAGTGCTACTCAGTGGCGAAGCTAGTAGTTAATCAATGGGTAGGCAAAAATCTTATCTTAAATTTTTTTTAAGGAATCACTAAAAGGATGGTGGTTCAAATCGGACGCTGAGGTAGAGTTTGCTGTAAGCGAATGGTTCCACAAACAGCCGTAAGAATTTTACTAGCAGGGAATCTACAGGTTGGTGCAACAGTGGAACTCATGTCTTAATGTTAATGGAGACTTCTTTTAAAATCGTTGAATAAAAAATGCTTTACAGCTCTATACGTGTTTCTATTGAACAATCCTTGTATTAGTCATACACAATAATACAACTGATTGAACTTGAAATTTTTAAACTTGATTAGTTTCTATATATATGTTTAATGTTACAAATAACTCAAATAACAATCTTGATCATCTGTTAGTTCAGCGGAATAACAGGGACACTTTTAATAACCGCATAAAATAAACACACTTATAAACAACACAGCGCGCTTTAACTTGAATGTTTGGACCACAGAAGTGAGGCATGCCTCAACGCTGTATGTGAACAGCACGGGACAATCCCCCCTCCCTTCATTTCCCTATCACTCCAGCACATTGCTTACTTACGATGTATACAAAAAACGCTGAGGCAAGTTCAGGTTACCTCATTCGCTTTAAACGAGCTATGCCGAGTCTCACCAGTCACCATCTAGCGGTCGCTCAGTAAAGCACGTTTCGGCCTAATAAATTCGACAGTCGCGGTAACAATGTATAATCTTTATGTTATGTAGTTCATACGTATTTATAATTTTTTTTCTACAGAATTTTTTAGGGTAGGCATTGCCTCAATTGCCTCCATTAACTTCGCCACTGGCTACTATACTATAATTACCGACACAGTATTACTTAACACGCGTACAGTGCATTAAACAGCACGTTGTGTGTTCTATACTACTGTACACTTCCCGCCTAATTCAACATTGCTCGTAGCATTGGGTAAAAATTGGATTTCGCGCCTTACTCAGCTCTACGAAGAGTTACGGAAATAAACGAAGCAGTTGGTACGCGTCAGGGGCTAAGGTCTAGTGACGTCGCGGGATCGGCACGTGCGTCAGGTCAGGCGCTGTCTTGTTATGCAATAGCTCGCCTTATCCAATATTCGCCGGCCGCAAAGGTTCCATATAATTTCAATAGACAGTTCCAATAAAAAGTAAGAATAAAACCTTTTTAAAGAGCACATTCGCATTTCGACCTGGTTCTTCTTTATTAATATTATTACTACGGTGCAGCTTGCCACTGCTTATGTTAAATGCAGACCAGATTGGTTTCTTTCGGGCGATAATGTGGTGTGATCGTTACAGGCCATGGGCCCAGTGCGTGAGAGAAGACGATGACGGTGAAATTACAGACGTTCAGAAGCGTCCGCGTAAAAATGTAGGTTCAAGTTTAACTCCGATAGAATCGTTCAAATAACTTTTCTTTAAATCTGTGTTATTTTTTTAACTCTAAGCGAGTAACCTTATATTCTTCTTTTTTGAAGGGGAGAAATATTTTTGTTATGTTTTGTGGTTGCCATTGCTGTGACTGATGAGAGTGATCAAGAGCTAAGTAAACGGTTTTATATATATCAACATTATAATCATAATAATATATAACAACATTATAATTATAATTTAAAGACGTTGCAGCGGAAATAGTGAACACAACTGTAGTGTATTAATTATCGGCTAGGTCGTAGGATTCGATTCTATGTGCTTTATGTTTAATATCGCACAATAAACATTACTGTTAGTTGAGAGGAGAAAATTTTAATAGCATCCAATAACTACTTAAATAAGCAAATAATTGATTTAAAAAATGGAATATAGAAAACATAAATTTAAATATCCCCTTTTTTAAGAAGCTGATTGCAAAGCATAACGACATATTGCACAAATTATAAATCACTCATGAATATTAAAAAACAACAAACATAAAACACATATATGAACATAAACAAGAGAAAATGTCTCAGCTACTTGGGCGTCTGACATAAAATAATATTGAATTCAAATAATCAATTTAAATATTGCAAGTCATTTATAAAGATACCATTTAAATATTTATTACACAAAATGAAAAAGATTGGTTGTAGTATTTTAATCAAAATAATATTTACCTTAGTTCAATAAATATTAGTTATTGTGCACCATTTTTAATTAAATTGTAAAATTATTATAAAATAAAAATTAAAATTATCTACTTTAATTATATAATAATTATTAAAAATTTTGTATTTACTAATTATGTATTCATTTTTTCTTTATCTATACCATGTTTCAGTTTATTTACTGTTTTTTTTTTCATAAAAAAATAATGGTCATTTTTCACCTACTTTCTCCGTTGTTGTTAATGTGGCGAAGGACTGACTGAGTGTGTGTGTGTTTTGCTGTGAATGATGATGACGACAATTCCGGTGCTCTCACGTCGATCGTTGCGAGCGTGTGAATTTTTCGCTTACAGGATGATGATGAAGATTCTGGCGTTTCCACGTCGAGAATCAGAGTGACATAATAACCCCGTCGTTATTACTAGAGTCTGCGTTGGTCGAAATTGTTATAGTGTGGTTTAAGTCGGTAGGTCTGCCCTTTCAGATTTGTCAAATTTTGTTTCCTTCTGTATAAGCGTCGGTTTTAAACAAATCACTTTTACATCTGTTTTTGCACTAACAGATTTGCAAACCAATAGTTGCACAAGATTCGTGATTTTTCACTCCGTTCAGTACATTTAATTAATTGTTCATAACTTATTAATTAATAAAGTAATTAATGTGTTTTTAAATAGTTCAGTTATTCGCGCGTAATTTGCACTCATTTTGTGTTTACACGCGTCTCTTCGGTTGTCTTCTTATGGCACTGCTAGGGTCGCAAAAACTATTTTAAATGATCGAATATTTGTTAAAAAAATATTGAATTATTAATACTTACTCGTGTCTTAAACAGAGTCACACATACAAAGAAAATACATTTGTACACAGACACTTGCATTAACCAGGCCGTGATTTGCAGAACACAAACCAAATATACACATGTAAATAAACACACACCCTCTGTCGAGAATTGTTCTATCTCACCTGCCTTTTCCTGTTTTCCACCATTTAATACCACTTGCAACAGTATATATAAGTAGATGTCTATATGCCGATCCTACTCCACTTTTGGGGCCCACCTGAATTTGTATAAAATGTGGACTACGGGGCCACAAAACGGTGATTTTCGGAGTTATCCCAGAGCTGTCTTTCGCGATCACTTTTTTTAGTGCTTTTCAAGAGATATCTCCAGTAACCAGTTCATCTGCGATATCCGGCGAAGATATTCGTTGCACAGAACATTCTGAGACGGAGAGAAGACTCTAAGATAGTTAAGGAGTTAGGGATGTCCCGATAGTATTATAACAGAACGAGGTTACAGTCATAATAACAGTACATTACAAAAATACTGTACTCTGTAATCTACGACAAAGAAAATTAATATATGTACGAGGAAAGAATAAATTATCACGATAATAGTCTACACGTAATACAATGAAAAAGGACAGACTAAGTGCTCTGGGAATGTGTTCAATAGAAAAAAAATGTTAGAAATAACTCCTAACTTCAATGAATTAGTTATTGACCATTTTGCCAAACAAAAGGAGAGGAGAATGGATTTCATATTGAAGCAAATAAACTAATCCAAGGTAGGGAACAAATATATTTTATTTAGTAATGCATGCATTTAATAATATAATTTCTTAAATATTTAAGTTTAGGAACGTGAACTGCTTAGGTATATAAATAATTTGTTTCAAACACTGTTTAAATATTGGTAGTTTGCAAGGTAGGTTTTTGATATTAACAATAATTTGAGTAGTGAAGCAAAAGATTCAATTTTACAATTATTTGATGATAACAGCAATAATTTAGTTTCTACTGGTGACTTTTTTTACATAATATATGGGTTATCACGGAAAATTGCATTCGCAACAATTTTACGGGGACAAAGTCATATGGTACCCAGGGAGAAATATACATTTATAGAAAGCGGTGGGTTTCTTTAGAAGTAAGAAAACATTAAAATATGTAGTAAGGTGCGGCAGAAATTCAATAAGACGACCTTGCTTTGACGCCGGTAAGTCGGCTAAAATTTACAAATTGTCACGGGCGGGACGGACCGTCATAAAACTGTATTGTTTGCTAGGGTGTAAGAAACATTTACCAAGATTGTAAAAGTTAAGTGCATCTAACAAAAGGAGCTATATTTTAAAAAGAGAGCGTAGAGAGTGAGATGGAAGGTGACGCGAAGTTTTCCTACCACGTGTTCACGCGCATTTTGTGGACGAATAACGGATAGCGTCATTTTTTACGCGGGTTGTTTCGTTAAACAGATTGGGTAGTTTTGAATTTAGCGGTAAGTCAGACCAATAGGCGTGTAGTTTGTCAATATTGAGTGAGGGTAGTTTGTAGCGAAGTATAAAAAATACGGAGAGAAAGAAGTTAGGGCAGTCAACGGAGAGATTACAGATATTAGACTCGTAATATTTATTTTAGGCTACGGGAAAACCACAACACTAAGAATCGTATTAGTTGTTATAATAATTGTTCAGTAATTTTATTAAGTATATTTCAATCGCCACGTAAGTCAGTTACGGTAACGCGATAGTAATCTGTGCGGAAGTTAGCATCGTAAACACTTAATAAATGTTCATAAGAAGAACTCGAGCGTAACTAAAGAAGATCAACTTAAAACCGAGTAACATATCTAAGTTTTAATTAATACAACATCAACCGTTTAAAAGTCGAGTTACCTAGCGATTTAAATGTGTGAAACGTCATTGTACGGGACGGTCGATCAATAGCAGTTATTACCTGGTGTTAGACGCACTTAGCTTTGTTAATGAAATACTGTGTTTTTCTACAAGTGTATTAGTACACAGCACCTGTGTAATTATCACTAAGCAAGTTGAGTGAATGGTGTAATACTTGTGAAACCAGTGTAATTAGTGCGACCTGACAAGGATAATTATTCAACGGATAACTTCTGATCACCAGCCTGGAAACCACATCGCAGAGGACATCGCATCGCAGAGTAATTCAACAGACACGTAAATAACAACAATGAACAATCATTTTATATTGCTTATTAATATCAAGTATATGTCAATCTTGTTTTGGTGACTCAATCAGTCTAAGAATCCATTGCTAAGAAATAAACACTAATAACTTTGATAGTAAATGAATAAAGTACTAAATTATAAATTTGTAATATTTGAATGCAACCGTTATTAAAAAATTTAATTAATAACAACTAAACTGTGTTTATTTATTACTGGCGCCCTGGGATAATTCTAAAGAGTAAGTAAGTGTGATATCTTATTGTTAAAATTTGATACGTGATAAATATTAATTTTGTCATTGAATAATTTAATCTGATAAACTCTTACTTTATACATGCTCGTAGGCCAAATAGTATGCAAAGTAGTCACAAAATAGTAGTGCTATAAGGCTTATATTTAAGTGTATTACATTCTGGCGCCCAACGTGGGGCTATTGAGTCACTAATAGTATAGTAAAATAAGAATAAAATAGAATTAAGAATAACAATAATATAAGATATAGTTGTATGATTACGCGGAGTAAGAGTAGGAAAAACATAAACACACAGAACAACACGCACGGAGAAAACAATAACATGAATACAGAAACAACATCCCACGGCAACGAAATGGACTTCGATATAAACAATCAGCTAGGAGATTCGCAGACGATCGCACACATTTCAATGGGGAATGAAGAGTCAGGGACGCGGGGACTGAACGAAGAAAATGCAGAAACACAACATATTACACAAGAAACACTAGGAGAGGTTAGAGAGAGACCAGTATATCAGACATTACCAGAGAAAAACAAAGACACCGATATATATACAATACTCCAACAACTAGTACAACAAACGCAACGAATTGAACAACAATCGAAAGAAACAAAAGAACAACTATTAAAACAAACACAACGAACTGAACAACAATCGAAAGAAACAAAAGAACAACTATTACAACAAACACAACGAATTGAACAACAATCGAAAGAAACAAAAGAACAAATAAAAGAACTGGCGGAAAAAACAACACGACAGTTAACACAACAAGAGACACAACGAAAACAACAACTACAACAATTATCAGAGCAGATACACAAACAAAATATGGAACTAAGAAACGAAGTATTCACGCAACTCAATCAAGAAAGAGCAAATAACCAAAAAGTTCTCCAGGAGTTTAGAGTAGATATTGATAATAAGATCGAAGAAAATTGTGATAAGATTAGTACCGAAATTAGTGCCAATACAAAACAACAAATTAAAGAACTTGACAGAAAATACGATAATAATTTTAAATTAGGCTAATTACTGAAACAGTAAATGAAAACAATAAAAGATGTGCAGATGACACGGCAGCTATAAATGAATTGAAGGTCGAAAAACTAAGAGAATTGGAAACTAAAATTGATAGCAAGTCGGACGAGACACACCTTAATTTACAACAAATACAGCGGGAAGTACAACAAATACGACGGGAAGTCAGAACTAAACTAGCGTCAATAAGCAACACACCATGTAATCGGAGCATGACAAATGAACTAGTTAAGGACATAAAATATAATAGTATGGGTGATTTCCCGATGGAATTTATTAAAGAATTGAACAAAACATTCAGAGAACATTATCAAGATGCTGGAAACATCAAGGGGATAGCAAGACATCTTGAAGGAGAGACAGCGGTATGGTGGAGGTTAGTAAAAGATAGCATTAACAATTTTGTTGATTTTACTGACGCGTTTATGAATAAATATGCGAATGAAGTCGTTAAAGAGAAAGCAAGGAATCACAGTAAGTCAATTTCTGATAATCGCATTCGTTCAGTTTATGATAGGCCAAGGCTTGTGAGAAGATCTCGTTCAGAGTCAAGTCACCGAAGACGGTATCGCTCTCGATCTTTGTCAAAAGGTGGACGCAAGCATTCTAGATCACAGACCAAATGTGATGAAAGGTACCGATCACCAGTTCATAAAAGGTTCCCATCATATCGTGCTGATAACAGAGACTCACGAGGAAGAGGCCGACGTAACAGCCATCCAGAGGAGAGAGATAGATCATGGAGAGGATGTATATCTTTGTACGACTACAATGAAGAGAAGAGTGAAGGCAGAAACCAAGAGGAGAGAAGACACGACTACCAGGATGTAGCCGGAAAAATTTTAACATATGACAATTAAAACCGTATTATGAGCAATGACCCATTACTACACACATGAACACTGATACTGCATAGATACTAAACAGATTGTAATAGCACACAACGTCTACATATGTAATAATTGTAGGATTCGAATACTGTTGTAATAAAGAAGAAATCATTGTTAATTACTAAATTATATAAGAATTCCAGAAGCTAGTAGTGTAGTTATTATGAATGTACTACATTGTAAGAGTAAGTTAAGGGAAGTAGAACGTAAACAGATGTTAGGGCGAAATGTCACTGTAACATGTGTTGAGATGAAAGGGAGAGTAGAGCAGAATATTTTAAAAGTAGTCGTTTGACCAGTTTGTCAAGGGTGGGACGGAGAGTCTGTTTGTAAACAAACCTTGAAATGCCGTTGACACTTAGGGTATAACAACAGATCGTAAACTAACTAATATTACCATGTTGTGTTAAATAAATTAAAAGTAATTAATATAATGCGATGTATAAACAAATCTAGATTATAGCAAAGGTTAAACAAATTATTGTTAGTAATATAAAATTTTAGCAGGGGATTAGGGACGCATCAATAGAATCAATCCCAAATTCTATTAAAAATTTGATATAATTCTATCGGGGGACGATATCACGGAAAATTGCATTCGCAACAATTTTACGGGGACAAAGTCATATGGTACCCAGGGAGAAATATAAATTTATAGAAAGCGGTGGGTTTCTTTAGAAGTAAGAAAACATTAAAATATGTAGTAAGGTGCGGCAGAAATTCAATAAGACGACCTTGCGTTGACGCCGATAAGTCGGCTAAAAAATTACAAATTGTCACGGGCGGGACGGACCGTCATAAAACTGTATTGTTTGCTAGGGTGTAAGAAACATTTACCAAGATTGTAAAAGTTAAGTGCATCTAACAAAAGGAGCTATATTTTAAAAAGAGAGCGTAGAGAGTGAGATGGAAGGTGACGCGAAGTTTTCCTACCACGTGTTCACGCGCATTTTGTGGACGAATAACGGATAGCGTCATTTTTTACGCGGGTTGTTTCGTTAAACAGATTGGGTAGTTTTGAATTTAGCGGTAAGTCAGACCAATAGGCGTGTAGTTTGTCAATATTGAGTGAGGGTAGTTTGTAGCGAAGTATAAAAAATACGGAGAGAAAGAAGTTAGGGCAGTCAACGGAGAGATTACAGATATTAGACTCGTAATATTTATTTTAGGCTATGGGAAAACCACAACACTAAGAATCGTATTAGTTGTTATAATAATTTTTCAGTAATTTTATTAAGTATATTTCAATCGCCATGTAAGTCAGTTACGGTAACGCGATAGTAATCTGTGCGGAAGTTAGCATCGTAAACACTTAATAAATGTTCATAAGAAGAACTCGAGCGTAACTAAAGAAGATCAACTTAAAACCGAGTAACATATCTAAGTTTTAATTAATACAACATCAACCGTTTAAAAGTCGAGTTACCTAGCGATTTAAATGTGTGAAACGTCATTGTACGGGACGGTCGATCAATAGCAGTTATTACCTGGTGTTAGACGCACTTAGCTTTGTTAATGAAATACTGTGTTTTTCTACAAGTGTATTAGTACACAGCACCTGTGTAATTATCACTAAGCAAGTTGAGTGAATGGTGTAATACTTGTGAAACCAGTGTAATTAGTGCGACCTGACAAGGATAATTATTCAACGGATAACTTCTGATCACCAGCCTGGAAACCACATCGCAGAGGACATCGCATCGCAGAGTAATTCAACAGACACGTAAATAACAACAATGAACAATCATTTTATATTGCTTATTAATATCAAGTATATGTCAATCTTGTTTTGGTGACTCAATCAGTCTAAGAATCCATTGCTAAGAAATAAACACTAATAACTTTGATAGTAAATGAATAAAGTACTAAATTATAAATTTGTAATATTTGAATGCAACCGTTATTAAAAAATTTAATTAATAACAACTAAATTGTGTTTATTTATTACTGGCGCCCTGGGATAATTCTAAAGAGTCGGTACACGAAAGTAAGTGTGATATCTTATTGTTAAAATTTGATACGTGATAAATATTAATTTTGTCATTGAATAATTTAATCTGATAAACTCTTACTTTATACATGCTCGTAGGCCAAATAGTATGCAAAGTAGTCACAAAATAGTAGTGCCATAAGGCCTATATTTAAAAGTGTATTACAGGGTACAACTAAATTTTGCCCCCCCCCCCCCAGTCAAAAACATTACCAGCCGCCAGTGCTAAGTACACCTCTTTCATGACAGAAGACGATGGTACTTTCCACCCGCTGCCTGTCTCTTCTCTGATAGTTAGGTTAGTGTCGATTTCTGTGACGGACTTATGTCTTTTCTAATGTCTTTCAACTTTGTAGTTAATTTGCCTTTGCTTAAGACAATAAGTCTATCAAACAACTTATCGCGGACGAAAGACATTAGAGCAATTATCGCTTTGTCCAGCCGTTTTACATTTTGCCGTGTAAATATACGTATTTAATTGTATGGTGCATTCTTTCGATATGCATCTTGGTGTTCAGACCTCCTTGAAGTCGATGACAGTAGGCCCAAGACTGAATATTTTTTGAATACGTTTGAGCAAAATAAGTGCCGGATTCAGAAGTGTCTGGATCATCAAGTAGTCGCCTAATTGCTTCAGGCAGAATTCTTTCGAATGTAAACGTCACCCTGCTTCTCTTTGCCTTTTACTTTGGAACTAATATTCCTTCTCCAAGCCCTGTCAACGTGCCAAGTGCAGTACAGTCTCATTGCCGGAGCTTGCATTGTTGATACCCACGCATTATAGAAGGATTCAGCCAAATCGGACATAAACACTTTCCGTAAAACTTCGCCTACTTCTGCTTTGATATACTGAAAAAACAAAGAAAGGGCTTTTTCGTCAGTTCGATTTGATATGAGAAAAGCACAAGGAAATCCCTGTCTCATGTCGTCCAAAACAAGTAGGGTTATTAGTTCAAAACCGTAACTGTTCAAACAGTGCGTGCCGTCAATGCATATAAAATCACTGCCATATTTCTTCAGTATTTCATTCTGTGCACTGTTCATTATAATTAATACAAAATCGTCTTTTTTTAAAGTTGGGTGAGTTTCTGTGACGACTCCTTGAGGTTTATAAAATAATACACAAGGCTGATCACTGGAACTGACCTCGTTGACCCACGCTTCAACACTTGTACCATCTTCTTGATGTCTCACCGACTTCGAGCATAAATTATACGCGTGCTCGATGTTGTACAGGTCTTGCTTCGTTAATAAATGAATTCTTTCTAATTTACAGCCTGTCACGGAATAGCGTATTTTATTAAGTATTGCTTGAAGTGGTATTTGATTTGCAATATCCACAGCTAGATTTTTTCTTTCGCAGTCTGTGAGACCTAAATGGCTTAAGTCATTTAGATGACCTACATGAGTTGACACATATGTAATCTTGCAGGTACCATCTTCAGTTTCAGTGACGCGAATGCTTGCGGGACAGACAGCATTGATTTTGTTACTTCCCTGTAATTTTAAGTGCCGACTACCTTTACTTTCAGACACAAATTGCCCGACCTATTGCATATATAATAATGTCTCTTTGTGCTGTCGGTAGCAGAATGAGAGCCACGCTTTTTAAAGTATCTTGAAAACGTTTCTTTTTCAGTCTTTTGTTTCCACTCAAAGAAACTTTCTAAGGAATTAACTTCTTTACTTTCACACTTCACTGATATGTTGTGCTGTAATTCGACGTGTTCAAGTAAAGCTTGTTCCTTCGCTGCTGCAAAAACACATAAGGGGCACTTAACTTTATTCGGTGTTGATACCCCTGCACCGTGGGATTCACGTTCATGACGTTTCAATGTGGATCCATGCTTAAAGTGTTTATCACAGATGTTAAATTGATGTGTACGTGACTTCAAACTGCTCAAAACCGGCACTTCACTGTTTATACTTTTTCGGGATGTAATTTCGAATGCTGGCTAAGATTCTCTACATTTTCACAATCTTTACCGCACTCTGAACATAAGTATTGTTTAAGCTCACTCATTTTAATAAACCAAAAATTAAAAAGGTATAAGAACTAGATTATGAACACACACAAAATTAACAAATGAATATCACACAACAAACTCGATGAACAGACGCACGGATAATTTAAATGAAATAAAAATGTACATTATAAAACGAACTACGGAGACAGTTTTATTTGATAGTCACGTTAGCGATATAGCGAACTACTGTCACGTTTTATTTACAAACACGCTAGTGCTACTCAGTGGCGAAGCTAGTAGTTAATCAATGGGTAGGCAAAAATCTTATCTTAAATTTTTTTTAAGGAATCACTAAAAGGATGGTGGTTCAAATCGGACGCTGAGGTAGAGTTTGCTGTAAGCGAATGGTTCCACAAACAGCCGTAAGAATTTTACTAGCAGGGAATCTACAGGTTGGTGCAACAGTGGAACTCATGTCTTAATGTTAATGGAGACTTCTTTTAAAATCGTTGAATAAAAAATGCTTTACAGCTCTATACGTGTTTCTATTGAACAATCCTTGTATTAGTCATACACAATAATACAACTGATTGAACTTGAAATTTTTAAACTTGATTAGTTTCTATATATATGTTTAATGTTACAAATAACTCAAATAACAATCTTGATCATCTGTTAGTTCAGCGGAATAACAGGGACACTTTTAATAACCGCATAAAATAAAACACACTTATAAACAACACAGCGCGCTTTAACTTGAATGTTTGGACCACAGAAGTGAGGCATGCCTCAACGCTGTATGTGTACAGCACGGGACAATCCCCCCTCCCTTCATTTCCCTATCACTCCGGCACATTGCTTACATACGATGTATACAAAAAACGTTGAGGCAAGTTCAGGTTACCTCATTCGCTTTAAACGAGCTATGCCGAGTCTCACCAGTCACCATCTAGTGGTCGCTCAGTAAAGCACGTTTCGGCCTAATAAATTCGACAGTCGCGGTAACAATGTATAATCTTTATGTTATGTAGTTCATACGTATTTATAATTTTTTTTCTACAGAATTTTTTAGGGTAGGCATTGCCTCAATTGCCTCCATTAACTTCGCCACTGGCTACTATACTATAATTACCGACACAGTATTACTTAACACGCGTACAGTGCATTAAACAGCACGTTGTGTGTTCTATACTACTGTACACTTCCCGCCTAATTCAACATTGCTCGTAGCATTGGGTAAAAATTGGATTTCGCGCCTTACTCAGCTCTACGAAGAGTTACGGAAATAAACGAAGCAGTTGGTACGCGTCAGGGGCTAAGGTCTAGTGACGTCGCGGGATCGGCACGTGCGTCAGGTCAGGCGCTGTCTTGTTATGCAATAGCTCGCCTTATCCAATATTCGCCGGCCGCAAAGGTTCCATATAATTTCAATAGACAGTTCCAATAAAAAGTAAGAATAAAACCTTTTTAAAGAGCACATTCGCATTTCGACCTGGTTCTTCTTTATTAATATTATTACTACGGTGCAGCTTGCCACTGCTTATGTTAAATGCAGACCAGATTGGTTTCTTTCGGGCGATAATGTGGTGTGATCGTTACAGGCCATGGGCCCAGTGCGTGAGAGAAGACGATGACGGTGAAATTACAGACGTTCAGAAGCGTCCGCGTAAAAATGTAGGTTCAAGTTTAACTCCGATAGAATCGTTCAAATAACTTTTCTTTAAATCTGTGTTATTTTTTTAACTCTAAGCGAGTAACCTTATATTCTTCTTTTTTGAAGGGGAGAAATATTTTTGTTATGTTTTGTGGTTGCCATTGCTGTGACTGATGAGAGTGATCAAGAGCTAAGTAAACGGTTTTATATATATCAACATTATAATCATAATAATATATAACAACATTATAATTATAATTTAAAGACGTTGCAGCGGAAATAGTGAACACAACTGTAGTGTATTAATTATCGGCTAGGTCGTAGGATTCGATTCTATGTGCTTTATGTTTAATATCGCACAATAAACATTACTGTTAGTTGAGAGGAGAAAATTTTAATAGCATCCAATAACTACTTAAATAAGCAAATAATTGATTTAAAAAATGGAATATAGAAAACATAAATTTAAATATCCCCTTTTTTAAGAAGCTGATTGCAAAGCATAACGACATATTGCACAAATTATAAATCACTCATGAATATTAAAAAACAACAAACATAAAACACATATATGAACATAAACAAGAGAAAATGTCTCAGCTACTTGGGCGTCTGACATAAAATAATATTGAATTCAAATAATCAATTTAAATATTGCAAGTCATTTATAAAGATACCATTTAAATATTTATTACACAAAATGAAAAAGATTGGTTGTAGTATTTTAATCAAAATAATATTTACCTTAGTTCAATAAATATTAGTTATTGTGCACCATTTTTAATTAAATTGTAAAATTATTATAAAATAAAAATTAAAATTATCTACTTTAATTATATAATAATTATTAAAAATTTTGTATTTACTAATTATGTATTCATTTTTTCTTTATCTATACCATGTTTCAGTTTATTTACTGTTTTTTTTTCATAAAAAAATAATGGTCATTTTTCACCTACTTTCTCCGTTGTTGTTAATGTGGCGAAGGACTGACTGAGTGTGTGTGTGTTTTGCTGTGAATGATGATGACGACAATTCCGGTGCTCTCACGTCGATCGTTGCGAGCGTGTGAATTTTTCGCTTACAGGATGATGATGAAGATTCTGGCGTTTCCACGTCGAGAATCAGAGTGACATAATAACCCCGTCGTTATTACTAGAGTCTGCGTTGGTCGAAATTGTTATAGTGTGGTTTAAGTCGGTAGGTCTGCCCTTTCAGATTTGTCAAATTTTGTTTCCTTCTGTATAAGCGTCGGTTTTAAACAAATCACTTTTACATCTGTTTTTGCACTAACAGATTTGCAAACCAATAGTTGCACAAGATTCGTGATTTTTCACTCCGTTCAGTACATTTAATTAATTGTTCATAACTTATTAATTACTAAAGTAATTAATGTGTTTTTAAATAGTTCAGTTATTCGCGCGTAATTTGCACTCATTTTGTGTTTACACGCGTCTCTTCGGTTGTCTTCTTATGGCACTGCTAGGGTCGCAAAAACTATTTTAAATGATCGAATATTTGTTAAAAAAATATTGAATTATTAATACTTACTCGTGTCTTAAACAGAGTCACACATACAAAGAAAATACATTTGTACACAGACACTTGCATTAACCAGGCCGTGATTTGCAGAACACAAACCAAATATACACATGTAAATAAACACACACCCTCTGTCGAGAATTGTTCTATCTCACCTGCCTTTTCCTGTTTTCCACCATTTAATACCACTTGCAACAGTATATATAAGTAGATGTCTATATGCCGATCCTACTCCACTTTTGGGGCCCACCTGAATTTGTATAAAATGTGGACTACGGGGCCACAAAACGGTGATTTTCGGAGTTATCCCAGAGCTGTCTTTCGCGATCACTTTTTTTAGTGCTTTTCAAGAGATATCTCCAGTAACCAGTTCATCTGCGATATCCGGCGAAGATATTCGTTGCACAGAACATTCTGAGACGGAGAGAAGACTCTAAGATAGTTAAGGAGTTAGGGATGTCCCGATAGTATTATAACAGAACGAGGTTACAGTCATAATAACAGTACATTACAAAAATACTGTACTCTGCAATCTACGACAAAGAAAATTAATATATGTACGAGGAAAGAATAAATTATCACGATAAGAGTCTACTGATTAGCTTTAAGTTCTGCAAGAGCAAACGTACGAATCAGATGCCCAGGAGTAAACTTAAAGTGATCGAGAATAATCATATTATAAAAAAACTTTAAAGTTAGACATCTTATCACTATGGAATAATTCGTTACAAAAACTGTTTTATAATTAACTTAAACAATTGATAAAAAAGTATTTTTCTAATGTGAATGAAAGAGCGGTTTTCAAGTAATCTGTCCGCAGGTCTTGCGTGTTTATCTCACGAACGACAAACGTAGCCGCAAAAGGCATCTAGTTGTAATTCGCACGCACAGCGGTCTGTTGATGAAACAATAAGTTTTTCCTAGTCGGATAAATGTTATATACAAGAGAAATCTCAGTTACTGTCACCGACAGAATGACCATTTACATGTCAATTACTAACTTCTCTAGGTCGATTCCCGGAGAAGTCTTGTTATTTTAAAATTTTGAAGTCGAATTTCGGTAACACGTATTCATACGCTTAATAAGCGTTTCTACTATGGTCAGAATTATACGTCGAAGTTCGGTAACTCTACTGAATGACTACATGACAAACTCTACTAGAGGACCACAAGATATATCTACATCTCACACTCTCTGCGCGCACATTGGAACGGTGTTCAGGGCAGACGGCGTTCTGATATAGACTGTTGATATAACTTTAAAAATACAGAACGCTGTGTATAATAGACGGAATCAATCACAAGGTCACTGACAGCGAGTTACACTGATGTTGCGAAGTTCACCGTTTCTCTGTTGAGTAGACGAAAACCTCATTCAACGGTAAATACAATTTGCTGACTGATAAAGAAATCAATAAAAACTATTTTTGTAGCACTTTACTGGTGTGAGATCTGGGCAGAATCAGAAGGAAAGAGGCGTATAGATTCATTTGACTCATGACGGTAGTGATAGACAGTGGACCGACACAGTCAGCAGTATTGTTGGGCTCGATAATTAGACGTCTTTAAGTGGTTGAAACACTTGCTCGGAGTGACAATTGCTCGTAGTGACACTTGCTCGTAGTATAACTTAATAGCAAGAATAAAATAATAATAATAATAACTGATAGTTTAATAGTAGACTAATAGTTCTAATACGATGATGCATATAATTAACTAAGTTACATAATTATACTGTAATATGAAATAATAATTATATTTAATTGTAATTAATATAATTAATAATGTCAACAACAATATAAAAATATCTGGGTTTTAGGCGCACAGAATTTGATCAGGCTAACTAAAAGAATTGCAAATGCAAGTTGTTTTCAAATGATTAATTGAATGTCGTCAATAGGAACGTTCTTTTTTTAAATTAACTGTTAGATATAAAGGACTTATTGTTGGACTTATGTAGTCAGGTTGACCACGTAACAGTGTTTAAAACTCATCGTTGGCTTCTGTGCAAATATAACCGCTTAATACCATACTATACTTCCTGGAATCATTATGAATTTCCTAGAACCGTTGTTTCTCCGAGCAAGTGTCACAACTTCTCGTCTTAAGCCCTTGTTTTCTTAACGTTCAAAAAGTAATCAGAAAAAAGAAATGACCTTGTTTTGCTATACACATTAGTTATCGCCCAAAATAATCATTTTTATAGCCAGTTCTTCAAGTCAGCTGCTTTCAGGAACGACAGAGCTGTTGTCTCATCTCTTCTCCCGCTTCTCTGTTTTAGGGCTCCACTATTATGTGTCTGTCTGTGACTACTCTGCCGAATGTAAGTACATACTGGCCTTTGTTGTTCAGGTTATAGCAAGTACGATGGTGTCAGGTTTGTATGCTCTATACGTGAGACAAGCCTGTTCTCCTGCATATTGCCATTTGCCAATATTCCCTTTTACCGCTCACAATTTGGTGTGTTTCCTGCTACGAGGTAAGAATCCCTAGTATGCCATGTGGCAGCAGTCTTCAAATCAGCGGGTCTTATATATAAAACATCAACTTCAGGATTGTCCGCAGCGATTCGTGCTACAGAATCAGCGTCGTTGTTGTCCTTGATGCCTACGTGGCTTGGCACACATATCAAACTGAAGTAAAAACCCAGGTATCTAATACGTGGGACGCAGCCTCTATCTGTTGCAGTAACGGGCCGTCTGTGCCTGCGTTACCTAAAGCGGTTATGAAACTCAGCGAGTCTGTGCAGATGCTAAAACACCTCAGGCCTCGGTGTTCACAGTACCGACGAGCATGCCAAACGGCATATAACTCAGCGGTGTATACACTCGCGGTCATCACATTACCCATGAGTAAGAGGCGGCCTGAACGTCAAAAGCGCACCCCATTCCATTTTCTGTCTTCGATCCATCAGTAGGCCTACACCTGATAGAATAGATGAAAGACAAGAAATATTATAGAAAAATGTCGTAGAATGAAGAAACAGACTTACTATCTACAATAAACGGAACGAGAGAATTATGAAACAATAATTGTGGGTTTAGGCCAATCAAATTAGTCAGAAAAATGCCGATTTCGCGCGCAAATTAAGCACCGATTGACAGTTCCACCAGTGGTAGGAAATAGATAATACATGACACCTATACCAAACAGAATTCGAGATTTTGCCTATGGACAAAATGGCGGCCATCCAAAGTTGGTAAAAACACGTTTTTCGCTTCTGGAGGCCGAGGAAAGCTTTGTAGCTGAAAAAGTGGTAAATATACAATGTAGACAATGAAAAGACCTTTAATTTGAGCCGTGGTACGATATGTTTCGTCAAATAGTTATTGCAAAAATCTCAAAAAACCACGAAAAATGCCTGTTTTTTTGCAATGCTGATAGTTATTGCAAAAGTGATGTTTTTTATATGTTTATAACTTAAATAGGAAGCCCTTACGATTCTGAATCGAATACGTTTTTGTAAAGTTGGATCGGTCAATTTGTTGCTGAGATACGTTAATTTATTTATCCCAGAGCACTTAATGATTAATACCATAACTTTTTTGTTTATAAACATTTTGGGCTATTTCGACGTTTATTCTCTTCTAGAAGACTTATATTTCCATGTACTTTCTAGGGAAAATCAAAAAATTATTTTTTAACCCCCGTTTTTTTCATTAAAAAAGTGGGCTTTTTTTTATAAACATTTAGAGCTGGAGCGTCACCCGGACATCGTACGAACTTCTAACTTCAAAATATCGAAAGCTGGCTTCGAGGCAAAGTTTAAAAAAAAAAAAGAAGAAAGCTCTAGGACCAATAGGAGCTGAGTTGCAAATTTAAAAAAAAAATCATAGCGGCTTTGTTTATAACAATTAAGAAATGAATCCGACGGCATTGGGTATCTAAAGAGTTATATTTTGCTATGACATGAATTTTTTTCTTCAAATCCATTTATTTGACACTAAAAATAATGTTTGAAGTGGAGGCTACCGATGCCAGACGCAGGAGGTGGCGTGGTGGGGGAAACCGCTCTCCGGCCGGGCGGCGCGGCGAGCCAAAAAATGAAATCCGAACTTCAAATCGGCGGCGCGCGGAAAAAATTGCCGTATCTCCTCGAATTTTGGATCGATTTTTTTTTTTTAATCTGGGGTAGTGCAACAAAATAACAATGACGCGGTCAGATTTAAACAATAATTAACATTTTATGCTGCACCGTATACCATTCGGTTTCAGAAATTTGTATATGTCATTTTTTTTAATGTTACTTGCTCTTGACGTTTATTACAGTAAAATGTAATTAATAATAATAATATCTATATTTTATAAATATATTAATATAATAAAAAACTGGTACACAGAAAAGTCAAAATGTACAATTTAAAAAATTTTATTAATGTAAATATATAAAAGTTGTTATAATTAATTAAGTTTAATTTTTTTTGATGGTACATTATCAATTTCTTCTTCGTTTTCATCTTCTTATTCTTCTATCTCTTCTTCATGTTTGTCATATATTTGGTTTTCATCATCTTCTTCTTCTATCCCTTCTTCTACTACCTTTTCAGCATTATCGCAATCCTCTCCATTGCAACCTGAACATAAGCGAGTATATTCAATCCATGCTTGCGACATCCGCAAGCTTTTCCACATCCGGTCTTACACCCGGAAATTGAAAAAAGAGATGCTGATGCTACATGTATAACCTCTACGACTAACTGTAACAAATAAGACATGTGGCAACAATACAAGCAGCTGATGGTTTGGGCATGACATTGAGAGAGGGGCCCCCTCCACCGAATTTTTAAAAAATACACACAGATTTTTTTTTTAATTTGCAACTCAGCTCCTATTGGTCCTAGAGCTTTCTTTTTTTTTAAAATCTTTGCCTCGAAGCCAGCTTTCGATATTTTGAAGTTAGAAGTTCGTACGATGTCCGGGTGACGCTCCAGCTCTAAATGTTTATAAAAAAAAATCGCCCACTTTTTTAATGCAAAAAACGGGGGATTAAAAAATAATTTTTTGATTTGCCCTAGAAAGTACATGGAAATATAAGTCTTCTAGAAGAGAATAAACGTCGAAATAGCCCAAAATGTTTATAAACAAAAAAGTTATGGTATTAAACATTAAGTGCTCTGGGATAAATAAATTAACGTATCTCAGCAACAAATTGACCGATCCAACTTTACAAAAACGTATTCGATTCAGAATCGTAAGGGCTTCCTATTTAAGTTATAAACATATAAAAACCATCATTTTTGCAATAACTATCGGCATTGCAAAAAACAGGCATTTTTCATGGGTTTTTGAGATTTTTGCAATAACTATTTGACGAAACATATCGTACCACGGCTCAAATTAAAGGTCTTTCCATTGTCTACATTTTATATTTACCACTTTTTTAACTACAAAGCTTTTCTCGGCCACCAGAAGCGAAAAACGTGTTTTTACCAACTTTGGATGGCCGCCATTTTGTGCATAGGCAAAATCTCGAGTTCTGTTTGGTATAGGTGTCATGTATTATCTATTTCCTACAACTGGTGGAACTGTCAATCGGTGCTTAATTTGTGCGCGAAAAAAAGCTAATTTGATTGGCCTAGTTATCTTAACGGGATAACAAGGCCTCCGTATGCAATCAAACAGTATATGACGTAAACTGCAATTATTATGTTGCAATGAAGCGAAAGGCGAATAGCTGCCAACCAACGTCCGAATTCACGTCTAACGAAGACAAAACAGGAAAATTTAAAGGCATGTATTTATACTTACCTAAACGTTTGTAGTAATTCTGTCTTTATGCTTATCTGTTCGAGACGTACTCAGCCTCGAATGACATGACAGATTTCTCGGAGTAACAAATAATTTTCCTAATAAGGATGACCCGTAATACGGGTCCCTTATAATTTGCATCATTGGTAGAGTATAAATAGATTCGTCCTTGTCATGAATTTCAACATATTTACAACTTAATTGGTATACAAATTAAACTTGTTGAAGTAAACGTTAAAAAAATCTGTAAACACATTGAGCTAAGGTTAAGCAACACTTGAGCGTACAACCGATTTATAAATGAATCTGATGACGCTTGGCTTTCAGAGAAGAATAAAACGAAACTTTATTGTTGACATAATTTCAACTTGTTCGGAAAAACAGGTTAACACGGTCACGCATTTGCCTCATGTGTTTCCTGTTCTAGCACATGAGATATCTCGTTTTCACTAGTGGAAATTTTTCAGCGATTGAACGATATTTGTATATAGAACACTATTATTTCAGATTGTCATTTAATATTTCACTACCTTAAAATGATAAAGACAATTCTGCTTACGTGGGAGGTAAAGAATTCTTCTGTTGTCCGATTACACTTCCTTCGATGTGATAGCTATGGCAGGCTACATCAACGGTTCTCAGCCTTTTCAAGTCTCGTGGGAGGAAGTCAAACTTCACGATTCCTACGAATTAAATAAATGTACTTAAGAAAAACACAATATATTTCTCAAATACTAAGTCATAGCAATTAAACAGGAATAGGACATTTTTTTAGTCACCGAACTAATGTGACGATTGGGCCTATCAGCTTTGTATTGTGCGATGTATGTTTGGGGTCAATTCAATGGTGGTTAACCTAAGTTGGAAGTCGAAGCGTTTATCAGCTCTATTGCTGAGCTTTGGTTTTCCTTTAATCAAATACAAAACTCCTTTCCAAAACAAATATGATGTGTAAAATGGCATGAAGAGCGTCAGTGCTCCATCTGAAATTTCGTCCGATACAGAGGACTTCGCACCCATTAATATCTCCTCGGGACTTACCACTCGCTGAAAATCTCCGACTTACAATACATTATTTATTATATTATGCGTATGAAGTCTTAATATTACTGACTTACAACAATTAGTATAATTGAAAACACCATGGGTGTTATAATATTTAAAAATAACAATCACTGGTACAAGTTTATTGGGCTTTATCGGCACCAGTAAATGGCTGTTTTGTATTCTGCCTTGGCAAAAATGATGACAGTAGTAAGCCTTTGATGTAATAGTGTGTTCTTAATTGTGCGGCACTTCCCGACACTGTCTCTGTTCACAAATCAGACTGCACCGTTAGTAATATGGGATCCCGTTTTGAATCCACGTTGTAGCTGCGTCGCCACAGTTGATTCATCAATCGCAGCTTATCACCTACAATGGAGCCGACCGTCGTGTCATCGTCATTCTACTGTCGGTATGGCCGTTGTTTAATGAAGTGCGGAAACATGTAAACAACGTAAGTACGCTGATGAGAGATAAAAAATTAAATACCACTGATAACTGCTTTGATGCCGACTGTTGTCTCTTTGGACGAGGCAGTATTAAAAACGATTCTGGCCGACTGCGAGCTCAGTGAAACATAAAAGAAACTCGCATAAAAGTGAAACATAAAAGAACTCCTTTCATATAAAAGAAACGCACATGTAGTGTTAACTGTCAGCATGTTAGTTTTTGGATAAGTTATAAAAAAGTTACAAAGTGGTGATAAAAAACGATCAAATGCAACACGTTTAAACTTATTCAATCGTTTTACACATATGTACGAGACGCAGTAACCAGGTCACTGCGATTGACGTTTTATAATCAGAAGAGACTGAGTGAGAGCAAGGAATGTACTACAGCATAAAAATACATGGGAAAGAGCGGGTGCATGCGTGTCTTTAATATTGTTAAACTACACAAGAAAAGGGCTTTTACTCAGTGAAGTGGTTTAATATCTTTAAGAATACGAGAACAGAATTAAGCACTGGATGAAAAACTCGTCAACAAATAATGAGAAGTGGGGCAAATTTTTAGGTGAAATTTGAAGGTTTTAGTGAATAACAAGAAGTCCAGTCGTAATGTTACGATGGAACTTGGTAATATATACATTTATGTAAGTTAAATGTTGCATATTGAAAACATAAAATAATGTTAGACGTACAAAATAAAAACGTGCATGACCGTTCACACAATCCCCACGTTGGAAGTGAGCCTTATTTTGTTTGCCAGCATTTTGGTATAAGGTGGCACGAAGAGTGCGGACAGCGAAGAATGCAAACAACAGGACAGTTGGGAAGAGTGCGGATACCACCAAACTTGCACGCTTTATTGGCGTAATATAAGATCGTGGCTGTTTTTTTAACTATTTATATATATATTGCAACAGATCAAACTTTATTATTCTAATAAGGATATTGTGAGTGTGTAAAAATCGATACATGTCTATTATGGAGGAGATGAAAAATTATTTATTATATACCAATATTGTTTATAAAGATGTATAATGTATTTTAAATTGTCATGTATTGATAATATATTTAATTGTTTGTATTGTTCGATAATATAAATCGATTTTACTTGTTTGCTGCAACGTCCTCCTCTCGTCTCGTCGGTCCCGTCTTGGCGTCCTCTTCTTCCTGTCCCTCCTTCCTGGTGTCCTCTTCGTCATGGCGTCCTCTTCGTCTCGTCGTCCTCTTCTACACCTTCACTCCTTCCTAGTGTCCTCTTCGTTCTGGCGTCCTCTTCGTCTCGTCGTCCTCTTCTACAGCAAGTGGCTCCAGCGGCGATATTTCACAGAGTCTCGTAGTTATGTTTGACTGCTAACATTGATTAGTTTCTTGATAAATTGTTCACTCATAATGATTATGAATTTCATTCATTCAGTTTATTATTAATTTATATTTTATAATTTCTTAATCTCAGGATTTAACTGGGTATTTACTAATGCGGTGCGTTTAATGTACACCTTCCAACGATATCTTGTAGTGTCTTTAAGTTCCCTAAGCGGATATCTTAACTTACACGAGACAGCACTGTATTATATTTTAAATTTTATTTAATTATTTACCCTCTCGGTTCTTATCGCAAAACTTCGTTAAGAATTTCAAGGTTTATAGTTTATTTTATATAAAATATTCCTCTATTCCTTCTTGGTTCTTACCGCAAAACTTCGTTAAGAATTTTAAGGTTTATGGTTTATTTTGTATAAGATATTTCTACTTTTGTAAGAGAACAACTCTCTTACCCGGGCACAACTTCCCCTAGCAACATCGACAGACAGACTGTGTCCATCCTAGCTCTGCAACGTATGAATCTCACTGAATTTGGTGTATTTTGATAGGCCAAGCCCAAGTCACATGATTTATGGAACGACCAGATACACAAATATCATGAAAAACTTTGTATAATTTTGCATAGTCCTGCATGGAAATTATCTACAATTTTTATTACCCTATCATTGATAAGAGTTACACTTGAGTTTTGCTTTACTTAAAAAACCATATTTCTAAAATAGTTAGGAACCTCAGAGTATACACAAATCGAAGCTATTTACTTAAATAATTCCTTGTCAAATTTTCATGTAAATCGGTTAACTACCACTGGCGCTATAGCGATCGCAGATTATCACACCCGCACACGCGCACCAATTCATACAAAAAATACATGACAATATAGTACATCTTTTTATGAAGAGTTTGGTGTAACCTATATGCTTATCAAATTTTTAAATACAAAACTTATGACTAAAAGACAAAATATTACACAAAACAAATTTAAACAAGAAAATGCTCGTCATTCATGTATTCTGATATAAACAGCATATCTTATCATCCTGTGTTCTGTTGCAATATATATATATATATATATATATATATATATATATATATATTACTATAATACTTATAACTATTTTACCTCAAGATGTATTTTTTCCTTTAGGGACATGTTTCGGGAGATCCTGTTCTCCCATCTTCAACCTTCGCCATCTTGCTTCTGGTGCAGTATTTGTGTGTTGGCTTCTGGATGTTATTATGGTGGTTTGTTGGTCTTTGGTCCTTCAATGTTGCATTATTGTGTGTGGTTGTGGTATCTGTTTTTGTATTTTGTGTATTTTCGATGTTGAGTGCTTTGAATATTGTGTCATGTTTTGTATTGATTTGTATTTGTTCTGGTATTAATTTGTTTTGTGTTTTATGTTTGTAAATCTGTAAATTTTCCCAAATGTTCATTATGGTGCCTTTGTGTGGTATATGTTTTATTAGTGTTACATTGGTTATGTCTGGGAATTCATGTCCTGTGTTTATTGCATGTGTGGCTAAATTGGATTTATATATGTTTGGTTTTTTGTATGCATTTAGGTGTTCAAAATAACGTTTTTTCAGCTGTTTTTTTGTTTGTCCTATATAACATTTATTGCAATCTTGGCATTCAATTTTGTATATACCGTTGGTTGTTGTATTATCTTTGTTGTGTGAGTTATTTAGATTTTGTAATTTATTTTTATTAGTTTTGTATGCTATTTTTATATCTGTGTTTTTAAATAGTTTTGTTAGTTTTGACATTTTATTATTTATATATGTGAATGTGGCCCATTTTTTGTTGCTGTTATTATTTATGTGTTGTTCAGTTTGATTAATTCTTAATTGTTCAGTTTTTATTTTGTATTTGATTTTATTTTCTATTTTGATCATAGTATTTTTATTGTATCCATTTGCATAACCAATTTGGTATATTATATTTCTTTCTTTGTCAGTTTCTTGTTTGTTTAGGGGTATTTTGTAACAAATAATAACAACAACAAAAAATGGGCCACATTCACATATATAAATAATAAAATGTCAAAACTAACAAAACTATTTAAAAACACAGATATAAAAATAGCATACAAAACTAATAAAAATAAATTACAAAATCTAAATAACTCACACAACAAAGATAATACAACAACCAACGGTATATACAAAATTGAATGCCAAGATTGCAATAAATGTTATATAGGACAAACAAAAAAACAGCTGAAAAAACGTTATTTTGAACACCTAAATGCATACAAAAAACCAAACATATATAAATCCAATTTAGCCACACATGCAATAAACACAGGACATGAATTCCCAGACATAACCAATGTAACACTAATAAAACATATACCACACAAAGGCACCATAATGAACATTTGGGAAAATTTACAGATTTACAAACATAAAACACAAAACAAATTAATACCAGAACAAATACAAATCAATACAAAACATGACACAATATTCAAAGCACTCAACATCGAAAATACACAAAATACAAAAACAGATACCACGACCACACACAATAATGCAACATTGAAGGACCAAAGACCAACAAACCACCATAATAACATCCAGAAGCCAACACACAAATACTGCACCAGAAGCAAGATGGCGAAGGTTGAAGATGGGAGAACAGGATCTCCCGAAACATGTCCCTAAAGGAAAAAATACATCTTGAGGTAAAATAGTTATAAGTATTATAGTATTATATACATCAAGAAACGGACTGTAGCAGAAAGTGATTGAAATATATATATATATATATATATATATATATATTATAACGATACAACGTTATTAATTGTAAGCGTGTCGTGCCACACGTTGACGGACGACAAAATTATAACAATACAAATACCGTGTATGTGTAATGGGGTTTCAGGTGTAATTATAATAAGAGTATTATATTTATGAGTATTTAAAATTTCATATTTATTGTATACTCAATCTTATAAATAATAAACATCATTAATAATCTTCGGTCACGATCTTGCTCATTATTAAATATTTCTCTCTTATACTATGCAGTGTTACACATATTTAAAAACCCTCTTACATCTAGACATGTTAATAATCTTACTCTAGACATGTTCATAATTTGATTTACTAATAAAATATAAAATTAAAATGTACTTTGAATTGAATTCTTTTAATTCAGATCTGACCTCAACTCGCTCAGTCTATACCAATGTTTAAAATTAAATTTAAATTTATTACTTACTTTTAGACTGGCCTTTGTTTTATACTCACATTTAAATTATTCTTTTCTATAATGTAAATATCAAATCAATTTAACTATTTACTTTGATAAACAAAATCTACTCTCTCAACTTTAAATTCTTTTTTTTTTATTATTTATTTATATATGATCGCTCTTCTTACGACTAAACATTTATCTACATTTCTAAAATATTATTTCTAATTATAATTTTTTCTTTGTTTTAATTTATTGTCTTTTGATATAGTCTTTATGAGCTCTTTTAAAAATCATTTAAAAATGCACTATGCATGTCATCTCGAGTTCTGATGATCTTACGACTTATTGGCGGGGTCCAGCGTTGTCCAGAGATAGTTATCCATTCCTCCTGACCTGGCGTGGTCCTGGATACGTCTAGAGTCCAGCGTCGTTCTCCAGCAGTGTGTGGTTCTGGTTACATCTAGAGTCCAGCGTCGTTCTCCAGCAGTGTGTGGTCCTGGTTACATCTAGAGTCCAGCGTCGTTCTCCAGCAGTGTATGGTCCGCTTCAGAGAGTTGTTATCTGCTGCAAGGTAGATCTTAAACATCGTCTAACGTCCAGCATCCCTCGTCGCTCTGGTAGCTTCTCCGTAGATACTCTTGGTAGACTTAAAAGGTCCCGGTACTTTACGTTTTCCGGAATATTGTCACATAATTAACGAACTAATTAATTCTTTCGTTAATGAGACTTGTAATAAAAATAAAACTGTTCTGCCGACGGACAGCATGTCCGACTGCAACTGTGTCTTGAAATGAAGAGAAGGGTTTTCGATCGAACCCTCAATTTATACCCTCTCGAGATTCCGCGCCAGTTGGCTCCAAAATCGTCCTGTCGATACCTGCATGTCGCCTGATAGCCCCCACTCCCGAACCTTTTCATCTATTTGCAATTATTAGCAAATAGCAATGTTTTGCACGGAATCGAGATAGCACAAATCATAGCTAATTCGATTAAGCACTCACTGTATTAATTTGAGCGTCATAGGGTAATTCGCGTATTTTTTGGCACTGAGTTCGCGTAGCGTGTCCTATTAACGTCATTTTTTCACTGGGGATAACTATAAAATTTACACACACTTTGGTGCCTTTGGTTTGTTTATACACTAATTAGTTTTCGCACAGTGAATTAAAATAATTATTTTATTAATTATTTGGGGCGGGTAGCTGAGATTCCTGTCTGTACATGCATCACTAACACACACAAGATACACGAGTAACACACATACAATTGAGCAGGTGTTCTCTGCTTGTCGGAACAGGTTAATTTCTCCCCTAATCTAACAATGAAATATTTTTACAATCTCAGACCTGTCAATTTACTCTTAACTTATAATAATTCTACAAATTTTATATTTATTCAATTTAATGCCTAATACAGCATATGGCTGTATCGTTGCAATATATATATACTGTTTCAAGTGTGTGTGTTTTTTTTATCCATGAGACGATTCATCGTTATCAAATGATATTTTTATTAACGAAGCAGAAAATACCGTTCGGATTTTGTGTTTTCCCCTCCTTGTTGTGAATCACTTTCGTTACACGTTCGCCACGATACGGAATAATTGTAACTCGGATTTCGTGACGCACAACGATTCACAGAAGTTTCACTTAAATAAAATAAATAGGTGAATTAAATGATTATAAAAGTTTAACATAGCAAAGCGCGCAATGTATAACTTCGAAATTCAAACTGAAAGAAGAAGGAGAAGAAGAAGAAGAAGAAGGAGGAGGAGGAGGAGGAGGAGGAGGAGGAGGAGAAGAAGAAGAAGCGAATCATTAGTGAAACATTACAAGACTGGAATAAAAATATGGCTATACATACACTTTTCTGTGCTTTCATTTATAAAATTACGCTTGGTAAGAATAGATGTTTTTTACTTTTTCGTATGAAAAAATAAAATAAGCGCAGGTAATAAAATAATTGGAAGTATTCGAAAACAGTAAAAAAAAAATTATAGAACATTAAATCATTGTTAACGAGTGTTCAAATACCCGCATTGATAAACTGTTTTCTTCATAATAAAATAAAAGTTGTAATGACTTGCATAAAGAAACTAGAGCTTCAGGTAATATTTTGGGAGAGTAATGCACGTTATTATTGTAGTAACAATAATGAACACGTTTTGAACAAAATTATCAGTCATAATTTGAAAACTATATCTGAACGATTTTAAAAATTAATGTTAGCGTAAAATGTATTTTCATAAACGTCTTAGAATTACATTTTTTTACCACGAATATAAACATTTATATTGATTAAATGAGACCTGTATGTTACAAAAAATCTGTATTGAAAGAGTTTTATTTATTCGCTACGGATGCTCTGAGACAGAAGAAAACGTATTTTTTAAATGTACAAAGGAAATGTTAATTATTAATTTATAAAAAAGTAATCGTTGAGTGGACAGGAAAATGGCGTATAAAGTTGAAGAAAGTAAATAGGTACACGTGATTTTCACAAATAAAGGGATATTAGATTATCAGTGTCTGTGATGAACAGTAGAATGTTATATACTAACACAGCTAAAAAAAAACTTAAAGGAAGGAATACTCAATGGAAAACGCGAAGAACTGAGTAGAAAAGAACTGAGTAGAACTGTAGAAAGTGATACTGAATAATGAAGAGGAAAAAAAAATCAGCTATCAAGTTATTCAGTGGCGGTATTTTGGAGGAGGTTAAACTCCCCCCCCCCCTACAGGAGGATGACAAAACGAAATGTAAAAAAAAATAAAAAATTGTGAAAAAGCGTAGTCTTATAAATCGAATTAAATAAGTAGGCTACTGAGTTATGTGAGCACGGTACGTTACAGTCGTCTTGCGAGTAGGCCTACAAAACATTGCTAGCTCTGGTGGTTGAGGGATCTTTAAAATTTTTAATCTAGTAAAGGTTATGCCCTCTTAACCTTCGTATGTTTATTCTGCTCACAGTATATCAAACTCGGTTTACGATATTTAATAGTGTAGTAATTTTTTTCACAGCCACTTAAAAAAAATTTCTATGTTAAACAGTTGGACAGTAATGTGGTATTTAATGTGGGAATTGTATAATTGAAAGGCTGGCTAATCTGATCATAGTCCAACTATGCACGCTTCTGGCACGCTTCGGCAAACATGACGTTACAGTGCTCCGAGCGTCCGAACGCAGCAGAAGTAATTTTCGCTTGTTGCTTCGGCTGTCATCTTAATTCTTTGATGTCGCGACTTATTATGTAGGCCTTAGGCCCTAAATCATTTCATTTAACTAGTTTCAAGCGTTGCATAATTGCGCCTCACTTCTATAATGCATAACGTTTTTTGACTTAATGTGATTTCCCAGAGTTCATGATGCGTACAAGGCTTAGCTAACCTTTCGAATTCTAAATTAAATTGTAACATTTATGCATAATAAATGTATTAAATTACAGTCCGCTTATTCAACATTATTTTCTCCATCCTGGACAATTTAATTACACTACAATATGAAATTTTCAAACACTAATACTTAACATTTTTTGGTCACCCGCGCCTGGATTCATCATTTTAACCTTCTTTCACAACTTATACCTTACCGAGCGGCGTCTCATCAGTTTTTTACTCCAATTTCTGGCCATCACGGGCGATTCAGTATGTTAACTGATCCGACCGTGTCGGGATTTATTCAACATTTCTTTCGTCGTCGTCATTGAACTTCATAGACAACACCAGTACATAAAAATCCACGTGTTAACCGCCTACATGCCAGGTTTTGAGCAGTTCCTAGTTGAGAGCAGTCATCCATCCAGTCCGTGTGTGCCTACCATCTGCTCCACGGCCTCAACGCTGCAAGACATCTCACCGAAGGTACGACATCAACGCCATCAGTAAAAGGTGCGTAAAATGACGGAAGAAGGCTTAAGAGTGTTGGTTAAAAAGTGAGGCGGCTTAAAGTCTGCCATAGTGAGAATCAATTCCGCAGTACTTAATTTTGATAAAAATAGTAATACCAAACATTTTCTAACTGTGAGACTAGAAAGTTTAAAAAGCTTCCTTTCCTGACGCTGCTTCAGCTATAATTAATGATTTTTATGTCGGTGATTTGTTGACCGGTACAGACACCATTTCTAATCTGATCAAGTTAAAATCTGACTTAAGTACGTTGTTGAGTCAATATGGCTTTACTCTACATAAATGGGCATCAAATGAACCAAATGTGGTCACTGAGCATAGTAATTTATCACTTCCATTAAACAAACAAGGCAATGTGCATACGTTGGGCATTCTTTGGAACAACTCTGCAGATTCATTCTTGTTTGACATCAAGTCATTTCCAGTTGAGTCAAGTATTTCTAAGAGGAGAATCCTGTCAATTATAGCGGGTATCTACGACCCATTGGTCCAATTGTTTTCCTTTATAAACAGTTTATGCAGCAACTGTGGTTGTGCAATCTTGGTTGGGATGAGCCAATTTCTGAGCAATTATATTCGTATTGGCGTTCATTATGCGATAAGTTGTATTTAATTGGCAAAATTATTGTTCCACGCTCTATACGTAGCAAGTCTGAGACCAAGCTAGTTGAATTACATGGTTTCGCGGATGCCTCTGAAAAGGGTTATGGATGTTGCATTTACATTAGAGTTATTTATCAAGATTTAATGGCCTCTTGTCACCTTTTGTGTTCTAAATCTCGTGTGGCTCCACTACGACAGGTGTCATTACCCCGCAATGAGCTCTGTGCTTGTTTGTTGTTATCGCGGCTTCTATTCAAGGTCACCCCTGCTCTCCATTCCTTTGTCAATAGCGTACACCTATACTCCGACTCCATGGTATCTCTCTACTGGATTCATGCTCAGTCTTCTAGGTGGAAGACTTACGTCGCTAATCGTGTTGCTGAGATTCAGCGTCTCACTGAAACCCACACATGGCATCATATTGATTCGCAACATAATCCTGCTGACATTATTTCTAGAGGATGTCACCCTGACGTTTTGCGCGATTGTTCGCTTTGGTGGCATGGTCCCGCTTGTCTGTCTCAATCTTCTGAACCCAATGTTTTTTCACCTTTTTGACCTTCTAATGTGCCGCTTCCTGAATGCTCCGTTGAGGGGAAACAAACTCCCAAGCTTTCTCTAATTTCTACCTTACCTATTGATCTCTCTAAGGACTTTTCCTCGTTGCACCGACTGACCCGCGTGTACACTTATTGGTTTCGATTTATAAAAAAGCTAGACCCTCAAAGGCAGAGAAAATTTCGGGAGTTCTTACCCCTACCGAAATTCATTCTACTCTCAACTTTTTCATAAAGCAATCCCAGTCGATCCATTTCGCTACTGAGCTTAATTGTCTTCGAAATGGGGCTTCTGTCTCTATTAGGAGTAAACTGTCTTCTCTGGACCCATTTCTTGATGAGTTTGGCATCATACGTGTCGGCGGACGTCTGCAGCAGTCGCAACTACCCTATGATAATAAGCATACTACTGTCTTGCATCCATCGGCTCACATCACTCGCCTTATAATCGAGAGTGAGCATATTCGACTTCTCCACGCTGGTGCTCAACTTGTCCATCATTCACTTCGTCAACGCTGGTGGATCATTAACGCCAAGATAGTGATTCGTTCCATCATTCGTAGATGCGTCAAATGTCTCAGATTTAATACCAAATATCAAGCTCAAAGGCTTGGTGTTCTACCATCTCCCAGGGTTACTCCTTCCAGGCCGTTTTTATTCTGCGCAGTGGATTATGGTGGTCCCTTCATGATCCGTCATGGCGGGCAGAGATCTAGGACTCTGTCCAAGTCATATGTGTCTTTATTCATTTGCTTAGCCACTAGGGCCATTCATTTGGAATTGGTTTCCGACCTCACGGCCAATGCGTTTATAGCTGCCTTACGTCGCTTCATGGCCCGTAGGGGCATACCTAGCCAGTTATATTCTGACAATGGCACGAACTTTAGGAAGGCCCGCAACGTCTTGCATGACCTTTACAATCTCTGGCATAAAAAGGATGCCACCTTAAAACTTCAATCATTTGGAACTTCTCATGGTATTAAGTGGTCATTCATTCCTCCATCGTCGCCTCATTTTGGTGGTCTATGGGAGAGCGGTATAAAAAGTTTGAAGTATCATTTGCGCCGCGTTGTCGGAAAGTCCATACTCACGTTCGAGGAGTTTACTACGGTTTTGTCACAGGTAGAGGCCTGTCTAAACTCACGTCCATTATTTGCCGTTTCATCGGATGTAAACGATCCAGTGCCACTTACCCCTGGCCATTTTTTAATCTGTGCACCATTAACGGCAATACCTGATCCTGACTTGTCACACGTTCCCATCTCTCGTCTCGGCCGTTGGCAACTTCTCCAGAAGTTTGTCCAAGCTATTTGGAAAGCATGGTCGCGCGACTACCTACACCAATTGCAACAGCGTCACAAATGGAAGTTCGCTAAAGAAAACGTTTCCATTAGTGACCTGGTCCTGCTAATCGAGAATAACTTGCCTCCATTGGAATGGAAATTTGGGGTAATCACAGCCACATTTCCCGGACCAAACAATTTAATCAGAGTAGTTGACGTTCGTACTCCTGTTGGCACCTTTCGCAGACCAATTCACAAGTTATGTTTGGTGCCAGCGAGGGACGAACAGTAAACACTACATCAGTGTAGCTACTTAACACAAGTATTAAGTGTTGTGTTAAGTCATTATATCAATACTATACATGTATATTATTATGTTCTTTCTTTATTGTATTTACTATTATGTCTCTATCATTGTATTTACTATATTGAGTCAGTTTTAGAGGATGTTTTCTTTATATAAATTAAAGGATGTCGTTTATTTTCTTTTAAAAATTAAATGTATGTATTTATCAAACACATGTTAATGTTTTAAGAAGAATATGTTAGTTATATAAGCACTTTTATTTTTACCATGAGCTTTAGTTTGTATCTTTTCAATTCAGAAATTGCTTTGTTTTACTTAAGCAAGAGTCAATTTATTTAATATGTAAAGCTTCAATTATTGTATGTATTTTCTTGTATACAACATTTGATTTATGTATTATGTCTATTGGTGTTATTGGTTCTTATGTTATAGATTTGTTATATAATATTCACATGGATTTGGAGCTATACAAACCATGTATGCATATTTGCTGCACATTTTTCATTGATACTTGTCCATTGCTATTTCACTATTCTATGAATTTTATGTGTTACTTGTAATTGCTCAACACATGCATTACATTTTTGTATGAACACATTTACTGTATTTGTCACTTATACTATTATATTGTATTTTATGCCTTGTATTCATGTATTTTGTAATTATGCAACACACATATTTCTATTGTATCTTATCATGTATTTTGTATCTATGCAAAACATATTATTGTACCCGCATCTATTGTCTATGATTATGCACCACGCATATATTTTTACACATATTTTGTATTTGTATTTTACGATCATGTATTGCACATATATTATCATTCATGTTTGTGATTATGATATACATGTTATTACGTTTATATACTTGTAACTATTCAACAATGTATAATCTATTTTCACATGTCAATTTATTTGTGCATTCTTGCAATTGTTTGTTATAGCATGCACTATTTAATTATTATATCAATCACTTTCTGCTACAGTCCGTTTCTTGATGTATATAATACTTTAATATTTATACTAAATTTACCTCAAGATGTTTTTTCTATTTGGAACATGTTTCGAGAGTTCCTGTTCTCTCATCTTCAGCCTTCGCCATCTTGTTTCTGGTGAAGTATTTGTGTGTTGGCTGCTGGATGTTATTAAGGTTGTTTGTTGGTCTTTGGTCTTTTAAAGTTGTATTATTGTGTGTGGTTGTGGTATATGTTTTTGTATTTTGTGTATTTTCGATGTTGAGTGCTTTGAATATTGTGTCATGTTTTGTATTGATTTGTATTTGTTCTGGTATTAGTTTGTTTTGTGTTTTATGTTTGTATATCTGTAAATTTTCCCAAATGTTCATTATGGTGCCTTTGTGTGGTATATGTTTTATTAGTGATACATTGCACATGCATGCAATAAACACAGGACACGAATTCCCAAACATAACCAATGTATCACTAATAAAACATATACCACACAAAGGCACCATAATGAACATTTGGGAAAATTTACAGATATACAAACATAAAACATAAAACAAACTAATACCGGAACAAATACAAATCAATACAAAACATGACACAATATTCAAAGCACTCAACATCGAAAAAACCACAAAATACAAAAACATATACCACAACCACACACAATAATACAACTTTAAAAGACCAAAGACCAACAAACAACCTTAATAACATCCAGCAGCCAACACACAAATACTTCACCAGAAACAAGATGGCGAAGGCTGAAGATGAGAGAACAGGAACTCTCGAAACATGTTCCAAATAGAAAAAACATCTTGAGGTAAATTTAGTATAAATATTAAAGTATTAATTATTATACTACAGCGTTATGGTAAATCTATGTTTTTATATGCATATAACCTTTGTAATAATCTTGTCTATTCATTTTATATTCAATACTATTATGTATAAATCAGCTGGCCTTGACTGGCTTGGACTGTAAATCATGACTTGCATAAAATATTTGCAATTTGTATCTGACCCATCAAGGGATGAGTCACCGATTATTCATTATCAAGCATTATCAGATTGTTCATTATTCATGTTTTGTATTGTATACATCTCTGCTAATTCATGCACATTTATACTCATGTATAAATCAGTTTGCAAGCCAACTGTGGCCTGTTTAACCTTATCATTATTATTAAGGTTTTAGCTCTGAGCAGTTTAATGTTATAATATTGTTATATAACATTTCAATGTCAATGATCAAAACAACTTACTGATGGTTGATATCTATTAGTAAGAAAGTACATGTTTGTGTTTTCTTATAATGTAAATTGTTAAAAATGTATTACAAAAAATCGTTCGATTTTTGCGGGCAGTTATGGACAGTAATGTTGGTATTTAATGTGGGAATTGTATAATTGAAAGGTTGGCTAATCTGATCATAGTCCAACTATGCACGCTTCTGGCACGCTTCGGCAAACATGACGTTACAGTGCTCCGAGCGTCCGAACGCAGCAGAAGTGATTTGCGCTTGTTGCTTCGGCTGTCATCTTAATTCTATGATGTCGCGACTTATTATGTAGGCCTTAGGCCCTAAATCATTTCATTTAACTAGTTTCAAGCGTTGCATAATTGCGCCTCACTTCTATAATGCATAACGTTTTTTGACTTAATGTGATTTCCCAGACTTCATGATGCGTACAAGGCTTAGCTAACCTTTCAAATTCTAAATTAAATTGTAACATTTATGCATAATAAATGTATTAAATTACAGTCCGCTTATTCAACATTATTTTCTCCATCCTGGACAATTTAGTTACACTACAATATGAAATTTTCAAACACTAATACTTAACAACAGTTTTCTGCTTGGTATTTGAATCTTACACAGACGTGCCAATTGTTACACTCGGTTTGTCGGTCTGTATTCCTTAGTGCTTTATTCGGAAACAAATCGACAATAAACGTGGCAAACGTGTCCGTTATTCCGTACAAGTAAAGTAACGTTCCGGACGGCATTTAAAAGCGCAACCGGTGAAAACTCGTTTGTATAATTTCAACAGCATTTACGGCCAATCATGTATTATCCCACCGCCGTAGTGTCATTTTGAAATGTTTGTTTTCGAGGACCTGGAATCCCTAGTTCATAAAAAAACTCTGATTCAATTCCGTGGCAAAACGAGTAAACCGATTTAATTCTGTTTGCTACACGTTTTACATCTGTAAAATATTACATTTGCAACAAAATTCTATCTGTACGTACTTTTTCAGATACGTACTTAATAAGTTGAAAAAAAAGAAACATTTTTCACAATCAGCATCTGCAGAAGATGGGAGGAAGTTTGTGCCCGTTTTCTGGTATCGTTTATTTATTTTATTTATATTGTGACGTACGATGTCATCTATTATTGCATGACTTTGTTAATTGTTACATATCTATTAATAAAACTATTATGTGGCCACACTTACCTTCTCGATGACAGCAAAACAAATAGGAAATAACGAGTCATTTAGTTTTTGAAGTTTTATTCACAAATATTTACCCCCACCATCACCACCACTAGCTTGCTAAAACGTGCTCCCCCGTTGCGCCCCTGTAATTATTAGTATATACGGAAATACTGAACTCATTGTATACAGTGAGTATGAACTCATTGTTTACAGTTTAGGGGTGCGCGGCTGTAGGACGAGTATTGGACAGAAAATTCAACGCTTTCAAAACGAAGTGCTTCGAGGAACTTCACAGTAACCTGAGGATGTGTACAGTCGGCAAGGAAACCAAAATTATTTCGCAAAAACACGAAGAGCGACTGCATTACCTCCCAGCACCCGAACTGTCAGAACTAAACCATCTGGGAGTGCAGCGAGTGCATAGTAATTGTGCTGTTTTATATGACACATGAGGGGGGGTGACACCACTGGAGGAAGTATTAATTATTTATGAGTATCATTTCTCGACTGTATTAATTATAGTACTGCTCTTGTGGATACTGAGTTCCGGTCTTAAAAAAACACAGTTCTTTCGCAACGTTTCGAGATATATTTTATCTCATAATCATGATTACAACAATAAAATACGTTATGATAAATAATTTATTAATTGCTAATTAATGATAATTAAAAATGTTATTAATTTAAGTTGAGCTCAAGTTGGCTGTAAACAGCTAGGTGCAGTAAAAATAAACTCTTGGATTTTATTGTCCATCAAGCGTCCGGATATTAAATAATATTTCGAATATAGTCTATTTCCGATTACGGAACACTAATTTTTAAATAAAATTATTATAAAAATTTACCTTTCATTGGGTTGGCTTTAGTTTTGTGTCATCTCTGATAAAGCTAGCTCGCTGAGGCAAAGATAAAATTACATTAGAAATTTTATTAAAAAATTAGTGTTCCGTAGTTGGAAATGTGCGATACGCAGTAAAGGGAAAATTTATAAGAAAGAAAATAAAACGGTTACAATAAAACCACACACACACGCGCGCGGTAGTCTTACACGATATACGGGGTGAGTTGAATAAACATAAGGCCCCACTCATTTTTCAATTTTTCGAAGTGGGAACTCGCTTTTGGTTGAATAAAAATGAAGTCACTCAACGCTGTTTGTAAGTTCCCACTCACTCTATGAGTCGGCACTCGGCTTGTTAAGATTTCAAGTGCCCACTCCCATTTTCGATTGAATAAAAGCAAGAGGCGACTCCTCAAACTGAGAGCCGACTTAGAAACAGTTAATTCTGGTCACTAGTAGACTCAACACGGTGGAGTGTGATTCTAACTAACAAATATCGGTATGGAGAACCATACATGACTTCCATGTTCTAAGATTTATATTTAAAATCATATTCGAAATGAAATATTTCCATAGAAACTACTTCTTTCTACTTATTGCTTCAGCCTTAACCACAGTACTGTGGTCACTAACGTATACCACCTCACGTTTTCGCACTCGATTTTCACTGATGATGGCAGTCGATGGACTGCCGAAAAGTCTGGTTTTGCAGAAAACATTAGACTACGGCTAAACAGCCCGAGAAGGAATTTTAACAAAGAACTACTTCTTTGTTGCCGATAACGTAGTACACATAAAAAATTCTCCCCTCCCCTTCAACTATAATTTTCATTAATAGAAAATTACCCCCACCCCGTTCACCTAACCTCTTCATTTATAGATATTTCATCACAGTGGATTATTATGAGCTTCTTATCAGGATATTTTATTTATCAAAATTAAGTACTTTACTCTTGTTAAAACATAAAACGTTGCCGTTAAATTACCCCTTCTCTTAACCGATCTTCACCAAAATCAATAGACCTTCAGTCCTCTACAATGCAGGGATGCATGCAAAAAAATATTTGATTCTGTTTGAATGTGCGGCAGTTATCGTTCGTCATGAAAACATTGCTCTTGTTACAACATAAAACGTTGCAGGTAAACTACCCCTTTCCCTTAACCGATCTCCACCAGAATCAACAGCCCTAGAGTTCTTTACAAATCAGGAACGTACGCAAAAAATTATTTGATTCTCTTTGAATTTACGGCAGTTATCTTTCGTCATAAAAAAATTACCCTTGTTAAAACATAAAATGTTGCTGGTAAGCTACCCCTTTCCCTTAACCGATCTTCAACAAAATCAACAGACCTTGAGTTCTCTATAACTCAAAAAGGTATGCAAAAACGTAGTTGATTCTGTTTGAATTTACGGCAGTTATCGTTCGTCATATAAAAAATTACCCTTGTTAAAACATAAATGTTGCAGGTAAACTACCCCTTTCCCTTAACCGACCTTCACCAACACCTACAGGTTTTGAGAACTCTACAATACAGGGCTGTATGCAAAACATTATTTGATTCTGTTTGAATTTGCGGCTCTTATCGTTTGCCATAGAAAATACCCTTGTTAAAACATAAAACGTTGCGGGTAAACTACCCCTTTCGCTTAACCGATCTTCACCAAAAACAATAGGTCTTTAGTACTCAACAAATCAGATCTGTATTCAAAAACTTATTTGATTCTGTTTGAATTTGCGGCTCTTATCGTTTGCCATAGGAAATACCCTTTTAAAACATAAAACGTTGCAGGTAAACTACCCCTTTCGCTTAACCGATCTTCACCAAAAACAATAGGTCTTGAGAACTCTACAATTTAGGGATGTATGCAAATAATCATTTGATTCTGTTTGAATTTGCGGCTGTTATCGTTTGCAATACAAAATACCCCTGTTAAAACATAAAACGTTGCAGGTAAACTACCCCTTTCCCTTAACCGATCTTCACCAAAAACAATAGGTCTTTAGAACTCTACAATCCAGGGTTGTATGCAAAACACTATTTGATTCTGTGTGAATTTGCGGCTGTTATCGTTTGCCATAGAAACAAATTACCCTTGATTTTAAAAAAAACCGTTGCAGGTAACCGTTCCCTTAACCGATCTTCACCAATAACAATAGGTCTTGAGTACTCTACAAATAAGGGCTGTATGCAAAACATTATTTGATTCTATTTGAATTTGCGGCTATCGTTTGCCATAGAAAAAAAATCTACAGACACACAAACACTTTTCGAAAAATGACTTTTTTTCATGTTTTGAGTGTAGTACAATCAGAATCTGCAATAATCTCGAACACGATTTTTTTGCCATCACCATACTTCCATTTCCTTAAGGAACATGGAAGTAAAATATCGGTATGGAGAACCATACATGACTTCCATGTTCTAAGATTTATATTTAAAATCATATTCCAAATGAAATATTTCCATAGATACTACTTCTTTCTACTTATTGCTTCAGCCTTAACCACAGTACTGTGGTCACTAACGTATACCACCTCACGTTATCGCACTCGATTTTCTCTGATGGCAGTCGATGGCACTGCCGAAAAGTCTGGTTTTGTAGAAAACATTGGACTACGGCTAAACAGCCCGGGAAGGAATTTTAACAAAGAACTACTTCTTTGTTGCCGATAACGTAGTACACATATAAAAAATTCTCCCCTCCCCCTTCAACTATAATTTTCATTAATAGAAAATTACCCCCACCCCGTTCACCTAACCTCTTCATTTATAGATATTTCATCTACGTTTCTACAGTGGATTATTATGAGCTTCTTATCAGGATACTTTATTTATCAAAATTAAGTACGTTACTCTTGTTAAAACATAAAACGTTGCCGTTAAATTACCCCTTCTCTTAACCGATCTTCACCAAAATCAATAGACCTTCAGTCCTCTACAATGCAGGGATGCATGCAAAAAATATTTGATTCTGTTTGAATGTGCGGCAGTTATATTTCGTCAAAAAAAAATTACCCTTCTTAAAACATAAAATTTTGCTGGTAAACTACCCCTTTCCCTTAATCGATCTTCACCAAAATCAACAGGCCTTGAGTTCTCTACAATCCAGGAACGTATGCAAAAAATTATTTGATTCTATTTGAATTTACGGCAGTTATCTTTCGTCAAAAAAAAATTACCCTTCTTAAAACATAAAATGTTGCTGGTAAACTACCCCTTTCCCTTAACCGGTCTTCAACAAAATCAACAGACCTTGAGTTCTCTTTAATTCAAAAAGGTATGCAGAAACGTAGTTGATTCTGTTTGAATTTACGGCAGTTATCGTTCGCCATATAAAAAATTACCCTTTTTAAAACATAAAAAGTTGCAGGTAAACTACCCCTTTCCCTTAACCGATCTTCACCAACACCTATAGGTCTTGGAGAACTCTACAATACATGGCTGTATGCAAAACATTATTTGATTCTATTTGAATTTGCGGCTATCGTTTGCCATAGAAAATACCCTTGTTAAAATATAAAATGTTGCAGGTAAACTACCCCTTTCCCTTAACCGATTTTCAATAAAATCAACAGACCTTGAGTTCTGTATAATTCAAAAAGGTATGCAAAAGAGTAGTTGATTTTGTTTTAATGTACGGCAGTTATCGTTCGTCATGGAAAAAATTACCCTTGTTAAAACATAAAATGTTGCAGGTAAACTACCCTATTCCCTTAACCGATCTTCACCAAAATCAACATGTCTTGAGAACTCTACAATTCAAAGCTGTATGCAAAACATTATTTGATTCTGTTTGAATTTGCTGCTGTTATCGTTTACCATAGAAAAATATCGGTATGGAGATCCATACATGACTTCCATGTTCTAAGATTTATATATAAAATCATATTCGACATGAAATATTTCCATAGAAGCTACTTCTTTCTATTGCTTCAGCCTTAACCACAGTACTGTGGTCACTTACGTATACCACCTCACGTTTTCGCACTCGATTTTCACTGATGATGGCAGTCGATGGCATTGCCGAAACGTCTGGTTTTGCAGAAAACATTGGACTACGGCTAAACAGCCCGGGAAGGAATTTTAACAAAAAACTACTTCTTTGTTGCCGATAACGTAGTACACATATAAAATAAAAAATTCTCCCGTCCCTCTTCAACTATTCAGTTTGAATTTGCGGGTCTTATCGTTTGCCATAAAAAATACCATTTTAAAACATTAAACGTTGCAGGTAAACTACCCCTTTCTCTTAACCGATCTTCACCAAAAACAACAGGTCTTGAGAACTCTACAATTCAGGGCTGTATGCAAAACAGTATTTGATTATGTTTGAAGTTGCAGCTGTTATCGTTTGGCATAGAAAATAATTACCCTTGATTAAAAAAAAAACGTTGCAGGTAAACTACCCCTTGCCCTTAACCGATCGTCACCAAAAACAATAGTTCTTGAGTACTCTACATATCAGGGCTGTATGCAAAAAATTATTTTATTCTGTTTCAATTTGCGGCTGTTATCGTTTGCCATAGAAAAAAATCTACAGACACACACACAGACACTTTTTGAAAAATGACTTTTTTTCATGTTTTGAGTGTAGTACAAACTGAATCTGCAATAATCTCGAACACGATTTTTTTTGCCATCACCATACTTCCATTTCCTTAAGGAACATGGAAGTACAATTACCCTTTATAAAAAAACTTTGCAGGTAAACTACCCCTTTCCCTTAACCGATCTTCACCAAAAACAATAGGTCCTGAGAACTCTACAATTCAGGGCTGTATGCAAAAAATTATTTGTTTATGTTTGAATTTGCGGCTCTTATCGTTTGCCATACAAAATACCCTTGTTAAAACATAAAACGTTGCGGGTAAACTACCCCTTTCCCTTAACCGATCTTCACCAAAAGCAATAGGTCCTGCGAACTCTACAATTGAGGGTTGCATGCAAAAAAGTATTTGATTCTGTTTGAATTTGCGGCTGTTATCGTTTGCCATAGAAAATACCCTTGTTAAAACATAAAACGTTGGTGGTAAACTACCCCTTTCCCTTTACCGATCTTCACCTAAAACAAAAGATCTTGAGAACTCTACAATTCAGGGCTGTATGCAAAACCTTATTTGATTCTGTTTGAATTTTCGGCTGTTATCGTTTCCCATAGAAAATAATTACCCTTCATTAAAAAAAAATGTTGCAGGTAAACTACCACTTTCCCTTAACCGATCTTCACCAAAAACAATAGGTCTTGAGTACTCTGCAAATCAGGGTTGCATGCAAAAAATTATTTGATTCTGTTTGAATTTGCGGCTGTTATCGTTTGCCATAGAAAAAAATCTATAGACACACAGACACACATACAGACGCTTTTCGAAAAATGACTTTTTTCATGTTTTGAGTGTAGTACAATCAGAATCTGTAATAATCTCGAACACGATTTTTTTTCCATCACCATACTTCCATTTCCTTAAGGAACAAGGAAGTAAAATGGCTGAGTTTATGCCCATTCGTGCACGAAAGATTTACAGAGTTCGTCGGGAATCTCGTATATTGAGTTTTATATAGATTTAGAAAAGAGAACGTTGAGTGGATGAGTGATCATTTCTTAGAAAGCGACGTTGAAAAGCGTGCTGGTGCCTTGTCTAGTGAAGAGAGGATGCGCGTATTTTACTTCCATGTTCCTTAAGGAAATGGAAGTATGGTGATGGCAAAAAAAATCGTGTTCGAGATTATTGCAGATTCTGATTGTACTACACTCAAAACATGAAAAAAAGTCGTTTTCCGAAAAGTGTCTGTGTGTGTGTCTGTCTGTCTGTCTGTCTATCTTAGATTTTTTTTCTATGGCAAAAGATAACAGCCGCAAATTCAAACTGAATCAAATCATTTTTTGCATACAGCCATGATTTGTAGAGTACTCACGACCTGTTGTTTTTGGTGAAGATCGGTTGAGGGAAAGGGGTAGTTTACCGGCAACGGTTTTTTTTTTTAAATCAAGGGTAATTGTTTCCTATGGCAAACGATAACAGCCGCAAATTCAAACAGAATCAACTACTCTTTTGCATACAGCCCTGAATTGTAGAGTTCTCAAGACTTGTTGTTTTTGGTGAAGATCGGTTAAGGGAAAGGGGTAGTTTACCTGCAACGTTTTATGTTTTAACAAGGGTATTTTATATGGCAAACGATAAGAGCCGCAAATTCAAACAGAATCAAATGATTATTTGCATACAGCCCTAAATTGTAGAGTTCTCAAGACCTATTGATTTTGGTGAAGATCGGTTAAGGGAAAGGGGTAGTTTACCTGCTACGGTTTTATTTTAAACAAGTGTAATTTTTTCTATGGCAAACGATAACAGCCGCAAATTCAAACAGAATCAACTACTCTTTTGCATACAGCCCTGAATTATAGAGTACTCAAGACCTGTTGTTTTTGGTGAAGATCGGTTTAGGTAAAGGGGTAGTTTACCAGCAACGTTTTATGTTTTAAAAGGGTATTATTTATGGCAAACGATAAGAGTCGTAAATTCAAACAAAATCAAATAATGTTTTGCGTACAGTCCTGAATTGTAGAGTTCTCAAGACCGTTTGGTTTTGGTGAAGATCGGTTAAGGGAATAGGGTAGTTTACCTGCAACATTCTATGTTTTAACAAGGGTAATTTTTTATATGACTAACGATAACTGACGTAATTTCAAACAGAATCAACTACTCTTTTGCATACAGCCCTGAATTATAGAGTACTCAAGACCTGTTGTTTTTGGTGAAGATCGGTTTAGGTAAAGGGGTAGTTTACCAGCAACGTTTTATGTTTTAAAAGGGTATTATTTATGGCAAACGATAAGAGTCGTAAATTCAAACAAAATCAAATAATGTTTTGCGTACAGTCCTGAATTGTAGAGTTCTCAAGACCGTTTGGTTTTGGTGAAGATCGGTTAAGGGAATAGGGTAGTTTACCTGCAACATTCTATGTTTTAACAAGGGTAATTTTTTATATGACTAACGATAACTGACGTAATTTCAAACAGAATCAACTACTCTTTTGCATACCTTTTTGAATTATACGGAGCTCAACGTCTGTTGATTTTGTTGAAGATCGGTTAAGGGAAAGGGGTAGTTTACCAGCAATATTTTGTGTTTTAACAAGGGTAACTTTTTATATGACGAACGATAACTGCCGCAAATTCAAACAGAATCTAACTAACTGCCGCAGAATCAAACTACGTTTTTACATTCCTTTTTGAATTAAAGAGAACTCAAGGTCTGTTGATTTTTTTGAAGATCGGTTAAGAGAAAGGGGTAGTTTACCTGCAACGTTTTATGTTTGAACAAGAGTAAAGTACTTAATTTTGATAAATAATGTATCCTAATAAGAAGCTCATAATAATCCACTGTAGAAACGTAGATGAATTATCTATAAATGAAGAGGTTAATTGAACGGGGTGGGGGTAATTTTCTATTAATGAAAATTATAGTTGATTGGGGAGGGGAGAATGTTTTGTATGTGTACTACGTTATCGGCACCAAAGAAGTAGTTCTTTGTTAAAATTCCTTCCCGGGCTGTTTAGCCGTAGTCCAATGTTTTCTGCAAAACCAGACTTTTCGGCAGTCCATCGACTGCCATCATCAGTGAAAATCGAGTGCGAAAACGTGAGGTGGTATACGTTAGTGACCACAGTACTGTGATTAAGGCTGAAGCAATAAGTAGAAAGAAGTAGTTTCTATGGAAATATTTCATTTCGAATATGATTTTAAATATATATCTTAGAACATGGAAGTCATGTATGGTTCTACATACCGATATTTTAGAAAAGTGTCTGTGTGTGTATCTGTGTGTCTATAGATTTTTTTTTCTATGGCAAACGATAACAGCCGCAAATTCAAACAGAATCATATAATTTTTTGCATACAGCCCTGATTTGTAGAGTACTCACGACCTATTGTTTTTGGTGAAGATCGGTTGAGGGAAAGGGGTAGTTTACCTGCATCGGTTTTTTTATCTAGGGTAATTTTTTTTTTTTGGCAAACGATAACAGCCGCAAAGTCAAACAGAATCAAAAAACGTTTCGCATACAGCCCTGAATTGTAGACTTCTCAAGATCTGTTGGTTTTGGTAAAGATCGGTTAAGGGAAAGGGGTAGTTTACCTGTAACGTTTTATGTTTTAACAAGGGTATTTTCTATGGCAAACGATAACAGCCGCAAATTCAAACATAATCAAATAATTTTTTGCATACTCCCCTGAATTGTAGAGTTCTCAAAGACCTATTGCTTTTGGTGAAGATCGGTTAAGGGAAAGGGGTAGTTTACCTGCAACGTTTTATGTTTTAAAAGGGTATTTCCTATGGCAAACGATAAGAGCCGCAAATTCAAACAGAATCAAATAAGTTTTTGCATACAGATCTGATTTGTTGAGTACTAAATACCTATTGTTTTTGGTGAAGATCGGTTAAGGGAAAGGGGTAGTTTACCTGCCACGTTTTTTGTTTTATCAAGGGTATTTTCTATGGCAAACGATAACGGCCGCAAATTTAAACAGAATCATATAATATTTTGCATACAGCCCTGAATTGTAGAGTTTTCAAGACCTGTTGGTTTTGTTGAAGATCGGTTAAGGGACAGGGGTAGTTTACCTGCAACGTTTTTATGTTTTAACAAGGGTAATTTTTACTTCCATATTCCTTAAGGAATGGAAGTATGGTGATGGCAAAAAAAATCGTGTTCGAGATTATTGCAGATTCTGATTCTACTACACTCAAAACATGAAAAAAAGTCGTTTTCCGAAAAGTGTCTGTGTGTGTGTCTGTCTGTCTGTCTGTGTGTCTGTCTGTGTGTCTGTCTGTCTGTCTGTCTGTAGATTTTTTTTTCTATGGCAAACGATAACTGCCGCAAATTCAAACAGAATCAAATAATTTTTTGCATACAGCCCTGATTTGCAGAGTACTCGCGACCTATTGTTTTTGGTGAAGATCGGTTGAGGGAAAGGGGTAGTTTACCTGCAACGGTTTTTTTTTTAGCAAGGGTAATTTTGTTTGTTTGGCAAACGATAACAGCCGCAAATTCAAACAGAATCAAATAATGTTTCGCATACAGCCCTGAATTGTAGAGTTCTCAAGATCTGCTGATTTTGGTGAAGATCGGTTAAGGGAAAGGGGTAGTTTAACTGTAACGTTTTATGTTTTAACAAGGGTATTTCCTAAGGCAAACGATAACAGCCGCAAATTCAAACAGAATCAAAAGATTATTTGCATACAGCCCTAAATTGTAGAGTTCTCAAGACCTGTTGTTTTTGGTGAAGATCGGTTGAGGGAAAGGGGTAGTTTACCTGCAACGTTTTTTTAACAAGGGTATTTTCTATGGCAAACGATAACAGCCGCAAATTCAAACAGAATCAAATAATGTTTTGCATACAGCCCTGATTTGTAGAGTACTCAAGACCTATTGTTTTTGGTGAAGATCGGTTAAGGGAAAGGGGTAGTTTACCTGTAACGTTTTATGTTTTAACAAGGGTATTTCCTATGGCAAACGATAACAGCCGCAAATTCAAACAGAATCAAAAGATTATTTGCATACAGCCCTAAATTGTAGAGTTCTCAAGACCTGTTGTTTTTGGTGAAGATCGGTTGAGGGAAAGGGGTAGTTTACCTGCAACGTTTTTTTAACAAGGGTGTTTTCTATGGCAAACGATAACAGCCGCAAATTCAAACAGAATCAAATAATGTTTTGCATACAGCCCTGATTTGTAGAGTACTCAATACCTGTTGTTTTTGGTGAAGATCGGTTAAGGGGAAGGGGTAGTTTACCTGCAACGTTTTTTTATCAAGCGTATTTTCTATGGCAAACGATAACAGCCGCAAATTCAAACAGAATCAAATAATTTTTTGCATACACCCCTGAATTGTAGAGGTCTCAATGACTTTCGATTTTGGTGAAGATCGGTTAAGGGGAAGGGGTAGTTTACCGGCAACCTTTTACGTTTTAACAAGAGTAAAGTACTTGAAAATTTATTTAAACTTTTTGAAACAATGGTAATTGTTAAAAATAAAATAATTTTGTTGCCAGGCAATAAAATTATAATTTTTTCATTTTAATGTAATATAATATTTTTCATTTAATACAGCAATAAAAAGGCAGGTAAGACACAGCCTGGCTGTTTGGCTGAAAAAGATTTTAAATATAAATCTTAGAATATGGAAGTCATGTATGGTTCTCCATACCGATATTTACTTCCATATTCCTTAAGGAATGGTGATGGCAAAAAAAAATCGTGTTCGAGATTATTGCAGATTCTGATTATACTACACTCAAAACATGAAAAAAAGTCGTTTTCCGAAAAGTGTCTGTGTGTGTGTCTGTCTGTCTGTCTGTGTGTCTGTAGATTTTTTTTCTATGGCAAACGATAACTGCCGCAAATTCAAACAGAATCAAATAATTTTTTGCATACAGCCCTGATTTGCAGAGTACTCGCGACCTATTGTTTTTGGTGAAGATCGGTTGAGGGAAGGGGGTAGTTTACCAGCAACGGTTTTTTTTTAGCAAGGGTAATTTTGTTTGTTTGGCAAACGATAACAGCCGCAAATTCAAACAGAATCAAATAATGTTTCGCATACCGCCCTGAATTATAGAGTTCTCAAGATCTTCTGATTTTGGTGAAGATCGGTTAAGGGAAAGGGGTAGTTTACCTGTAACGTTTTATGTTTTAACAAGGGTATTTCCTATGGCAAACGATAACAGCCGCAAATTCAAACAGAATCAAAAGATTATTTGCATACAGCCCTAAATTGTAGAGTTCTCAAGACCTATTGTTTTTGGTGAAGATCGGTTGAGGGAAAGGGGTAGTTTACCTGCAACGTTTTTTTAACAAGGGTATTTTCTATGGCAAACGATAACAGCCGCAAATTCAAACAGAATCAAATAATGTTTTGCATACAGCCCTGATTTGTAGAGTACTCAATACCTATTGTTTTTGGTGAAGATCGGTTAAGGGGAAGGGGTAGTTTACCTGCAACGTTTTTTTATCAAGCGTATTTTCTATGGCAAACGATAACAGCCGCAAATTCAAACAGAATCAAATAATTTTTTGCATACACCCCTGAATTGTAGAGGTCTCAATGACTTTCGATTTTGGTGAAGATCGGTTAAGGGGAAGGGGTAGTTTACCTGCAACCTTTTACGTTTTAACAAGAGTAAAGTACTTGAAAATTTATTTAAACTTTTTGAAACAATGGTAATTGTTAAAAATAAAATAATTTTGTTGCCAGGCAATAAAATTATAATTTTTTCATTTTAATGTAATATAATATTTTTCATTTAATACAGCAATAAAAAGGCAGGTAAGACACCGCCTGGCTGTTTGGGTGAAAATGATTTTAAATATAAATCTTAGAATATGGAAGTCATGTATGGTTCTCCATACCGATATTTTCTATGACGAACGATAACTGCCGTAAATTGAAAGAGAATCAAATAATGTTTTGCATACAGCCCTGAATTGTAGAGTTCTCAAGACTTATTGTTTTTGGTGAAGATCGATTAATCGAATAGGGTAGTTTACCAGCAACATTTTATGTTTTAACAACGGTAATTTTTACTTCCATATTCCTTAAGGAATGGAAGTATGGTGATGGCAAAAAAAATCGTGTTCGAGATTATTGCAGATTCTGATTCTACTACACTCAAAACATGAAAAAAAGTCGTTTTCCGAAAAGTGTCTGTGTGTCTGTCTGTCTGTCTGTGTGTCTGTGTGTCTGTAGATTTTTTTTCTATGGCAAACGATAACTGCCGCAAATTCAAACAGAATCAAATAATTTTTTGCATACAGCCCTGATTTGCAGAGTACTCGCGACCTATTGTTTTTGGTGAAGATCGGTTGAGGGAAAGGGGTAGTTTACCTGCAACAGTTTTTTTTAGCAAGGGTAATTTTGTTTGTTTGGCAAACGATAACAGCCGCAAATTCAAACAGAATCAAATAATGTTTCGCATACCGGCCTGAATTGTAGAGTTCTCAAGATCTTTTGATTTTGGTGAAGATCGGTTAAGGGAAAGGGGTAGTTTACCTGTAACGTTTTATGTTTTAACAAGGGTATTTACTATGGCAAACGATAACAGCCGCAAATTCAAACAGAATCAAAAGATTATTTGCATACCGCCCTAAATTGTAGAGTTCTCAAGACCTATTGTTTTTGGTGAAGATCGGTTGAGGCAAAGGGGTAGTTTACCTGCAACGTTTTTTTAACAAGGGTATTTTCTATGGCAAACGATAACAGCCGCAAATTCAAACAGAATCAAATAATGTTTTGCATACAGGCCTGATTTGTAGAGTACTCAAGACCTGTCGTTTGTGGTAAAGATCGGTTACGGGGAAGGGGTAGTTTACCTGCAACGTTTTTTTATCAAGCGTATTTTCTATGGCAAACGATAACAGCCGCAAATTCAAACAGAATCAAATAATTTTTTGCATACGTCCCTGAATTGTAGAGGTCTCAACGACTTTCGATTTTGGTGAAGATCGGTTAAGGGGAAGGGGTAGTTTACCTGCAACCTTTTACGTTTTAACAAGAGTAAAGTACTTGAAAATTTATTTAAACTTTTTGAAACAATGGTAATTGTTAAAAATAAAATAATTTTGTTGCCAGGCAATAAAATTATAATTTTTTCATTTTAATGTAATATAATATTTTTCATTTAATACAGCAATAAAAAGGCAGGTAAGACACAGCCTGGCTGTTTGGCTGAAAATGATTTTAAATATAAATCTTAGAATATGGAAGTCATGTATGGTTCTCCATACCGATATTTAATATGACGAACGATAACTGCTGTAAATTTAAACAGAATCAACTACGTTTTTGCATACCTTTTTGAACTAAAGAGAACTCAAGGTCTGTTGATTTTGTTGAAGATCGGTTAAGGGAAAGAGGTAGTTTATCAGCAACGTTTTATGTTTTAAAAAGGGTAATTTTTTTATGAGGATCGATAACTGCCGCACATTCAAACAGAATCAAATATTTTTTTGCATGCATCCCTGAATTGTAGAGGAATGAAGGTGTATTGATTTTGGTGAAGATCGGTTAAGAGAAAGGCGTAGTTTACCTGAAACATTTTATGATTTAACAAGAGTAAAGTACTTAATTTTTATAAATAAAGTATCCTGATAAGAAGCTCATAATAATCCACTGTAGAAATGTAGATGAAATATCTATAAATGAAGAGGTTAAGTGAACGGGGTGGGGGTAATTTTCTATTATTAAAATTTATAGTTGAAGGTGGAGGGGAGAATTGTTTATATGTGTACTACGTTATCGGCAACAAAGTAGTTCTTTGTTAAAACTCCTTCCCGGGGTGTTTAACCGTAGTCCAATGTTTTCTGCAAAACCAGACTTTTCGGCAGTGCCATCGACTGCCATCATCAGTGAAAATCGAGTGCGAAAACGTGAGGTGGTATACGTTAGTGACCACAGTAGGCCTACTGTGGTTAAGGCTGAAGCAATAAGTAGAAAGAAGTAGTTTCTATGGAAATATTTCATTTCGAATATGATTTTAAATATAAATCTTAGAACATGGAAGTCATGTATGGTTCTCCATACCGATATTTTACGTTATGTAGTTGATCCGGGGTTTCAACATAGTGTTGGTGAAGATGTTGGTGTACACAAGTCAACTGTTTCGAAAACAGTGTACAACGTTATGGGTGCTATAATCCGGAAAACAAATGTTTGGATTAAATTCCCAACCAGCATGGACGATTTACAAAATGAAAAAGTAAAGTGGCAGGAGAAATACAAATTTCCATCAGCTATTGGCGCAACAGACTGCACTCAAATTCCGATACTTAAGCCATCAGTGCATGGTGACGAATGTGTAAACAGAAAAAAATTTACCAGTATTAATGTGCAGGCCACTTGTAACTCAAGGGAGGAATTCACAAGCGTTGACGTTTCCTGGCCGGGATCGGTGCACGACGCTCGTATTTGGAAAAATTCAGACATTTATAACGTCATGAAATGGAATGAAGCTACTGCGCCGCTAATAGGTGACTCAGGGTATGGACTGACGCCTTGGCTTATGACTCCTTTCGTTCCGGCTGTAACTCCACAACATACTGCGTACAATAAATGTTTAACACGAGAACGGGTTATAATTGAAAGATGTTTTGGCCAACTTAAACAGCGTTTCCCTATACTACAACATAAATTACGTATAAAATTACAAAACGTTCCTTCTCTTGTGTTATGTTGCTTTATACTTCATAATGTTGCGAAGCGCCTCAACGATGAAGATTTTGCAATCAACGAAGAGAATGCCAACGACGAAAATGCAGTAGCCTATCTTCACGACTACGGTGACGCAGTCACTCGTCAACGAGGACAGCTAAGAAGGGATGAAATTTCCAGAATAATACATCGTTTACAACTTTAGGTAAAAACATTAAAATATAAATATACACAAAAATTCATTAAAATATCAATGCACATACAACACAAGCGTTCCCAAGCGTGCGCTAGAACTTGCTAAGATACGAGCACACCTGTGTACACTATGTGCATGGATGTGCTCGCACACACCATAATTTAAATTTATTTATTTATTTATTTTTTTTTTAGTTTATTTACTTTTGGTTCATATTTTCTTATACTTATACAAAAATTTTTTTTGTCAGGATTATAGGAGTAGGAACTGTATTTTAATTACATTTTATTTAAAAATTTTGTATGTATGTATGTATTGTTAAAGCTATATCATTTCATTTTGTTTATTAACCTGAGAGGTAAAAATGTATTTCACAAAGAATTATTTACCTGTAATTCTGACGATTGTTGGATTTGAGTCTCCCTCCACGAACTTAAAAAACTCTGTTTCCCAGTCCTTGAGAATTATTTTCCTGTTACCTGTTGTATTAACGTCCGATTTCTTCTTTACTCTCGATTTCATGTTTTGAATTTTTTTGAAAATTTGGGTTTCCGTCATAATAATACCCATTTCATTTTCAACTTTTGCTTTAACCTCCACAATTGCTTCTGTTCGCTGTTTTCTTGAAAAAGGTTTACAGGATTTACTTAGGATGATTGGATAATCCTTAATAATTAAAACAAATTTCAACTGGTTTTCCGCCACATCTGCTTCGGAATCCATACTTTTGTGAAAAATACAACTGTACTGACTAGCTAATGTTAGGGAAATGATTGAGGTAAAACTAAACAGGAGGAGCAAGGAGGAATAATAAACATGTTTGGACACGTCGTCTCCCACCAGCAAATATTTGAGTCGGTACTCGTGCAATCTTCTAGATACGAGAGTCGCCACTCCAGTTCTTAATAGAAACTTTAATCAACCGAAAACCAAGTCGCCACTCATGCCGTGAGACGGCACTCGGTATAAAATGTGAGCGTGGACTCCGAGTGCTGACTCATCTTTATTTAACTCACCCATGGTTTTGTGTATGTGCGCGCGCGCATGCGTGTATAAAAGTGGTAGAGACGGAGACAGAGAGCTGACACAGTGACTATGTACTTATAAACAGCAGATTAAATTGTTTTTAATGAAACTTTATTCGCAAATTGAAGCACATGTTAAACAAGAGTGGCCTTTCGCCTGGCCCCTATCTCGTATTGATTGGCACTTAACGAAATATTATGATGATGCTATTTTGTACCACGCTGTATCCATGTAAAGCAAACAGTCCTTGACAGAGAACTAGACCCGTTTCCTGGTATAACTAACTAGATTATGATTGAGCAAACCTGCTAATTATAACGTGCTCTCGAAACTCGTGAGTCGCTCGTCTGAGCGGTTCACGGTTTATGAAAATACCACGAATAACGTTACAGTTAAATTAACTGAAACAAAGTTGTGTGGTAAATAAAACACATGCCTGTAGGATACACGTGCTTTGTCACAATATTTCATATGACTCAAGGCCAAACGTATCTGAAATATACGCCATGTGCTTTGCGCATGTCTGAACATGTTATCCACGAGGTATCAACATGTTCACCAGTTCAGTCACGTAAATATTTCACGTTTTGCTTTATCCACAACCAACGGATTACTCTGATATGAGACGAACCGAGTGTGACGTAGCGATCGAAATCGGCAGGAAACGTTTGATAAGGGTCCACTAACTAGTTTTTCGATAACTGTTGTGAATTACGACGCAGAGTAAATTATTTAAAGTGGTTTAAAAATATTCATAAGTAGCTTCTTGTTTAGCTTCATGACGGAGTGCGATTTAAAATTATATTATTAAAGTTACGGAGTATTCGAAGATAGTATGACTGAACGGCTGGCTGGTATCCTTCGGCTTCCTTGCCCTATTAGATCTTCACAAACAGGGCCGTGAGCAAAGCCTAAGTCTGGGGTCTCTTTCAAAAAACTGGAATATAGTGTTTTTGTACGTGTGATAACTTTGGTACTCGTAGACAATACAATTTATTTTCAGTATAAAGCAAGTATATTAAGAAAAAAAACAATAAACATTTTTATTTAAAGTAGCAAAGAGAAAATATAACTGAGCATAGAATATTAAGGAACAAAAACAACATTAACGGGACGTGTTAAACTAAGGTTTTTGGTAGTACTGTTTGAACGTGAACATAAGAACATAAAAATAACCAGCAGTTTATGCCAAAATGCAGATGTAGCTCTGAACTATTTAACGTTAAGCTCTTTTGTCTTTTTTTTTTGAGAGGCAAAGGCAACATTTATCCTACATCTAACGATCTCATTTCAATGAACATTGCTGAGCCCAGGAAGTCACCCCCTTCCACAAGCCACTGGCGACGAGATACGCTTGAGCTAATCATTCCTGACAGTTATCCAGACCACTCACTTATTGAAACACATGTTAATGAGTTTGGGTGTTGTCAGCTTATTCGCGTTTAAACGACAAGCCAAGTTACTGGCTTCTAACAAGTACTAAGGATACTGGTAACGTAACTACTGAAACTTTACTCTTTGGGGTTAAGAGCCGATTATATCATTTTGTCACCCGCGTGTATATGTGTGGTTAGCAGGGCGCATCTCAGTGGGAAATAAGTGAACCGACCTTTTCTCAGAATCTAAAAAAAAAACATTACCCGCAACTACGTTTTTGAATACGTATGAGATTTTGATAATTAAATGTTTCATTCGTTAACACATGTGACAATTTTTAAAACTTAATAGTTACTTTCCACAAAATTTCCCATCAAAGTCATCTCCAAGATCCGCTATTGCGTGTGGTATAGCGCACTCTTAGACAGACGAATTGTGTTTGAGATGTGTTGCGTGAAACGGGATTGTGCGCGCTGTCCGGTTTCTTCCGGTACTGCGTGGTCTTGTGTTTGCAGCAAAAAGGAACTTAGGTTACGGTCTCCGCTGTATGAAACTACATCGTGGGGTGCCGAGGCCGAAACCAACTGGTTTCGTAAAGATGCTCAAGAAGGCACAACCTCGAATGAGCCCGGTTCTAGACGGCAGTTCAGACGAGGCGGCTTGGCAATTTTCGATTTTGTACTTAAAGGGATTAAAACGCAGCGCATACTCCAGGGAGCAGATCACGGGATTAGATTCATAAGATGTGGGGTAATTCGGTGAAAGCCGCGACTAGGAGGGCAAGATGGGTATTTGCCCCGGTCAACGTGATGGGAGCCGGCAAAATGTCAAAATAGGGTTTTTATACGGAATGCTTCCTGCCGGTTTGAATAATTATCAATGTGGTGAGTGGGTTAAAAACTCGGTTTCAGGCACTAGAGGAAATTAGTGACAGGTTAGATTTCTAAATCGGCATAAAACACACAAAATGGACGTGAAAGATCTAAAGACTGAGATCTACGCATGTATATATATATACATCTTATTTTTGCTATCTATTTGCTATGCTTGTAGCAAATATATACAAAGATGACATAATTGAAGACGAGTTACTGAAGAAGTAGAAAGATTAAAGCGCGCCTTATTCGTTTATAGAACTATGAAAATGGCAACTGCAAAACACCTCTGACAATAATTTATACACAGGCTTAAAGAACGATTTAGAAACTTGACCACAGCTTCAAGGATATTCCTAACTCTTCCTGTCACCGTTACTTCATGCGAAAGAAGTTTTAGTACATTAAAATTGTTAAAAATCGCTTAAGAAGCAACGTGAGGTAAGATCGATTTACAGATTTGAGTTCTGTTTCATTTAACGTAAATAAATATCGCCTATTTGCTACGATGACATCATCAAAAGCTTTTCTGAAATAAAAGCTCGAATCTGAATCTTTGGAACACTTTCGTTTTATTCACTACACTCGTTTTCTTAATAAACAGACAATTTTTGAAAATGACAAAATATGAAACAGGACTTTAATATAATTGTGTAATTACTAATAAATAATGTTGAAAGGTACTGTGCATTTTATTTTTTTTAATCGTCTCTTAAGCCTAAAAACCTGTCATACAAAATTAAATTGCATTAATTATATAATTAAGATTAAGAACTGTAGAGTCGAAATTTTTTTGCCAATCATGACTATAGTATATTTTTGTAATTTAAGTTTTTAAATTAAAGAAAATTACAAACTGATTTAAAATCAGATTTATTAATTTAGTGTACAATAAAATAATAAACTTGCTAACACCTCTGTCACCAACAGGTGGGGTGGGGGGGGGGCGGAACCCATTTGCCCCGAGTGACACAAACCCCAGTAACTATAATAAAAGTTAGAAGACGATGCTCCATGTGGAATTGTCACTTAGCGCTTGAGCATGCGGGTGCCGCGTTACAATGTTCTCATACATTATTCACAGGCTATTCAAAGGCCCCAGAAACGTGGCGAGCCCTCGTGATGGTGCTCGTTTTATTCTAATCTCTCCATTTTGTGATCACTGTGCCATGTATCTGACGAAAATATTTTGCAAAATTTTCTAAATTTTGTGTCAGGTTTGTGATTGTTACGTAGGGGGTTTATCGACTGCGCCGGGAACAATCCCCTACCCTTGTAATGACATCGATTACACTTGTGGTGTATTAAACAGAAATCGTCATCAGTTCTCAGCACAGTACGCACTTGCACCAGCTTGGTGTTATAATATCCTTGTGATCATAATCATCATAGGGCAATAGTAATAATGAACGCTTAAGCACATCTGGATTAGAATAACAACTTATCGTTTATTAAACAATTCTTACATTACAATTATAACTAACATTTCGTCGTTCCTGAAATAAAATCACAAATACAACATATATAACATATAATGACAATATCATTACTAGCCTACAACTGCAAACATATATGAATTAATTATTACATTCAACAAATGTTATATCTATAATGCGTTCATAGTTCCAGATGGCAATATCTATTCATAACTTTTAATTTATGGTTCATGACTATCTTGAAATTTACGTTCGTAATTATCTCAAGGAGTGGGGTCTTTGTGAGAAACAGGATCAGTAGTAGTGATTATCAATATATAAATATTTTACATTACTTGGTGTATGATATCCATTCTCATTGGGCTGCAACATCCCGTGATTCCTTGTATCCAGTGACGTCGTCGTAACTTCGCATGTTGTTCACAGATGATATTCACTTTCACAAAAACACTACTAAAATTTCGTGTAGGCGTACCGCTGGTTTGACTAATGTGATTGTTCGTGTAAATATCAAGTATCGATTTCCTGTGTGAAGATCATGCGTGTCCGTTTATTTGTCTGGGTAAAATCATCTTCGCTATGATGAATATGTGCTTCGCGCCACAATGTGAATTCACTACAAGTGTTCGACGCAAGAGGTCGAAAACATTATAGTTACAGTTATACTTTGTACTGCGAGTGAATGTTTATGTTAGTGAACTCGAATCATATTTATGAGTGATTCGAAATGTTTGTCGAGTGTTACATCACTATAATCGCTGATTGTCGCGCACTGATCTTAACTGTCACTTGTACTGTGGTCATTTATCATTGTTACTAACACTGATCAACGTTCTAAGGTAATTTAAAATAGTCTGAGTATCACATTTATGTAACCGTTCACTTTCGAAATCGACAAGCAAAATTCTAAGTTCAGAAAATGTAATTAGACAACTGATAACTGATTAACTGATCAGCTTAGCGCGTCCACACGTTCAAAATAATTGAGTAAAATTTTAAGTTGAACTCGATAACTGATAACTTGAGAATACTGACAGACTGACTAACTCGTCCGCGTGGCAAGTAGATAGTTTTATTAACTTCACCCGTACCATATTTCCTCGTCTGATTCCTTCCACAAAATCGTGTATGTCTCCTAAATGAGCAGTCCTGCTGTGTTACATCGTCGACTTCCATTCACCTCGTATCTGCTTTATTGTTCCTGTGATTTAAACTGTCGTAAACCCTTTTGTGTCCGGGTACGTTTTGTCGTTTCACGTATGGTGTGATGCAACGCGCGTGTCATTCGCCTCGTTTCGTCGTAACTGTTTGAATGGAGTAGCGACTGCTTTGTTCTTATGTTATGAAGCAATAACTCCACGTAAACCCTCTTCTGACGTTTCAACTTTCATATCTATTGTCTCAACTGCACGAAGTCGTCGCCTTTTCACACTGTCGTACACCAGTATTGTTTGACTGTCAGTTGATGTTCACCCCTTACTTATTGCTTTACTCGCCAGAAATTAACTGCCTCAACGTGTCTCTGAAGTTTGAGAAATTTTCAAAAATTTTCTCGCTATAGTGTCCCCAATTTGGATTCGATGAGATAAGTTTAAGAGCTCAGAGGATCCAAATTTTCGCCCTATCCTATGTTACTCTATATCCATCTTCCACTGGTGAAGATTTGCCAAGTATATATACATGTGTCCTACTCACAAATAAATTCAATTTAATATTCTACTATCTTAAGTATGCAAGTTTATACATATACTCATTATGTATTACAACCCTATTCACTATGTTACCTCTATCTTACATGGAATTCTTATAAGTAATAGTCTTTATTGTTCAAAAAAATTTTCTTTGTAATTTATTGTTACACACAAGTCACTTATAACAGACTGTTTTATCGCTATACAATATATATACATATATTGCAACAGATCAAACTTTATTATTCTAATAAGGATATTGTGAGTGTGTAAAAATCGATACAAGTCTATTATGGAGGAGATGAAAAATTATTTATTATATACAAATATTGTTTATAAAGATGTATAATGTATTTTAAATTGTCATGTATTGATAGTATATTAAATTGTTTGTATTGTTCGATTAATATAAATCGATTTTACTTGTTTGCTGCAACGACCTCCTCTCGTCTCGTCGGTCCCGTCTCGTCGTCCTCTTCTACAGCTTCACTCCTTCCTGGTGTCCTCTTCGTCTCGTCGTCCTCTTCTACAGCTTCACTCCTTCCTGGTGTCCTCTTCGTCCTGGCGTCCTCTTCGTCTCATCTCTAACTTGTACAGCAAGCGGCTCCAGCGGCGATATTTCACAGAGTCTCGTAGTTATGTTTGACTGCTTCCACGATATCTTGTAGTGTCTTTAAGTTCCCTAAGCGGATATCTTAACTTACACGAAACAGCACTGTAATATATTGTAAATTTTATCTAATTATTTACCCTCTCGGTTCTTATCGCAAAACTTCGTTAAGAATTTCAAGGTTTATAGTTTATTTAATATAAGATATTACTACGTTTATAAAAGAACAACTCTCTTCACCGGGCAGAACTTCCCCTAGCAACGTCGACAGACAGACTGTGTCCATCCTAGCTCTGCAACGTATGAATCTCACTGAATTTGGTGTAATTTGATAGGCCAAGCCCAAGTCACATGATTGATGGAACGACCAGATACACAAATTTCATGAAAAACTTTGTATAATTTTGCATAGTTCTGCATGGAAATTATCTTCAATTTTTATTACCCTATCATTGATAAGAGTTACACTTGAGTTTTGCTTTACTTAAAAAAACCATATTTCTAAAATGGTTACAAACCTCAGAGTATACACAAATCGAAGCTATTTACTTAAATAATTCCTTATCAAATTTTCATGTAAATCGGTTAACTACCACTGGCGCTATAGCGATCGCAGATTATCACACCCGCACACGCGCACCAATTCATACAAAAAATACATGACAATATAGTACATCTTTTTATGAAGAGTTTGGTGTAACCTATATGCTTATCAATTTTTAAATACAAAACTTATGACTAAAAGACAAAATATTACACAAAACAAATTTAAACAAGAAAATGCTCGTCATTCATGTACTCTGATATAAACAGCATATCTTATCATCCTGTGTTCTGTTGCAATATATATATATATACATATATATATATATATATATATATATATATATATATATAGAGTCTTTAATGAAAGTTCACGTCACTATACACAACACTTTAGTTGTACTTGGTGTCACCCTTTAGATTAACTTTTCTTTTTTTTTTTTTTTTACATGACTTCTTATGTTATTTGGTTTACAATGGTTCTGTTTGGTTAAGTTAGCTTGAACGATTTAGCACGCGTCATTCATCCTAACCTATCCTAACCTAATGACATGCCCTAATCCATTCAGCTATCCTATCTAATATTTGATATGCATAGACTAATGTATGCTTTTGATTCCGTCCTTTTATCACTTTGCTCCTCCTTTTTCGGCGCAAAATATCTCTTCAATTGCCTGATATTGAATTTGCCAAGAGTTTTACTTTCATCGTTGTAATCTACAAGTTTATATGTCGCGTCTCCCAAGATCTGCTGTATTTTGTAAGGACCACTGTATAACTCACAGAATTTATCGATCCGTCGTTGTATAGCATCTGATTGACAATACGTCCTGATCAGCACGCCATCACCAATCTCAAATCTTGTTATCTTGTTTGCTTCACTACATTTCTTCGCTTGTTTCTCCCTCTTATTGCGCATCCTCACGAAGATTTGGCTGTTATCAGTCTGACATTCACCTAGGATCTCTTTTTCCACATATTTCTCCCAAATCCGTGTCGGTTTCTTTCCGAGGTGTGCCTCGTAAGGCGTAATTTCAATTGTTTCATGATATGTTTCATTGATAGAACTCTCTATTGTTGTAACATAGCGTGACCATTTAGTATGTTGGTCGCTTACAAATATCCTAAACAAATTTCCGAGTTGCCTGTTGACTCTTTCGGCAAGATTTGCACAAGGATTTCTTATCGCAGTATATTTAGGTTTTATTTTTAATTAATTTAAACCATTTATCCACTGTTTGGACGTAAATTGAGTTCCATTATCCGTCAAAATTGCCCTCGGCGTTCCGAACTCTTCACAATACTGTCGGATCCTTCGTAATGTCGCTAAGGTTGTTGCCCTTCTCAGTGTATACAACTTCACGTATTTAGTAAAGTTGTCTATTACGACTAGCAGGTATTTGACTCCGCCTGCGGAAGTAGGTAGTTGGCCATAAAAATCAGCGCTTACTAGGTCATTCTTGTGTAACGGCAATAAGGGTCTCGTCCCTCCAAACAAGTTTTTGTTGTGTGTATCTTTATACCTCTGACACTTGTCACACGTTCTCACATAGTCCTTTATTCTCTTAATACATTCCGTCTACGGTAAAATACTCCTGCATCATCTTGGCGCACTTTTTGTACCAAGGTGACCATACATCTTGTGTATTTCAGCAATAATTATACTAGATACACTAGCTGGTACGTATAGCTTCCACTTCCCCTTGCATTTTCTATACAATCTGTTGTTAATATAATTATAAAATTTACACAAGTCCTTATCCTGATATTTATCCCTTATCTTCTCTATTATACATTTAAGTTTACTGCCTTCTAGTTGGTATTTCCCTATGTTTTTAATTATTTTACTAACGTTCCTATCCATTTTTATTACAACATGATTTATTAAATATTCACAAACATCGTCGTTCACTTCTCCATCCGCAACATTTTCTGGGTGTCTACTTAAAATATCGGCAACTATATTATCCTTGCCCTTCCAATGGATAATATCAAACTTATACTCCTGAATGCTCAAGATTCAACGAGTAATTCGCGAATTATTTAAGTGACATTTGTTCATAAAGATTAACGCTTTATTGTCCGTAATTACGGTCAAAGGTTGTCCGAGTATATAAATACGGAATTTCTCTAGACACCGGACAATACTTAATAATTCTTTCTCCGTTGTGTAGTAGTTCTTCTCTGCTCCTTTGAATGTCTTACTGGTGAATGCAAAGACGCCAATTCTCCCCTCGTCGTCCAGTTGATATAATTGTCCGCCGTATGCAAAGTTACTTGCATCACACTGCATATAATATCGTTGATTAACCCTTGGAAATTTCAGGATTACAGTTTCTACAAATAAATCTTTTACTTCCTGGAAACACTTATTTAGCTCTGGTGCCCATGTGAATTTACTCCCTTTCTTTAATAAATTTAATAGTGGTTGTGTCGTCTGTGCATACTTATCCGTAAAGCGGTTGTAAAAGTTGGTTAATCCTAAGAAACCTTTCAATTGTTTTTGGTTCCTAGGTGTAGGAAAATTCCTAATCGCTGCTACTTTTTCTTCTGTTGCCTGGATCCCATTTGTTGTCAGGTGATACCCTAAATAAGCAAGTTCCTGTCGGAAAAATTGTGATTTTTCTAAATTGATCGTAAGGTTTGTCCTACGCAAATTATTCAATAATAGTTCTAAGTGTTGAAGGTGTGTTTCAAGATCATTCGAATAGCATTAAGAGTCATCAACATAAATAATAGTATTCCTTTTTACATCTTCGTCTAGCACCATGTCTAAGCCTCTTGTTAACGCCGCTGAGCTTGTGCTGAGACCAAATGGTGTTACAGTGAATCTATAGCACTTTCCTTCGTATATGAAGGCGGTGAAGTCTCGGCATTCCGGTTTTAATGGAACCTGCCAAAAACTACTAGTTAGATCGACAGTCGACAGATATTTCATCTCCCCACATCTCGCCAAAATTTCCTGAATCGGTGGAGCTCCTTCATAATCTGGAACGGTAACACTATCCACTTTCCTGGCATCCAGACACAGCCTAATTTTACCATCTTTCTTGATAACAGTTACAAGTGGGTTTATATAAGGGCTGTTGCATCTTTCAATAACCCCATACCTCAACATGTTATTTATTTCATTATCAACTTTCCCCTTGTACGCTATTAGTACAGGCCACCCCTTCTGAAAATACGGTGTGTTGTCTGTCACTCTGAATTCATGTACATATCCGTCAATCCGTCCAGGACACTCCCTAAATAAATTTTTATTCTTCAAGAGAATCTCTTTAAGCTTCTTTAATAATTCTTCATCTTCACAATCAATACTATCAATTTTTATATCGATGTTCTGTTCAATCTCTTCATCCTCTTCCGCATTCATCACCTCCATATGCATGATTGGTACTGTACATTCCACTTCGTCCGTTCTTCCTTTGAATTCGATGACTCCTTTTGCTATATCGATACGACACCCTTCTTCTTTAAGGAAACTCATGCCTAATATGCATGGTCTTACTAAATTTTGTATAATTAGAAATACACAGTCACTCTTAATTTCATTTATATAGATATCGCATAAGATTTGTTTTCTTACTAACCTAGATTTATTTCCGACAGCGCTTACAACTAAAGTATTTGTCATGGGTAGTACTGCAAATGGCATTATATATTGCATATTTTGGTTAAACCACGTTTCTGATAAACCGTTTATCACGCTACCAGTGTCGATTAATGCTGGTAAAGTAATATCGTTATTAAATTTAATGGTAATTTCAGGACATTTCAATATTCTTTGCGCAATCTCTTCATCGTTGTCGCATAGTAATTCGTGTCGTAGGTCGGGCAAAATAATATTTACATCTTCAAGACGGCTACGTAATGTTTTTACGGCTATGTCCTTTGTTGGTAGTTTTAATTTTTTTTTTCTCTAATTGTGTCGGGTTTCACTTCCGTATGTGAGGTAGACGGCTTATTATTTACAAACTCGACAGTGTTGATTTGTTGCCAGTCGTTCGCCCTTGTATACTGCCTCCGTTCGCTAACTTTCTCGTTTTTGTTACCCCATCCCTGCTGCGGCATTCCAAAGCCTTTGTTCTGTGAGGGTGTCGGCTGGAATTTATAACTTTCACTGTCTCGTGCGTTCAAATTTCCATTCGTTGTATCGAAACTGCGTTCCCTGTTATTTCGTTGGTGAATATTGGCATATTCTAAAATCAATGATTCGAAGTTGGGAATTGTATTAACTCCTCTCGTCACGACGGCGATCTCGAGCTCACGGCCATAATGACGTGCAATCTTTTTAATTAATTGACGATCCGTTATCGCTGGTGTCAACTGTCGGCTCTCCAGTAATATCCGTTCCATATATTGAACAGAATTAATTCCACCACGCCAATTAAATCTCCTGAACTCCAGGTTATCACGTATGTTCAATTGCTTTTCCTGGCCCCAGTACTTCTGAGTAAAAGCCTCTTTAAATTAATCGAAGTCTGTTACCTGGCTCCTTATTACTCTCCACCAGATCTCAGCATCCGCTTCCAAGTGTCGCCCTATCCATTTGATATTATCTGTGGGATAATATAGATCTTGCAGCTCCGACAACTCCTTAAGGAACTCCATGGGGTATCTATCTGTCCCATTATACTTCAGATCGATATGATTTGGTCCATTGGTTCTATTAATCAGTCCGCCAACGCCTTCCGCTAATCGTCTTTGTAGTCGTTCCTGACTCTCTCTCACCTTAGCTAAGTGGTTTCTTAACTCTTCCATCCGCGTATTCTTCTCCTTATCTGTTTCATCAAACTTCTGCTCGGTCGAACGTTGCCTCCCATCCACTTCTACGATCTTCTGCATTACGGTATTAATTACCTCTCCTTGCTCTTGCTGATTCTGTCTGAGAGTATTTTGTATCTCAGTTTTCAATTCTTCGTTCTTATTACAGGTATCTTTGATATGTGAATCTAATTTATTGATCATTTTCTTGATCGTCGTCTGGGTGCTGTGAATTGCCCCCTTCCACTCCTGGCGATCTGCTTCTCGTGACTCCCGTTGCTCTTCTGTCTTCTTGTTTATATCATCTTTCAATTCTTTTATTGCGTTATCTTGGTTCCTTTGTATCTCGCTAATCTTCTCTCCCCATGTGTTCTTGAACTCTTGTAATTCGGTTCTGATTCGTTCAAACTGTTATTCGTTTTGTCGTTTTATTTCGTCCTTCTGTTTGTCTAGCTTCTCGTTTTGTTTTTCTAATTTCTCGTTAATTTGCTTATTATTTTCTTCCTGCTTTTCTAACTTTTCATTGATTTGTGTTCTCGTTTCTTCATTTTGTTGCCTGATGAAGTCCATCAGTAGTTGAAAGTCCATTTCTCGCGGTTGATACGTTTGTCCCCGCGCCCTGTCCTCCTGTGGATTATCGACACTATTCGTTTCACTAGGTGTGGTATCCTCTCCGGTATCCACTACACCTATCTGATTATTAACTTCAAAATCAACGCTTTCTGAACTGTTAGCCATCCTAGCTCGCCTACGCGTTATCATTCAAGCTAACTTATTGCTATAATTTTAACTCTATCTTAATTCTACACTACTACACTACTGCCTGTTCTCAACCTACTTGTTTTTTTTTAGTATTAATTATGTATTAATATTGCTTATCAAGCATCGCGTTGGGCGCGCCATGTTATACGATGTAATTATGTTAATTACATTAATTATTTAATTAATAAACAATAAATGTGTATAATAAATTTTTGTTTGTTTACTTTAATTCTTTATGTCCCGCGTTTGGGAGCCATTGTTATACAGTGCGATTAATTAATTAGGAGTTATTAATTAACCTTAATTAAATCTTGATTAATGTGTGGTGAACCTGACAACAATTTGATGAGACTATATCTACTCTTGTCCTACATATGGTGCGATTGTTACTAGTGTTAATTATGCTACTTTGTCAATTAGTACAAAACACATCTGTACAAGGGAAACCTCACGTATTTGGTATTAACAATGAAGTTAACAAGACATAGCTTGGCGTTATAATATTCTTGTGATCATAATCATCATAGGGCAATAGTAATAATGAACGCTTAAGCACATCTGGATTAGAATAACAACTTATCGTTTATTAAACAATTCTTACATTACAATTATAACTAACATTTCGTCGTTCCTGAAATAAAATCACAAATACAACATATATAACATATAATGACAATATCATTACTAGCCTACAACTGCAAACATATATGAATTAATTATTACATTCAACAAATGTTATATCTATAATGCGTTCATAGTTCCAGATGGCAATATCTATTCATAACTTTTAATTTATGGTTCATGATTATCTTGAAATTTACGTTCGTAATTATCTCAAGGAGTGGGGTCTTTGTGAGAAACAGGATCAGTAGTAGTGATTATCAATATATAAATATTTTACATTACTTGGTGTATGATATCCATTCTCATTGGGCTGCAACATCCCGTGATTCCTTGTATCCAGTGACGTCGTCGTAACTTCGCATGTTGTTCACAGATGATATTCACTTTCACAAAAACACTACTAAAATTTCGTGTAGGCGTACCGCTGGTTTGACTAATGTGATTGTTCGTGTAAATATCAAGTATCGATTTCCTGTGTGAAGATCATGCGTGTCCGTTTATTTGTCTGGGTAAAATCATCTTCGCTATGATGAATATGTGCTTCGCGCCACAATGTGAATTGACTAAAAGTGTTCGATGCAAGAGTTCGAAAACATTATAGTTACAGTTATACTATGTACTGCGAGTGAATGTTTATGTTAGTGAACTCGAATCATATTTATGAGTGATTCGAAATGTTTGTCGAGTGTTACATCACTATAATCGCTGATTGTCGCGAACTGATCTTAACTGTCACTTGTACTGTGGTCATTTATCATTGTTACTAACACTGATCAACGTTCTAAGGTAATTTAAAATAGTCTGAGTATCACATTTATGTAACCGTTCACTTTTGAAATCGACAAGCAAAATTCTAAGTTCAGAAAATGTAATTAGACAACTGATAACTGATTAACTGATCAGCTGAGCGCGTCCACACGTTCAAAATAATTGAGTAAAATTTTAAGTTAACCTCCTTAACTGATAACTGATAACTTGAGAATACTGACAGACTGACTAACTCGTCCCCGTGGCAAGTAGATAGTTTTATTAACTTCACCCGTACCAGATTTCCTAGTCAGATTCCTTCCACAACTTCGTCCTGCTCATCATTGGTCAGACTACTCGATTTCTTTGAAGAATCCACCCACCTTCTAGATTTCTTCTTGTGACTCTCTTCTGATTTTCTTCTGTCTTTCGTTGCTATGGGAACTCTCCCCAAGACTCGGTTCCTAGCTGAATTCTGTCTTCTGATAGGTCGTCTAACACCCCCGGTATTTTTGCCAGTGTCGTTACCCTGTGTTCTAAGAAAAGTTGTAATTCCTCGCCTGTCAATCATCTTCTTTGTTCGACTCCTGTCCGAGCTTCGCCCCGCTGATGGATGTTTGTCACCCTAAGTTTTCTATGCTGTTGGCGTAACGAATCGTCGCATTGTTTACCTTACCTTCCCCTTTTGTACCAATTAATAATTATTTGACAGACGTCTCCCAGTAAAGTTTCTTCAGCTCTCTCCTCGTAAATCGTGTATGTCTCCTAAATGAGCAGTCCTGCTGTGTTACATCGTCGGCTTCCATTCACCTCGTATGTGCTTTATTGTTCCTGTGAGTTAAACTGTCGTAAACCCTTTTGTGTCTGGGTACGTTTTGTCGTTTCACGTATGGTGTGATGCAACGCGCGTCATTCGCCTCGTTTCGTCGTAACTGTTTGAATGGAGTAGCGACTGCTTTGTTCTTATGTTATGAAGCAATAACGCCACGTAAACCCTCTTCTGACGTTTCAACTTTCATATCTATTGTCTCAACTGCACGAAGTCGTCGCCTTTTCGCCCTGTCGTACACCAGTATTGTTTGACTGTCAGTTGATGTTCACCCCTTATTTATTGCTTTACTCGGCAGAAACTAACTGCCTCAACGTGTCTCTGAAGTTTGAGAAATTTTCAAAATTTTCTCGCTATAAGCTGTTTATATTGATGAATAATATTTTTACGTTTTGTCTTTGTATTTTATGCTTTGCAATTAAAGGATAAAACAAAAACTAACAACTTTGTCGTATTTTGTTGCTTCTCTGCTAAAATAGCAGAAAACAAAAACTGTTTCTAATTCTTCAAAACCACATTTTCGTTATCTGTTCACCTGTCTAGATATCTTAATTACATTTCACCAATAACATCCTGTGTCGTTCTCAATCTGAGTCATCATCCTCACCACAACCCCACGAAATATGTGCCGAATAGACATGAGTCATAAGTTAATTCGTGACTATTATATTAAATAAATTAATCAAAACATCATTTCTTGTTGATCTTTAAGGGTTTTTCGTACTTCTGCGTACGATAATTTGTTTCTTTCCTTTTCTTACCGAATATTTATATGATTTATATTTCTTATGATTTATATTGCCGACTTACTTTGTAAAGTGGTAAAGACCTGTCTGTACTTGGACAAGTGAATAAATACGGAGTCTCAAACTGTGGCCTTGTCGAAACGAATAAGCTGTATTTACCGTAGTACATGTTTAATGCTTAGAGCAACTAATGATAAAACCCAGGACATACGCCAATTATCTCGATGGTTTCTTCTTTGATGTTTCCGGTAACAGAAGTAATTTTAATTACCATATAGGGCCTAGTACGTTTCCTCATTTTTCAAAGTATTTTCGTTTCTTGTGGACACATCCTTAAGCAAAACGTTTTGTGGATTCAAAACAAAATTTAATATTTAATCATGGAATACGTAACTGACATTGCCAGATCCCTGGGATGTATTATGTTTACAAAGATAGGCGAAATCAAAATTATTTAAATACTACGTGTAAAACATTATATTTGATCAGAATAAAAATGATTCGGCATAAAGTACAATAAAATTTGCTGAAAATAGGCCCTGATGCAACGAGATTTGTTCAACGCGGCCACACCACGTGGTAATACGTTTCCATTCTCTTGTACGAAGAATCTGCACAGCATCTGTGTAACGCGGTAATTTAGTTTAAAACATTTAACATTTATAAATTTTGTTTTCAGATTTTCACGTTCATTATGATTTCACAATCATAAGGATCTACTATGAGTGTTTTGGCGACATATCAACGAAACTGGCAAATACGTCAATGAGCACTTAAAGCAGCTCTGAAGCTTTAACAAACGTAAATAAAAGATTTTGATTTTGACACAAAGTGTTATTTAAATTTAAATTTACCTGGCAGTTGATGGACTTGTATAGTACCCTGTCTGAGTTAGTAAAACTGTAGTCATTGGTAATAACGAACTTCCGTTTTTTAGAGAAAGGTCCTTGGATCCAATTTTTTTTTTTGCTACGGCAATACCTTTTGACCAAATAACGTTTGTTAATTTGGCATTATAACTAATTGTTAGACGATCTGAAAAACGTTACGTGCCGTTAACAAAATAGTGAATCGTGTCACGACGCTACTGCTCTGTGCGAGAAATTTTGTAGAGGACCTGACGATAGAAATTCAACACTGAATTCGAGATGCGCAGTGGACAAACACCTCGTTGCGAGGATAACAGAATTTTCATTCATTTCGCACATGCGGAGATCAGTCTTGTACAATGTTTCATAGTGTGAACATCGGCTGCATCAAGGCTGGCGAGAACATTACAAGCATGCGTGTGACAGAGACAGAGGTAGTACATGAGTGAGACGGTGTACTGTATCGCGCTGTCTCCCTGTATTTTAAGTGTCTCCATATGTTATACTTTTAAGTGGGGGTAATTCATTCGCTGGGTCCGCGCAGCTCAGTAACCACGAATGGCTGTCACGTTTTTTAGCATTTCACGAACAGGTCACGCCTTCAGACCTTCCAGAACACTGCCACAGGTCGTCTGGAAATGTAAATGGGTAGGAAAGGAGGCTAGTTCTAGGCCTAGATCATGTGGCGTTCCGAATGTTTTGTGTGACGAGTTAAAGTACTAGTACAACACTTCGCCAGCGGTACTGGTCGTTGTATGCGTGCCTAGTTGTATGTAATTTTTTTTTAAATGAATAATAATGTGAATGTTGTAAATTTAGTATTTGCTATATTTGGTAATATTGTATCCATAGGCCTACATGCACTTTACAAATAAAGATGAGGCAGTTTCAGATTGTGAACAGAAACTGAACCCGTTAATACCGGACTGTAGGCCTGAAGCTGAAGATGTATTAAATATGGAGGTTTCTTTCGGAATTACTTGCGCTTAATGAAGAAAAGTGTGTTGGAGGCAAAATGTTAAACGAAAGGCACAGCAGAGAGGATACATTAAGAAGATGAAACATATTATCCTTATAAAGTCAGTCTGTATATGTAGGGATCCGTACGGCTGCCTCCGCGCATATAGTCTCCGCCAAATTCTACGTGCTTATACATAAAAAAAGGCAATCCTTTTATGAGCAACGCTTTGTAATGTATTTACGTACAGGCTTTTTGTAACACCGATAAGGATGTTTATACAATGCAGTTATTAGCGTTTATAGAGCTGGGCATTTCATGGAACCCCGCATTCAGCAAATTTAACTGTATATTCGAAAGTCCGCTGTTTTGTACAAAACTCTGTTAGGGAGTTACGGTGCTTGCAAACACCTTTACCCAATATGAATGATATGAACTTTCGGATGTGTCAAAAACGTCATACGTACTACGGCCTGAGGACGGGGTTGTGGCCAGTTTAGGTTCGGCTTATGATTATTTACACCAAAGCTGTATACTGGTAACAAATCATTGTTAGCCGAATGTTAAGCATATGCAGGTCCGCGATCCAAGTCCGTGGCGCCGTGGACAAAATGTAAACATGGCACTCCATGTAGGCCTACTAATGTGGGTTCGGGAGGGAGGAGTTTCTCCTCAAATTGTCAGACGAAGAACCGTTACACTATCCATCACCTACGGATCTGCCGTGAATCGGATTCGGTAACCTCCAACTACTAAGGACGTAACTCTAACTTATAGTTAGCATAAATGGGGTTTATTTATTATGCTAATCGTGATATAAATGATTTACATTTAGTAAATGGGACTAGTGGTATTTTATGTGAGTTTATCACTTTCTCATATGTATCTCGCCCTAAAGCTGGATGCCATTTACATTTAATGCCAAGCGTTGTGCAGCCATTTACATTTAGTGGTGTAAATATAATTTACATCTGTGGTAATTAATTGTGTAAACCATTTACATCTAGTGAATATTAATCTGTGCTAATTATCTGCGCGGATTAATTACTCAACAATTATGAATCATATTAATTAAAGATTTATGTAATACGTTAAAATTGATATATCTAAAATTATTTCTATTCGTCAGATTTGACTCAACACAGTGTCTGATTAAATACGATTTTATGAGTCTATTAATCAGACGTTTCAATGGTCGAGTTTATTGTATCCATTGATGTTTAGCATAAGTTATGAGATTTTTAGTGTAATACTTAGAATGAAAATACATCAATAACAAAGGTGAAATTTCAATAATGAACGCATGAATACTGTAAATTAACTACTTATTTATTACACATCTTACTGAAGTAAGTAACTATATCCTGCAAATTACATACATATTAAAGCACATGATATAAATACAATTATTCAATTTATACGATGTTTCCTGAAACATAAACACATGGTACATTCAAATGCAGTAAATAATGCACATATATAAAACATACACGAATAATAAACAATCAACAATTATACTTATTCCTACCTAAAATGCGTTCATTATTTCTCAGATAACGAATTACGTTAGTGTTATTTTATAGATTTTATGATTCATATGACTCATATGTAATTATTCTCTTGGGGTTAGTTCTTTGAAAAGAGGCAACAGAACAGTAGCGTAGTATATACTACTAAGATTAAGTAGACATAAAGCTTATCTTTGAGAGTGTTTATCCAATTCCGTCGTCGTGAGAAGACACTTCCTAGATGATTCGTCGAAGATCATAATCACTGTTACGCAGAGCACTGATAATTTCACTTCACTCCACTAAATCTCCACTCCCGTCATGTGTATGGTATTGTGGTAACCCGCTGATGTCGAGTGTCCGGAGTTCAAATAGTGAGGTGTTAATGTTGTCATTAACTTGAATTGTTCTGAAAGTTTGCCATATTTGTGTACATGGTTAACTGTGCCGTCTATTTTGGGTGTATCGCGTACTGCGTGCTTAATTGTTTGGTATAGTTTATTCAACTAATTGTTCAACATGGTGATACGTTATGATGTGAGAATGTTTGAGGTGACACTCACTGTTCTACTTTAAATGTTAATTAGTATATTATTATGTGCGCGTCAGTTGAGATTTCAAGTCCCGTACGCACTCATAGTTTATATTTCCGCACAGAATTGTGTATAAGTGTGACTATACCGATGTCTTTGTTCACTTATGAATTTACAAATTAGTGAATCCGGTCGGTCGACATAATCAATCGTGTCTATCGTACGCACTAACTTCTGACTATTAATTGCGACTACCAACTGCTACTATTAACTACATACTCTTGACTACCGACTGACTGTTAACTGCGACTAACTGTTCGATTGAACGACTTGACTACTCGATTGAATACTTGACTATCCGATTGAAAATTACTGACTCTCGATTAACTACTTGACTGCCTGATTGAAAATTACTGACTCTCGATTAACTACTTGACTGCCCGATTGAAAATTACTGACTCTCGATTAACTACTTGACTGCCCGCTCCGCGTCTTCGCCAAACAGTTTTATTGGAACATCTTACCCATAAGTCTAAGTTTCGATCTCTACGCCTTCTCGAACTCTTGATTGGTCGTACAAATTCCTACCCTTCTGTAGATCTCATCCTCTGTTTCACGATTCGTCGGCCGAACCCTTCCTACTCTCTCCACGAGCTCTCTTAGAAGATGCTTGATGCTGGTTGGTCGTCGTCATCCCCGGAGTGTTTCATGTGACGAGCGTAGCACAGATTCTAAGAAATTAGGGCAATTTCATGGCCTTCTGTTATCCTTTGTTTAGACTTTCCCTAGGGTTCTGACTGAGCTTTTGTTAACAGACTCCAGGTCTTGGTTAATTGTCTAAGTTCCACGACGTTCGTTCCGCCGATTATCAACCCTTCGTTGTCTTCATTTCGGTGAAACTCTACTTTTCAGTCGTAAATTTCAGTAAACTGTCAAGAATGTGTTTTCACGCTGTGCAGGGTACACTGGCAGTATTCACTGAGTTACGTCTATTGTCTATCTCTCCGTTAAAATTGCTCTGTACTTCCTTTGTAACATAGTAAAGCCTTTCATAATTGAGCAGTTACACTTTGCTTCCACAGCAGGCGTTCCATCTCGATTCCGTGTAACTCGGCAGCTGGACGAAGTCTTTGTTTCAGATTGTTGGGTGCTGTAAATTTTGACAAACGGCTAGCTGTCAGTGACGCCTTGAAATACTCATTGTGTGCAGTGCTCAGACATTTTTTCTTTGTCTTCGCTCTGTCGTCGGGTTTGACGTGCCCTCGATTCGTCATTATTTACGACCTGGGCTTGTGTCCGTCGACTTGAGTGTGGGAACGTGTCACTTGATCGAGGAATTAAAATTTTTTTAAAATTTCGATCATTACATTGTCCCCAAATTGGATTGGATGTTGGACTTCGGGAGACATCTGATCCAATTTCTGCGCTCTGTCCCAGTCGTGGATGTCTGCTTCGGAATGGACATGGTTGACTGACATCTATCTCTCATAGGAAGCAAATAATTGTTATTCCCCATCTTAATGTTTTATATGGTCATATGAATTTATTGCCGCACATCTGAGTGAATGAACGCATTTTTACACTTTGTCTGTCCATATGCGGACTGTACAATACGATTTCGAGTAAATAATTGAATTTAAGACATGGACGTTTGTCCATTTGACAGTTTGTCTCGTTATTCTTTATACACAATGTATTAGATAAGCTGTAGATTAGCTACCCATTATATTAATCGATCTTATGTCGATGACCTATATAGCAATAAAATACTTTTAAACTTGTCATTACCGTCTCTAGAATACAGTTGATACTAACAAATATATACATATGATCAATTCGTAACATATTATAAATGATTACATTGGTAAAAGAAACATACATATTAATTAAATAGTTAAGGAATCAGCATACTTCGTGATGCATACTCTTAAAGTTATAAAACAATCGTCCATTTTGAATTATTATTTACATAAACAAATTATTCGAGTCTCTACATTTTAACAAGTTATTATTCATAATTATTAACGTCTTTGGTGTCCTGTGTCATAGTATTACACTGTCCTTCTGACACATGGTACATTTCACAAATCACTTTCTGTATATGTTGATATTTATACGTCTAATTAACATAACGAATGACAATTATGTGCTGATCACAAACACAGTTAGCATTGAAATACAGGCTAAACACAACAAGTAAAATGCATATCATTATTTGGTTAGCTGGACTGGCCGCGCGAGCAAATTACCTAAACTATGTCTTCTGCTGGTCGCCGGGAGTCGTCGCTACCACTCGTGTTATCTATACTTCCGTTCGCTGGCTCATGATACGCTTAATGCACTTTAATTTGCCGTATGTTGTACAAGCTCATACGTGGCTTTGTTTTAATTTCATTCATTAATCTTCTACTCTTCATTCATCAATATTCATCTTTAATTATTTTCTTTGGTTTATGTATTCCCATACAACCAATGTATTTAATGTATTTTATTCAGTACTATCTAATTTCATCATTACATTTTCAAACATTCTTAAAATCGTCTTCTTAATACGTTTTCATTTATTCATTCTTAATTTACATTTGTGATGACATACTTTTATGTCCCGTCACTATCGTGCTGTTACTAACGCACGCGTTTTGTTTGTAAACATTAAGGTGTTTGACCTTGGGTTTTGTGTAACATATTTTTTCCAATGGCTGGTTGGCCGTCCCCGTTATTCCGCTACAATGTGCTGCACTTGCGCGCCTAAGATTTATGACCATTCTCCGTCTCGTTCTATGTGAGTGAGTGAGAGGTGTGTCCCACTTTCCTTTTTGTCGGTCTGCCTCAGGCCAGCACGCTTTAAACTGCCTCCCTTGGCTTAGACAACCCTTCGCAACCGTATTTCCATTGCTCACATATACAGTGAGTAGTTTTTGCCGCTTTTTCCAGTAGCTTTCACTAAGTAAACACGCGCCGTTCTGCTTTTGCCGCCGTTTCCAAGTCTGTATACAATTCCGTTGTTCGACAGTCAGTTTACTACTCGTGTGTTTACATAATAAAATTTTGTTTCTTAGGTTCCTAAGAGATCTTACCCCGAGTGCTTGGACTCTTCCTCCAGTACTATCACGATCCTTTACAACATTTTTAAGTCGTCTAGTAGAGATTCTTCTTCTCCTCTTCCTCATGACGTTTCTTGTCCATGATGAACATGCATACGGATCTTGTAGGTCCTTCCGTTTCATGTCATCCATGGCTTGTGTAAATTTGCTTTTAGCCTTATAACATGCGGTATTTGTTTCAACTTTAAACTTTCCCTTCATGCTTCTTATTGATGCAGCTCGACTACTTCGCCGGTCTATGCTTATTTCACAAGCTGGATACTTCATCATAGAATTCACTGATGCCGTATCTATTCTCGCGTTTCTTAATTTGTACCTTTTATGCGTTCTACCTGGTGGTAGTAAAATTTTACTATCTTTATCCACGTCTGGATACTCCTCTTCCCACTTCCTCATATACAAAGGAACAAAGTCGTTTTTCTTCTTAATCCATTTGTTTCTTGAACTTACGTTAGCTCGAATAGTTGATAATTTCTTAGTAGCTGATACATCCGTAAAATCAACAGTGTTATCAGTGTCTTGTACTTTCCGTACGTCTTCGTAATTCTCATTCATCACTTCTTCTTGCTTCTTCTGGACTTCGTTTCCATCCACGTTCCAGGTATCCTTGTATTCACGTATTTCTGTGCGAAACAGCGTGAACTGCTCGTTCATATTTTGCGTAATTTCTTTTGCATAGCTATCTAAATTTTTGTTGAATTTGTCACACCCTTCATCGATTACTTCCTTAATTTCTTCTTTATGTTGATCGAATTTCTGATCGAATTTCTGATTCATCATCTTGAAGCTTTCATTATTCGTGCGCATGAAGTCCATCAACAATGAACGTAGCGATGCCTCTTCATGTGATTGCTGGGACTCTTGTGGTTGCTGTGACTCCTGTCCCCGCGCTCTGACCTCTGACGTCTCCTCCGTCATATTTGGTTCGACGACTGATGAGTTTTCTTCGTTGGTGTCGGGTGCGCCTAACTGGTTGTTAACGTCAAAGTCCATGCTATCAGAACTACCGCTAGCCATTTTCGCCTTGCTTCGCGTTATCATTTACCAGTCAAGCTAACCTTACACTTATTTAATAATGTCTTACGTACTATATTATTGTAATTAGTCTAAATACTACTGTCTGCTCTCTTTTGCCATGCGATGGGCGCCATTTTATAGTTAGCATAAATGGGGTTTATTTATTATGCTAATCGTGATATAAATGATTTACATTTAGTAAATGGGACTAGTGGTATTTTATGTGAGTTTATCACTTTCTCATATGTATCTCGCCCTAAAGCTGGATGCCATTTACATTTAATGCCAAGCGTTGTGCAGCCATTTACATTTAGTGGTGTAAATATAATTTACATCTGTGGTAATTAATTGTGTAAACCATTTACATCTAGTGAATATTAATCTGTGCTAATTATCTGCGCGGATTAATTACTCAACAATTATGAATCATATTAATTAAAGATTTATGTAATACGTTAAAATTGATATATCTAAAATTATTTCTATTCGTCAGATTTGACTCAACACAGTGTCTGATTAAATACGATTTTATGAGTCTATTAATCAGACGTTTCAATGGTCGAGTTTATTGTATCCATTGATGTTTAGCATAAGTTATGAGATTTTTAGTGTAATACTTAGAATGAAAATACATCAATAACAAAGGTGAAATTTCAATAATGAACGCATGAATACTGTAAATTAACTACTTATTTATTACACATCTTACTGAAGTAAGTAACTATATCCTGCAAATTACATACATATTAAAGCACATGATATAAATACAATTATTCAATTTATACGATGTTTCCTGAAACATAAACACATGGTACATTCAAATGCAGTAAATAATGCACATATATAAAACATACACGAATAATAAACAATCAACAATTATACTTATTCCTACCTAAAATGCGTTCATTATTTCTCAGATAACGAATTACGTTAGTGTTATTTTATAGATTTTATGATTCATATGACTCATATGTAATTATTCTCTTGGGGTTAGTTCTTTGAAAAGAGGCAACAGAACAGTAGCGTAGTATATACTACTAAGATTAAGTAGACATAAAGCTTATCTTTGAGAGTGTTTATCCAATTCCGTCGTCGTGAGAAGACACTTCCTAGATGATTCGTCGAAGATCATAATCACTGTTACGCAGAGCACTGATAATTTCACTTCACTCCACTAAATCTCCACTCCCGTCATGTGTATGGTATTGTGGTAACCCGCTGATGTCGAGTGTCCGGAGTTCAAATAGTGAGGTGTTAATGTTGTCATTAACTTGAATTGTTCTGAAAGTTTGCCATATTTGTGTACATGGTTAACTGTGCCGTCTATTTTGGGTGTATCGCGTACTGCGTGCTTAATTGTTTGGTATAGTTTATTCAACTAATTGTTCAACATGGTGATACGTTATGATGTGAGAATGTTTGAGGTGACACTCACTGTTCTACTTTAAATGTTAATTAGTATATTATTATGTGCGCGTCAGTTGAGATTTCAAGTCCCGTACGCACTCATAGTTTATATTTCCGCACAGAATTGTGTATAAGTGTGACTATACCGATGTCTTTGTTCACTTATGAATTTACAAATTAGTGAATCCGGTCGGTCGACATAATCAATCGTGTCTATCGTACGCACTAACTTCTGACTATTAATTGCGACTACCAACTGCTACTATTAACTACATACTCTTGACTACCGACTGACTGTTAACTGCGACTAACTGTTCGATTGAACGACTTGACTACTCGATTGAATACTTGACTATCCGATTGAAAATTACTGACTCTCGATTAACTACTTGACTGCCTGATTGAAAATTACTGACTCTCGATTAACTACTTGACTGCCCGATTGAAAATTACTGACTCTCGATTAACTACTTGACTGCCCGCTCCGCGTCTTCGCCAAACAGTTTTATTGGAACATCTTACCCATAAGTCTAAGTTTCGATCTCTACGCCTTCTCGAACTCTTGATTGGTCGTACAAATTCCTACCCTTCTGTAGATCTCATCCTCTGTTTCACGATTCGTCGGCCGAACCCTTCCTACTCTCTCCACGAGCTCTCTTAGAAGATGCTTGATGCTGGTTGGTCGTCGTCATCCCCGGAGTGTTTCATGTGACGAGCGTAGCACAGATTCTAAGAAATTAGGGCAATTTCATGGCCTTCTGTTATCCTTTGTTTAGACTTTCCCTAGGGTTCTGACTGAGCTTTTGTTAACAGACTCCAGGTCTTGGTTAATTGTCTAAGTTCCACGACGTTCGTTCCGCCGATTATCAACCCTTCGTTGTCTTCATTTCGGTGAAACTCTACTTTTCAGTCGTAAATTTCAGTAAACTGTCAAGAATGTGTTTTCACGCTGTGCAGGGTACACTGGCAGTATTCACTGAGTTACGTCTATTGTCTATCTCTCCGTTAAAATTGCTCTGTACTTCCTTTGTAACATAGTAAAGCCTTTCATAATTGAGCAGTTACACTTTGCTTCCACAGCAGGCGTTCCATCTCGATTCCGTGTAACTCGGCAGCTGGACGAAGTCTTTGTTTCAGATTGTTGGGTGCTGTAAATTTTGACAAACGGCTAGCTGTCAGTGACGCCTTGAAATACTCATTGTGTGCAGTGCTCAGACATTTTTTCTTTGTCTTCGCTCTGTCGTCGGGTTTGACGTGCCCTCGATTCGTCATTATTTACGACCTGGGCTTGTGTCCGTCGACTTGAGTGTGGGAACGTGTCACTTGATCGAGGAATTAAAATTTTTTTAAAATTTCGATCATTACAAACTCCTTATTTTACCATAATAAGTTATATAATTTATACAAAGTATTCTCATGGACCCAGGTTTGCGTTGGGCCTGGTTACTTCAAACCAGATTATCCGCACTCCCCTAGGTGTTCTGATCCCTGAATGCCATCATACGGACACTTCCCAGAAATTCTACCGCCGCTCTACCCCTTATTAGCGCCCTCGGTTAGAACCCATCTTTGCCAGGTGAATCTTGGACCAGTCCTCTGCGAACACTCACTTTGACTTAAACAATGCCTAGTTCAAACCCCACGGCCGGTAGCAGACCGCACCTTTAAACGATCAGCTCGGAACTCGACGTATCGCGGGCGACAGGCTTGCTTGTTGCTTGCACAGCCTCACTCACTGCGTTCTGAAAGTCTATCATTAAATATTACGTTTAACAATATTCATGTTTCCAAAAACTGACTGCTGCACGACATAACATTTACTTTCGGACGGCCGCTTTATTAACTTATTTTAAAAAGTAATTTTCTTCATAGTTTTATGTTTGTACGTATCAGAGCAACAGTGATTTTACAACAACAACAAATTTACAAAGGGGCTTTATAAACTAGAGACGGGGAGGGAATATCAAATAAAGAAATTAAAAAGGGAATATGCAGTTACAAAAACAACAGGGATAAGCGGAACAGAAACATTATGCACAGAATAAAACATTTTAAAATATAATGTACACATTTGTAGTACGATTGGACCAAAAGATGACGGAAATGAACAAGTAAGCTAACAATGGATCAGTTTAACTGGGATTTCTAGGGAAGAACGGCTGATATATCCAGGAAAGATAAGATTAGGAATAACGAAATACGAAGAGTGATTAAAGCGAAAACTGTAATCGATGAAATCGAACAAAGTAGATTAAGAATACGTAAGTCAGTTCGATATTGGAATATTGCACGAAGGAGTGAAAGACAATGAGCTTTAACAACATATTATAAAACAAACGATGAAAAAATTGGCTTAACGTGTGGAGATGCAGAAGATAGGAACAGGTGCAGATATCTGATGGGAGGATTCATTTAAAATGAAATTGTACACTTGTGTTGAAACTTTACTTATATGCGTTTTTAAGCTTTTGCACGTTGATTATATTAAAGTATATTTTTGGGGATAATTCTTGTAATATTTGGCTGAAGAGAACCTCAGAATTGTGGATCGTCTACAAAAAAAAACATTTTCTAACACTTTAAAAATTTTAAGTGATAGGTAATACTTTTCAATTTTAGATATTTAAAATATTTAATACAAAATTCAATTAAAATCTTAATGGTAACAATTTTAAATATTTAATATAAAAAAAATTTATGTATATAATTTTTCTTAAATATTAGGTAGGCCTAATTATAATATTTTTAAATTTACCGGGCAATGAAAGTTTCTTTAGTTGGACGCTAAACAACTTTTGGTCAAGACTAATATCTACAGCCTCGTTAATGACTTCAATGAATGTCCGAAATTTCTACGCAGTTAGAAGATTCGATTGGAAGATTACGCCACATGGCTGTTGGTCGCAATAACTAAAATGTCGGACAAGTGTTTACGCACTGCGCACGTATATGGAAAACAATATTCGACAACAAATACCGGGGTGAAATTTAATCACAACAGAATTCGCTCCACCGAATTAATAATTTTCGATAACGAAGGTGTATTGACCGATGGTTGCTCTGACAACAGCCGTTGGCGTAAACAATGAAAACTGCCATCGATTGGTCATGTGTTTGTGCATGAATAACATTTCTTAACTTCCGCGGTCAAACGGTAGTCTATGATTATATCGGCTCCTATGCTGTTTGTCATGCGACCCGTATTCAATGTGCAAACACGAAATATTCCTACACTAACGTGCAATCCGATCGTTCCGTATTGATTTTTCCCGTTGGACATTACAATGTCATTAAACACACAAGCAGTTGTAAAAACGAACCAACTATGCACAGAACGCTGTATTGTAGCGATCGATGACTAGAAATTTGCATAAAAAAGTTTGCTTCTGTGTGTGTTAACAAAAAAAAATTTTTGGTCATATAATACACGGAGTAAATGAAATTTTCCTTTTAAGCATACAAAAAGCATACTGTAATTGTTCAATTAATCATCGTCGGTTAGATATTCTGGGCAAGAAGTAATTTTCCAGAAATATCCACACGATGATTGCTATGAGACTCACTCGTATCTTGTGTTCCATGTGTACCGTGTATACAGAATCAATATGTGTCTCAGAACTATCTATTGTTTAAACATTACCATAATGTTTTAAAAGCAAATACGGAAAAGTAAATAATGTTTGCTATCTGTTATTCGTATCATTTTCTCCCGCTCCATACAACAAAGCGCTCCTTTTTGAAAGTAATGCCTCTCTCATTGTGATAACAGTTACAGGCTATTTTCTGCAGATAAGGAAAATGTAACTGAACCGATAAATACAATAACATTTCATCTTTATTTCTTTTATTAGTACGAATTTAAACGTTAGTGTGTTTTTCGTTATGTTTCAGATTCACTTGATTATCGCGAGGAGATTTAGGATTACCTTGTCTCACACAAGATGTTCACTTTCCAATTTTAATAACTTTCGCCTTACCACGGATACTTAAACGTTCATACTTTCATATACTGAGAAACAAAATGTACAGTGGGCCTAACTTAGATTCTAGCGTACTATGTCGCTCCGTAGCAAGAAATAGAATCGTCGAATAACCTGTTAAGTTATGACATCCACCATCAAAAAATATTTGGAAATATGACCGGGGTCCATAATGAAATTCTGTATACAAAGTTTCAGCAGTCACTAAGTGAACACAAATTTTCAGGGAAATAACATATATTTAGATTCAACACGTCGCTAACTGTACCCATATATGCGTTACTTTCAGAAGCGGAAAACGAATTCCAGAAGGGAATTTTTAAAGTATACATGGCAAGAGCGACGCAAGAAACAAAAACCATGGCATTTATGATCAACAAACACGAAAAACACTAGAGCGACATTAACTGTCTGAACCGAAAATTGAATTATTTTACCCACATATGCGAAACTAGAAGCAACACTTTGATGAATAAAGTGCGGAAAGATTTACGCAACGGTAGCAGTGCCTTTACTAGTATACTGAAGCTAAGTGTGAGTTACAACGAAGGCGTCTGAAAGTCGAATGAAATGAAATTCCTACTTAGGGTGAAAGGGCGTAGTCGTCGGGATAGATTAAAAAATGAAAATATGAGGAAATACTTGGAAATATTCAGCCTTCATGAATACATTCAGCGGAATCGACAGACATGGAATGAGCACGTAACGGGAATAAGCGAAGCAAACAGATATAAACCGAGTGAATGACGAAGTATCGTTAGGCCACGGTCTCCCGTTGCGTACAAACGTGTTTATTTCAATACGTGTAATAAGTATTGAAGAGAGAAAGAAATCTGAAAAACATCGAATTATCCAAAATCTGAGTTACTGGGTTTGCAACTAAGTAAATAAAAAATAACTTGACTTTAACTAAGAACTCATTTCCCAATGTGTGCGGAAAGAACTCATTTCCGCTTTAACCTAAAACGGAGTTTAAAATAATGGCATACCGTGCACAAATTTAGAAAATGTCGTGTTAAACATCTATCTATACCATTTCCTTACAAAAATCGCACTATTATAGATTACAGTATAAACTTGAAAGATTGTTGTAGAACTATTAACGTCAACACAGCCTTATTAATTTTAATTAATAAATAAAAGGTGCGAAATTATTAAATTATTTAATAAAAAAAGTTAATTTTATTTAAGAAATTAAAAATTAAACCCAAAAACAGTGTGGCTGTATATTAATATTATCGAGAATATTTCAAACGTACTATTTACAAAAAACTATAATTTTGGATTGTTTCAAACTTAATTTGTCACTGTAAACAAAGTCACCAAGTTCATTTAAACACCGAAAAACTGTGTTGACATAAATAGGTCTAAGATGCACGTCGATCATTGGTGTAAGCTTGAAGTTTTATTGGGTTATTTTTAATGCCGTTACGTTTTTCGTAGCCTACACAGTCTTAACTCTTATTAAATGCATACGTTTGAAGAAACTGTTGTGACGCACGAAATATTATGACTTCGAATCAGCTAAATTTACAGGTAAAAAGTTCGAATTAGCCGTAGGGTTAAAACGATTTCTTCGAATTATCCAAAAATTCTAAATAATAGTGTTCGAATTAACCAGACTTTACTGTAATTACACACGCGCGCGCGCGCGCGCGCGCAAAATAATATGTCAATAGGCCTAATATGAATATGTACACATTATACTACGAATGAAGGCCTATAAATATATATTTGTAATGCATGCTATTCGTGGAGTTACTGGAAACGTTTTCAGCTTGCGTATGCTTGTAACTTAATGCTGATAGAACGCAAAGGTGTGATGGATTGGTTAGTACGTATACGTATACAGTTCGTGGAAAACTACATTCACAACGGCAATCATTCATAATCGATATTATGGGCGCCAAAACACCTGGCTTTGGTCTGCCTGCTGTTTTGTCGCTAGCAAGTTAGCAAGGGTATTTAGTTGCGAACCGATTCTATTGGGCGTAATCTACAGCGGTTATAACATTTAAGAGGACACCAAACACGACATGTAGAATAGCGTATTCTAAGTACCGTGATAGCAAAGATACGATTTGCTTACAGAAAATCCACCTGTGAACGAACTCAGGCCTCAGCTTAGGGCGATCTACTAAAAAAAAATTTCACTTTCATTATTTTGTAGACAGTTTCTACGTCGTATCGCAGTAATGTAACTATAAAAGCCTACAGTTAACATTAATTGGGTTAATAAATTTTTAATGTTGTCGTATAGACGTTGCCTTGATAATGTTTACTATCTGGTTTGCTATAGACACAACATAACGGTCGCGATTCTTCGCTTACACAAATTAATTGTCTATGGTTATGCTTGATAAACACTAATATGAGACGAAGTATAGCGACTAACCCGGTCCTGTCGCATAGTGGGTTAAGGCTGCTGACACACGGGCCGCTCAGTAGCTTGTACCAGTGGCTCCAGTGCAACGGTTCGCTTCAGAGACGCACCACTCTCCATTTGCTCAGTGATAAAAGATCGATTAATTTAGGTATTTACATCAGTTTCATCATGGACTCTGACGAGGAAGTTCTCCTTCCTTCCGAATTCTTTTGTACACAAGAAAGATCAGTACCATGGCAAGACAGAATGATATATTGACCTTTTTCAGAGAAACCTTGTCTGATACTGTTTCACTATCAAACCATAGTCATAATAAAAACTATTTTAATAACTTAATTTCTGTCTTATTCAAAATGTGTTTTCCCTAAAATATAGACTATCTCTTAGTAGAAATATTTAGGCTATTTAAAAATAAAAATGGTTTCTATTTATATGAATATTGTTCGTTTGTCGCATCTAATTTGTTTCAAAGATTTTGATAGATTATGTTAAGAACTTTACACCCACGTACATTCTCTTTACCTTCCTCCTCCCTCCTTACATCCCCCTCTCTTTCACACGCGCGCGCGCACACACACACATGCAATAATCGTATTTCAGTAGACGAAATATTAACCAGTTTGGTGTTGACTAATCGGTTAAAATTATTGGTTTCCTGTAAGCCAGACCTAAACTTGTTTGCAACTGTAAACTGTGTGCATTGTTCGCAAGATTGTTTTGGCTCATAAGTATGTGCTCAAGTAGTGTTTGCATAAAACATTGTTGAGACCGTCCCGCCTGAATTCGCTAATATGCTATGTAATTTAGAAGTCATTACTCTTTTTCTTGTGTTGTAATTATGATACTCAACAGTAAACTATGGCTAGAGACTGATTTTGCAGGGAGAATATTGTTATATAATTACTGTATTTGTCACTTGTAGGAGTCATATGGGCTAGACGCAAATGTATACGATTGTTGCAGAGACTGATGTTAAATTTTTATGGTCCAATTCCATACAATACAATAGTTATTAAAGAAAATATTACATTCATAATTACTCAATTATTATTGTGTTATTTTTATATTATTATTAACATATAATACAAAAATATAACAGAGCTGTTCCCATGCTCTTCCTTTTGCCATTTTGTTTGAATACTCATTGCATCTCGGGTGCATAATTGCCGGTCTCTGTTCCACTTCAATTATAAATCGATCAGAATCAAAATCCGACATGATAGTTAAAGTTTTTAAATAGTTTTTAGAAACAAGAAAGTCTTATAAAGTTTAAAAACAAATAGTAAGAAAGCTCCAAAAGTTTTATAGAAATTACAGTGTTAGTATACGCTTCACAACACTACTCTGAACACTGCTGTGGCGCGACTTAAAGTGGCCCGTGTGTAAGCTCCAACGCCACAAATCGTCTCCATTCGTGGCGGGGACTGGCTTCTGCCTGCCACAGTCGCTCGTGTGCAAGGGTACAATTTAAAACCATGCAAAACAACCGGGCGCGACTGAGAGGCGCTACAGAGTGGCCCGTGTGTCAGCAGCCTAAGGGCTAAATCGGTGACCTATGAGAGGCATCACACGTCTCAAGCGGATGTGTGGACACAAGTTTTACATAAATATTGTTACGACATCACAGAACAATCTACGTGTTTGTCGAATGTGCCAGGAGAATCTCGCTCTAATGTGTGTGGGATACGTGACTGTAGACGCATTTGTGAGAGTCTTCTCGAAGCCGCCAGCCGCGCGGACTGTGTCAAGGCCGTAATTAATTACGTAGTATACTGGGGCTAAGACACAATTAGGAATGTTCTCGTCTGTGAGCGTGGGTATAAATACATGGCGGCAGCGGCCTTAGTTTTCAGTATAGTGGCGATATATTAGCGGTTCGAGTTATAGTCGCGATATATTACTGTGCGCGTTCAAGAAGTTATTAGTTAAGTGTTGTGTTTTATAATCGGACGGTATATTGTAATACAATTGTGTTTTCATATTAGTGACATTTATTTGCGTGTGAACAATTTTTATTTGATTTGTTATAAGAGACTGTTGTTAATTACGAACTGTTAACTGTGAAAATTAAAGCTGGTGATTAGTGACTTAATTGGTGTCTTGTACTTATTTTGTTTCCACTGTACCTACGACGATCGAGTAGACCGTCGTAACAGTACGTATATAACCTTTAGTATTTTATTTATTAAATTTAAAATGTTTTCTGTATTTTAAAGTAAATTTGTAAAATTAGTCATCTTATCTTAAAAAAACAGTTTAATAAAAAAGTAAAAGAAACTGTGAATAAATCTAGTAGAAAATAAACGTTAACTCTAGTTAGAATGCAGGCTGTAAGCCACATCACGAATAGCTCTACATTCTTTAAGTCGCTTATTTACATAATATAAATTACTTAAGTAGAGGAAATATAAACATTCCATGTGCATGTGCTATTACTTGAATTTTTAACCGACATTAAATAGGAGGTTCTATTTTTGTCACTGTGTGAGTTTTTTATGTATGTTTGCTGATTATTTGAGAACGTCTAAACCGATTTTAACAAATCTTTTTTTGTTTGAAAGAACATGTTCCTCTTGTGGCCAAAATTGGTATTGGGCGAGTCAGTACTGAGGTAGTACCAGCAGAATACTGTATTTTATACTTCGAAACTTCAATAGTAGATGTTCAAATATTAATTAATGATTTCTATCCTACTTGAAATGAAATGAGTTTTTGAGGCAACTAATCGTCTTTTATTTTTTAAAGGGCATGACTCCGCGGTGGTCAACTACTGGACCAGTATTGGTCAAATAAGAAGCAGTACGTTCTTGCGATTACATAGGAACGGCTGGGTCAATTTTAATGAATCTTCTTTTATTTTTTAAAGAACATGATTATGCGGTGGTCTCACAGCATTTAAAGTTGGATTGGTACTGGGAGTACTAGAGTTCTAATACCGGTATAATGCCCGTACTAGAGTCCGGACATTTTTTAGAAATGACTAAACCGATTTGAAACGACTAAGCCTTTTTTCATTTGAAAGGACATGATACCGCGGGCGTCTCATAGCATTTCCAAGTGACTGAGCCAGTACAAGATCAGTACTATTGAAATACTATGTTTCACACTTACACTATACTCATGGGTTATAGTTCTCGTAATATTCGAATTTCATTGAATATTTTTTCATCCTGTGGTTTCTTCAGCAATTTACTAGGGTCCGAATCACATAGTGCAATACCATCCAACGTTTCACTCGACTAAGAGCAACATAAATAACATGCGAGCTTTCGCAAAATTTCTTTTTCCCAAGTCTACCACGGCTTTGTTCAAAGTTGTACCTTGAACCTTGTGAACCATTTCAGGTCAGCTCAGAATTAACGAAGCAATCTCCGTTCTACATATCCGTAGCCTTTTGCAACTTGGAAAGTTGCAGATGCAGGTGATATTGCAATTAAACTTTCTGTATTGTTTGCGTTACTTCCAATGGTCTCATCATCAAATCGGATATAGACAGCATCACGCAATTCACCTGTTTCTAATTGATCACGGCAGAGTGCAGGGCCATTTAAATTTGTTTATTACTCCCATGGTACCGTTTACTAAATCCTCTGAAACTGATATATTGCATCTCAGTACCACCCTGCAACTTTTAGATAAATTTATTATGTGTAAAATTCCTCCGTGCTATTAACATCGACTAGGTTTACCTCGTTTCCCATACGTTGTGACGTCTCGTCATTCGTCAACAACGTTAATGACGTAAACTCTACTTGACTGAAATATTAATTTTCCTATTTTTGAATTACAGTCGTCTACCAACTTGATAGTCGGGAAGATCCTCTCTGCTTCGCATCAGAAAAATCGCCAACAAAATCAATTCTCCGTCTTTCACATAAAACTTTCAATTGTGAAGTTGTCAGTCCCCAAATCGTGTCATTTAATAAATCCACGAACTCTATATCACTTCGTTGACGTATATTGATCGTGAGGTTGATATGAAGGTCACAGTATGAAAATTGACCCCATAAATGTATTTTAGCAGCAAACCAAGATGGCTGTTCTAAACAGCAGTGTCCTATAACTGGAGGCAACTGGATCTTCTTCTTCTGATAGTTCCTATCAGTTTCGGATGTTGGATATCATACAGACTATTTTAACTTTCTGTACTGCTGCACGGAATAAGTCAATTGTATTCATGCCAAACCAGGTCCTTAAATTTCTCAGCCATGATATTCTCGGTCGCCCATCTCCTCTTTCCAAGTACTTTTCCCGTTAGTATGGACTGCAATAAGTAAAATCTCTGTTCATTTCTCATGAGATGTCCCAGGTACTGAAGCTTTCTTATCTTCACGGTGTTAATAACTTCCCTTTATTTCTTCATCTTTCCAAGAACTTCAACATTAGTTATATGTGCTGTCCATGAAATGCTCCGTATTCTACGGTTAAGCCACATTTCGAAAGATTCCAATTTTTTAATTGTGGCTTCAGTCAAATTCCAAGATTCTACACCGTAGAAGAGGACCGAGAATACGTAGCAGCGTAAAAGTATCATTTCTGTGTTTATTGTTAAATCGTGATTTTGAATAAACTGCTCATTCCAGTGTACACTGCTCTTGCCTTTTCAATTCTGCTCTTTATTTCTAGAGAGTGGTCCCATTGTTCATTGACTATAGTACCAAGGTATGTAAATTTGTTTACACGTTCAACTGGCTTTTGGTTTATATTAAGGGTGGAGTTTGTGAACTTGTTCTTAGATACAATCATTAGCCTCGTTTTATTAACATTGATGTGTAGACCACTGCTAATATGACGGTATCATCCGGATAACGTGTGGTATTTACACTTCCACCGTATAAATGCATACTGTCTTCAAATAACAGTACAATAACACTCCCAAATAGCATATTACATACATACATACATATCCGGCACTAAAGTCCAGGATGGACCTAATGAGCCGCCTCCAGATAGTCCGATCATGTGCCCCGGTCTTCCACGAGCCAACAGCCATCTTTGTCAGGTCTTCTTCCACGTCATCTTGCCATCGTTTTCTTGGCCTGCCTCATCTTATGCTCCTATCTATGTGCCCATTAATTATCCTTTTGGGAAGTCTTTGGTAGTCCATTCTTTCTAAATGTCCTTTCCAGCTGATTCTTTTCGACTTTATAAATCGGACTATATCTCCCAAGTAGCATATTACTATTTTTAAACTCCTGCAATCTTAAATGAATAATACGCAAATTCTCGTACGAAACCATTGAAATTTCATCGATGATTTATAATAACGCCATTTATATATTTCATATTCCAAGCGCTGCCCAGTCATCTTATGCTAAGTAATTGTATTACCTTTTTCTGTTGGGAGTGAAATACGGAATGAAGTGTTCTGCCGAATATTGGACTGGCAGAAACACCAGTCAGAGAAGCTTCTTCCACAAAGACGCTTTAAGAGCGTGACTACAGTTGGAGCATAGGAGCCCTTGATGTGTTCAACAATAAGGTTTGAAAGAAATAACTTGCCATTACCAGCTCCACCTGTGATGAATAAAAGGAGTGGACATAAACTTTTATCTTGTTCGATATCTTCCTCAATGGTATTCGATACTTTTTTCACCAAATCTTTTTGGTGACACTTCGAATACCATTCAAAAAACATCACCGGTCTTAGCAGAAGGATCGTTATTTCATTAAAATCATTATTATTGTCAACGTAATCAACTTGATCAGCACCGTATATATCAATAGGTTCTTTGGGGTTTGCTCTATCTTCATTTACAGAACTGAAAGCTAAGTGTTGAACAAGAGGTTGGTCAAACACGAGCAAATTGCTCTGCTGATACATTAGGAAAAAGTTGCCTTAATTCTGATTGTCGGAGTAAAAAACAAGCTTCACCTGTCTCTCCCTCCTGTAAGTTCTTTCTCATTTCAAATGGGTATGTGCAGAACAATGAAACTATAATAAAAACCATTTCGACTACTACTATAACGGTGAAGGATTTGTTTCTTACACGCATCCTGCTACATCTTGTTCGTCTCTTAACTCAATATCGCCTTTAACTTTGGTCCAACTTGTGCTCAAAACAGTTTTATAACTGACAGCGAATTCAGCTAAACTACGCCTTTCTAAGTCATATAGTCTTAATTCATATCTATCGAATATATTGTTGAAAACAGAGGTATCGTCATCATCGAATTTTAAAATTCGAAACCACTGTTCAGGAGGACAAGTATTCACAAATACAATTTTCCGAAAACGTATCTTTAAAGGCAGATGACAAACGAAAAGCAGCTTCTGGGGATTTTAACAAAACGTTGTGAAAGAACAACCTTGAAACAGAAAATAATTGTTTCCAAACATCATTACTTTGACGTTCTGCCCTCTGCATTGCATCTCTTGCTACGTCTTCACAATCGCTGGGTTCACATTTAATTGCAAACTTTGGAACTGCATCTACAATACCACACATCTGAACATATACATTTCCTACCAAATGTTAAAAAGTAGGTCTACCTTATTGTAATTACTAATCACAACTTCATGAATACTCGTTCGGAATACACAAAATCGCCCATTGTTTTTAATTCATGCATCCGGATCTAAGCATTTTGTAATATTACTCGTTGGCCTCGGAAATCCGAAATAAGATTTATTGCTTCGATGTTTGTAGCACGATGCGGAATGACGGTGAACAAAGTCAGCATCTTCATCCTCGACAGAAGATAAGACTACTTGGTCGATTACTCACAGGCCTTCGGGAGTATGAAAATCTGGTCTGTTTTCGCACTATAAAAGCACGTGCAAATGGGGACTTCTCTTATTACGAAATTCTATTCTCTACCAGAAGTCAATAATTTTGCCTCCTAAATACTGAGAATCATTTTTTTTAAATCTCATTAATGCGCTGACAAGAACCACGAATTGTCTCGCAACTGGGTAGTTTTGCTCTAGTTCAGCAAACGAAAGTTCTTCAGAGCTAACGTTACAACAACCACCCGTTAGCAGTGTTTTGATCATGTCTGGTCAATTTAGGTCATTACAAGAAAAAGTTACAAACCATGTAGGTGGACCACGATCCTCTAATGTTTCTCATGTTGTCGACTAGATCTTTCGTATTCGACACGATACAAAGACATTTGATTTGGCCTTAAAATATTATACAGTGGACAAGGCAAAAAATAAATAATAATTTCTTTAAAAATAAGTGTCATTGCACATTACGCAAGTCTGAAAATAATCGAGACCAAATTCTTGGATTTTGTTGTCCATGACTTGTCCGTTGATTAACTAATTATAAGTAAAATATTACTGACTCGGAACACAAAGTTTTTATTGGTAAAAATATAAAATTTTTACCTTATAGCCTGAACCTTATTATAAGCTTCGTCAGAGGCTGCCACCAGGCCAAAACATGTCTCAAGGTGGCGGCCTCTGATGAAGCTTATAACAAGCGAAAACTGGTTCAGGATGCAAGGTATAAATTTTATATTTTTATGAATAAAAACTTTGTGTTCCGAGTCAGTAGTATTATACTTATAATTAATCGAGACCAGTTATGGGAATAGGTACATCTTTCTTCACCAAAACCATTCTTACCATCAGGATAGGGAAAGTACAAACAAAGCTCTTCCATTCTTTTCTCTCGTTCTTTATTAAGTAGAGGTGGAGTTTTTCTATGGACATCAACGATTCGAACTTCGTAGTCCTTCTCACCTTTATCACGAACATTGACTATGTCGTTAAGATTTGGTATTTTTCATCTATTGAATAGAACATACTTGTAAAAATAACACGCGTTGTTGTACTACCGTTGTCTTCTTCTGATATAAGTGTAGTAGTAATTGAGTCAGGTTATGAGCAGCATATAAGACAGACACGTGAGGAGTAACTGGATGTGAAATATTTTCTTCTGTTGAGTGTAAATAGGTGTTATGTTTGTTATTGTTAGTTTTGTTCTAATGAAATCGCGACGTAAAATTGGAGTTCTTCAAGACTTGCAAAACGCATACAGCATGATAAATCTCTGGATGTCGCTTTGGCTCTCTAGCACTTGGATCAAGCGACCAGAAGTATTTGATATCTCTGTGTTCTGTACATGCGATAGCTACTGAAAATGATAGCAGTAAGAATCCCATACTTGTGATTTTCGAAAAAAGCGATCAAACCATTTTTCAAATTTGGAAAACTTTAGTTACTTTGATCTTCATAAATCGTCAATAAATGTGTCAAAACGTACGCTCACATTTATCCGCCGATTATTAAAATAAAATAATCACTGAAGGTCCGTCATCGCTAAGTATATTATTTTGCTCTAGAGCATTAGGATTTTCTTGCAATCATATGCATCTCTATAATAACCTATCAACTACTATAATTATGTAATCTATGTCACTTATAGTCCACAAGCTACACAAGCAACTGCTGCTATTCCAGTACACTGTTTACCATATGAATCAATGCATCACCTTGATGAAATGAACGACGCAAAATCGACATGTTACCGTTTGTAGTAAGGCTACGTATTTATTTGATTGATCAATCGGTGCTTGGATATTTCTTTGTTGGATCTCTTGAGTCTGCATTTGCATGTCGACTATGTAGGCTACTCTGTATTTTCTATAACCTGGACTGCCTCAGAAATATTGTAATTCACTACATTGGCAAAGATGGGTCTAGCGTCAAGATATAAATTGTTATGCTTTAATAACGACTGTAGGCTAATTTTTAGTCGTACAATATTTATTTGGAATTCTCTGTGCTGCTGCAGATTTTCGCGACTTTCTGCTATAATTTCTGATTCTGTATCACATAGAGGCAGCAACTTCTAAGACATCATGAGCAAATCATGAACAAAACTAATTAGCCTTTACACCAATTTTATCTAAATCTATTCTATAACTTCATTATTTTTAAAAATGTAATTATTCTTGCGAGCATTCGTTGTTCTATATCCGATAAGTTGTTCAATTCTGGCCGTACAGGCATGACGTCCATTTTATTCTAAAACGCACGAGAAGAAACTTTACGTTTCTTTATATTGCTAGAAAAACGAGTGCCTTCCATGACATAAGACAATTCAACTAAATCTTTGGGTAGAAGATCAGAGCAGGATGTTTGAAACTTACAACGCTGCCCTTGGGTATAAATTCTACACAGAGCACATGGAACATTAGTCAATTTATTTAAGATGACATAAAATTATTTTCATTAATACAATTATTATACCGTTTATAATTTTCACGCAATTTTTCTAAGCGTCGTAATCTTTGCTCCTCTGTTTCGTTTTGTCTTTCTTTCAGATTACGTTTCCGTGCTGCCTTCTATTTTTTTTATGAGGAAGCTCATTATCCCCACGTTGCTGAATCAAAGAAGGCGATACTGGCGATGTTCATCTGACTCATGATCCAATCAGAAGCTGAGTCAGTGCTCACGTTGATCGCTTGATTCTTTGCTCATACATTCACAGATATAATTGAGGCGATAAGGTTTCGCAACAGGCGATTCTTGAGATAATCTCGAAAGCATATAATCTCTCATTTGCGACATTCTAGCTTGTCGAACAGTGAGAATGCGATTTGGCAATTCGCTGAACATGATTTAATAAACGAATTTTTTTTCTGTATTTTAGATTCTTTAGCCCGATATTTTCTCATATGAGGATCTTTCGTTCCATAATTTAAAATATTTGTTTTACTACATACAAATTTTATTTATGAAGAAATAATTTAATCAATTATGTACGCGAAATTATCAAACTAATACTAAAAATATCAAAATTAAAAATTAAAAAAACAACTTAAAAAAGAGAAAAGTATTTTAACACACCTGAAATTATTTTATAAAAATCTCTAAAAAGTGACAAACAATTTTTACATTCACTTCTATGCAATATGGAAATTATTAAATTTCGTAAAAACACTCTGTACCGTAACATCTATTATGAACACTTGGTATCTTGTGGTATGTGACTGAAAAAACAAGCTTTCACATAACTTTATCCCAATACACTTTTTGAAGTCAGTGCCAAGTCACTTTTTTTAACCTTATTATCTCATAAAACGTAAAACCAAAAAAACGTTTCACTTCATTAAAATTCAAGTTATAGTTATACGTTGTAAACCGCTAAGAGTCGCATACAGTGTGAACAGTGTTGGCGAGAAGGCAGTTCACGCACCCGCAAGAGAATAGTGACTGGTAGGGTACATATATGAAAAGCTAAAAAAATGTGAGGAAGCCAAAATTTTGACAAAATCGTAAAAATTCATGTGCGGTATAAAATTGAAGGGGATTTTAACTAAATGTGAATGTAGTGTTAAGTTTTGGGAACTTCAAAATTTTGGGACGCCAGGGCCCATAAAAAGGATTACAAATTTGAAAAATTGGAAAAATCCAGTTGGATGTGAAAAGGGAATTTAAAAAAAAATTATAGTGTTCAGAATTTTTAATGTTTATAGCACGATCATGTGCTCCAAATGTTTTTTACTAACAAAAATAATAGAGTAATCGGAATTTTCGTTATTTTTCTGATAATTGACGATATTTTTCAAATTAGTGAACGAGATTTGAAGTTCAGGGAACATTCTGGTTTTAGTGGATAATCGTATCTTCACTTAGAAATGTATTTCCACCTCATGTATTATAATATAATTATATAAAAAAAAGATATGGTAGTTAACAATTTTATTGAAAGCAGCGTAAAGTAAAATTAACTAAACATTGAACATTGAACAACACAAACGATATTAACAGAACGTTTTAAAATAAAGTTTTTGGTAATTATGATTGAGCTTAAACATAGCAAAAGTGGAGATGACTACCGACCCGTGTGTCTTTGCGCTTTGTTAGCATAGCGATGCAATGGTTGTTTTGTAATTTTATATTATAGTCAAAAAATCATATCCTCTACTAAAGAGTTTCCCTACTTCTTCGAAATATATTTTCAATATCGACTTCACGTTTTTCTTGCCCTTTTTCTCCTGCCTCGCTAAAAAGAAGACTTTGAATAAAAAGAATCTGAGTAGAAATTCTTCCTTTACAGCGCTTTTTATACATAATACACCATCAATAAGTCGCTTTCTTTTAGTGACGTCCACCATGTACTGGTGACTGTCAAAAATCAACAAAGGCTTTCTCTTGCTGGTCTCGGTGAATTCCATATCTCAGAAGTCCAATATATTGATCACCACAGAAGCAAAAACACCACCACTTGAATAATTTTCACAGCATGCAATAAATGTATTATCGTTGTATATTACCTAATTGAGCAAGATTATTCAGTAAAATAATGTATTTGGTACAGATTTCATCAGCCTATCCAGTTTTGGCGTCCGGGGGTATTACCCTCTGCCTCCCCTTCAGAGTTGTGAGCATTTTGAAGTTAACAGACACGTGTGCAAAACAGGATACGAATTAACGTAACGGTATATTTCTACTTATTAGACGACGTTATAATTGTTATCGATTTCTACTGAGGCAATAAGTAAAGCGAAATGTGCAGAACTGGCATGTTTGCTAACAATAGACCGAATGTCCGTCCGTCTAATATACGCTCGGTTTGTGAACATACATTTCACAACCACTTCCTACGATCCGACAAACAACACATAAATCTACTGAAAACGTTGGAATTTGTACGTTGCACAATCAGTTATTATTTATGCTTTCGTTGATACAAATTCCTCAGTTTATTTTTGTTTTAACACCGACTAACGACTCAGCTGTTCGCATTAAGCCATTACAAAAGCGACTGGTTTAATACATTTCCGTTCGACATTTCAATTTTACGTAAAGAAAAATGTAGTACAAGGTGGGGGACGAAATCAGACCAAATACTTAATTGCAAACGTTATTCTGAAATATATTAATAGGACACAAACGCTATTCAAGACGACGCTACTTGGAGTGCCTCTAAAAACTTCATCAACAGAAAGATTCTTTAGTAAACTTACGCTCTTTAAGATCACAGTAGGTTTATATATTTATATATTTTAAGATTTAGGAATATATGGTCACTTATGATGGAACACGACGCAATGGGATCCTTAGGCCTACATATATTAAATACCATAGACGATTTGGCCTCTTAACAAACAAAAAAAATGCTAGCGTTAAAGTAGTTGTAGATATATATTTTCATTTATAGTTTTTCTTATGCTCAAGTCTACTAGTGTTGCAAACAACTTTATTTTAACTCGTTCTGCTAATATTGTTTGTGTTGTTTAATATTCTACGTTTAGTTCAGTAGCTAAGCCAGTATTTTTACATAGGGAAAAATATGGGGACCTCATTTATAGACCATGAGTTATCCATGGTCACGGGTTACAGATGTTAAGCGATAGGCGAGGTGTTGGCAGTAACAGAAAGTTCGCCAGAGATATGGTTTTGTGTTATATTTTTTATATACCACAGTCATGCGCAGTAAGCAATCAAGGAAGACCGATTCTTTTTCTTATGCAGGTTTGTGGTGGTTATAATAAAACCAATTTACCATTGTATTAAGTTAAGGGGGGTGGTAGCATTGCCACTTTGTAGCACAGTCTTTGTGCCACCACTAATTAATAAAATGTCTTTAAGTAAAGACAGTCATTCACAGACAATAAAAGGACTTCACATAACAATAAAAAAGTAGAAGCTAACTGACTGGTTGTGTACCACGAGATATCAGCAACCAACTGATGGGATCGCGGAGGAAATTGTGACACTTGGACGGATATTTTCCCGGAGATTGTATGTAGTGACATACTTCACGAGAAAATAATCGTTCTATAAAATTTATAACGATTGTAGGAAATGTGGCACGATTTAAACGGTCACATTTGTATTCGCACGGAAACCAATGAGTTTAAAAAAATGTAAAGTGTGCAACCTGGCTACGTAAGTCGATAAATACGTGATTTACTTCATATAACAGTTAATTAAAAAGTAAAAGAACATTCATACTGACGGCATTCGACTTCACATTTTAAAACTATATATTTGAAGCTCTTTTAGTTAGCCTAATCAAATTGTCTCAGCAAAAATCCCACACCTTTTGATACTTTATTTAAACTATTAATTATATTAATTACACATAAATATAATTATATAACATAATGAAGTGATTAAATTATACACATTGGTTTATTAAAACTATGTTAGAAAATGATGCAGTTCCCCATTACTGAATCCCGTCCATCCATATTTAATATAGGCAAGTATACTAAAAGGAAAATTTAGTTGTTTACTTTGGTTTGCGAATAAATAATTACACAGTTTCAGAAGTTCAAAAGTACATCGTTTTCACCTAAAAAAAGACTAATTTTTTTCTTCTAGTTCTACCAGTTTTATAACATCATCACCACCACCACCACCATCATCATCATCATCATCATCAAAACAAATACTTTACAATACTTATAATCCGGGACAAATCCATACCAGGGACAAATCCTACAATCCATTCCAAGGACACTAGAACAAATGTTTAAAATACGGGACGGATCCCGGATTTCCGAAGCGATCGGTCACATTAAATAAACAGAACTCAGTGGTGTCATTACTGTAACATTTCGTCGGAGGGGCTTTTCTACCATAGCGATGCACACCCCTTCGACGCGCTGAGTTAAAACGAATTTCCTACTGATCGTACTGTGAAAATTATTCAAGTGGTGGTGTTTTTGCTTCTGCGGTGATCAGTTGCGAGATATTGCAGTTGTGATACTTGCGAGTTCACCGAGACCAGCAAGAGAAAGCCTTTCTTGTACTGTTGATTTTCGACACCGTTTACGAAAATAAAAACATGAAATGTATGAAATAGAACTTCCTTTGTAAAACAAGAGATCAGTAGTTAATTCAAACTAATTTGGTAAATTAATTAATTTGAAGAATTTAATAGTCAGTGAATTGGAAGTAATTCGTTATAAAAGCTAAAACCTGTTCCATTTTTCCATATTGATAATTTGAACTCAAAATACATTTCAATAAGATATACACTAACTTATATTTGTGTATTACTATGTTTATATTTCAGTAAGTTATGTTTACCAAAGTTGGTTTTATTTTTACGTAGTCTACATGGAAACACTACAGGCGTTTTAGTATACTACTCATAAAAGTCTAAACAGCTATTTTAACCGTTATTACATAATTAATTTAAATACCGGCTGTACGATTCTCTGGAAGCCTCGAGTACATTTTATATGTATTTGCTTGGGATGTCTGTCAGATGTTTACTTTGTTTCTGGTTGATTTTCATAATCTACACTAGTTTCGTAGCTAGACGTAAAAGTAGTAGCCTATACCAATATTTTACAATATATACGATAACAATACATAGCCGAGCCACACACAGTATCGATTCACTTTTCACGACACTGAACTTGATGTGTTACGCCGTAGTAAAGTCATATCGATTTACCAAGTATTGTGCACAAGAGATCTGTTAACGGCATTTGAACGTAAACGTTACGTCGGTTCTATTTTTGAAACAATCCGTTTAATGGTAACCTTTCTTGACGCAATCCACTACCCCAACTAGCGGGTCTTCCTTCAATCACCTTACACGTACGGCTTTCGTTGAACTAGGCCTTGGCGGTTAACTGTCACAACTATTAGCGCCTTATCGATTATCAGATACCGACCCTGATGGAATAGTGGTCTTACATGACATTATCATTATCGAAATCAGTAAACGAGGTTTAAAGAATAATTAATTCCAAAGAAAATGTTTTAAAGTAAAACTACTTTAAATAGGAAGAATCAAATGAACTGTCACAAATTCATTACGGTAGAACGGTTGTTCTTTTTTACTTAGAAAGTTCCGTCATTTTTATTATGGTAAAAACAAGGAAACGTTTTATACAAAATCCTTCAAACCAAAAACTGAAATGTGTAAAAGCAAAGATGGAAGGTTGGCATCTTAAACAGATAAGCGGAATATTTTGATCATGTTTTCAATGGAGAAGGAGAACACATGGAACACACTGATCTAGGGGTGGAAGAGATTTCTGGAACTGTAGAGGGTGACATAGAAGAATCGTCATTACCAGAGATTGAAAAAAACATAAAACAGATTGAAAAATAATAAATCGCCTGGTCGAGATAATATACCTGCAGAACTCTATATGCGTGAAAACTAACCTGTAAACTTACAAAATTATTTTAAAGTTTTGGAGAAATAAGGAGATACCACAAGATTGGAACAGAAGTATCATCTGCCCATTACATAAAAAGGCTCGCAGTTAGAATGCAGGAACACTCGGGGCATTTAATTGTTAAATGTTATCTATAAGGTATTCTGTATTCACGGTTATAACCTCATATAAATAAGAAAGTTGGTAGTTATCTGTGTGGTTTTCGATAAGATAGAGATGCCTTTGACCAAATATTTAGTTTATGACAAATATTCGAAACATTTATAGAATTCCGAACAGATCTGCAAGTATTGTTTGTGAACTGTCAAGCACCATATGATACCATTAACAGGAAACAACTATATACAGTTTTAAGGAACTTTGAAGTCCTTGCGAAGCTGGGTAGGCCAACAGAACTGACCATAAAGCATACCCACATTACCCAATGTATAATAAAGATCCAGGGTGAATTTCTAAAAGTTTCTTCTTAAAAAAAAAGTTAGGCAGGGAGACTCGCTATCCTGCTTATTATGCAGTTCTTGAAATGGTAGAAGAGCAGATATTGACGCAAGTGGAACAGTCATAAATAAGTCTAGTAGCCAGTTACTAGCATATGCAGATGATATTGCTATTTTAGGGCGGTTACCTGTTCGAGTCCAGGAGGTATTTCTCAATTTGGAAACAGTAGCAAATGCCTGGGCCTAAAAATAAATGAAGACAAGGCAAGATGTATGATTGTATCGGGATCGACGGAGTAATACATCAGCTTTGGGGGCTACAGACTTGAGTTAGTGAAAGCATTGAAAGCTATTGTGACCAATGAAAACGTTATGCAGGTGGAAATTCAAAAAAGACTTGTTCTTGCTGACAGGGCTTACTTCATCTTACAAAGGAAATGTGAGCGCAAATTGCTGTCAAGGGCAACACAGCACTTCCTATAATAGACACTGGTTGTTCCAGTTCTACCGTACGCATCGGAGACATGAGTTCTGAGCAGAAGCACTGAGAATGCGCTGGGAACATTTGAGAGGAAAAAACTGAGACGAATATGTGGGCCAGTGAAGGAGGGAGGTGTCTGGAGAAAAAGAACTAATTAATTATATAATCTGCTATACAACATGACCATAAACAAAAACATAAGGATAGACGGCTTAGATGGGCAGGTCATGTTGTCAGGATGGAAGCCCAAGACCCTGTAACATGCTTCTTTCGGTACGACTCTATTGCCAGAAGGAAAGTGGGAAGGCCAAATCTGAGATGGCGAGATGGAGTGCAGCAGGACGCAGAAAGGGCAGGAATCCGCAATTGGAGGATGACTGCATCGGACAGAAACCTCTGGCGAGATCTGCTTCAACAGGCCAGAACCCGCCCAAAGCTGTTGCGCCCCTGATAGTTATGATGATGATGAAAATAGCGAAACAGATACACTAGATTTTAATATTTTTAGCCGCCGTTCTGAACCCGCTAGAGATATTAACAAGAATTTTCCAACTAAACGTTTAGTTTTCAAGGCTTTTTAAATAGTGGATCACATGGCTAATGCTTTTGAGAGCTAAACAGTGCTTCCATATTAATGAAATAATCTCTATTTAAAATTAAATATGTCTATAATACGTTTTGGATTTTACGCAGTAAGGCAACAAAATTACATTGTTTCACGATTATGAGTCAAACCATATTCCCGTAACTGAATCACTGTGTATCTGAATCAGCATGAATCAGCTCGATCTCAGTCTTTAAGGATTTTAGTTTTTAAAAATAGTGTTTTTTATCTTCTATCGGTTTCGTGACAAAACTACTTGGTCATATAATACAAATGAATAAATAATTCGTATAACATTTTCAGCATTGTACACAAATTTGACGTTTTAGCACTGTATTAATCCTTCTCCTCTAGATCCGCCAATGGTCTCGTAAATATAGACAGCAAATTAATTAATTTTGACTTGTGGGGAATGTTACGCATGAGTTACAATTTGTTAAGTGTAAATAGCGTTTAACCTGTTGTTGCTATGGATTATATTCTGTTAATTAAGTATTTCAGAATACTCAAGTTCACGGGGAGGGAGGAATTTAACTTAAACCTTTTGCGTTTACTTATTCACCTTTTAAATGCCACACGATGTTTCATGCACATTAGAACTAATTATTTAAAACCTAACACAACTAATTAATAATAATAATAATAATAATAATAATAATAATAATAATAATAATAATAATAATAATAATAATATTAATAATTAATATTATTAAACGACGTTAATAATCTTTTTAGTTAGATAATAGATAAGCATAGGTCGTGAAAGAAAAGAATGGAGCCCGATAATAAAAAAATTGAACAAGTGAAAAATTTGGTTATTTACGTAGTGTGCGATACGGAAAACAACAAGTGTACGTTAGAGAAGGAGGTAAAATTTATAGACTATGAGGTCAAACATAATGGATTTATTCTAACCAATTTGGGGAAGACTACAGGTCACTCGAGGATGTGTGCGGTAGATGGACGGTAAAAGGCACTCAAAAGAATAGCGAACAGAAATTCCTGATGCAAGAAGTCTTGCCTTTAGATTAAGGAAGAAGAAAAAGCAGAGAACTATATTACTTAATAAACATTTGTCACATCGGAGTGTTTGTAAACTGTACTGTGGTAGACGGCAATGGAAAATGATCTACACAAAAACTGTGTCTGTGATCAGAATAACCCCAATAAGGAATCAGACGTAACGGTTGACGTTCAAGTGTGTCAGCGTGTTCAGTTCAACGAAAAGATAACAATTTTGTTTTTTTTTTTCAGGTCGTGCGGTTTGACATAGTGGCTCCATTTGGAAAAATCAAGCATCACATATATGAATTCAGAAACTTGGATAAATGAGCACACACCAGCTCGGTGGCCGGGGACCGATGGAAACGGCAGACAAAGTGAGACGATTAATTAATTAATTCACTTTTCACAGTTCAAGGAGAAAAAAGAAACTACATTTGTCTTACGTAAAAGTTGAATGAACCATGAGTGAAAACCATATAGATGTATTTATTCGTGGTTTCAAATTTACATTAAAAAAATAATAAACACACATTTTTGTAAACACAACTGATAATTATATTTTTATTTTAAATCCATAAATTTGTATTTAAATATTTATATTTTTATATTGTGTTTTAAAGGAAACGACAGTGGAAATTAAATTTAAAACAGACACAGAAAAGAGGAAAATAAAATTTCATAGACGTGTTTTCACACACGAAAGATTTATTCTTCTGATGGAAAACAGTTGGAGAGGGTACGAAGATAAATGCGTAGACATGTGAGTATGGTGATTGCAACGAGACATAATGTTCCAAATGAATACTTTTCCTTTAATTTTTTGCAAGCGCCAACTTCCTGTTTGCAACGGTAAGGACTGACCTTTAGCCCCTTTCCTATGCAATAGATTTCGTACCTGATAGCTACCAACAACAACAAATAACTAATTAGTTGTTATTTTGATTACGAGGTTGTGACACTTGCCCGTAGACCGAATGTAATGACATCTGCAAGGTGAAACATTGGTTCTAGGAAATTCATAATGATGAATTTTCACAGAAGCCAAAGACGAGTTTTAAAAACTGTTATGTGGGAAACACATCTACGCAAGCCTAACAATAAGTCCATTATTTCATCTTACAGTTAATTAAAGAAAAAGAATGTTGATACTGACGACATTCAACTATCCATTTAAAAACAACTTATATTTACAGCTCTTTTAGTTAGCCAGACAAAATTGTCTGAGCCAAAATCCCAAATATTTTTTATCGAAAATTATTAATTATATTAATTGCAATTATTATAATTATCATATCGTATTACATTATAATTATATAATTTAGTTCTGTTATATTATTTTATTAAAACTATTACTATTAATATTAAACGCATTATTATTATTATTATTATTTCTTCTTATTACTAATTAATTGCTGCTATTATTTTCTTGCTATCAAGTAGATTGCAAGCGCGCGCGCACGCACACACACACACACACACACACACAATATTAGTCAAATATCATTACTAATTACCGGGTATAAAACTGTTCTTAGTCACTACCAATAAAAATATAACTCGTAAACATTAAATAACAATGTAATTAAATGTCAAATTGACTCTGGCTAACAGTAAATCCTAACTGACTGAGGTTGTGTTAAACTTAAGTGTTTTTTTTAGTAGTTCATAAAACTAGATTTAATATAGAATGATACATAGAGTATAGAATTATGATTCTATATAATTATTCTAAAGAACTATATTGAATTATAGGTATATATTACAACTATTATAGAAGCACTGTATAGAAGCGTGTGGAGTAAACATAGCCACAAGTACTCACACAACACACACATGACTGCGCGCGAAAACAAATTGACATTTTTTTTAAATTTCTACTACACTTTACAGTCATTCCGAGATGAAGAAAAATTAAGTAAAATTCAAGTATAGTTAATCACATACAACAGGGGCGGATTCAGCAGACAACTTTGGGGGAGGAAAGTGTTGACTTTGGGGAGGTTTTTGAAAAGTTAGACCATTCTTTAAAGATCTAAAGTATAAATGATAGTAATGAATGAAGATAAAATAGGCCACAGTTTGTTATTATCAATATAATAGATGTATTACTGTACAAGTATTAATTCACTTTTGTATTTCTTAGTACACTGTTCTTTTAATAATATTCACATACAGTTTAAAACAAACAGTAGTCATTTAAGTTATGTATCAAACAAAAATTAAGCACGGTGGTACGGTACAATTTAAAGTAATGTTAGAGTAAATCCGTGAACCTACATAATGTGATGTACATTTTGAATCATATTCACAATCACAAAGCGACAAAACTTTCCTGTGAAGCAACCATTTGGGGAGGGAAATGTCCCTCATTTCCCTCTCCGTGGATCCGCGCCTGCATACAATTTTCACTGGTTCTAAAGTGGCATTATAAATCACACGCACACACCACTTGAGCTATCACAATGTTTGTGAAGGTAGCAGTCAGTAGTTGTAAAAATTATCTTTTCTCTATAGACCAGACGCTGCTCCAGTATCTCTTATAATGTAGTGTGGAATCAATTTTTAACCTTATTGTGGATGTGTATTTTAGTCTATAATTTAGCGTACCGAATACACTGGTATTGTTGACCTCTCACGGCCGGGGTCAACATTGCTCAGATTATCTATAGCCGAGCTGTTAGTCCGTGCTGGACAGTTGTTAATGACAATTATTTCGGCCCCACCATCGGAGGCCATCTTCAATGTCAGCGATAGTTCGGCAGTTATACTCCAATCCATCCCACGACCGAGGTAAACTAATACCTCAGACTACCTCATACACAGTCCACCTCAGTACTGGGCTGAATGTCGAATAACTGCCGAGCTACTGCTGACACTGAAAACGGCCTCCATGGTGGGGACGAAACGTTTGACGATCATTGGTAACAGGTTTACAATTGTTGGCTTGAGGAATAAGAAACACTCGCGCGATGTTTACAGGCAGGTATCGTGACTTGGTATCTCAGCTGATTGCTGTTTGGTTTAACCTTAAATTAATTTCATTACGCTTTTCCATTTCTCCCTTTTTCACTTATGCCTCACGGCGCTGAAGCGTTCGTACCTCGGTTCACTTTTAAAAATCTGTTCCTATTTAAAGCCAACTGTTTTATTCGCCTTTTCTTCTGGGTCGACCACCTTCCTTCTGATCTCATTTACAATGTTTTTTTTTTTGGGGGGGGGGGGACCAAATATTTTGTTAAATTGATTCTTAGCAGGCGACTACCATAGGGCTGGATTCAGAGAACTCCAAAGCACCTAAAACAGAATCTGTTATCACGGTGTCCATTTGAAAACTAACTGACAACATAAGTAATAATTTACTGAATATGTAGTTTAAGTAAAAACTCATTAAATACATATGCTGTGAATAATAAGTTCCAATGAACTGTGTTTTTATAGAAGTACTGATATTTTAATCGCATTAACACTTTACTGCTGTATTATACTCAGTACCAGTGGCGTAACTAGAAGTGCTCCTGGGGGGGGGGGGGATGAGACTACTTAAAAGTTGAACCCCCCATTTTCCTTAGGGGAAATGTTCAGGATTCTTCTCGTTAAATTTTATAAATACATTCTCTGCGTCTCAAGGTTTTTGATTGAACCAACGCGAAGTATAAGGGTTGAAAAAATATGAAAGAGTGCTGATTTCAAAATATTACTCAAATTTGATTAATTGTTACTCAAATTAAAGATAAAAAATCTCATGATGTCATTACGAACTATTTAATTCTAAATTTCAATTCTTAATAAATCTTTTAGAAATGAGACATTCTGAAGATGTTTTGAAACCCCAGGTTTTATTAACTCCTTGCATTTTAATTAAAGGATGGTGTCCGAATAATATTTTAAGCAACTTATAGTTTGTGTTAAAGTACGTTATTTTTATGTAAAATACAAAAATGAAACCTCGTTTTCCCATTTAAAGTCAAGACTCTGATAGTTTGCCTGTGCGAAGACGACGGTTCAAACCATAGAGATATTCGACTAAGGCAGCCATGACGCACACAACACTTTGTCTGTGCGAAAAAGATAAAGGTAGATTAATAGGCTCTGACTTCGTTAGTTGGTAATCGTGTTTCACATACGTTATTTACCAAATGTTCAGTGTTTGTCATTATTAAGAAAACTCTTACTTTATTTTATTAATTTACAAATATTGTAATTCATTTTATTTCTACAGTTATTTATAAGCCTTATTTTAACAAATCCAAATGACATAGAAATAGGTCTACGTTAATGATTACGGCATTTCATTAAATGTTTAGTTGCTCTGGTGGGGATTGTCTGAGTAGGCCTACTACTATTTATTCTGGGTGTGATTTATAACGATCAAGAAGAGGCGGCCCAGAAGCCTACCCCGCACAGAATGTGGACGAACTGTCTCTCTACTTCCACCGATTACAACAAACTAGTCCTGAAAACATTACAGAAGTTCTCGTCTGGAAGGAATTCAGCGTCATTAGACTATTGGTGACGTCACACAGAGGCACAACAACCTGTAGTGAAACTGCCATATCTACAACCTGATAACGTTTTATGACATTATTCCCTGTCCATGTGTCAGTATATATAAAATTATAATATACAGATAAGGCGTAACAAGGCAAACATTAATTCCATGAAACGATATCTAATCCAGAAATGACGAACTCAAATCTATATCAAAGTCAACTCTGACACAGGGTTATCCAGAAATAATGAGGGGCCGCATACATTTAAAACTTATGTGTACTAGAAAAAAATCAAAAAAAAATCGGAAAAAACTAGAAAATGAATCAATTTTATGAACCGAAACGCGGGCCGCGCTAAAGAAGCATAAGGACCGCGAGTTTGATCGCCCGATCTAGACCTATACATGTTGCGAGTTTCGGGTACTAACAATATCATGATATTATACGTGGGTGCTTATATTTGATATAGGCCTACAATGTATATAATTTGTAGTATTTTATTTATTAAAGTATTATTATTTTATCTATTTTTAAAATTTAAATATCTTTTGTAAATATAAGTTATTAACAGGCTACACATTTTTTATTTTTTAATGCATCTGTATAAAAAAATTAGCCACACTAATTCAAAAATAATAGTCGAACGAAAAAAAAGTAAAAGAAAGCACGAGTAAATCTAGGGGCATAATTAGCATACAATATATTATAATGTATATACATTATATGTATATATTAATGTATATATATAATAATGTATTATTATTATTATTATATTTCATACTGCTATATATTATCATATAACATATAATTAGCATCGATTTAGTATGTTAAGCTAAGCTTTAGCAGGAGTTGTTTACTTACAAAATATAAATTATCTATCCACTGTAAAAAATAAAAAAAATCTGTGTATAGGCTATTACTAATTGAAATTTTATTATTGTTGTAAAAGAAGTGTGAAGATTTTGAAATTTCCAAAACTGTACATTATATTTGAGTATAGATTCTGGGTAAATTTCTTTTAACTTGATACCGTATATCGATGTTAGCGAATTCATCAAAATGTTTACTCATTTTTTGGGCCTTGGTGTCCAAAAACTTTTAAATTTTCAAAATGAACTCTATGTAGGTTACACATTTTTGGTGAAAATTCTCTTTGCTTTGATATCCTGCATGGATTTTTGCGATTTTTGACAATTTTGGCTCTTTCACGTTTTTTTTTGGGGGGGGGGGTGTCAATCTTAAAAACATTCGGAGTCCGTTGGTTAAAAGTATGGTCGCGCACGCCAGGTTTAATGTATATCTGTTGATGCATTTAAAAGTTATCGTGTGACATACTCCTAAGAGATAGATAAATAGTAAAACGCTATACGGTCGAGTAAAAACTGAGCTCACTTCACTCTTTCAATAATGCATGAACAGCTGACTACAGGTTAAAAGAATTCTGGAAGCGAGTCTCCAAAGGAAAATAGAGAGAAGACCAAAGACACGGCAAAATGCATTGGTCCGATTTCTAACAAAATAAAAAAGTCATTACATGGTTGCACGCAAAGAAACTTGCTCGGAGTAGAAAGGACTCGATTATGTATATACAGAACAAAGACTATTTTTAACTTAGCCTTACATCGTACGTGTCACTTCTATATATATATATAATTTTACTGACTCAAAATCAATTTTCTAAAAACAAAGCTACAATTTTTTTGTTATTATAATCTTTAGAAAAAAAAATTGTTAAATTCTTAACAAAAAAGAACAAATGTAGATATCTGTATCTGCTCAATAAAATGTATACAAAGTAAGTGATGCAGGCCTACACGGTTCCTATCACTACTTGTCCTGGACTAAACGCAGGATACCGCTCATTGTCAATCACGAGCCTGCATGGATGGAGGCGACATAATATCAAGTTGAGTACGATCACTGATTCAAGTGCCTCAGTTCTGCTCTACTACATTTACATATTGTGCAAGTTACTATGAGTTTCATCTGCTAGAAATTTCTTCTTGTACTTTTAGCAAATAATTCACGTAGGTTCTTGTTCCAACGTAGTACACTAAAAAAAGTTTTCAGTTCAAGACTAGTGTGATGTGAAACAACAGTTTTTTTTCGGTTGTCAACCAGGTTATTGTTAACACCACACCAAATGTTTCGTCCCTCAGTGGTATCTCGCCTTATCTACACAAGGTCTACACATCCAACAAAAATCAAAACACAACAATACTAGAAACAATAAGAGAAATTAAAATAATAATGATAACTAGGATGAAAAATGAATACCAATAACCAAATATTATTTTATTACTTTAATACTAAACCGCATTTGGATACCAGCTTTGCCACTGTGGATGCCACATCACATAATGAGCGAAACGTTTTGTCCCAACAATAATATCAATAAAACGTGTTGTTAAACGCTCAAAAGTTATTCCGATATGTTTTCTGTAGCCAAGTACTGCTTCACAACGACATGAAATGAAAGAAAGTAAAGAAGATTTGGTTAAAAAAGGATTGGCCTCTACAATCCCATGCAAATTTTGTTACACAGTACTACAAGTCTTATACGAAACTGTATAAGACACTCTTCATTGTAGGTCTTCCTCAGAATCACCGGTTAGCTAATTATTAAACAATGCTTATCACAAGTGAATATCTCATTCGCGTATAATGACTAACTATTGAATAATTGCAACGGTTCTTATCGCTTTGGACGAGTCAGTATTTCCTGCAATTTTTTTGATTTTGTTTTTATACTTTAGACAAATTTACGATTTAAAATTCCCTTCGAACACGTCGAGTGTTGACGTATTCGGTTGAGATAGTTGTTGGTGCCATATATTTTTAGGCTTATTAAGTGTAATTTCAAACTCCACTTACAAAATGAAAACTGAAAGTGAACATATAGCTAACTAAGGCGTTAGTTGTAAAAGAAAGAAAGAAATAAATAAAAGCAAATGTTATGATACAAGTAAATCGAACAGGTTAAACAATTCTTTTATCTAAGAAGCATAAACGCTAATGATAACCGATGTTCAGCAGATGCGACAAGAAAAACGGTCTTCGCGAAACAACCAGTAAATCTTTGTCTATCAAAGAAGCACATCGCTACAGAAGTAAAGAAAGACTGTGTCACCGGCACGGAGGCTCTCTGCCTCAAGGCGTCTGCTATAATAGCTGAGCTTGAGACAGGTGACACCTGTCGCTTGAATCGGTTCCAGCACCAGTGCAATACACTTAAGTCTTCTTCCCCGCCATCTAGCGAACGATCGTGTTGGCGGTTGTCCATTCCAGTTTTAGGCACCAGTCTACTGAACCAGCACTGTGTATATCATCTGGCAGCCATTGGACACGACCCAGATGCTGCAATCATGCCATGGGTGCAAAGACACCCCGCACCAACAATGCAATGTAATGACGTGCGAGTTGGTCATAGCAAAAGATCTGTCTCGAAGCAGGAGACACGTGGATATGGCATGCCATTTTGTGAAAAATTACAAAAACAATCCAATTTAACGCTGGATTTTTTTATAGAAAATTACTTGAAGAGGTTCAGTACTATACAAAAATTTACCAGTTTGTGCGTTATTAAATTATCTTCAATTCTGTTGTTTTTATTCCATTACGTCAAAAGTGAACCGAGTTACAGCATTTCGAAAGTTTAAGCGCATTATCCAGACGAATTTTCCTTCCGTTTACTAAAGGCTGTAAAGATGTAAGATGCATTTTCATCTTTCAGATTTATACTGCTGTATAAATTAGTCTTGGTGGTATGGGAGTATGAAATGATTCCCACAGATTGGAATACTGGTATAATCTATCCAATATTTAAATAAAAGGAGATAAACAAACTTGTGATAACTATAGAGGTACAATCTATTGGAAGTTACGCGTACATTTCCTCTACAGTTCTGACAATTAGGCTAAACCACTGTGCTGAGGAGGTTTGGGAGGTTTCAGACCAGGAAAAGTACAATTGACCAAATGTTTGCAGTACTTTGGAAATTGGAAAAGTGCTTTGAATTTAATATAAACGTACATATTTTGTTTACAGATTACAGACAGGCTTTTGATAGTATTCATAATGGATGTTCATAGTGTTGGATACAATAGAAAGTTTTAGTATAAAAAAAAGATTAAACCTCACACAAAATTTCTATGCTAAATAGTGAGGCTACAGTTATGATTGGTTGGAGGACGAGCAAAATCTTTAAAATAGCCAGTTGTGTTAGGCAGGGGGATGCCCTATCAATCTAGCATTGCACAAGATAATTTAGAATCTTGATACTAATAGAAATACCATCTACAAGCTAACACAGGTTACAGATGATATTGTTCTGATTGCCAGGGATATATCAGCTTTTGTAGAAATGTTTTAAAATCTGGAGACAGGAATATCAAATGGGCCTGAATGTAATTAAACAAAAAACTAAATACTTACATGAAAATGTGTGCTTCTGAGGCAAGAAGCGTTATTAAAAATTTTTAATCGGGGATAATACATTTGAAGGGGTAGCAAGTTTCACATAGCTGGGAACGGATCTGAATAATACAGCAAGTTTCACATAGCTGGGAACGAATCTTAATAATACAAACTGAATATCAGAAGAAATCAACAAGAGAGCAATTGCTGAAAACTGATGAAACTTGGGCCCTTGCAACAGTAGATATGTCCAATTTAAACGGAGAATAATAAGGAAAAATTATAGCCCTGTAAAAAAATCTGAAAGATGAACATGAAAGAAGATGAGGAATCTGATAGACAATATACTCGAAGGATGAGGTATAGTACGATTTATTAAATCCAGAAAGATTGGTTGGTTAGGGCTTGTGGAGAAATTAGGTCGAGAGAGGGAACCATAGAGAATCAAGTATGACGATGGAGATTATGTTTGCAAAACGTACGTAATATGAGCAAAAATATAGAATATTTACTAGCACAAGAAATTTATTATTTTGCTAATTTAATTACTGCAAAAAAATACAAAAACATCAAGAGTTTATCTTAAATATATATGCATAAAATTATGTATTCGTATAAAGGCTTGTACAAAAATTCATTTTTTAAATAATTAGCATGTAGAATAAAACCGTCTCTTGAAATGTAACCCACAGTTCGTCTATCAAATTATAAAAACTGAAATACTGAAAATCATATACTTTATAAAACCCATCGCCCTCATTATTTTTAAGCATTGTAAAAATTCCTAAAAATTGCGCTTTCACGGTTTAGTGAATCTTCACGCTCTCAAATGTGTGATAACTGAAGTAAGTTCTGTCTGAGCGAACGCATAATATAGCCTATTACATGTAGAGCGTTTTCTTTTTTTTTTTGAGTCGTATTATTCTAGTTCAAACAGTTGAGCCCGTTACAAATTATTATTTAACATATATTCCTTATTTTTTACCGTAGAAGTTAGTACTGTTAAATGTAAGAAAACTTCAAAAGCAACTGAATCCACTCATTCAAACTCATAAAACATTTTCATCACATAGAAAGTGCTACATCTAATGGAAAGAGCTAGAAGTAAAATTGAAAAAAGGGACTGCAGTGGATATAGATATCCAAAGAAGTATAGGAATTGAGGCGGTGCAATGCACTTAATGAAGAAATTTGTGTTAGTGGTTGAAATCACAAGCAGAATGATCACTGTTTATCTATTTCCTATTTATAGATTATCAAAGGAAGTTAGCAGAGTACTGAAAGAGAAATATGAATTTGGGACAAAATACAACATAGAGAATAATGTAAAATTGATAGAAAAATTAGAAAATATTAGAATTAATGTAAATACAAAATTGATATCACTGGATGTTAAGGACATGTTTACCAATATCACAGTAAATAAAGTTATTAAGTTAATAAACGATAATAATATGGGAGAATACAGGTATAAAAAGCAGTTGATGAAAGTAATTAAAGAATGTGTAAATCAGAACTATTTTAGGTTTAATAACAAGTTTTATATACAGAAAAAAGGTTTACGTATGGGGTCTTCATTATCCCCTATTCTTGCTGAAATATACATGAATGATTTTGAAAAGCAATTAATAAGTTCCACTAAGTATGACGACAATACAAAATTATGGTCTAGATACGTTGATGATGTATTAGTAATTTGGGAAGGAAGCATAGAAGAAGTGCATGAGTTTAAAAATGAGGTAAATAATAAGGATAAAAACTTACAATTTAAAGAAGAGATAGGAGGTAAGAAAATAAATTACTTAGATTTAAACATAGAAATTAAAGATAATGAGAAACTACAGTTTGGGATATTTAGGAAAGAGTCGTATTCTGATATAATTATACCAAGAGAGTCTTACCACCCTTATAGATATAAAATGGCGGCAATCAATTCATTTTGTTACAGAGCTCAGAAGTGTTTAAAAGAGACCGAATCAAAAGATAGGGAGTTAAAAACGATAAAGGGAATTGTAAGGAATAATAATTATAACACCAACATAGTGGATAAAGTTATGAAAAAGGTTAACATACATAAAGCTAAAATAGAACCAGAACAAAAGAATTATGCAAGGTCATTGACATACATAGGTTCACATACTAGAAAAATTATAAAATGTTTTAATAAATACGGAGTAGATATAGCTATTAAAAAAATGTGAAACGGTATTTGATAAGATAAGGAATAAGAATATAGAAAAAATTCCAGTATTACAGAAAAGCGAAATTTATAAATTAAAATATAAAGACTGCAACAAAGTGTACATAGGTGAGACAGGACGAAAATTCGTATGCAGGTTGTCTGACCACAAACGTGGAGAAGGTAATAGAACAACCAGTTCGTTATATGCAAGACATTTCATAGAAGACAACCATAAGTTTGTTAATCCTTTGGAAGAATACGAAATTATAAAAGTAGTAAATAACACACAGTTGAAAGGAAGCTTAGAGAGGAGTTAGAAATATTGAAAGAAATAGAAAAAGGGTTAGACAATTAATTAATATTAAAATTAAATTTGATAATGAAGAAATATTTTATAACATAATTAAGAAGTAAATGATAGAAGACAGATAGATAAGATTAAGAATTATATTGCATAGTACTAATTGGATGTTTTAAAATAAGGGTGTGTGACTGACCCACGTGTGTGGAGAGGAAGAGGGTAAGTTTAAAAGGATGCGCGCACACACACACACACACACACAACACTGAAACACAGAAACACACGGAATTTGCTAGAAAAATATGTAACTGTACAGATGGTGGGACAGGGTTTAGGGGGTAGGGAAGGGACATTTATATTATAGCTTGTTGTGTGTGAGCAGGGTGGGGTGAGAGGGGTGAAGGGTTTGTTTTCACATAATTTCTGTCTATTCCGATCTGACGATGAGCTGTGAAGCTTGAAAGCGCTAATCGGGATAATTTTTATATAGTGGTGTGCAACAGTGATCATTCTGCAATGTACTTAAAGTTATTGTTGATACAATTCCTCATTGCGCTAGAAACAGATTACAGCTTAGGGGAGGCTCGGATTCAATAAGTGACAAAAATTATGTTGTATTTTTAAGTAAATTAGAGCTTGTAAGCAATTATCACCCTCATATACCGGAACACATAGACTGCAAGTACGTTCTAAGTTACTTGTTCCCTAGATTCAAAATGAAATAATTTAACTTCTGGAAAAAAGTTCGATCTGTAATTCTGGATAAGGTAAAAACAGGTAAGTACTTACTACTCTATTCTGTTTGACTGCACTTCTGATACTTATAACGTACTTATTGCTTTGAAAATTTTTTTGATTTTTTTGGATATTCCGAGGGAGATACGCCAGCAATTAGAGCCCGTCAAGACTGACACGAGTTAGCATTGTTCGAGGGTGAGCGACGGAAGGAACAAACCTTTCCTTTCTACTTAAATGAAATAAAAGCCGTTTAAAAGACAAAGCGTGCTGCAACACGTGTTACGACGAAAAGGGTCATGCGTGGGAACACTTGACTTTACAAATATGACAAAGGAACATTACCCTTGCATCCGTTTCAGTAGCGAGAGAATAGATAGGCCTAGCTAAGAGCACTGTTCCAAGCATATGTGAAACTTACTGAAAAACAATAGCTGGAGCACGGACAATGTAGTAGGACCACGGGAGGCTTGTTTTCATGCTGTGCAGGAGACAAGGAGGCGTCTGCGACGTACACAGATGTTTGCCACCCGTAAGTTCGCTAGAGGAAGTCGTCAGAGTCCGAACAATACTTTATTTCGACACACTACACCAAAAGGGGCAGATGTGACTTCAGTAGCAAGGTCTCGATGCAGATTCCGAGAAAGTGGCAACGTCCTGATGACAGCAACTCGTCATGTCAACGTGGACTATGAGAAATTCAAGTAGAGAAGCCAGCCAGCCAATTAGAAACGAGGATTCAGAAGGAAGTAACTGTAGGGGATGGTCTCGAAGGGAACCGACGACCAGAGAACAAATCCCGAAGAAGAACGTCCCTCTCCAAACGGCGCTGGGTGAAGAATTCACAAGAATCACAGACTAGAGGCAAGAGTACCGAGGGAAGTCCGAGCAATTGTTCTATCAGAACTATTTTGGTGGGAAAATGAAGCGTTCGAAGGAGTAGCGAGAGTGGGAAAGCGAAGGACATAAAAACTGTATGCAAGAGGAGACGCTCTCGCAGTATTACTCTAATTTTCTCTCAGTTTCCATAAAAATTTTGTTTTGTGATATTCAAACTGGTGTTCGGTATTAGTGGATGTTCGGGAGTAAGACTTGAAGCGTTGAGCCGAAACAGTGGTATTCGGTATTCGCGACGATGCGCGACTAATGAACTTTGTAAAACTCTAAGTATTACACTAATACAATTAGTGCCGTAAGAAGTTCTATAATGCAGTAGTAATATACTTGAACTCTTTATAAACGAAATGAATCGGTATACAACATAAGACTTAATTTGTGATACGAAATTATTTCGTAGAATAGAGACAAGTGCCGATGATGTTTTATATGCGTCTAATGAACTTGAAATCAATCTAGGCGTTACGGAAGAGTCGAACATGTATTTAAACAATACCAAAGTGCGTGGAAGTATCGAACTAAAATACGCATAAATAGACTGACGCGATACGAATAGACAATATAATCCTTAGCGCAAGTATCGCGACTTAAACTGTAATAACATTATAAAAACTTATAACGGATTTCATGAAGTGCGAACTAGCGTTCCGAAACAATGTACTTATAACAACTGGAAGTGCGAGTCACGAGTGGTTCCAGGACCAGCATCAATCGTCACCCAGCGGATCCAAGCGGACACATGCAACGGGAGCGAGACACTACGATGACTTGAGTAATGTACCAAAATAACCATTTATTATAATTCCTAGTTTATCGTAATACCGCTGACCTGTCACTTAGAACTAACTGCCTGAGATATTTCAAAATAGAGCCATTATAAATACGAATCCATGGTTAAGAATAAATACTATTATAGAATATTACATATGTATTATCTTATTAGTGTATGTATATGAGTGTTTCAGATGTGTATGTGTTTAATATGTTTACTGCAGGTATATGAGTATTTCATGTGTATATGTGTTTAAATATGTTACGAAGTATATCACTTAGTGCAAATCTCAAGCACGCAACATTGATAGTTCTTAACGTCATCAACTATGTCTTATTTCATGATACAATAACTACACACGAGTATGTGTAAGCATTTGATTGTTTTCTTTCAGATATTTTAGATATGTTATAGAGTTTAATTATCTCTTTGAAATAGTAGTATATACTCTTGTTACATAATTTCTTTTATGCAATGAATACGTGCAACATGCATTATTATAATAAATTTAATTTATAATGGATTCGATAGTGTTGAGTTAATTTATTTTAAGACCTGGCATCCAAGACAATTCTTTCAAAGTAAAATCCACAATTAATGATTTAGACTCAATATAATTTAACAGATACCATATTCATAAATGTTTTAATTCTTGAAGTTTTATTTAGTAGTAGAAGACAAGATTAATCACTCTTTATTGATAATTAGACCACTTGATTGATAGCATTGTCGATTACCTATTTGAATAATTTGATCAAAATTTATTAATTAACACTTGATTAATAGGAACACCCCTATTAACGTTATATATGGCTGCCCAACGCGTGGGATGATAAGATTAATATTGCAGAAACTAGACAAACTAACCTGTAGGCCAATCAAATATTGATTAATTGAATTAAATATTAATTAATCAATAGGCATAACGTTATATACTGTTCACATGCAACAAATGAGTTAGTTAGATATGTGGATATTTCAGACTGGAGCTGCCAAATCGAAGAAAGTATCGTCGACTATTTGTTAGCCATAAAAAGACGGGACGAGGCCTATCAGACGAAATTTTCACAAAAGGATGGTTTAGACACTTGGGACCAATGTGAAGTGAGGTTCTGATAACAACAGATTTCACTTGGTTTGGCTGATAAATTAATGGTAGGTTTTTTCGAAACACACAGTCACTTCATGATGAAGGTACTGGGCATTTCGTGTATACAGGTGTATATGATGAAAATGGCATGGAAAGCAGTTATCCATATAAAAGGGCGAAAAGAATTAAAAAAGATGGCGTTAGAACTACCATGCGACGAGGGATATTTGCTTCCAGGCCACGAGTCTTTTCAACAAGAATGTTTCCGAGATGGAAAGGGGGTCACACAAGATTTCATCGGAATTCGGTTCCTTGTGAGGAGACAGAGTTTTGTGTCACATCTGGAAAAGTTTGCAGCAGTTTCTGGCATGATGTACAGCCGGAACGTCAATACGGTTAAACTCATAAATGAAATTGGCCGCCTTAAATTTCAAGCTACAGAAGTTGTAAAGGACACTGGTTCAGCTTCACATACGGATCTGTTATAGGACATCAATCAGTCAATCAGTATGGCTTAAAGGATGTCTACCAAACACTGAAATACCCCTGAGAATAATTCTCATCATGCTTGTAAGTGTAGTATATGGTATGAACTATGTTTAGTAAATTAAAACTCATAATGGACTATTTAAGATCGCCAGTAAATCAAGCCAAGTTAACAAATTTGACAGTAGTTTCCATAGAGTATGAATATGAACTGAACTAGAAAATAGACTTTGACGAAAATATTTATAAGTTTGCATTAATAAAACCTCGAAAAGTGCAACTTTAATTGCTTCATTGTGTTTATTAACTGTACAACATTCAATCATATATTGTAGTTCAGTTTTTTGTTTGGCCAGAAAACTGAGTATAATTGTGGACCATAAGAGCCATACTTTGTCCACAATTTACTTGGAATAAAATGTAATTAGTTTTCATTTTTAAAACGCTGTATCTATTAATTAAACCGTACACATCCTAAATGTATGACACCTCGTCTTTCATAGTATTAGTGACTGTAGAAAGGGAGGTTAAAATAAAAAATTGCGGGTATAGTATGTTGTTTCTGGTAAATGGAGAGAGAATGGGCAGACGGTCGTTTTGATTGAGAGAATGGAGATTGGGTCGTTTTGTCAGGGGTGGCATAAACTCTATGTACGCGTCTGTGAGTACATATAGTGATACTCTGAATATCACCCAAATCATGTCTCATATTGCAAAGAGCAACTATGTTTACTCTAAGTGTTTGTGTTTGTTGACTTTATCGTCAGTAGGAGTAATATTGTCTCTGAGACAACGCCATACATAGATTTTGCAGCTCAGTTCTCCCGTCTTGCAAAGGGCTGTCGTTAATTGCTACAATTCTGCAGACGGTATCATTCTGTTCTATAGTCTAGTTACATATCCATTTAATTATTTTCCTCTATCTCTTTGTTCTTCATGCTTATTTCACTGGAACGTTAAAATCTAGGCTTCTCTGGGCAAGTAGGGTTTGACTGGTTTTGCTCCCACGCAGCGTCAGAAAATCAAAGTGAGTTTTTGCCCCCCCCCCTCGCAGGTGGAATTCTCAGGTATGTGTAAATAATTGGCAATTGGGCGCGCTATATTCCTAAATGCACGCTGTTTAAAAACTTTCTTTTCACACTCAAGGGCTATTCATCATGCACTCATTTTTGTTATTTTACCTAAATATTCACTTCGCTACAGCTGTGATACCTTACCATAACATGTGCGCACGCGCATACATGCGCATAATCTGTCTGTATTAAGTGAAATGTCGAAACATACTCCAAAACAGCAGGTTGCTTAGATTATTATGAACATTCTTCATTGCTATATGTATTTTGAATACCCCGACTATATAGCTAGTATAGTCACTAAGAGGAAGGAATGATAAAAGGAACACTGCTCTTTAGATGAACATATGGAGAAGATAATGTACGCATTTGAAGGATCATAGAAATGATGGCTCTGATTGAACTGTAGGTATTATAGTTGTGCTGTCGGAAGCATGGCAGCTTATTTGGTATGGCCTCGCTGGAGAGAATATCAGGCACCAGACTGCCTAAGTAAGCTCTGAACACAAGCGAGGGAGAAGAAAATAACGACGTTCACGAAAAACGGCGTGGTGAGCGGATAGCTTTGCTGGCAAGGAAGATTAATGAGGAGTAATATGAGAATTGGGAGGAAAAACCTAAAACTGAAAGCTTCGGCAGAGGCTATAATCCATATGTACTTGTACCGTACTCTCTCTCCCTCTCCTTCTCTCCCCCTCTCTCAAACACACACGCACACACGCGCGCGCGCGCGCACACACACACACACACACACACAGAGGCAGACAAACTCGAGTACATTATTTATTGACGATAATCACATAAGGAGTAACACAAAAACATTTCTTGGAAAACGCATCATACCTTCCTTAGAATCAATAAATCACTACCGTTAAGACAGTTTTCCGAACTTTAGTTGAAATAGCCACAGGTTTTATGACGCATATACGAAAAATCAAATCAAATTAAAGTCAGTTTCACACAACCGGAAGAAAACCACGGTTATCTTGCCTTGGGAACAAAACAATCGGTGCATTGGTTATTGGGCCACGTGGGCCTAGAACCTGCTCACGTGATATGCGTGATTCTAGGGTGATTTGTATATTTGCGCGCAAGGTTACACATAATCTAGTGTTCCAAATCAGTGCCATTGTGTACATATATAGATTATCAAGAACGTGACACGCTGGACTTTAATACTAAAATCTGTGCCAATACGGTTTCGTTTACTTAACAATGTTAACATCGCCTTGATTAAGAGAATAGTTTCGCGTTTGATTCGGTAAGGATTGCGCCCCTCATACAAATAATGGGAAGGATCTGTCCCGACAATTTCTGACGAAGAGCCGTCCCGTTATCCACCACTTACGGATACGTCGTGAACGTTCCCATGGCATTAATACCAAAAGAGTAAACTGAATTCATGTAATGGGCACTTCCTCGGAATTACTATTTTTACAAAATAGCTCAAGTCAATGTGTGGGATTGTTTATGCTAAGGTCAGCGTACTGTATACCAAGAGACATTAAATTATTTACGGCCATTATTAATAAATAAAAAATATTATTTAATTAATTGTTTTATTTTTGTTAATAACAAATCAATATTCGTATTAAATTATCATTAATTCTCATTAACGAAACAAGAGCGCAATTACAATGCTGCGCTAGTGATGCCCTCCATGGTTTGCCCCCAGCCATGGCAAATGTTCAGAACGGTACTGTAAGCAACCGCTTTTAGAGCACTCTATCAATATACGCCCGCAGTGATATTCAATCCACATCCAGCAATGTGCTGGAATTTCCGACGGACGTTTTCTGGTTGCAGTGTGTGTGTGTGTGTGTGTGTGTGTGCGTGTGTGTGTGTGTGTGTGTGTGGCCGGACTTGGATTGGACATTTTTAATGCCAAAATTACATTTGTTCATGATACTTACCTGAGCAATTTTGAGTATAGACTAAACAGGGCGACATTATCTGTAAACAATTTTGAACGTTTTTGACTCCTTATAATCTTAATTTTCCATATAACTCGTTGGTATAAATAAAATATCATAGTATAACACTTCAAAATGTACCCTAGCAGCACAGCCTGTGCACACAGCGCATCCCTGTTTAGATGGGGGAGGGTCGTTCAGGTGGGCCTGGGGCTACGGTTCCGGAAGGTGGGGGCTGGTGCTATTATGCTGATTACTGGTGGCTCCTTCTCCGTCAGAAACAACCATCCTGGCGCACGCTGCCTTCTGGAGCCCAGGGCAACCTATTTTCAGCCCGCTGATAATCGAAACAAAGTGTGCATCTAGAGTTCGGTGGCGCGACCTGAGGGTTCATATAATCGGCGCTACTGGAGCCTTCACCTGGGTCGGAGTCTGAGGGTTGGCCGCCTCCCTGAGGCCGCCGATGGCCAACGTTATGTCTTGTGTGAACATATTATGTTTTAACATATCAAAACGGCGAAGTGCGTTAGTCTTCTTGTAAGGAGATGGTTCCAGCCCACTCGTTGACGATCCAGCGGATGGAGAGCGGAGACTTTTTCTGCCTTTCCCTGGTAAGCGCATGTGTTACGAGTTAAAAGAGTCGTCGGAGTTGGTATGATCGAAGACCGTGGTACATCGATGGCACTAGGACATCCTGTACAATACACGTTGGACACGTAGCTGTAAAGGCGGTATGGTGAACCCTGTACCACAGAGCCTCGTGCTGTTAGCAACGATGCGGGAACCACTAGCCGACGCTAGGGTAGAGAACAAACACTCAGTGGTTTGGTTCTTTGGATCAAATGTCCTGGGTGCGAGCGTCACTGTTTGGGCCACATGTGCCGTGTATCGAAAAATGTTACCTCAAGATCATGAAGTTTTCGCGGTGTTTATGCTTTCATTGCTAGTACTAGTTAACCTAAACTTAATGCATACATGGTAGAGGTAGTGACAAACTGGGTAAAACAACCGTTTACTGATCATATGTTTACCATTTTACATCTTGTTACATAACAAAACTGGCAGCTACTTACATTCGCAGCTGATTCGATGGGCAATTACCTTCTTTCGCTCGGCGACTACCTTTAAAGCCGGCAGATTGTAGCTCGATATCAGATGCCGTCGTAAGGGGCAGCCTAGAACGTATTTTTAACTGAACGAGTCACATAAGTGTAAGCATAAATACACGAACGTTTTATATACGTCTTACTAAAAGCCAATATATTTTAAACTTTACAGACATTTTATTTATAAGTAAAAGAACAGTTTTTCGTGATAAATGCTATATCACTAGAGTAATCTTGTTAAATAGGTCATTTTAGTTCTATCTTTATTCACCTTCATTGAGTGGCACTAATAACGGCAAAACTCCTAGGTTTTATTTCTAAACTGTTAATTCATTCTCGTGACGACAGGATTCCGTACTCCGGATCGAATTATTTTTTTCTTTTCTGTTTCCCTCATATTTTCCGCCGAGTACTGCTAAATTGCATTCACAATGTCGCAATTTGGACACGTGTGAGTGCCAGAGAGACTTTTGGAACAAGTTGGGACAGACAGTCGTCCAAAGAAAACTATGTGACGGCACAAACCTGAATCTGTCACCTTCCTCTAAAACATTTTGTGTTTTTGTATATATCGTAATTAGTAGATACTATCATGCATTTTTGGTGAAAAGCAGGTACATTAAAAAGTTTATTCAAAGTAGGATAAATCAGTGCCGTCAGGCAGAGAAGGCGGCCGCCGGACATTCAATCATAACTAACTTTACCAATGATGGCAGCAAATGCATCCACTGAAACGTTTCTTGTAAAATTGAAAATTATAAAAACTGTGTTAAAAACGTTATGAAAGAAGACCGTCTAAATGAACAGATTAGAGCTTTTAAATACTGGGAACGATTTATTGATGATTTTTCATTCAGAAATTTAGAAACAAAATCATTTAATTGTATTTTCTAACTACCTTAATGTGTCTAAATTAAATGTTTCAATATTCCAACTGAATATTAAATATTTCTGAAATAATGAAATCACTCTTTCATTGTTTTGTCAATGACCTTTAATGCAAATGCATTTCCTGTATAATACATGTTCTCACTCTTCTGGTATGTTTAAATATTAATAATTAGGCGCGCGCGCGCGCGCGCGCGCGTGTGTGTGTGTGGAGAGAGAGAGAGAAAGAGTGAGAGAGAAGGTTAGGAATAGAGTGTAGAAAACAGCCTTGTTTACCATATAAAAATTCAAGAAAATATTGTAAAATAAACAAATTATCACTTTTAAATATTCTGAGACTAAAATAACTGTAGCCTTCATACACATTTATTCTTTATTAAAATAATGAAAGTAAAATAAATTTCGTTATTTTGGGGAAAAAAGAATTATTACGATCTTATTTTAGATTGGAGTGGGCTCACTTGAAGGAAGTGCCGGGGACCCCTGAGAACTTAAATACGTCCCTCAGCATAAATCAAATGTGGTTATTTTGCACAGAATGCAAAATAACTCAAGCAATATTAACTCAAGCAATAACTCAAGCATTTTTTTTTTAAATTTATTTAACTATTTGCAATCAGTATAACATAAAAATAACATACTATAAGCAAATCTTTTGTATGAGAAAAAAATAGGCGTTGACCATGTGATAACAAGCTCAGTTATTCCTTAAAAGTAGGTTACCAAAAGAAACAACAGTCACAAAGATTATGGGTGCTTAAATCTAGATGGTAGGTCTAGTATTTTTTGTCTCATTAGTCTATGAGTGTCTTCACTATTGTCTAGCAAATTTATTGCAAGAATATTAGGGTGTAGTTCTAGTTTACTTAAATACTTTTCACTGCACTTACTCACTTCATCTTTAACAGATGACACTTTTAAGTCACAGAGGATTTCTCTATTTGGTATAAACCAGGGTGCATTTGTTATAATCCGAAGAACTTTTGCCTGGAATCGTTCTAGAATCTCTACATTAGACGTTGATGCCGACCCCCACAGCTGTATGCCGTAGGTCCAGATTGGTTTGAATGCCACTTTGTAAAGGAGTAATTTGTTGCTAAGGGACAGAGGTGATTTACGTGCAATCTGCCAATAGTATTTGCTGAGTTTATGGCCAAGTTGTTTTCTTTTGTTGAAAATATGCGTCTTCCATGTCAAGCCTTTATCCAAATGAATGCCCAGATATTTAACATTGTCCGCTTGTGGTAGGTAATGGCCATTAAAAGAGACTTGAGGTGACGCTCCTCTGCACTTAGTGAAAGTGACATGGACAGACTTTGTTTCATTGATCAGGATGCGCCATGATTTCGTCCAACGTTGAATTTGATACAAGTGTTGTTGAAGCATTCTCGCAGCAATGCCAGGATCTGCATGACTAGCCAGTATTGCTTTGTCGTCGGCAAACGTTGCTGTTCGGGTATAGGGACAAGTAGGAAGATCTGACGTGAAAAGTAGATATAACGTTGGTCCAAGGACGCTTCCTTGTGGAACACCAGCTCCGACAGGGTACAACTGTGTTACTTCTAGTCCGTATTTAACCCTAAAGTACCGTTCATGCAGGTACGACTTCAGAATAAGATATAGCGTGTGAGGAAGGACTTTTTTAAGTTTGTAAAGGAGGCCCACGTGCCAAACCCTATCGAAGGCCTGGCTTACGTCAAGGAAGGCCGCGGTACAGTAACCCTTTTTTTCAAAAGTTTGATTGATGAGTTCAACTACCCGGTGAACTTGTTCTATAGGGCCGTGTCCTTTTTTGAAGCCAAACTGGTGGTCGGGTATCAAGTTGTTTTCCTCAGTCACAGTTGTTAGTCTTCGGAGAATAAGTTTTTCTAGAAGTTTACCGAGTATCGGTAACAGGCTAATAGGTCTGTAGGATGTTACATCATGAGATGGTTTGCCTGGCTTTTGAATAAGGATGATATCTGCCACTTTCCACTGAGGTGGAAAGTATCCAAGACGTCAAGCAATATTAACAGAACGAATTAAAAGAAGTTTTTTAGGTTACGGTTAAACGTAGTCGTAAAGAAGAAACGTAGAAGTGACTATCAATTCATATCAAAGGCATATCTACAACTATTTCACCGTAACGTTTCTTGCTTTCAGAGAGACAATACCTTTCTAACCGTTACATCAAGTTCAATTGAAAATAAACAGAAACTTCAGCTCTCGTCTGTGAATGAGCTGATTGTGTGCTGCCCGGTATGAAATACAGATAACCTCATCATGTGTATCGTAGTTATTGTATTAAATTATTTAAGAACAATTAAAAAAATTATGTATTTCGTGTTTTATTTTGGTTCACCCCAACTGCAAAGACCTGAGCCCCCCCCCCCATCTGCACCCCCGATGCGACCAGAGGCCAGTATTTTGCAGCAGTTAGAGTGAGGTAGGAAAGCGATGCATTTAATTGATGGTATATGTTCTTTTGAATTCTATTCTTAAGATTTTCATCCTCTAAATGGATTCAGTCGAGTGAATGTACCTCGCCAAAACTACATTAAATATTCTATCGGAATCTGTTGTTTAGGAAAAACTACAACGCTAAGTTAACTTACTAAATATTTAATAAAATCGATAACAAAATAGTAGGCCTACCTCTATTCTCGCCCCCCCCCCATTCCATTCGTTTCGACGGCGACCCTTCCTTGTCAAAAGTGTGTCTGTAATCGTGTATTTGCGTGTTTTTTAAGACTGAGACGTAAAGGCATATACAAATACCCATCAATTAAAACTCTGTTCTGTTACATTATTACTGCTGATAGATGCTGAATCCTCCTCTAACACTGTCAACAGTAGGCTACTCTGGGCGCACTAGCGTCTTCAGAACCACGAAACGTGTTTTAATCAGTAGAATAACTAAACGCTATAACTTTTTTTTGTTAAAGTTGTCGAACTATTTATTACAGTTAATATTACTGTAACAGTCTTTATGTTATATTTAATGCCATCTCGATATAACATTCTACGCTGTTACAAAATCGTAAGTATAAACTATAAGTTATATCCTGTGTGGAGGAAAGAATTTGAATTCCGTAGAAGCTTCCCCAAAATAGTTTTAAAATCGTCTTTCATAAGCCTGGATGGTACTGATATAAAAATTTGCCGAAAATAAAAGGTATAAGTAACAGACGTTCTTGGCGAAGTTACAATTTTTCTCTCCTATTTTTAAGTGAAAACAGCGGCCTATGACACATTTTCCAAATCTTTGAATTCCAATATATTTTTAAGGAGAATCTCTGCAGTTACCCCAGAGAAATTATTGTAATTATTATCATCCCCTACACCGCTCGTAGGTTGATTCCCATAAAGACAGTCTTGTAATCAGTGTTGTGTACGATAATTTGTCTGGCGTAACGGGCTCGTGGTTGCCCAGTTCGAGGTTTACGGGGAAAGAGCGAAAGGTGATTACTTTATATTACCCATACCCCTATGTACGTCAAAAGCATCCTCCGTGGCCGCGCCGGTTGACACAGACGTTTGTAGAAGACCTTCACAAAATCAAGAGCTTTGCTCGGCTGGATTATGCAAGCTGAAGTTGCCTTCCACACTGTCCCCTTCTTTCCACATTCTGTTATACGGTTCGACTCCTCACTTCTATTCTCTTTTACGCCTCGTGACTTTTCGCCGGGCTCCTCTAAACCCGTCTCTTCCTTTTTTTCTCGTAAATCAAGCTAGAGGGTTATTTCACCCTGACGCTGTGCTGGGAACAGTAACAGATTGGAACCCCGGTGCCTCCTTCGTCGAGCTCCTCCCGGTAAATGAACGTAATTAGCTAGTACCTCGTGTTGCTGATCATGTTTGCGATAGTAGGCAATTTACATGTCACGGAAATGTATGCATCGAGTCGGCCAACAACCAGATATGCAAACCGGAAATGCAGTCATTACGGCCGAAACGAATGAAGCTACACAGTAACAAAATGTATTTGCCGGAAAAAATTGTATGCTGTTTGTATTTAATCAGTTCACCGTTTAGACATTTATGATTCGACAAACGTGTACCACTGTGTTTGGATATTTTGACGTTCTCCGTGTATTATTTATACACCTACTCAACAGTAAGTACAAATGGCTTTCTGTAAGTAGTGAATTGGATTGAGGGAACAACATGTGAACAAGTGGAAGCTCATCAGAATTTCCTCATTTCATTGTGAACTACATATGGTGTTAACATTTTTCATAAAACCAACAAACCTTTCACCTCAAAAGACAATATAGTAGGGGCTTGTTACTAGTATCTAACGCACTAACACTGACACGTACAAACGTGTGAGTAGCTAAGGTTGACGGATAAATAATTTAAGAATATACAAAGGTTTTTATCTTTTTTAATCCGGACGCTTATCCAGATGCCCCTGAATTATACGCATGTTTTCGTTATAATTCAATACCGCTATGAAGAAAGTTTAAGTTCACACACACACTACATGAACGACTTTTTTTTATCTGTATTATTACGAGATCACAGACTCTACTTACAAAGTATAATTATAAATTATATGAAATATTATAATGTTAAAATTGTCAATTTCAACTTTCTACAGAATTAAATGACATCAATTTCGAGTATAAAGAAGTTACAATAAAAATAAACGCAGAGTTTGCAGTTACAATAAAAATACGCAGTGTTTGCAAACTTCTTGATCGTTAAACATTCACGTCGTAATTATTGATAACTTCGTCATTTATTGCTTCTATAAATTTGCACTGTTATACGGTTGTAATACTATTTATAATGTGATTCAATGCGCATTGTTGCAACACACACAGAACACGGTTGTAACTCAAGTGCGTGTTTGCGCCCGCTCGAGTGTCTATTTGCGCGCCCGTCGTCCCATTAGGACGACGGGCGCGTTATTATTCTAATTTACACCAACAACACGCAAATGAGCCGCACCATACGGAAACATTAAAATTCTTTCTTTTCGCTTATTGTGTAATTAACCACACTTTTAGGTTAATCGTACTACCACTAATGTAACTATCCATTATATTAATTTACCTATAAACAATGAATAACATTTAACAAAAGCGTATTATTATTTTTTAAGTTAACACTACAGTTGTTTAATATGTGTTTACAATGCGTGCGTGTTAGCAGTTGATACAAAAAAGTTTACCTTGACATGCTAACCCTTCAATACTTTGCGGCCGCCGCGTCGCTTGCAACACTGCCGACTGCCGTACCGTACTGAATTTGGCCGCGCAGTTGGCAAGCCCTTATCGCGTTTGCAGGTCTGACAACATTTTTATCGTAAACGTGAACAATTGTAGCGTTTTTCGTGTTCAGTTGTTTTGTAGAGCATGTAGGATATTTTCTATATCTCTCTCTCCTTCCTCATGCACTCAATCACTCTCTCTCTCTCCCCCCCCTTCATCAGAGACAGCTACTCATGGTTATTTTAAAACCCTTATTGTCGTCCCATTTTTCCCACAACCAATTCTCTGAATAAGATTTTGGTTACATCGCATTTCCGAAGGAAACATCAGGGTTACATTAATAGATAGGCTATGTAGAATACAATGTCATTAAATAATGAAGAAGACATCATACATATTACAACATTAATAAAATAAATGATACTTGGATAACTGACACTAATTGTTTCCTATCTTCTGTAGTCTGTAGTCGATGATAATGATAAATGCACTGTACGAATTTTCTTTTAAATTTCGCCTTAGCGAGTAGGTACATGTCTGTAAAATTTGTAGCAAACAGAATTAGGTCAATCTACTAGTCTTGTTTCACAAATTAGACACTACAGGTCCTTAAAAACTAACGTTTTAAAATCGCGCTACAAGATGAGCAAATATGTATGACCGCACATTTGATTGAAGCTGTCATACAAATCATTTCACCGGTAGAAGCTCTGTAAACGGTGTTTCGAACTCCGCGTTCGTTTGTAGATTTACATAGTACGAATAACGAACAGGTTTTAAGATGTTATTTGTGTTTTCTTTAAGTGGTGATAGGACACTAAATCAGAAAATTACCCAAAAGATTATTAAACGATGGAAAACCGTATACAACAACAGGGAAACCTTTGTAAGATACGAGTAACAAGCGAAAGAACTGTTTAATATTGAAAATTTTAAATTGCGGAGAAATACACTACTGAATTATAAATACCGTAAACAGAGCCGGACTGACAACCTTTCGAAGGTTGCCTCTTTCTTACTCTCTAAAAGAACATAGGTCTAACCTTAGTTGAAAATGCTCATACATTAACCAATTAGCCTAATTATTTAAAACAAATATACTACAAATAATTATTCAACAAATATGACTACACTTTTGCCGGCACATCATTACAAATTTTTGATAATTCCTTTTTTCTTTATTCCTCGGGGGAGGGGGGAGGATGATTTAACCCCCAAATCCTCATTGAGTCTTCGTCTTAAGACTCACTTCTATTGCTATCTCTATTCCTTTTTTCCTTCCTATTAACTTCTACTTCCTTTATTTCGTTCAAACGGTGCCTATTGGAAAGCTTCTCTTCGCTTTCCCTTACGATTTTGATATGACGGTTTTCTTCTTGAAACTTTTTCTTCTTCTTCGTTACTTTCTTTTCTTCTTTCTTCTTCCTTTTTTCCGTCAAGAGTCTGAGTCCTTCAGACACATTCTGAACTTTCTTCTGACCTTCGCAAGGTCTATCGCTTCCCCCTTCTAGTAGCCCGTTTCTCAACATATTGAACCCATTTCACGACGAGCTTTGGGTTTTTTTAGCCCGTCCTTATTACATGTCAAACCACTGGAGTGCTCTCATTTCCACCATCTACACAGCTGATTCCTGCTGGAATAGATTTTTATGATCACATTTAAATCCAGTATCTCCTAGTTCTTCCACCTGCGGTCTTCAAAAAACGCATTTTATCTGCTGTTGTATGGTTCTCTAGCAGGGTTACGTTTCCGACGGAACTAAATTTTTTTTATCTTATATTTATAAATTTAGGTTTCTTGTAAGAGATTATGTCTTACTAGTAAACTGATAAACTACACGACCCTTATTTCTGTACAATTTGCAATCTTCAGCTGAGTTGGTGAACTGAAGAAGCTACACAAAGTGTTGATTAAGAGCGTTGAATTAGTGCGAGTAGAAGGAAAAATGTTCCACTACATCGGCGCAATGTCAGGGATTTTTCCTTTGGCTGGGTCAGCAGTATATTCAGTAGACTCATACTGGTACCAAAATTATTCATATAAAAAAGTAATATTTTTATCTTATATTTATATATTCATGTATGTTGTTAGATATGATATCTTACCAGTACCTACACTGACTAACTACATTATATTTATTTCTGCACAACTTGCAATCTTCAACTGAATCGGTGTAACCGAATCAGTAAACTGAATTTTCAACTAGAATTATTGGTATAACGGAAGGTATATCTCCAGATATAGCCTAACCACTATATCTCCAGAAGGTGGTCTTAGTGGTCTTATAGTCGTTTCCCTAACATGACTGGACGCTGTCTCCTTCAACTTCCGCTTTTAAAACATCTTGAGCACTAACCGCCGACCTCCGCACTCAGTAAATCTATTGCGTTATTTCCTTTCTGATGTTTTCCGCTATTGTGCCATTATTCCTTCTTCCCAGAAAATGTCACCTTCTTCCATCCTATCCGTCTGCAGCTTTACAAATACAACTAAGGGGATGACGTTTAGAGGAAAGCACCTTGTTAGATCAAAGATAATAACAAATGGTGTAACAGTTAAACATGTAGGCCTATCTCACTTCCACTATCTGGGATACATACGATTCATGGCTACGGCCCATGGAAGATGGGAAACGTTTGTATTGGAGAGTCCGTGGGAACTATGTTTATGGCGGGATGTAGCGAATCCAGGCGGGTTACTGCTCTCTGTATCAACTCCTTCAGTCCGGAAGTCTATTTAGACAGTTCAAGATCCGGATGTACGAGACAGTAAAGCGACCAGTTGTGCTGCACGGATGTGAGACGTGGAGTGTCAGAAAATAGGAATATAACAAACTCCTCATTTTTGAGAGGAAAGTCTTGCGGAAGATTTTGGTCTCAATACAGGATGCAAATGGCGGATTCGACACAACCGGGAGTTGGAAGAACTTTACGACACGAAAAATGTGTAGCAGAAGGCTTTAATGGGCTGAACCTGTTGAGGATGGACTCCGGCTGATGGCCCGTGAAGATGCTGCATTTCGTTCCCGCTGGAAGACTTCACCTGGATAGACCGAGGAAGAGGTGGAGCGAAAGATTCCCTGAGGACCTTATCCAGATCGGATAGGGATCATGAGTGGAGACAGAGTCCGATCGAGAAGGATCCTTGTAGCGTCGCACGAACCTCTGGGTCTTATCGCGTAAAAGTAAGTGTAAGTATAGAACTTACTGAGGTATTATAAAACATGTAAGGATGACAGTTTTGTAAATCGAGGGGTTTCATCTTGAAACACTGCCAGAGACCCCAAGGAATCTAGTTGTGCCACTGAGGTTTTCTGTCCCCGTGTAGTGACGTAGGCAGGAAAACATTCAACTAGCCTATAGCTACATAATACGCGCCATTTAACACTATATCTCCAGAAGGTGGTCTTATAGTCGTTTCCGAACCATGACTGGACGCTGTGTCCTTCAACTTCCGCTTTTAAAACATCTTGAGCACTAACCGCCGACCTCCGCACTCAGTAAATCTATTGCGTTATTTCCTTTCTGATGTTTTCCGCTATTGTGCCATTATTCCTTCTTCCCAGAAAATGTCACCTTCTTCCGTCCTATCCGTCTGCAGCTTTAAAAATAAAACTAAGGCGAAGACTTTTAGAGGAAACCACCCTGTTAGATTAAAGATAATAACAAATGGTGTAACAATTAAACGTCTAGGCCTATCTCAATTTCACTATCTGGGATATATACGATACATGACCACGGCCCTTGGAAGATTGGAAACGTTTGTATTGGAGAGTCCGTGTGAACTAAATCAAGTCTAAATGTGAACTACTGACATGTGCAGTTTTCTACTTAGTAGTTTACTACTACTTACTGTAATTAAGTTGGCTTTATTAGTTTATAAGCGACCACGAAGATGACAACATTAACAAATTATAAAACAGAGGTCATGTTTTATATTCACCTGTGCCAGAACTGACCGCGGCTCGCAGAGTGGTGGTTAAAAAACCGCAGCGGACACTTAGTGGCATGCGTCCACATCCAGTTGAGTAAATATGTATCCTTCGGGAATGTTTATGTCTAATCAGAGATATGATAAGATCAGATATAATAATTAGAAAAAATAAATTTAAATGAAATAATTACTACAATAAACGTTATATACTTAATCACGTCTTTGAGTTATCATCATTTGCCTGTTCGTTCAATTTAGTTTCCACTTGCGAGTAGTACAGCATGGATCCGACAGTTGTTTTGTGCCCAGAATATATAGCCTACAGCGACGACGACCGTAGCGATGGGATGACTTCTCTCTCTTGATCAGCACCACCTGAAACGATAGGATTATCGAGATGACAGAAACTTCTATACGATCTAGTAGCCGTTTTAAAATTTTCGACACCGGGGCCGATAAAAGGACCACAAATTTGGAAAAAATTGTAAAAATCCATCCGGGTGTCAGCCTAAAAGGAATTTTAACCCATATCCAAATGTTTTAATTGTAGGGGCACCACATTCAAAAATTGAACTCAAAATTCTAAGAGAGTTGTAGAACTATGTGGAGGATCACGTTACACTAGTGGAGGAGGCAAAAGTTATTAGGTTGTTGTACATAACACATTTTACACAGAAAAGCGTTGTAAATGTTAATGTTATAAGCATTACCTATTCGAGGATTCGAATCTCCAGACTTCAAGTATTGCACCTACGTTAACCACAACGCCAATCTCTACTTTGAATTTTGCGTGAAAAAAAACCATCTTGTCTATACCTATAGGCCCTACCGTTACTTGTTCTATATATATGCGCACTCGATTACAGAAACGTAATCGTATTGTTCTTTGATAACAAAGCATTAGAAAGCGTAGAGGTAAATAACGTCGTTTCGCCTGTTACCTTTACACTTGGTCATCAACTTTTGTTTCCTACCGCTTATATCTTCTCGCCTTCAGTGACGGGGTGACATTTTCATGGAGAAACATTGGTTTTATGAAATTTATAATGATTCCAGGAAGTGTAGTATGGTATTAAGCAGTCACATTTGCACAGAACCCAACTATGAGTTTTAAAAACTTTTATGTGGGAAACCTATCTACATAAGCCCAAGCATAAGTCCTTTATTTCACTAAATTCTGACTGTAAGTGTGCCTTAAGCAGTCCCGTTAATGTTCGACGAAGTAGAACTGCAACCAGTGTCGTGAGCAGAAACGTTCGAGCAAGAATTTTTGCTCCTTTAAAAAAATGAAATATGGTCTTATATGTCTATGATAATTTTCGTATTTGTTACAGCGAAGGCCTATTTTCAATTAAAAAACAGCATTTTAGAACAAAAATCAAATAAAAACTTTTATTAAAGTAGCAAAAAGTAAAATATAAAATTAGCATAGAATATTAAGCAACAAAAACTACATTAACAGAAAAAGGTAAAAAGAGGCTTTTGGTAACACTCGATGAAACCGAAAAACCAGAAATTAGTGTCAGTTTGTGAATAGCTATTCACCGGACTGTCGCTGTCAGCTCCAGACAGCCTGGTGAACTTTGTCATATTGCAGAGGTTTAGACGGGTAGGGACGAGTAGAACTGATGAAAGGTGAAAGAATGCCAAAGAAGGCAAAAAGGGATAATTTCTGGGAAGCTGGAAAAAAGGAACACCACGCACACTGTGGGCAGAAGGTAGATAATACAATCGAGATGTTTGAATGCGGGAAATGAAGATGACTAGAGTTTAGTAAATGATTATCACGCCACAGGAACAAGAAGACTGCCTTCTCTGATTCTAAGTGGCGCATACCCGACACTTACGAAGCATTGTAAATGAAACAAAAGGTATGGGAAACGGTCTCCCAAACTGACAGCGGATGTTCAACTTCACCACTCGCTCACTATTTTGAATAAACTATATTTATTATTAGATAAAATCAAGTTAATAATTTTTATTTTTTAAGCTGAGTCAAGTTCTTAGTATCTGTGATTATTAGCGTTAGGCGAGAACCACCATGAGGAGGTTCAACGAACCATACGTCCTTACTATGGTTTTGCTGTACCTTAAAAAGTGAAAGAAAAATTACGAAAACCCCAAATACTCTATTATATTTTTTTAGTAAAATAACTTTTGAATGCAGACAATCGTTGTTAGACCTACTTTTTTATTATCATGAATAAAATCAAAAGTTAAATTTATTAGTTACATTTATAACCACAATGCCCGAATGACAAGTAAGTTCGTCACTTTGAGTTCAAATTAAGCAGTTCAAGTATGTTCCTATACATACGTATATATATATATAATAACGATTTGTCTATATCGTTAACGAGCCACACGTTTGGTAGCACAATTTATTTGCAACGATACTTATGTTATAAATTTACAACGGCTGTAATCGTAATAATAATAACAACGTGAATTGTTCAGAATCTTTCAAACATTTATTAATTAAAGATTTCAAAAATATTGCGAGTTAAAAACTTCATTAGTATTTGCATGTGTGTATTTGTAGTACACATACTTGTTAATAAAATACAAGTAATATCTCATATTAAGCATAGAAACATAAAATACAAACTTATAACTATAAATAACATTGATTATGATATAATATTGCTCTCGACTTGCTCAATTTCATTAATTCTTATTAAATTCTCTAATTTTTCTTTTTAAATTATTATTATTGCATATGCATCTCTTATTTATGACATATTAATTACTTAAAAATATTACTATTTACTTTCAAAATTAATTTAAATGTCTTCGTTAAATCATCATTTCAAAAACATACTTTCATAGATTCAAATATTACTATAAATTATATACAATAAACAGTTACATTTAAAAATTATTAATTTCACTTTTAGAAATTATATTGTCTTTCTTTTACATTGTTTTATTGTCTTTAATTGAATCTTTTGTTTTTGATGAGTAGCTGGATTTATTTCATCTTAATCGTGGTGGTAATTTCTCAGCGTATCCGCTTCTGGTCCTGAGTCCTTGATCCTGGTTGATCCTCCGTAGTCGGTGTAGTCCTGGAGTCCGCTCCCCATCCTCCGGTTCTCTCGGCAGTCCGATGTCTCGTACCGTACGGCTGGAATCTATACCATGTAGTTGAATGCTCCCTCGTCTCCAGTAATAGCCTCTGGCTGCAGCGGTGATCTCACGAAAGTGATGAAGTTGTCGGGGATAGCCTCCAGCTGCCGCTGTGGTTGAACGAGAAAGAGGAAAAGGCTGGTGTGTCTCGCGTATTTATACTCTTGGACGTAAAAATCATGTCTCGACAATTCTCTGGATGAATCAGTCTGTCGTAGCGTCCCTTTATAAACACGATTATTTACACACTTATTTCACTGGTCTTCGCAACATGGGAAGTCTTTTGCAAATTACCCGATATTCATCGTGTCGGTAATTTTTATATGTACGACTGTGTGTTAACCGCTTTTCTCTATCTTAATTATTATAGGTTTTATTTACATTTATTTTCACTGTCTGTATTTACACTTTTTATTGTTTTCGCGCAATCTTTTGTATACGCGTGCGTCTTTATATTATTCACACTGTGGCGTAACTTTCCTGTTCAAGCAAGCAAATTCGTTGTTCCCCTTTACAGCTTTCTATCTGAATTATTATACTACTGACAATATTGAATATTTTTTTTAATTTACATAAATTATCTTAACTAATTGTGCCATGCACAGTACCATACACATACGTACTGTTGCAAAATATATATACACAGTATATATTCCAATGGAACATCGCAGAAAAGGGTCTTTGTAGCTATGACTACATGCTTTTATACAATTTATGACGTTTAGACATGTTGAAAATTGATTTTATTAAAATTTTGTAAAATAGCTATAAGTTTTGAAATAAGAAATGGGCAATTAACTGTTGTATGTCAAAATGCCCATAAATTTATTTTCTCTCATGGCAAGTGCGAATTTAGTGCACGAGTGCGCGTGTGCGCGTGTTATTCGTATTTACATGAATAACTCTGGTGTAAATTAACGTATCGAATTGAAACTTGTGGACAGCTCATACTTCTGAATTAGCGCTACATTTTTCATATGTCAAATACTCAAAACATATTATTTTAATATGTATTTTTTAACAGAATTCACTTTTCTAAAGAATCCTTATCTTCGGAAAGTCATAAAACTTTTAGATAAAATCTATACATGCTTCTGCAGTCTTCAGTAAAATTGACCAGGACATATGTCTATCTATCCAACCCATCAATCACGTGTTATGGGTTTTAACTAATCGGAGGCTCCAATTTTCATTCAGTTTGATCCCTTGCGGAAGAAGCTTTGCTCAGTTCAACCTAACAGCTCGGCCTTAACAGACGTTGTCTCTGCGAGTTTGTCATATCAGTATACGTTCTACATAAGTGTTACGAGTACTGGGTCTTAGCAACGAGTTGCCCATTTGCTAGATCGATTGGGTATTAGAACTCAAAATAATTTAATTATGAATTAAATAGTGCTATCTCGCGATAGTCAAGATTTTCCGCATAGGAATCAGTGTATTTGCCGAAATACATCTGGGTGAACGCGAGGACACGTCAAGATACCGGAAGGTGTACGTAAAACACACCGAAATTGAATTAATAATAGTTAAACCCATTATCGAGCCCTGAGATAAACTATATCGGTGAAACGGCGTGCGTGCGTGTGTCGCGAGAGTTCTACGTGTCATACGACGTCCAGGAGGCGGATCCAGCAGGTGCGGAGTGGCAGTGGAGAAGTTCAGCGGTTCGTCAAGGGAATTCGTCGAACAAGTAAAATAGACTATAAGAAAGAGAAACATTCAAACGATTTTACAGACACTATTTAAATTTAAGAATAAATAATTTATGTTCAAATCACAGACCATATTAAATTTGTTTTAAAATATATACCTAACTCCAGATAAAAGACGCTGATATTATTTTGTTCTAATTTACTATGCCTTCTATTTGTTACGTTGCAATATATATATTACAACATCACAACGATTTTAATGCGTTTATTTATTGACGTGTGTTAAATCTTTATGTACATTACATCACACATTTTCATTCGTGTGTGTGCAAGAATGAAGGTTGTAATCATAATAATAATAATTCTATTTGATTGGTGTATAAGCATTTCAATTTTTATTAACACTTTTGTTTTTATTTGTTTTGCTGTTTAGAAACTCATTATTATTTTGACATATTTATTACGGGTAATTTTCAATCTCAGATTACACGTTAATTTCTTATTTATTTTACGATTCCACATCATTCGTATTTTTATGTACCTACTACGTATAATTCGTAGTCTTATTTGACACAAAAACATATTATAAAATCTTATTGCTAATACATTGTTATAAATTTTCTATACTGCTCTCAGCTAGCTCAATTATCTTACTGATTATCTACTCTTTTAATTATCTAAGTCTTTTTTTATATTAATTATTTCTCTTTGTTACTGCATATGCATTGCTTTCTATTAATTCCTCTGACAAGGTCGTCATTTACTACTAACAATTATATTTTAAATTACAGTTGCTGCTAACTCTTATCGTTACACAGTCTTTCATATTACTGTACTTAATGTACAAACAAAAACATATCTATAACTATACAGTTACTTGACTCATCTTAGAATCGAATTGTTTATTCTTTTTCTCTTTAATATTTAAAGTCTTTTGATTCGGTCTCGGTTTCTTATAAATGCATGGTTATTTGTCACCTTGTTATTTGTTGGTACATCTGAAGCGTGTCCTCTTCGGTCCTGGATACGGATGATCCTCTTCGGTCCTGTAAGTCCTGGAGTCGGGTATTCTAGGAGTCTTGTAGTCTCTCGTACTCCGGTTCACTGGATCCTCTCGTTCCTGGTCATGGCCTCTGGTTCCAACTGCTCACTCGAATGGATGTGCAGTCTTGAAGACTCTGGTTTCTGCTTGTGGTTGATCTACGGTAGTTGTTATTTCTACGTAGATACTTTGGCTGCCATGGTTGTCAATCAATTCTAGAAGTTCTAGTTGTTGGACATAGCCTCCAGCTGTTCTGATGATTGAACGAGAATCGAGTTGTAGTTCTTGGACATAGCCTCCGGCCGCTATGATGGTCTGACGAGAAAAAAAAAGATGTTTGCGCATTCCCGTATTTATACCCAAGGCGCTAAAATCATGTCTCGACAATATTCTGCATGTTTGAAAGTGTCGAGAGCGTCACTCTTAACCCACGCTTTATTGTTACACTTAATTTGCTCGTCTTCGCGAATTGCGAAGTCTTTGGCACATTATCCGATATTCATTCGATCGGTAATTTCTAGGTGTTCATCATGCACAAACCGTTTTTCCTCATCTTACTTACTCTAATTACTATTTATTTTTAACTTCCTATCAATACACTTTTCATTCGTTTTTCACAATTTTGAATACACTTGTTCGTTATTTTTAACCACACATTTTGGTGTATTTAGTTTTTCGCTACCATGCACACAAACATTATAAATTAATTTAAATACAATAATTTATATCGTTACTGAAAAGGGTGGCGCTTTTCAGGAATGAACAAGTCGCGCGCGCGCACACACACACCCTTTACGTGTGTACACACATACAGAGAGCAGCTGGCGTCAATCACCTGTCCCAACCTGCAAGTCAAGCGTCTCTTTTACAATTTCTGTTGCAGGCTGATTCTTATTATTATCAAAATGCATTATTTAAATCTTCTAATCACTAATTTAAATTACTTGGTGCAATGCACAGTACTCAACCTATTTGTACTGTTGCAATATACAGTATATTGCAATGTGACAGGCGGCCACACCATATATGAATGTGTAAAACATAATTATGACCAGCTGTAATGGATGTCCGGACAATTGGTGAGTGATTGAAAGTAAAATATTGCTAAAAATTAAGAATAATAGTATAAATTAGTTATAAGACGATATAAAGACTATGAAGCTGTAGTTTAGTGTTTGAGCGAAGTGTTGTGTTGTGCGCGTATCAAAAGGAGGTATGAACAATGGTAATTAGCAAATGGTAAACACGCAACAAGTGTGCATATTCACTTGCATATGAGTTACGATTTATTGTAATTACGATATATTTAAAAGGTTATTTTAATTTATTCATATGTAGTGAAAACGTTGTTCTAGAAAAATCGGGAAAACGGAAGTACAATTTGCAGCACGTGGTGTGTCCAGAATGTTCCTACGTATAACATGGAGCGTATAGGAAATACGTCTGTGCGCAGGTAAACTGTGACGTCACCCTATATCGCTGCAGTTTCAGTGTACGAGAAAATAAAGGCAGTCTTCATGTAGCACTCATCGAGAGCGGTTGTAGTGTATTCTTCGTTTAGTCCAACATCCATTCCAGGCAGTCCTTGGGGCCCGTAGAGTCGAGGAAGCAGCGAGTTTCGGCTGGGAGCAACCACGGTGTACGAGATTTTCTACTACCTACCATTCCTGAACTCCGTTTGCTGATCATGGCGGCTGAGACGGACACCGAGACGCGGGGCAATTCCTAGAGGTGGTGGCTGGAACGTGGAACATGGACGATCGCTGGAGACCGGGAACGAGATCTTCGACCGGGACAACAACGAAGACGAGAATTCAGGAAAGCAAAATTTAAGAACTAAATTTGATTTTTAAATAATATAAAACTGTCAAAAGAAAATTGTTGAACTTTGCAAATAGTATAATTTTTTAAAAGAAAAACTTGAACAGTTAAATTAATATCATTGTTTAAATAACAAGAAAACATTTTAATTCAAGTATCGTGTAAGAAAAAAAAAATGTATGTAATCACTAATGGAGCATTGTGTCTGGTCGGCTAACTATCTGTTACCTTGCAGAAAATGGCGCCTGCAACTTTGGGGCATTGAATAAGTTAGCCCAGTAAAATAAAAAAAAAAGATAGACTGCAAAATTAGTGAAGGATACAATTATTGGAAATTATATGTTAGATTAAGAACTGTTTTATGTGTGTGTTTATTTAGGACAATTTAATCTTCACGAACTCTTTCCTCATCAAAAGAGATAATGGCGATATTTACTGGTGTAATTGGCAATGAAAATATAAATTGTTGTGATGCTTTTGAGGTTGGTAAAATAGGGTTAAGCAAAATGGAAGGGCAAAAATTCAAGGATTTATCATTCAAACCCAAAGATAAAGTCTTGCCATTAATTAGCGGTAATAGTTCATTATAGTAGATGACGAGATTATACCTATTGATCCAACACTTCTGTTCCAACGCATATATGTTAGCGAGGGAACTGCGGAAGAATTTAAAAGTTACATGTACTACGAGCTTGCGCCTTACCCAATGGCATTATTTGATCAAGGTACGTTACGTAAGACTGATAAATCTAAAATATATGGTTTGTGCCAAAATGAAAAAATTGAGTTTGATGACGGCAAATGTACTTTCGTCGCGTGCCTTGGAATAAAAATGATCAGTTTAACGACATATTTAATTCCTACATAGCTTATATTAAAAAACACTTCAAATCTAATAATGTCATTGTGGTTTTTGATGGCTACGAAAATAATTTGGATAACATAAAAGGCGCTGAACAAACATGTCACGCCAATAAAAACTTATGCCCTGACATTATTTGTGATGTGGAAATGTGTAGTACGGTACAACAGGATACTTTGCTCTCAAACAAGCAGAATAAAATTCGTTTCATTAAATATTTAATAGAATATTTAAAAATATTAAATACAGTACAGTCATACAAGCAGAAAATGACGCTGACTTTTAATTGTAAAGACAGCTTCACAAATTACCAATAAAATACCTGTTATGGTTGCTGACGACTCAGATATTTTGGTGCTTCTATCAGCATTAATCCCGGAAGAACGGGAAATGTGTATGTTGAAATTAGGAAAAAACAGAAATTAGGAAAGAACAGCCTATTATTTATTCACAGAACAGTCTCAATGAATTACCCTTTTGCAAGAAATATAATTATATCTTCATGCAGCAACCGGTTGCGATACAACATCCTGTTTTTTTGGAAAGGCCAAGATAAGCATTTTTAAGAAATTTGAGAAAAATGTCATGATGAGACTTTTAAAAAATCGATTGGAAACTTCTATAAAAAAAATCAATCGAAAGAATGTATCTTCGAGAGTGGAGTAAACTTCGTTTCTTTCCTATACAATAAACCAACGGGAGTAACATTACATGACTACAGGTAGGCTACATCTGTTTTAAAAAATCTGTGTTTAAACAAGGTATAAAGAAAAAGGAAACTCTTGCGAAATACGTAAAACTGGAATCTCTGCCACCAACTTCAGATACAGTAAAATATCATTTTTATAGAGTGTATCTACAAGTACAAAAGTCTAATGATTTACCTGCAGTAGATTGGGGATGGAAAAGGGGACAAATCCTTACCCCAATTCGAATGTCCAAACCAGTAGCCCCTAAAAACTTAATTCAAAAGATATTTTGTAACTGTAAAAAAGATTGCACATCAAAACAGTGTTCCTGCAAAACTACTGGGCTTTTATGTACGGACGTTTGTGGTAGTTGCACAAGTGAAAAATGCAAAAATTTCAAAAATAATTGTGTAATTGGAAACGAAGCAGAAGACAATATTGTGAGTCCATCATTGCCAGAGGAAATAAGCGATGAAGATGAGAATGAAAATACAATCCTAGATATTGAATCTGATGACAACGAACTTTCAGAGGAAGAATTCTAGCTATAATTATAAAATAAATTTAATTGAGTTTAGTGATTAAATAAAAATGTTTTTGTAGACTTTAATTGATAGTTAATAAGATGCAAAAGTTTTCAAATCCAAAGATTTAATAGTTAAAAAAAAATTCCCAAAGATACCCTTCGTTTTCGCTTTTAATGTTCGTATTTTCTAGCCTGAACGGTTGCGCCCTCTATAATTTTACTTTTTATTTTGCGGTTCTATTAACTTTTCATTACTTTATAATAATCACTCAAGAAATTAAAATTAAATTTGTCGATTAAATTTACATTACACTTGTTTAAAAAAAAACGACGAAAAACGTTATTTTTTATATTCGCCATTTTTTTTTTGACGTTTGATGTGTATGACAAGGGTGAACTTATTTTTTAATTGTAGTAGGACATGTAGGGATGATGTCCTCAAAATTTCAGCCGTCTACTATTTTTTTTTATCTGAGGCTTATTTTCGAGCTAATTTGACTGGACTACCCAGCCTAAAAACATTATCATGTTAAAAATATTCTGTAAAGAATGTATTACTTTGTTATCAGAACTTCGAATTGCCGGAGATCTTGCAACATTGAGGCCGGCCGTGAAAGCATCAGACAGAATGTATTACTATCTTTCGTGTGGATTATATTTTTATTTGTATTATCTAAAATGTAAAATAAGTACAGTTTGTTTTATATAAGTTGTATACGCTTTGTTTTTTGTACCTGGCTTTATTTTATAGGTTATTTTTTATAAGTTAAGGTACCATCAATCAGGACGACTTCAGGTCATAATTAGCCAGCATTAATGAGATTCTATTGTCTGAAAATGTGTGATAATGTTCGTTTTAGAGCACTCTATTGACAGCGGTTCGTTATTATGTGCGAACTGTAGAAACGTAGTATTTGCTTTGTATAGTCATAAGGTGAGAGTTATTAAAGCCATTGTTACCAGCAGTGTTTGGCTTGTTGCCTAGACCCCATTGCTATGGCAACAGTGCTCACAACAAACTCATTGTTCGCACAATGCTGCTTTGGTTTGCATCCCGTTCTGCGGTCTTGGCCGATTGTCCTGTGCAGGTTCTTCGATCGCAGGTAATCAGTTGCAGTTTGATATTGATATAGTATAATATAACAATAAAGTGTAATATTTAAATAACTTGATTAAAATAAACAGAGTTACTCTCATTGAAGTCACCACTGTCAGTGCACACCCACACTCTCTCAGCACCTGTGGTTCTGAATAATATGTATTTTATAGGTAACAGTATGTTTTAACCTTCCTTGTGGAAGGATTATATTCTGATTTATCTGATTAGATAAAATTTAACCTGCTTTCCCTTCTAAGAATTTAATATGTTCCATCTGTATCAAAGCCAGACACAGTAATCACTTTGTGTGGCTTAACCCAGTAAACACAGACTTAATATGGTGTTTTTTTTAGTCATATTTTAATATGCCATATGCAGACACAGTTCAGTGACAAAAAACGTGCAATTTTAAATTTAAAATAATCAAGAATTTTGTAAATGCTTTTGGGCATTACTATGTTAAATACTTGAGAGCAGTTGCGCTCTGTGAGAATAGTATTATTTTTGTTTACTTACCAGTACCATATGAGCAGTACTAATAGATATAACTATAAGCATGCCCAGGAAAATAAATAAAATCTTTAAAGATGTAAGAAAAATACATTTTTTAATACAATTTTTTTAAAAAGTTAATAAATTATCAGCCTAAAACAATCTTTAAAACTAAACTGTTCACTTGAATATTCAGTAAAATAAGTAACATACATGAAAAATCATCATACATAATTAAGGTGATTTTGTATAAATGCTAAAAACTTTCTGCTTTGATTATATTACATTTACCTGCACTTCTGACAATTATCGTGAATTACTGGCATGATGTCAATTATTGTTGATTATTTACTGAAATACTGTATTATGCAGTTGTTACATACATTAACAACTAGCTTAACTCTCTGCAGGATTCAGTGAATAGAGTGCCCTCCATCCTTCAAAATTCTATTTCTTATCTCATTTGTGACATCATTGTTGTCATTTTTACATCACACTGCCAGCTGGACATCTTCTGAATCTCTTATAATTTAATCGAGTCCAAGTTGAAAGATATAAATTCAGTACTAATGTTCTGTGAGTCATATTATTATAAATTTTAACAATGAGGGGTTTGTGAGGATTGGTTAAAAAAGTACAACACAAATTTTAAATTATTTTTGTTGACGTTTTGACAATATTTATTGTCATCATCAGGGCCAGTGTAGGGATATAAGAGAAAATATCAAACACAACAGATAAATTAGTTGAGTGAATGTGTTTGTGTATGTGAATATTCAGCTATAATATGTTTTACTATGTTATATGTAGACATGTATATGTAGAAATGTTTCTGTACCAATTCTGATATATAATTGTTGATTACTGTTTTTATAATTAATTACAAATAGCATTAAGGAACTTTTACATTATCAGTAATTTAAATTGTAATATTGTATAAATTATGTTCTGGGGTATTATAATTTTCTCGTTATATTTAAGGAAAATAACATGTGATAATGCAATTATTTTGATGATGTAAAACAAACTGTTTCACACACACACACACACACACACACACACACACACACACACACACACACACACACACACACACACACACACACACACACACACACACACACACACACACACACACACACACACACACACACACACACACACACACACACACACACACACACACACACACACACACACACACACACACACACACACACACACACACACACACACACACACCTAATTTATATGTTGTGTTTGACATTTTCTCTTATATCCATACACAGGTTCTGATGATGATGACAATAATTGTTTGTTATTTATACATACATACATATATATATATATATATATATATATATATTGCGACGTGAATTTTTGCAAATTTAATTTAATTTAAATTTGTGGAGCCCCACGAGCTTGGAGCACCAAATTTATGCAACGTTACATACACATAAATAGGCGTGAACGATCTCACGTTCAAGATTGACAAATTCTTTAAACAATATAACATTTAAATTGGGCGTCAGCTGTATCTGCAATAAGAACTCTATGTAACTTGAAACGGTAATTAAAATTTATTTGATACTATAAAAAAAATGTGTGCACATGGCACTGACTTCGATTTTAAAACATTAGTTATTATTTGTTATTATGCCGTAAGGCTTAAGATATATACATCCTTACTGACTAAATATTCTATGCTACTAATTATTATATAAAAGAAAAATCTCAATTTCAGACTATTCAGTCTATTAATATGTTTCAAAATCAATTTTTAAATCTTTTTTTCTATATTGTAACGTACTCAAAATATTAATAGTTATTGTTTCTCAGTACTGTTTTCTCAAATACTAATTGTTTTTATTTAAATACTTTGTAATCATTTTATATCATATTAATTTGAGCTCTTGTTACGTTAATCGTATTTCTAAAACATCTATGATTTTAACTCTACTATACAAGAAACATTGCTCTTATTTTTAAATAAAATATTAATGTCTTTAACTGTCTTTGAATTCTTTGTATGATTAAGATATGAATAAGTTGTCTATCACCTTATTGTCGTCAATCATACTCGATCATTTTTGTTCCATCGGTATTCGTCCTCGTCTCGCCTCCAGCGTCGGGTGTCTCTCTTCTCCTCTTGTCCAGCGTCGGCTGTCTCTCTCTCTGGAACTCTCCTCTTGTCCAGCGTCGTATCGCTCTCTGGAACTCTTCTCTTGTCCAGCGTCGTATCGCTCTCTGGAACTCTCCTCTTGTCCAGCGTCGTATCTCTCTCTGGGACTCTCCTCTTGTCTAGTGTCGAATCATTAATGGATCTTCTTAAGTAGTGCTGTTATTAATTAAAATGATTGTCTTTACAGCTTAGTTACGTATTTGTACGTAACTGGCAAATTAAACTGTTTACGGAAAAAAAATAAATACGCCGTGCTGATGGGCATAAGCTCCCGCTGCACCGTGGATGATTCAAGAAAGAGAACCACTGTAGCTTGCGTGTCCTATTTATACCCATGTCTTGGTCGACACCCTGCAGTGATACGAAATCGACATGTTAGAAACTGTTTCTGGCTTCAGTTCCCCCACTCTTTGTCAAATTCGCTATTTTTTATATTTCTGCGAATTGCAGAGTCCTGTAAGTATACTCTTATACTTATCTTATAACTATTTTTACAACACATGTTCACTGTAATTTTGGACATTGCAACTTAACCCTTTCGATTTGTACACAGTTATTTCACTATTGCACTTGTACGGTGTGTCACTTTCGCGTGGTTTTCGTACACAGTATTTAGTAAATTTTATTACATTGTATGGTGCTTTTGGATTTTAATTCTTAATTCTAGTTTATGAATAATTACGGAAAAACAGTAATTGTGCAATTATTCATCTTGGGGTGGCAAACTCGCTTGCAGAGACCTGCGTTCACACACACTAGCAAAATACTGGTGTACACACTTTCAGTTACATTTGTGTGTGTGTGCACGTCGATTCAGGTCGAAACACCTGTTCATATTTTTGTCTGAGCCAAGCATGCAATCCCTAACATGCTTATTTCTAATATATTATTAATTATTTACAGTTTATTAAGTAAATTTAAATTTTTATATTTCATGCTCAGTACATCACTTATTTGTACTGTCGCATTATTCCTCTGCTTGGTAACAAAAAAAATTTAATAAATTTATTTATTACAATTTTTTTATTTTTTTATTTATTTATTATTATTATTTGCAAAACAAATGTAACAAATAATAAAGAATAGTATTCGTCATTTCACCCTTAATTGGAGTGTAAACAAATGTCTTACCTCCCCTCTTCGTACGCTCACTGCTCGCGACCTTGTAGTAGGGTGGCTTTACAAACAGCTGATTTAACTGGTTTCATTGACCTCTGTTTTCATGTGTAGAACTTCCTAAATGACGTTGCGTGGAATTTACCAATTTCTTTCTTCTGTATCTCATCATATACGATGAAAGTGTTCTGTCCTACTTGCTGTCTTAATGTATACGGTCCATTATAAAGTCTGAAGAATTTCTTCGCCGTATTATCACTCCGTTTTCCCACTGGATTTGCTTTGAGTAGTATACTTTCTCCCACGTTGAATTGTTGTAGCTTGTGAGTTAGATTAAATCTCTCTACTCTTTTGTTACCCCTTTCTGTTATCCGTTGTCTTGCGTATCCAATTTTCACACTTATTGGTACAGGTACATTTTGGTTATTAGGTTTGTTTATATATTTAGTCCAAAATCTGGTTGGCTTCTTATCTTCTTCTAATTCCATTGGAGTGTATCCTGTTGCTTCACTATAATTTTCGTTAATGGCTTTTTCAAGAAATGGTAAATATTCTGCCCATTTATTGTGTTGATTATGGCAATATATTCGTAAATATTTACCTAATTCTTTGTTAACTCTCTCAGCAAGGTTTCCTTGAGGATGTCTTATGGATGTGAGTACTGGTTGTATTCCATTTTCCCTTAACGTCCTCTCCCATTTTTCACTTTGGAATTGTACACCTTGATCACTGAGTATCTTCTTCATTTTTCCATATAACGGAATATATTTCTGCAGTAGTATCTTTAGAACAACTTTGGTTGTGGGTCGCATAATTGGGTACAGTCGGACTGCCTTGGAAAACACATCGATACATACCAATATGTGCTTCACACCTCGACTTGATCGTGGTAATGGTCCCAGAAAATCCACTGCAATTAGCTCTCCTTTGTTTTCCTTCTGTATACTCTGCATTCCTACATATGTGTGTAAATTCGGCCCTTTCGCCGTTTGACACTCATAACACTTCTTTACTTCTTTCTTTATCTTTCGATACATATTATTGATCGTAAAATCTTCTCGTAGACTCAAATAACATTTCAGAGCGGCAGCATGTGCTAAACTCTCATGTGCTGGTCGAATTAATTTTTGTAGCATGTCATTCGTTAGTACTATCTTCCAGTCTTGTCTTACTAACCTGAAAAGAATTCCATTTAGTACCTTATAATGATTTGGTAGCTGTTCTTGGTTCTTCATCTCCCTTATCGTCATGTCCAAATCTTGTTGATGTGCTAAGTTTTTCAGCATTTGTTTTACTTCATCATTTTCTTTGAATTTAATTGATAACAATCGTACTTCTTTCTTTTCGCTCACATAAACTTCTTCACATTCTTCTTTGATGTATCGGCTTAGTGTGTCTGCTACAATATTGTCTTTACCTTTACAGTATTTAATGGTAAATGAGTATTTGCTAATGGCTAAAATCCATCTTAATAATCGGGCATTTGTTACTTTGCATTTTAATAAAAATGATAATGCTCGGTGGTCAGTATGTATCTCAAAATGAGTACCATAAACATAATATCTGAATTGCTTAAGAGCGTATACTATAGCAAGTATTTCTTTTTCTGATGTGGAGTAGTGTTTTTCAGCTCCTTTGAAGACTCTCTACTGGCGTAGGCAATAACTCGGTGCTCTCCCATAGTATCTTGTTGATACAGTACACTTCCTACTGCGTAGTCACTAGCATCGGAGTATATTACGAATTTTCCTTCTCGTTGAGGATGATGTAACATAATATTTTCGATGAACAACTCTTTCACTTGGTTAAAGGCATCTTGATGTTTCTTCTCCCACTTCCATTTTTTTTCTTTCTTCGTCAGCTCTAGAAGCGGTTGCGTATATCTTGCATATAACGGTGAAAATCTTCTGTAGTATCCTGTGAGTCCTAAGAATGCTCTTAACTCTTTGAGATTTCCGGGTATAGGGAAATTAGTTATGCTGGAAATTTTGATAGGATCGGGTTGAATACCAGAGGATGAAATAATGTGACCTAGGAATTGGATAGAGGTTTTGATAAATTCACATTTGTCTAGGTTAAGGGATATGTTCGCTTGCCTAAACTTTTGGAATATCGTGCTTAGATGTTTTATATGTTCATCTAATGTTTTAGATACAACTAAGATATCATCTACAAATATCATGGTGTAGGGTTTCACTTCAGATCCTTGGGCTCTTTCTAGACACTTTACGATGGCTGCTAAACTCGTGCTTAATCCGAAGGGTACTACCCTGTGTTGGTAGCATTTATTTTTATACAGGAAAGCAGTGTACTTTCTATTCTCTTCACGAATTGGAATCTGCCAGAAACTTGAGCCTAAATCTAGCTTCGTCAGATACCTTGCTCCTTCACACTTAGTAAATAGTTCGTCCGCAGTTGGTGCACAGTCATACTCCTTTAATACAATGCTGTTCAGCTCCCTCATGTCAAGGCATAGACGTATCTCTCCATTTTTCTTCTTCACTACCACTAGAGGATTCAGGAAGTTGTTGTTCGATCGCTCTATGACTCCACTTTCGATCATACGCCGAATTTCGAGTTCAACCTCTTCCTCATATCGCATTGGGATAGGGTATGTCTTCCTAATGACTTTTGTAGGGTCTGACACAACTATAGAGTGCTCGTATACTGTCGTCTGCGTCGGTACTTCACTAAATACATCACTATATTCTTCTATCAATTCGTGCAGTTTCTCTTCTTCCTGTGTCGTCATCCCTTCATCTACCGCATTCACATGTCGAGTTGGACCATATTGTATTTGTGGCTTGTACAAAGTAATAGGTGTTTCACCTACCTTGCACTCTTCTTCCTCGCTGTTCATGTTTACTTCATATTGAACATTTTTATAATTACACATAATTATATTATCATTAATATTAATCTTAGCAGTTATTGTATTTAGTATATCGATACCTAAAATTCCATCATAAATCAATTTATGCATAATTATCATAGGGTGTTCTAACTCTAGATTTTATATGTTAGAGTTACATATGCTTGTTGTTTAACTCTTTCTTTTTTATTGGTAGCTGTTGTAATATTTAAATTATTTACGGGCAAAATTGCAGTATTTTAAAAATATTTCTTGTTGCGTTGAACCCATGCAGCGTTAAGAACAGACAGCTGGCTGCCGGTATCAACTAGCATTCGTATTTTACACCTGTTTATGTTCACAGTCACAATAGGGCATTGTGTTTGCTGCGCGTCTCGCTTTATATCCTGTTCGGTGCTTAATAAGTCTTCCCTAATATCGCAGGGGTAAATGTTGTTTATTTTATAATTTTGCTTCCGTTTATTCAGTCATTATGATGCCTTTGATGTAGACGGTCGGCTGTGGAATGTTACTGTCTCATTCATTCCTTGGCCTTCTCTCTTCAATTTTTTTTCGTCGTCCCCTCGTACTGCGGCAACGCGTTTGTCAGCTGGTTTCGAAAACTGTTTACGATTGGATGACCATGTAACGTCTCCTTGTCGTCTAGCTGTATTATTTTGTTCAGTTTCTTTAGCTGTGCGTGTTGTATTGTTGTACATTGGTGGCGAATAATTTATTTTATAATTATCACGGTGCGGTATAGTGTTTTGTATTGCTTTCTTGTCATCTCTGTGATAATAATGGTGATGATTTGCGTGTTTTTGTTCCCAGTATTGTGTGTTCTTACCTTTATTGATATTCTCCGACTGTGTTACAAGGATTAAAAATTCTTCTATGGTTTTGATCCCTTGTGTATAAACTGCTAACTGGATATCTCGCTGAAAATGGTAAGATAATTTTGAAACAATTTTTTATTCTGAGAATTTAGGTTTGAGATGCTTTACACATTCTATTTGCGTAATTGTGTATTGTTCAATACTCTGCTGTCCTTGTGCATTGAACTTTCCATATTCGAGTTGATCCCGTACTTGTCGTGGGGTATGTAGATTCCAGTATCGGTTCTCGAATGCTTCACGAAACTGCTGATATGTACTAATGTTATCTCTAATAATAGAGTACCATTGGCTGGCTGAATCTCTAAGATATCGCGTGACGAAGTCTATCTTCTCGTCGTCATTTATTGCACTCCCAATTTTTTCTATTTCCTTCTCTACTCTTGCTAGGAATTCCATACTGTTCTCCCCTTTACCACCTGAGAACTTAAGTCTGCTCCTTTCTTCTGTTGGTGTAGGAAATATGGTCATTTGGTTCTGTCGTCTTCTTAACTCACTTCGTAGTTGGTTCATTTCCTCTTGAATCTCTTCTTTCATATGTGATACATCTCCCGATCGGTCTTTCGTAGTTTCTTCAATTTTATTTTCAATAACTACAGTACGTGTTTCTATTTCTCTAAGTTTACTGGTATTTACTTGGGATACATTATTAATAGTTTGGATTTTATCATCCTGCTCTCGCGTTATAGTAGTTAAAGTATCATTTATTTGTTTATGTGTTTCTTTTAAATCTTTTCTCCACTCGAGACGTAATTCTTTTTGTTTATTTTCAATCCGTACAACTTGTTCATGTAAGGCTTGTTTAAATTTATTCTCTAGAGTATCAATACGTATGTTGGTGTCACTAATTTTTTCGGTTAACTGCGCATTACTGTCAATTATACTTTGTTTTATTTCAATATTGTCTTGTTTCAACTGGAGATTATCAATTTTTAACTCTTCTAGACTCTCGGTAATTTTTATGGTGTCCTGTCTAAAATTTTCGGACTGTAGCTCTAATTTATTTTCTAAACTTTCTGTTTGTTTTGCTAATTTATTTTCTAAACTTTCTGTTTGTTTGACATTCTCCTCTCTCACCTCCTCTTTAAATTTTTCGGCTTGTTTTATGACTAATTCGTCCATCATGGCGAGTATCGTATTTTTAAATGCTTTTAAATTCAACCCTCCTGGTTCTGCCATGTTGAATAATTATTAAAATATTTATTTAATAGTACTTCTTTAACAATTATTATTGATAACCGTTCCCTACTTATTTATTTATTTCTGTATTTTTATTAATAGTTATTATTAATACTCATTACAGTTACACCTGTTACATAGACAACAATATTATTTGTGGGCGCCAGCTGTGTGATTACACAACAATTTAACATTACATTCAGTTACTGTTTAATATAAATGATAATTACATATTATACATTTTTTATTTAACACACTCTTTATATTTTTTAGAGCAACCATTTAGCTACATAAAAAATTTTAATAGTTAAATGATGGGGATAGGGTCATACATTCATGATCTACAATTTCTGTCACAAATTTTTTGTACATAAATTTAGGCATGTCGTGCCCCACGTCCAGGGCGACAAATTATGATCCCAATACAAATTTTGTTAAAATTTAATTTCAAATACAAATACACTCCTATTTGTTTTTGAATAGCCCCACGTTCTTTGGGAGCCAAATTATGTGCAACGTGACAATTTGCAAATTTAATTTAATTTAAATTTGTGGAGCCCCACGAGCTTGGAGCACCAAATTTATGCAACGTTACATACACATAAATAGGCGTGAACGATCTCACGTTCAAGATTGACAAATTCTTTAAACAATATAACATTTAAATTGGGTGTCAGGTGTATCTGCAATAAGAACTCTATGTAACTTGAAACGGTAATTAAAATTTATTTGATACTATAAAAAAAATGTGTGCACATGGCACTGACTTCGATTTTAAAACATTAGTTATTATTTGTTATTATGCCGTAAGGCTTAAGATATATACATCCTTACTGACTAAATATTCTATGCTACTAATTATTATATAAAAGAAAAATCTCATTTTCAGACTATTCAGTCTATTAATATGTTTCAAAATCAATTTTTAAATCTTTTTTTCTATATTGTAACGTACTCAAAATATTAATAGTTATTGTTTCTCAGTACTGTTTTCTCAAATACTAATTGTTTTTATTTAAATGCTTTGTAATCATTTTATATCATATTAATTTGAGCTCTTGTTACGTTAATCGTATTTCTAAAACATCTATGATTTTAACTCTACTATACAAGAAACATTGCTCTTATTTTTAAATAAAATATTAATGTCTTTAACTGTCTTTGAATTCTTTGTATGATTAAGATATGAATAAGTTGTCTATCACCTTATTGTCGTCAATCATACTCGATCAATTTTGTTCCATCGGTATTCGTCCTCGTCTCGCCTCCAGCGTCGGCTGTCTCTCTTCTCCTCTTGTCCAGCGTCAGCTGTCTCTCTCTCTGGAACTCTCCTCTTGTCCAGCGTCGTATCGCTCTCTGGAACTCTCCTCTTGTCCAGCGTCGTATCGCTCTCTGGAACTCTCCTCTTGTCCAGCGTCGTATCTCTCTCTGGGACTCTCCTCTTGTCTAGTGTCGAATCATTAATGGATCTTCTTAAGTAGTGCTGTTATTAATTAAAATGATTGTCTTTACAGCTTAGTTACGTATTTGTAACTAACTGGCAAATTTAAACTGTTTACGGAAAAAAAATAAATACGCCGTGCTGACAGGCATAAGCTCCCGCTGCACCGTGGATGATTCAAGAAAGAGAACCACTGTAGGTTGCGTGTCCTATTTATACCCATGTCTTGGTCGACACCCTGCAGTGATACGAAATCGACATGTTAGAAACTGTTTCTGGCTTCAGTTCCCCCACTCTTTGTCAAATTCGCTATTTTTTATATTTTTGCGAATTGCTGAGTCCTGTAAGTATACTCTTATACTATAACCTCTTCTTTAGAGTTATAACGGAGGGAACCCAAAATAATTGGTTCTGCCAATTATTTCAGGCTGCCTTATTCGAGACGAGCAGAAATTTAAATCAGAACAACACACAGTAAGACATACAAGGAATCAGGGAAGGTGAAACTGTTGATTTATATACTCAGTATATGTGTGTAACAAGAAGACTTGCTTTATTAAACATTTGAAATATAACATTTACTCCAAAGAACAGATCCCATGACGTTATTAATTAAATTAGTAAAATTAAGTGAAATGCTTTATTTAGAATATGGGATCACAACAAATTTATCTTGCTATACCCCCGGATCCGGGTAACCATTGGTATTTAGTCTCTAATCTTTTAATTATATTTAATTCAAAATTTTATCTTGCAAGACCTTTACCTTTTGGCTTCATATATATTCCATTAGAAGAATGGTATTAATAACACTACGTTACGTTAATATCTAAACTGTTACAATTGAATGATATTGAATAGTTACAATTAAGTTCTCAAATTTAACTTTTTATATTCTTATAAAATCAATCGTCTCTGTAAGTCTCTTAAATAGAGTATTGTGTTACAAAAAATATTATCATTATTCCTCGATAGACGTGCTATCGAGTCACCTCTATTTTTTGGATGTAGTAATCGCCTGCATGTGGTTCCGTCTTGGGAGTCCTAAAACGTCGTCCTCGTCTTGGTCTGGTCTCTGTTGTTCATGGCTTAATACGTCTGCAGGATAGGTAGAGTCTTCTACACAGATACTCGTTGATTCTCAGATGTCTCGAACTGCATCATCGGTAGGGTATACTAGAGTTCTCATTTAGATGGTCCATGACCACAGGTCAGAGGTTGAAAAGATTCGTCCATCGGTGAAGAGTAGAGGGAAAATGACAGTTCTAACGCAACGCAATGTCAACTAATAGAGTCCCGCACCAATCACTTTCACTTTCTACTGGACCACAGCATCCGCGTTATTTTTTTATATGCCGCCTTTCGCGAGCTTAGATCACTTTCACTTTCTATCACTTGATGCATTATAGTGTATATATTAAATATATGATCGGGGGTTACCAACCTTGTATGAGTTCAAATTTGTTATAATGTATATTAAATCTATATGATCAGGTTTACCAACCTATGGTGGGGGGTTCCGACTTGATGCATTATAGTGTATATATTAAATATATGATCAGGGTTACCAACCTTGCATGAGTTCAAATTTGTTGTGTGTTATAATGTATATTAAATCTATATGATCAGGTTTACCAACCTATGTATGGGTTCAAACTTGATATGTGTGTGTATTATAGTGTATATTAAAATATATGATCAGGGTTACCAATCCTGCATTATTGTGTGTGTATAGAACAGATCTGCCAACATTTTTCTTCGGTGGGAAATTCAAACTATATTATAGTAAATTGTTGACGACGACTTCGATATCAACTCACTCTCCCCTCCTCTCTCTTTGTCTCTAGACACAGTTGTCGATCACGATATAAGCTCTCTCTCTTTATGTCATCAGTTTTACATAAGCGTCGTGCTACTTATGGATTATTGTAAGTAGCGATACTAAAATAATGTAATCACCAGGAAATATATATTTATCACCTACCTCGTTGCGTCCTACTTCTAATTTTTTTGACACATGACAGTCATTGACCATGATTTAGAAATTAATATACTGCCAAGTCTGTGTGTGTGTGTGTGGTAAAGTGTTACGCATAAAAAAATCTCCTTGAAATAAGGTATTTTCAAAAGTTTTGTGTACACACATTGTATAATAATTTTCGTAATTGTAAGATACAACCTGCAAATTATTAAAATGTCTCTCTCACACATTTCTGATTACTATAAAAATAATTGGATGCATATTCGAAGGTTTATAACGAAATAAATTAAAATAAACCATAATTTGTTTTAAATAATTAAATATATACATTTACAACACTGTACACAAACATAAAATATATAGTTTACAAACCGCTATAATACAATTATTCAAAAAATACATTTTACATTGATTAAATATATATATATCACAAACATTGTTATATATAAAATATTAATAATAATATTGTTTTAAATGATTAAATATATATTTACAGCACTGTACACAAACTTAAAATATAGTTTACAAACCGTTATAATACAATTATTCAAAATACATTTTACATTGATTAAATATACATATATCACAAACAAACATTGTTATATAAAATAAATATTAATAATAATTTTTTGACATTGTAAGATTTTAAAATAATAATTTCACGGCTGTAGATACAGTTCACAAGGAAGTTTATCTGTAACATAACAATACAGTCGATATTAGAATCACTGATACGATAATATTCAATTATCACATGCACACACACACACAGTTAGTGGAAAGAATCAAATGTGTTAAGTAAGTAAACTTTTTCAAGTATATGTCATTTTTCATAAGTTAATGTACTTTCAAATAATTTCTAATCAAACCAAACCAAATATTATTCACTGGAAATTTGTAAATACTACTTAGAATCAATGATACATTTATCGCATAAGTTAATGTACTTTCAAATAATTTCTAATCGAACCAATTATTATTCAACGAAACTAAATAGAATCAATGATACATTTATCATGTACATACAAATTCAATTATTAAAGTGTTAAGTACAGTGAGTTGAAACTACACACACGCACACACACACACACACACACACCATCAATAAATTGTTTGTTAACACGATTGCTACTTACGACGTTAGGACTCAATCTCTACTTGTGTTGTTTGATTTCTCGTCCCTCCATACACTAAATGTAGTTCTTTAGGTTTGATATGTCTGAGCTCCTCATTCGTGAAGACACCTGCATACCTCTTGGGAAGATACTGACGGTCGCCATCCTCCAACGTAGCAAGCACAGAGTTCCCATATTTTGTGTCCACATTTGTTAAGACCATGATGAGATATTTTTTATTCACTGTCAATTCTGAACATCGTTTGTACTCGATAGCACTTACAGCATTAAAATTTACAAGAAACGACATTATTAGAAGACACTAGTGAACACGTCTGTATCAAACCACAGAGAACCAAACAATGACAGAATATTCGTCACAAAAGGACAGTAGAATGTGATAGTGGTGGTGGTGGTGGTGGTAACGTCGGTGTCCCACTTTCATTTCCATGTATGAACATGTCCCACAGACGAAATTAGAGACACCAAAAATATAACAATGTCATTAGGAAAGTCCATTTTCATAAGAAAATAGTCACTGCTTACAGCTATGCATGTATGTACATGTCCACAACAGAATGAGAGAGAGATATAAATGTCATCATTCGCTGTGACCTACTTTCTAAATTTGTTACATTAAAAATGTTTGTTTAAAGCAAAAATCATGAATCATCCATTCCCGAATAGCATGCACCTTATAGTTGGCACAACGGTCAGAAGAATTGAAATGTCTAAGACATTCTGTTCCATGAATTATATACGGTATGTTTTTAGGACAACCAAAGTCATCGAGATTGATGATATTATTGTGTATTATCTTTGATTGCAAAAAACGTTTTTTCTCAAAACCCTTCACAAAAACATATTTATATATACGTGTATATGATGTTAACAATGAAACAAGATTGTCGTATGGTGTCTCTCCTTCGCTCCATCTAAGTCTATGATAATTTGACGTTACCCAGTGGTTTGTCCTAACGTATTTGGGATTCGTAACGGATGTAGCAGGCGGTGTCAAAATCCAATGTCTACCAGCAAATCTCAGAACATCCATGATTGACAGTTCCTTCAAAATATATTTTCCGTTGTCATCGAAAAAGCACTGAAAGTCGATTATAACCGCAGTGTTATCCATAATACTGTAAGACAAAGAAACCACACACATTACAAACTCTATATATGTATATATATTATGTTTAAACATACAAATATCGTTGCGATATTAATATGTGAACTTACGTTTACAGACGTCTGGACTGAAGCACCGAGAGACATCAACTGACGAAAGAAACAAGTGTTGAGGAGGGTTACTATACATGGAGACAAATTTTTTTAGTAGGTGGGGAGGTGTTGTCGTCGTCGTTCTCCATGTTGATGCGTTGTCGTATCCGATAATGACCGTATGCAAGCGTATCATGACCATTGTCTAATATATAACGCTTATCATCATACGGTGACAACGCTTGCTTATTTACACGCATCGTGTACAGCGTATGATGATCGCTACGTAAACAAAGCGCACTGGTAGAAAACTGACAATGATCAGTGAGACACTTGCGATACATATCGTGTCGCAGACTCCTCTTAATTGCAACTCGAGGCACACCTTTACATACACGTTTTTGACGCTCTTGGGTGGGATCTTCGTGGGCCACAAGGAACGAATAACATTTCGCACGGAGACCCACGAATTCTCTAATAGGACGACCACACGTTTCATCCTTGAACAGGCCGACAACCTTTTTGTTCTTAAGGCTATAACAAGGATGAGACGTAGGGTAATCCGATGTGTCAAAAACGTGTAGGTCCTTCTTCATGTCTGCATACAAGTCTGATGTTTGAATGCTATACATCAGACTGTCTGTATCTGTCATTAATAATTTAACGTTGCAACCGTACTTGGCGACAGCATAACGATAATGAAAGTCGTACATTATCGTTTTGCTAACGTCAAGCACCGTGAAGCCGACATACACGGGACGGGAAAGAACGATGGATTTTTTACGAAGTGAGAGCCCCACCAGATCGTTCGTATAACGAATCATACGTTTTAGCCTAGGTGTGGAAACTAGTTTTTGAAGCCGTCGTTCATTCGAGACTAGTTCAAAGTCTATATGTTTCCGCACGTTCTCCAGCGACTTACCGTATACGGCGTTGTTCATCAGTTTGAAAAGGTCTTTTTCAAAGCTGTTGACGGCTGTTTGCCTCTTGCGGGTGTTGAAATCGATAAACGGTTTCAACCAAGCGCTTTGCTTAAAACACAACACCCTATGAGTCGCTTTCAGCTCTAAGCCAAGACTTAAATACAATTTCAAATTTCGATAATGGAGAACGTAATTTTGTTTGTCCTCCAAAGTTGTTAACAACTTCTCTACGGATGACCCTGATTCGTTATACGATGATCTGTATATACTCTCGTGTAAACGTTTGGAAAAGGGAGAAAGGATATCGGGTGTTACGCGCTGGCGCATAGGTGCAAGTGGGTAGTCGGAATGCAGGTCGTGTAAGGTATCAGGATAGTGTAGGTCGACTTCGAGGATGTACCCGATGTCGGAATCATCACTCACATTACGTACGTCCAAGGACTCGATTTCGTTACGATCGAGCCATCGGAAGTCTGCGTAAGGGAGTGGTTGCGACATGGCTGCACCGTATAAATTATTACAGTCTGTATACAGAATGAAGGAGGTCGGTTTCGATACATCGTACTGATCTGGAATCAGAGGATTGTTAGCGACTGCGTGACGGTTGGATATCATCGCGCAGCCTCCGCGGATCCCAGACTCAAGGAACAGATGCAGATTTATCTCTGTTAACAGCTCTAATTCGACCCCTGTCATTTTTAGCATCGCGTTCCAAGCGAGTCCGGGAAGCGAGTAAAAATGACACGGGTCCAAACAGTAATCGCGTAAGGCCATGTCTCGGAAACTTTCAAAGACATCGGCCAGCAGCATTACGTCTGTCAACAAATACAAATCGTGGTAATCGCCAAACGTACGCAGATTGAATGCACTCCACACGTTTTGTGCGTGCTCGTAATCTGCGTCCGAAATAGCCGATTCCAACAACCGGTTATCAAAGTGTTCACGAGCGGGTAGACTTGTTTCATTGAACCGATCAATGCTGTCAACGTACCCGTAAGGGTATACTCCCTTGCGTACGAGCAGATTGGTCTGTTCGTCGAAACCCCGTCTAAGCATTTCCTCTCTGAGCAAAGGAAATTGGCTCCCGGACGTGGACAGATTGGTAACGAGTGTGTCCAGAGAGCGATTAAGAAATTGAAAGGAGTCTACGAAACGCAAGGGACCCAGGGAGAACGACACGTAACGCTCACTGGATGTTGCAATGGAGGATACGTGTTGGTCCTTATATTTTCCTAAACCCTGCATTAAATGGTGACAGTCATAGCCACGAAGGTTGTGAAAGAAGACGGGGATATGACGAGGCATCTTGTAGCTTAGATTACAGCTATTGTGGGCTGCTCCCAAGAATTTCCCCGTAAGATGACAATGATTGCGTACCTTGTCATCGTCTGTCAAAGGGCGCTCACACAAATGACAAACGGTGGCGTTAGTGAATGCAACATTGTCATCATCGGACATAATTATTTGCACGTTATGTCGTACTACCTTCATCATATCCTCGGCGTCTTTCATCAACCACGAGAAGAAAGTGTCTACAACGTTTTCACCTCGATAAACTTTAGCCTCTCTCCAGAGTCTGTGTGTATGATCGACGATAGCATAGGAGAAACCTGACGGAATATGCATCGCTTCGTATGATGTGGACGATACAGGAGGAGAAGTTATTTTCTGACGGGCACCGTTGCTATCAACTGAGTAGAATTCGCCTAACTCGTGCACTGTCGTCGGGACGTTGTTACCAGGTGAACACGATTGAAGCGGAGTGATGAGAGACTCGAAGTCGGCGTAGACGGTAAAGGGTACTTTAAGACAGTGCGCGTAATTTTTAAATGACATAAACTTCTCCTCCTCTGTAGGCATTTTGGTTTTCTGCTCGCCGTGAGGTGTGCAGTAGGGGAGATGATCGGACAGACCATGTTCTGTGGTGAAACGATGCAGGCAGTAGTCGCAGTAAAATGATTGGCCGTCGTGTTTTGTAAGGGGTGATAACAATCTACTCATGTTACTGATAAGACAGTAATGTTTTCGGCTATTTGTATCGGACAGAAGTAAAAGATTAACGTGATGTAATCTGTCCTTATTAGGGGTAATTCTTAACGGATAAACCTCATTTTTTGATTCGTTTCTGATATTGTCGTCTATATCATAGCCGAAAACGTTTATAGAAATGTTGGGATTCTGTGTTTCAAATTTAGAAAGTGAGTTTATAGAAACAGGGTACTCGATACCGGACATATTTAAGGTGTTTTTGAAGGGAGCGTATTTTGAAGCACGTTCTTTATCTCTTACTTGAGGGTGTATGTGAGCTAGTACGGACCATAGAAAACACATTTCATCTTGGGGGTTCTTGATGTTGACTACTGCCTTGGTGAGTGCAAGTTTTCGTGGGGTTGGAAGGTAGGAGGACGCTGCTAGAGGCCTGTACCGTCCAACAACTAGTTCCAGCTTCAGTACAGCATCCACCGACCATCCGCTCCCGTCACGGGTAAAATTGGATATGCTATTCATGATTTTATCGTAGGATTCATCGAGTAGATAGTTCAACTCGTTGTTGTCGTCCGTGAGCAACGTACGACAACGTCCGTGGAAGACGGCGTCTTTGGTTACCTCTTTTTCTTCGCCGCTGTCACCATCTAACACAGTTTTAGTGAAACGTATCCTGCATGCAATATGCCATTTGATACTGCGTAAACGTGCTTTTTCTGCCAGAATATCCTTGTACAATAAAGGTCGCACCTCGGTCATTATCGGTACTATATCTTGATCTTCTTCTTCTGTGTACACAGGCAGGTAATTAAAAGTTGTGAGACATCCTCTAATACTACTGTTTCGCACGATATAAAATCGTGTCATATCTGAAACAATAGAAACACATGTATTAGCTAATAGGAATGATGAATAACACACACACACACAAACACACACACACACACACACACACACACACAAATTCATGTTTGTGGTAAATAGATAGTACACGTTAGTAATACGTTAGTTTATTGCAAACTGTGAAGATGGCAGCTACTCCTGATTTTAGCATTGAAAGTGAAAGAAGAAAATCGTTCAAGTATTGGGAAGTGACGTTTGTCAGCCCCGACGAGTTAGCGTTTGCCGGGTTTTACTACTATCCGCTAAATTATGATGTTTGTGGACATAGTATGTCATTCATAGACGATAGAGTTAAATGCTTTTGTTGTGGAATTGAATTAGTTCATTGGAGAGAAGGTGACATACCTATGGTGGAACATGAAAAATTTTCTCCGTCATGTCAATTTCTAAACGATGTCAAGAGACAATACATTGGGGAGAAGGTGACAAACCTATGTCAGAACATAAAAAATTTTCTCCGTCATATCAATTTCTAAACAACGTCAAGAGACTATCTTATACATGTTAATTCATATCAAACAAATTTGGTTTGCTACATAATTATAGAGAGAGACAATTGGTAAATTTTTACCTTGTTGAGGATGTTCCTGTTCCTGCTGATGTTCTGGATTCTGTTGAAGGTCAGACATGGTAATATTCAGACGTGAGAGTGAATACTGAAAAACAAAGAAACTGTTATAACGCTGGTATTATGTTAGTGTATCTTAAACGCTTTATATCTCATAAAGTAAATTAGAATATCAATTTGTAACATACAATTTGTAGCACAGTAGTGTTCAGCAACACGAACGATTGTGAAGTTCACCGGTTATATATTGTGATGGCAGCGGTATGCGAACATCTGCTCTCCGGTACCAGCGGTGGACACAGCGAGCCAATCAGACATCAGCAGCCACCGAGACGTAACCAACTTCGTGTTCGGAGCTAGCCAATCTGCGATGCCAGTTAGTTAATAAAACCTGAGCCGACAGAAAATTTTGAAAGTTCCGCGTCAGCGATGGATTTCGCTGGGTCGGCAGCTGACTCTACAACCAGTGTCGGAAGAAGAGGAGGACTGCAGTACGCCGTGAACAGCAGGCGCAGCCGCCGAACATCTCAGCGCGGCACTACCAACATCGCCGTTCTCACAACTCGGTCCTTTTTAGGACCACCAAAAACACTAGAGTGTACGATTGGTGCCAGTTGTCATGCGGCAAGCCTTTTGTCCGATGAAACCTTCCACAGTTGAAACCTGCTCTACAAAACGCTTCACACGAAGCGTTATGTTAAGAGAGAGAGAGAACGCGCATGTAAGTAGTTGACAACACACACGCACACATAGTTAATATTTGTTAATTATTTAATACAATGAAAAATGAAGTCAACGTTTTGACGATGAGTGAGAGAGAGAGAGCGGGCGTTGTAAGTACGTACACAGTTAATATTTGTCGAATATATATAAACTTTCTAAAATCATATACATGCGCGGTAATGACCACAGAGAGGAGAAACGGTTTGAACATAACGTTTGACAACGAGAGAGAGAGAGAGAGAGAGAGAGACAGACAGACAGACAGACAGACAGACAGACAGACAGACAGACAGACGGATGGACGGACGGACGGACAGAGAGATAAATAGAGAGAGAGAGAGAGAGCGGGCGTTGTAAGTACGTACACAGTTAATATTTGTCGAATATATATAAACTTTCTAAAATCATATACATGCGCGGTAATGACCACAGAGAGGAGAAACGGTTTGAACATAACGTTTGACAACGAGAGAGAGAGAGAGAGAGAGAGAGAGAGAGAGAGAGAGAGAGAGCGAGACAGACAGAGTTTGTTTAAAGCAATTTTTCAGAAAATTTGTAACAGACATAATAATTTGATCATACACACACACATGTATTAAATTCAATAACACGCTTGATAATACAAATAATTTTTACGTTTAAATAAAAATCTTCAGACAGCAAGAAAAAATGTACTGACAGCACACGCTGATGAATTCGATCACTGTAACGTGATCAATGCGAGACTGTTTCTAAACGACAAGTATTATCCTTACGATAATTTAAACTTGGATATTGGGAAAGACCGTTTTGCATTATTGTACAATATGTACGCCAGTTTTCAAAGTTCGTATTACCACCGTTTAGACGGCAGCCCAGTACTGATACCGGAATTATTCAAATCAAAAGCCCCGCTGTTTGTTTTCGATTGTAGCAGACAAGACGAAGCACTTAAGTCTTCAGCAGTTGATGTACGTTTAGAATTTGAATCGTCAACGAATTTTCCTACACAGACGACCGCCTACTGTATGATACTACATGATTCGCTTGTAGAATATACGCCATTGACCAACACAGTACATAGACGTGTTTAAGTCTTATTTTATACATATTTTGTAAATACTAGTTTTAAATATATATATATATATATATTTTCATCATATTTGTAACATTATAATATTGGAGCTTATGTGTGTGTATGTATTTTTAATTGTAAAACTAGTTTAGATATATTTTAATACTTGTAACAATATAATCTTGGAACTGTGTATGTTTTTTTTTTAAATTGTAAATATTAGTTTAGATATATTTTCATACTTGTAACAATATAATCTTGGAGCTGTGTATGTATTTTTAATTGTAAAACTGTTTAATATAATCTTGGAGCTGTGTGTATGTATATATATATTACACACACTTTATTATTATTTGTATAACCCACTCCATAATAATTTGATCATACACATACGCGCGCACACACACATGTATTAAATTCAATAATGCGTTTGATAATGTTTTAATGCAAATAATTTTAGGAAAGTCTACATTCCGCATTCATAAGGAGATAGTCACCGCTTACAGCTATGTATGTCCACAACAGAATTAGAGAGAGATATAAATGTCATCATACGCTGTGACCTACTTTCTAAATTTGTTACATTAAAAACGTTTGTTTAAAGCAATTTTTCAGAAAATTTGCAACAGACATAATAATTTGATCATACACACACACACACATGTATTAAATTCAATAACACCCTTGATAATGCAAATAATTTTTACGTTTAAATAAAAATCTGCACATACATTAAAATTAAAATTAAATAAAATCTGTACAACTTACCAAAACTAGTATGTGCGTTGTCTACACTGAAGGCGTACAAACAGTCTTTCAACTATTAAAAAAGATGCAGAGATTTCACGATGTATCAGCGATCAATGAGAAATTGCCACTATAAAAATACGGTAAGAATATATTTTCAGAAATTGTAATTTGATCATACACACACGTACACACACACACACACACACACACACACACACACACACACACACACACACACACACACACACACACACACACACACACACACACACACACACACACACACACACACACACACACACACACACACACACACACACATGTATTAAATTCAATAAATAATAATGCGTTTGATAATGTTTTAATGCAAATAATTTTAGGAAAGTCTACATTCTGCATTCATAAGGAGATAGTCACTGCTTACAGCTATGTATGTCCACAACAGAATTAGAGAGAGATATAAATGTCATCATACGCTGTGACCTACTTTCTAAATTTGTTACATTAAAAACGTTTGTTTAAAGCAATTTTTCAGAAAATTTGTAACAGACATAATAATTTGATCATACACACACACATGTATTAAATTCAATAACACGCTTGATAATGCAAATAATTTTTACGTTTAAATAAAAATCTGCACATACATTAAAATTAAATAAAATCTGTACAACTTACCAAAACTAGTATGTGCGTTGTCTACACTGAAGGCGTACAAACAGTCTTTCAACTATTAAAAAAGATGCAGAGATTTCACGATGTATCAGCGATCAATGAGAAATTGCCACTATAAAAATACGGTAAGAATATATTTTCAGAAATTGTAATTTGATCATACACACACGCGTACACACACACGTGTACACACACATGTATTAAATTCAATAAATAATGCACTTGATAATGTTTTAATGCAAATAATTTTTACGTTTAAATAAAATCTGTACATACAATAAAAATTATACTCAGTTATTAACGTATTCAAATGTTTCAATAATGCGCTTGATAATGTTTTAATACAAATAATTTTTACGTTTAAATAAAATCTGCACATACATTAAAATTAAATAAAATCTGTACACTTACCAAAAACTAGTATGTGTGTGTTGTCTACACACCCTTAATGATGAAAGTTGCGTATACTGAATGCGCACAAACAGTCTTTCAACTATTAAAAAAGATGCAGAGATAGATTTCACGATGTATCAGCACATACACAAGCAGTCAAAATGAGAAATTTTCGCTAATTTTCTGTGCGTACATATATTTTACACTGGTAGTGGGAGAAAGCTTGCATGTCCGTTTTTAGAGTAATTACTGTCAGCGGTGTTAATGCTTGACAGGTGTCAAATTAGAAAGTAGAGTTGTCCGTTTTTAGAGTAAATACTTTATAATCCTAATTACTGTCAGCGCTGCTAATGACTAGCAGGTGTGAAATTAGAATGTAGGACGTCGTACACAAGGTTAATGACCTCTGGTTTAATTTAGCGAATAATAACTATATCTAATTCAGTATCGGATCAATGCTGTCAACGTACCCCGAATATGCATGCAATTATTTGTATAGTAATCAGAAATGTGTGTGAGAGAGACATTTTAATAATTTGTAGGTTGTATCTTACAATCATGAAAATTATTATTTAAACTGATAATTGTTTTATTAAAATCTTACAATGACGAAATATTATTATTTCATTGTTTACGACATGCGCGTTCTCTCTCTCTCTTAACATAACGCTTCGTGTGAAGCGTTTTGTAGAGCAGGTTTCAAGTGTTACGCATAAAAAAAAATCTCCTTGAAATAAGGTATTTTCAAAGTTTTGTGTACACGTGTAAAACTGATGAATAAAGAGAGAGAGTTTATATCGTGATCGACAACTGTGTCTAGAGACAAAGAGAGAGGAGGGGAAAGAGAGAGTTGATATCGAAGTCGTCAACAATTTACTATAATATAGTTTGAATTTCTCACCGAAGAAAAAAATGTTGGCAGATCTGTTCTATACACACAATAATGTAGGATTGGTAACCCTGATCATATATATTTTAATATACACTATAATACACGCACCTATCAAGTTTGAACCAAGATGTGAAACGTAAAATGTATAACGTAAAACGTAAGACGTAAGACGTAAAACGTAAACGTAAGACGTAAGATGTGAAACGTAAAACGTAAGACGTAAGACGTAAAACGTAAGACGTAGTGTGAGATGTGTACTGGAAGTAGCGAACTTTAAATACGGATGACGCGAGCGACGGCATACCAAGAAATCGGGCGTCCGCTAGTAACAGTCACGGTGAATCTGCAAATACGCGTCTGCAACTCGGCTGTATGTGTTTTGTTTTGCCTCACCCATTATATATTTTTTCATATTTTATGCGTAACACTTTACCACACACAGACTTGACAGTATATTAATTTCTAAATCGCAGTCAATGACTGTCATGTACCAAAATTAGAAGTAGAACACAATGAGGTAGGCGATAAATATATTTCCTGGTGATTACATTTTAGTATCGCTAATTACAATAATCCATAAGTAGCACGACGCTTATGTAAAACTGATGACAACTGTGTCTAGAGACAAAGAGAGAGGAGGGGAGAGAGAGTTGATATCGAAGTCGTCGTCAACAATTTACTATAATATAGTTTGAATTTCCCACCGAAGAAAAATGTTGGCAGATCTGTTCTATACACACACAATAATGCAGGATTGGTAACCCTGATCATATATTTTAATATACACTATAATACACACACACATATATCAAGTTTGAACCCATACATAGGTTGGTAAACCTGATCATATAGATTTAATGTACATTATAACACACAACAAATTTGAACTCATGCAAGGTTGGTAACCCTGATCATATATTTAATATATACACTATAATGCATCAAGTCGGAACCCCCCACCATAGGTTGGTAAACCTGATCATATAGATTTAATATACATTATAACAAATTTGAACTCATACAAGGTTGGTAACCCCCGATCATATATTTAATATATACACTATAATGCATCAAGTGATAGAAAGTGAAAGTGATCTAAGCTCGCGAAAGGCGGCATATAAAAAAATAACGCGGATGCTGTGGTCCAGTAGAAAGTGGAAGTGATTGGTGCGGGACTCTATTAGTTGACATTGTGTTGCGTTAGAACTGTCATTTTCCCTCTACTGTGAAGATTGCAGTCATCTTTTTTTTTTTTTTATTAACACTCGTCGTTTGTAGTTACATCTTTCTTCTTGTTACAAAGTTTTTGGAATTTTCTTTTTGTTAACGTTACATGTTACACTTTTTGTAACGGTTAGTAAAATACAAAATAATAATTAATTAATCCACACTAACAACAAATTGTATAACTTTTGAACAGAGCATTTTGCTCGTGCGTCTGCACAGCTGGGCGTCGTCATCGCAAGAGAGCGATTTTTCGTCCGCTACCCTCGTACATGGCGAGAGAGAGTGGGGTGTTTATTCCGCGAGCATATATAGTTCCTGTTTTCTCTTTAAATAAACTTTTTATTTATACAAACTATCGCTAGATAAAAATACATCATTTAAATTAATTGTTTTAGTTACTATCTGTGTCTACTGATACTTTAATTATTAACATTAGTTTACTCTATTATTTTTTAATTACAGTAGACTCGGAAAACAGGTCGAGTCCGGTATCAACAGGTAGGCGCTTGATAGCAAGCAAAGGGTTAAATACGAACATAATAATTATTTACAATATGCCTTTTCTTTATGGATACTTTGCCCTTATTAATTACTTCTTCCATTCACACTTAGTACCTACATGTTTTTATTATTATTATTGTGAGATTTAAATGGTTAATTGTACGCAACCTTAATTAATTAATTTTTTTTTTTTTTTTTTTTGTAAATGTCACAATTTAAATCGTCACATACTCCGCCTCCTTACCAACACAGACTCCTAAAATTTTGGTCAGCTATGTACCGAGAGTATGCTTGGGGAGTTCCGTGTGAAATTTCTCTCACCCGTTTCTGGCTGTATATAATTACTAGCAGCATAAGTCATTCTTGACTGGCTGTTTCTTACCATCTATACATATACTTCATGTTTTACACGCTAATTCTATTACTACATAAAATTTACATTATAAAGTATTTTCAACATTCTACATTTCCTTAACTCTACTACTTATTACTACTACCGGATTTTTCCTTTTTCTTTCCAGAGAGTTTTTCTTCGTTATAGAATTTACTCTTTAATTACTCCATTACTTTTATTGGATGTCAGCTGACTTCTTGCTTTGCTCTACTTTCGATGAAGAGGATTCAAGGTTGATCAGGCCTCGTACCTACTTATACGACAAGGTAGCCAAAGGTTACTCAAGTACTTTTGCGATTGAGTACTAAATATTGTTTTCACATTTACTTATTTAATTAACTGGCACTCTACTATTTTCTTCTTCAAGATAACGTTTTATCTGTGAAATATGTGTCCTTCGCACATATTTTTGAGTAGAGGGTTCGTACAGGGTCACAGTTACCGGAGTTAAGTATTTGTGAATTTGATAAGGACCGCACCATCTGTAAGATAGCTTGGAAGTTGTCTTATCGACTGCACTACTCGTTGGGTGCGTGTTATACATAACTAAATCTCCGATTTGGTATTTTACTTTATTATTCTTATTCTTTTGCTCGTAATATTTCCTTGACTTCGCTAAGTTTGTTCGTAAATTAGCGCGCGCTTCGTTCCATATCTTTCTAATATTTTTATCCCTAATTTCAAGGGGTAACAATTCATGTATTTTCCACTTTGTGGATAATGGGTGATTAGGTTTATACTTGAACAACAATTCGAATGGGGTAGACTTATGTCCTTCATGATATGCCGAATTAAAGGCGAATTGTATCCAGGATAGGTTCTGGTCCCACGAAGTATGGTCGTTAGCATGGTAGGCAATTAAAGCAGATTTTAGGTTTCGCAAATACCTCTCAGCTATATTACCTTGCGGACGATACTCGGTAGTGGTAATGTGGTTTATACCTAGTTTGAAACACATGTTCCTGAATTCCTTGGACTTAAACTGTGGTCCGTTATCCGACACTAGATGGACTGGAATACCGAAATCTTTGAATAATCTATTCTGTAAAATGCTTACTGTTGTCGTAGCTAAAGCTCGCCGCATGGGGTACATCCAGACGAACTTACTAAACGAATCTACGCAAATTAGTAACATAGTATTTCCTGACTTGGAACGTGGGTAGGGTCCAGAAAAGTCTAAATAAATTTTGGAAAATGGGGTGGCAGGAATCTCAGATATTAACTGGCTTATTTGACTGTTTCTCGCCGGTTTGCTGAGTGCACACAACTTACACCTTTTTACAAAGTTAGCTATCTCACTGTTCATATTTTCCCAGTGATATTCTCTCCGAATCCGATGTATGGTTTTATTTATTCCCATATGTGCTCCAATGGTGGAAGAGTGATAATATTCCATTAGCATAGGTTTAATAATATCCGGGGCGATGATACGCAAATATTTTCCGTTAGCTATTCTACAACATAATACTTTCTTATTTAATAGGTATTTTTCAGACTTGTTTCCTTTTTCAAGTTGTTTGATGATCGGACTCAAACGTGGGTCTTGTTGTTGGTAATGGGCTAAATCCGTAAATGCAAGAGGAAATTCGGTAATTAACGCATTAATAATAGGTGTCTCTCTACTCTTGTTTTCGTAATTATTACTACTAGGCTGGAACATACGTGACAGGGTATCGGCAACTACGTTTTGGGTGCCTCTAATATGTTGTACTTTGAATTTAAAACAATTTAATCTGAATACCCATCTTCCGATTCGACCTAATTGTTTTGGGTGGTTTAGTAGCCAGGATAAAGCTTGATTATCTGTTTCTAGCAAAAACTCTTTATGTTCTAAAAATGGTTTGAACTTCTCAAACGCAAAAACGATAGCTAAGCATTCTAATTCGTATGCGGAGTATTTCTTTTCTTGGTCCGTCAGGGTGCGTGAAGCGTAACTAATTGGTAATCGAGAGTTATCTACTTCCTGATAAATTACTGCACCTAGGGCTACACTTGAACTGTCGGTTTGCACAACAAACGGTTACTAAAATCGGCTAATTGTAGTACGGGGGGTGATATGATGCTTTCCTTTAATTTCTCAAATGCGGTTTGGCGTTGCTCATTCCACTCAAATTTTACTCCCTTCTTTCTTAAAGTATTTAGTGGTGCTGCGATTTCGGCTAGATGTGGGATATACTTGTGGAAATAATTTATCATTCCTAAAAATCGAGCAATTCCTTTCGCATCCCGCGGTGGTAAAAATTCTCTGATAGCACGGGTTCGCTCTGGGTCTATGCTTACCTTTCCGTTGGCTTTTACGATGTGACCTAAAAAGGAGAATTGTGTCACAGCAAAATTTACTTTACTGGGGTTTACAGTTAATCCAGCTTTCTCTAATCGTGATAATACTTCACGTATATGTGCAAGTTGTTGTTCCATTGACTCGCTGTAAATAACAATATCGTCTAGGTAGTGGTACACATATCGTGAAATAATTTTTCTAACAATCTGCTACATACAGAACTACCTTGGGAAATACCAAAAGGTACCCTAGTAAATTGGTATAGGTTGAAAGGCACGGCAAAAGCGGTGAGACGTTTCGATTCTTCTGAAAGTGGTATCTGATGAAAAGCCTGATTCAAATCCATAATGGTAAAAATTTTTGCTTTCGTAAAATAATGAAAAGCACTGTGGATGTCGGGAAGTGGAATGGATTCAAATTCTATTCGTTTATTTAGTTGTCTATAGTCTACAACTAATCTATGTTTATCGTTGCTTTTGGGTACTAAAAACGCAGGGGATGAATAAGATGAAGTAGAGGGTTCGATGACTCCTTGTTCTAATAGTTTATTAATTTGGTTCCTCATTACTTCCATTTTTGGCGGTGATAACTTGTATGGGGCTAAACGTATTACTTTATTATCGCTCAAATTTATCTTATACTCTATCAGATCCGTCAGTCCTAACTTTGGGGTGAGCACATTGGAGAATTGATTTATTAACTTTTGTATGTTACGTCTATCTTTACTTTCCAGATGACCTAATTCACATTCGTGATGCTTTAGATGAGAAGAAGTAGTGCTAGTACTTTCTCTGTTATTTGAATTATCCTCTAAGTTATATTTCCGTGAACGATCGAATCCAAAGTAAAATTTCTTATCATGAATATTTAGAATTATTCCTGTTTTACTGATAAAATCGGCTCCCAATATTAACTCGGGTCCTAATTCGTCGCTTACTAACATCGGAAAATACCACGTCAAATGTTTTATTTTAACTTTACACGTGATGATAAGTTTTATTATTAAGTTTTGTTTGTTAGCGGTTGAGCATTTAATGTTTACAGATTGACTGCGTTTGACTAAATTATGTCTAAATAACTTATTGGCGAGGTCATGACTAATTAAACTTCGCGTTGATCCGGAATCAATTAAACCAAGGGTGGATGTTACACCAAGGTCAACTTGTACATAAGGTAATTGACACTTACTGAAATTACACTTATTAATAGCGTTACATTTATCTATAAATTTTTTTACATAGGGGTCTAGTTTTCTTTTGTTATTATTATTATTTTGTTTTATTATGTTGACTCTCAGGGGTTTACCTTTTTTTACGATGCTGCGGAAGACACAGGGTTTTGGATCTCCCTGCCTTACATGTTTTTTGGATAATGAGTTTTTTGATTATACCTTTTTTGTTTACAGTATCTACTGAGATGTCCCGATTTTCCGCAGTTATAACACACATATTCTTTACGTTGTGTCTTACTGGTTTCCTGGAGTGGTTGAGCCTCCTGGGACTTACCATGGCCATTGGTTGATCTTCGAAATGGTCTTCTTTCTTGTATACTTCTTGCGTCAGATACTAAGGCATGCATTTCTTTTCTATTTTGTGTAGTGGATATCGATGCATGTCTGTGCTGATCTGCGTACCAAACATTGGAAGAATGAATACTACATTGTTCAAAGTCCGCGAACGTAAGGGGTCTACTTATTAGTGCTAAACGGGAGCGTTCATCAGGAGACAAGCCTACTAGGATCGTATCGACCAATTGTTTTTCAGTCCAGTCGACTTGTAGTATACGTGAAGATTCTCGGATATCCGCAATATAGTGGGCCAGTCTTTCGCGAGCTCCTTGTACTCTCAGTACAGTACTTCTTTTGATATCCTCATAAATTCCAGTGGGGATAAAATATTTGATTATATTCGTATGAAGATCTTCTACTGAAAGACTTGAGTTTAATGTTTCTAGTACACGATCTCGTAATGGTGGTTTACATTTGGGTAATATTACTTGCAGTATTTGCCGATCGTTTAATTGTTGTAAATCTTTTATTTGCAGCAGGTATTTTATAAAAGTTAACAGTATCGTTATACTTAACCCATCGGTGTAAGGAATCTCATTAATTATTTTCTCTACTGGGTGGGAAATCTTTCCGTAGAGTTCAACATTCAAATTTACGTTTTGTATTTCCTTCGAAGAATTAGTGGTCGCATTTTGACTAGTACGAGTACGCTGAACTTTAGGTGGTGGGGGTTCTTCTACATTAGGGGATTGAACAGGGGAGATATATAATTTTTGTAAGTATTGCTCAATTTCCTCCATTCTCGATTCATCTGACTTTCGACGTAAGTCGTTAATAATTATAGGAAATTGGCGTAATGCCTCGTCTGCAAATTTCTGCACATCGGCGGGGACGACGGTGACGTCGGGCCAGCTTAATAAATTATTTAATCGGCGGGTTAAATGTTCTATACGTTGCGTAACGCGCAAAAGTTCCGTGGGTGATTTCTTGTCCTTAAGGTTCTGAGATAATACTATCAGTTCCCGATATTTCGCATAACAGGTTTCTCGTTCGCCGTCATAATCGAGTTCACGCAATTTATCTAACTGCGAGGTTGTCTCTGATCCGGTTTGGCGTAATGATTTTCGTAATTCAGACACGGTTACATTCACGTGTTTTAGACCTCGTAAAAGTGCTTCGTAGCATAGCTCATCTTTTACTAATAAATCAGGATTAAATTCAGCCATTTTCGTAAAGTGGCAAGAACTAATTATTCTACGATTAGTATTTACTACTATACAACGCTATATCATTTTACACTAACATAACAATATGAATAAATCGTATTCTTACACGTTTATTAATAAACTATTAAAATGAGATGACAAAGGTTGTCATTTTACATAGAAAGAGAGAGAGAGAAATCTCACACATGTTTACAGATGCTTACGGCAAAAGATTCCCCCTTCGGTTATCAACACATGAACAGACACGCTTCAAATAACAATACACCACACAAGAAGGGTGACCGATTGTTCTCACTCTAACTGGGGAGACCGACTACGATAATATTAAACAATCCCCAACAGGAAATTTACATGTCCGAGATTGTCGTGAATGGGGGTTGTTTATGAATGGGACTTTTAACAAGTACCTACATGGTTTGTTTACATTGGATTATATGTTACTCTTACTTTACACATATCATATTTCCTAATAAAATTATCTATACTATATTACTATAATATTAATTATTATTTTATCTTATTTAAATTTCTGACACATATTAAAATACACGAGTAAATAAATCAACAGCTTATGAATAGGGACACAATTACTGTTTAGCAACACAAGTCACAAAATTTTGTTTTGTTATTAGTAGCAAAATTTAAACAAATTAGCAGAGTGGCGCATCTTATAACCTCTTCTTTAGAGTTATAACGGAGGGAACCCAAAATAATTGGTTCTGCCAATTATTTCAGGCTGCCTTATTCGAGACGAGCAGAAATTTAAATCAGAACAACACACAGTAAGACATACAAGGAATCAGGGAAGGTGAAACTGTTGATTTATATACTCAGTATATGTGTGTAACAAGAAGACTTGCTTTATTAAACATTTGAAATATAACATTTACTCCAAAGAACAGATCCCATGACGTTATTAATTAAATTAGTAAAATTAAGTGAAATGCTTTATTTAGAATATGGGATCACAACAAATTTATCTAGCTATACCCCCGGATCCGGGTAACCATTGGTATTTAGTCTCTAATCTTTTAATTATATTTAATTCAAAATTTTATCTTGCAAGACCTTTACCTTTTGGCTTCATATATATTCCATTAGAAGAATGGTATTAATAACACTACGTTACGTTAATATCTAAACTGTTACAATTGAATGATATTGAATAGTTACAATTAAGTTCTCAAATTTAACTTTTTATATTCTTATAAAATCAATCGTCTCTGTAAGTCTCTTAAATAGAGTATTGTGTTACAAAAAATATTATCATTATTCCTCGATAGACGTGCTATCGAGTCACCTCTATTTTTTGGATGTAGTAATCGCCTGCATGTGGTTCCGTCTTGGGAGTCCTAAAACGTCGTCCTCGTCTTGGTCTGGTCTCTGTTGTTCATGGCTTAATACGTCTGCAGGATAGGTAGAGTCTTCTATACAGATACTCGTTGATTCTCAGATGTCTCGAACTGCATCATCGGTAGGGTATACTAGAGTTCTCATTTAGATGGTCCATGACCACAGGTCAGAGGTTGAAAAGATTCGTCCATCGGTGAAGATTGCAGTCATCGTTTTTTTTTTTTTATTAACACTCGTCGTTTGTAGTTACATCTTTCTTCTTGTTACAAAGTTTTTGGAATTTTCTTTTTGTTAACGTTACATGTTACACTTTTTGTAACGGTTAGTAAAATACAAAATATTAATTAATTAATCCACACTAACAACAAATTGTATAACTTTTGAACAGAGCATTTTGCTCGTGCGTCTGCACAGCTGGGCGTCGTCATCGCAAGAGAGCGATTTTTCGTCCGCTACCCTCGTACATGGCGAGAGAGAGTGGGGTGTTTATTCCGCGAGCATATATAGTTCCTGTTTTCTCTTTAAATAAACTTTTTATTTATACAAACTATCGCTAGATAAAAATACATCATTTAAATTAATTGTTTTAGTTACTATCTGTGTCTACAGATACTTTAATTATTAACATTAGTTTACTCTATTATTTTTTAATTACAGTAGACTCGGAAAACAGGTCGAGTCCGGTATCAACAGGTAGGCGCTTGATAGCAAGCAAAGGGTTAAATACGAACATAATAATTATTTACAATATGCCTTTTCTTTATGGATGCTTTGCCCTTATTAATTACTTCTTCCATTCACACTTAGTACCTACATGTTTTTATTATTATTATTGTGAGATTTAAATGGTTAATTGTACGCAACCTTAATTAATTTAATTTTTTTTTTTTTTTTTTTTTTTGTGAATGTCACAATTTAAATCGTCACAATACTTATCTTATAACTATTTTTACAACACATGTTCACTGTAATTTTGGACATTGCAACTTAACCCTTTCGATTTGTACACAGTTATTTCACTATTGCACTTGTACGGTGTGTCACTTTCGCGTGGTTTTCGTACACAGTATTTAGTAAATTTTATTACATTTTATGGTGCTTTTGGATTTTAATTCTTAATTCTAGTTTATGAATAATTACGGAAAAACAGTAATTATGCAATTATTCATCTTGGGGTGGCAAACTCGCCTGCAGAGACCTGCGTTCACACACACTAGCAAAATACTGGTGTACACACTTTCAGTTACATTTGTGTGTGTGTGCACGTCGATTCAGGTCGAAACACCTGTTCATATTTTTGTCTGAGCCAAGCTTGCAATCCCTAACATGCTTATTTCTAATATATTATTAATTATTTACAGTTTATTAAGTAAATTTAAATTTTTATATTTCATGCACAGTACATCACTTATTTGTACTGTCACAATATATATATATAACACATAATTATAATTTGTGTTATACTTTTTTGACCAATCCTCGCAAACTCTTCATCGTTAAAATTCATTGATTTACAGTTACTATGAAATTAAAGATTCATATTATTATAGTTTACTACTGATATATGAGTAAATATAAATTGAGTAACTGATGTAACAAAATCAAACAAGGAGTTGAAAGAAATAAAATTTGTATAATTGAAAATGAAAAATTTGCACTGTCTTGCTTTCTCAACCTCTCTTGCTGATTTTCTATCTTTCCTCATGTTCCATAATGAGTAAGTGTAATGGGCCTGTATGGCCACAGTGTCACACAGCTCGACACACCTCTAAGGGCAGAAGCTCTAATTATAAGCTTTAAGAACTAGGTTTAATGACTTCCAGCTATGATTTAAGATTTCACTATTCATCAGGTAACAGTAGTTTTTCAATAAAAAACACTGCAGTAAACAACAGACTATATTATAATTCATTACAATCGAAGTGTGTATAATATCAGTTAAATATGCAATATGAGAAAATGATCATTTTACATTATATCTATTGTGTGTGTGTATGTACAATTAACATTAATATACAATAATATAGGGATTCTAAATACTATTCCTGCCTAAAAGAACTAACTGACTGATATTTGTTTAGGATTCTATAAATATACAGAGAAATCCAATGAACCCAGACGTTGTTGGTTTTTGGGATGTCCCACTAAGTGACGGTATTCACAGAGTTGAATTTCAACATGGTACTGCTACTGGGAAGCGAGTAATTACAATCGATGGACAAGTGAGGCATTATTTGTAATATGTAGTTTTGTAGTTTTAACAAGTAACTGGTTACCTCAATTCACCTCCACCTTTGCTCACTCCCCTTTCTATCTCCCTCTCACTGCACTTACTTATATATGCCATAAACAATTTTTTATATACAAAAGTAAGTCTTGATTATTGAGAAAATATTAACTAGCCTGCACAACAAAGAGAAACAAAAACACAAAATAGAAGTAATCCCATTTAAATAAAAATTCAAAATTTAGGTACAGAATCAATGTGTACCCCAGGCTGTAAATGTTTAGTGTGTTTTTGATCACTAATATAGTTAAAGATTAATTACTTGCTCATTGTCTGTTGTATACTATAGTCACTCACTTTTGATTTGTCAGAAGAGAGGGTAAGCATGAGTGTGTAATAAGTTTGCGTGACCATTGTGCAACAATCAACAGTCTGGTTGTATACAAGATATATCCACACACACACACACACACACACACACACACACACACACACACACACACACGCACACACACACGCACGCACGCACGCACGCACGCACGCACGCACGCACGCACGCACGCACGCACGCACGCACGCACGCACGCACGCACGCACTTAACTGCAACTTGTAAAAAATATAAAGAAAAAAAGAAGAGGATAGATATAGAACTTCCATTTATATATTAGCTTAGTACAAATCTGAACTTGTGTGATCTTGTAAATAATTTTCACAAATAATTTTATAACCAGTTAGGCAGCTGGAAATAAATACTGTTAATGTGTGTACCAACAATTTACTGTGTGCATGCATGAGTTATATACATATGTGTGTTCTGAGAGTGTCTATGTCTATGTGACATTTATATTGTTCTGAATGTTTTTTTTTTTTAATGTTTTGACTAACTCGATGAGGAACCATATTTGGGAAGAGGCATATGTCTCAAAACATGTAGTTTATACAAGATGAAGTAACTCTGTTGATATAATTTAAAATTTGAAATTTATTTTAAATACTGTATATTAAAGTTAATAATAAGGAGATAATGTGCAAGACATTTGTTGTCATTGACTATTTAAAAAAATTTCTTATAGTTGATGGGACTGATCAAGAGATATATGAATAAGTGTGTTATTTTTGGATGATTCCAGCGCTGTGCTTACCTGAGTCAACAAATATCCATCAATGTGGAAAACTTTTGTTGCAAATCGCATCTGTGAAATACAAGAGTTAAATGGTGACAATGCAAATGGTGTCATGTCACTTCTTCATAAAACCCTGCCAATATGGTTTCTTGTGATTTTTTTCCTCAGGAGCTCCTCCACAAGGATAGGAAGGATACAGTTGGATACAGAAATTAACTTGGTTTCAGAGCTACAATCACTTATGGTGGCATGGACCAGATTGGCTAACAGAAAATTCATCTCAGTCCCCAAAGGTCATTACAGTATCTGCAACAGAATATATCATCCCAGAAACACATCCAACAGTAACAGTTACCTGTTCAGATGATGCCCTGAAACATTTGTCAATACTTTATGAGTCCAACACCTAATACTGCCAAAGTTTTACAAAAAACTGCAGACTACCTAAACGGTCACATAATATTAGACCGCTGACTGTAACAGAGCTACAAAATGCCTTGAGTTGTATAAAACTAGCTCAATGAGTCAGTTATCAACAAGAATACACTACCTTAGAGAATAGTCAACAGCTACCAAGTGGTCAACCATAATTGAATTATATTCATTTATAGATGATAGATATTTTACAAGTTGAAGGCCAGCTATAAAATTCAGTTCAACTCTAAGACATGAAATCAGATCACTCACCCCAACATCACCTCGCATGATTCATAATTGAAAATGAACAGAAGAGACTATTACATGCAGCGCCATAATTTTAATAAACATGCTTTATCTGTCTATTTGGTGCCATTACCAAGAAGAGTTGTACAAAATATATTACACAAATGTCTTCAGTGCTTTCAACTAATGACAAAACCGCAAGCTCATCTCATGGGAAATCTACCAAGTCAAAGAGTTCAACCTGCAAAAGCATTCCTTAACACAGGTGTTGATTATGCAGGCCCAGGCTCTCATCACAGCACAGTTTGGATCAAGGGTCATATTGCAATTTTTGTGTCTAGCAATGCATGCTATCCATCTAGAGTTCATCAGTGAACTAACATCTGAAGCATTCATAGCAGCCTTACATCAATTCATGTCTCGTTGAGGGAAGTGCACAAACATTTTTAGCAACAATGGGTCTAATTTCAAGGGAACTTTGTGAACTACTTAAAATGTTAAAAGGGAGTTTAATAACATTGTAGATTCCATCTAGTTCACCGCACTTTGGTAGACTCTGGGAGAGTGCAGTCAAGTCAATGAAATAACATCTCTATTGAACTGCAGGCAACAGCTCACTTACTTTTGAAGAAATGAGTACCTTACTCACAGAGATCACATGTTTAAATTCTAGGCCATTATCAAAATTATTTGATGAACCATCTAACACCAGGCCATTTCCTAATTGGTGAACCTCTTACCAACCTTCCTGATCCAGACTTGAGTGATATGTCTACCAATAGGTTAAACAGATGGCAGTGGATCCAGCAGCTTACTCAACAACTGTAGCATAAGTGGTCAGAGACTACCTGTGACTCTTCAGCAACACAGTAAATGGGCAGTTTCAAAGTACAACCTCTAATGGGGTACGGTGGTCTTGATTAAAGACGACCATCTCCCACCCTTGAAGTGGAAACTAGCTGTTATTGAAGATCTTTGTCCAGGTACCAATGGATGCATGAATGTAGTGTCAGTGTATACTGATCAAAGTAGGGTAATACAAAGACTAATTGTTAAAATATGCCCGTTACCACCACCAGACATTATTGATTCATATGTATTAATCAGCATCTTTATACTTGTCTCTTTAATCATTTTTGTTTATTATTTATATTCTTTATTGTATTTGTTTGTACTTTAATTTCATTATTAAAAAAATATTGTGTATTTTTGGTGGGTGATATGTACGCTGTAAGGTGCTGCACTCTGCGTAGTGAGACAGTGAAACTAAAGCAAGTGAAAGCAAGGCTTTGATTTGACACAGTAACATGACTGAGTAAATGCATTCCTATATAGATCATTAACAAGTATTGTTTTCTTTGTGTGTTCAATTGTGTGTGTCTCACAGTGTTTTGGTTTCTTCTGTGCTTGTATAAAAATGCTTAATTAAATAATTTCTTATGCATCCTGTGAGTTTTACTAGTGAACTTAATCATTCATTCATACAGTCCACTGCTTGATTCAACGGGTCAATGGCTACACACATGGGCTGAGTTAGATAGCCTACTGAGACCAGCCAGGGAGCGTAAAACAAGGTGAAGGCAACTCCTTAGGTGAAGAACAGCCTGAAATCAAAGCTCTTGGTCTTGCAGATTTGATTCAGTGTTGAAAGTGCTGAAGAAGATATAGCCAGACGGAATCAAAGGAAACTGACGCCGAAACGTAGAAAGGACTACAATTTTGTACTCTTTACTTTGAACACTATTACTGTACACAGCAGGAGCACTGAAGGTGCTAATAGATGAACTGAAACAATATAAATACATACATATTACTGTATACTGAAACAATATACATAGTGACATTCCAGGAAATCAGATGGCTTGTCTACGGAACTATCCAAAAGAGAGACTGTGTCATATATTACAGCTGGCATCCAGATGAATAAAAATTTTGAATTGGATTACTGGTGTTAAAAGATAAAACCATTGGTCATCAGTTAAATCCAATCAGCCATCGACTATGCTCGATATGTGTCAAGAGAAAAGTGTTTAGCTAGGCCTCTAGTATAATTTGCACACATGCTGGAACAGAAAACAGACAGAAAAGGCAAGAAGGATGCTTTTTATATGTTATTGGACATCTGCTAGGTGTCCTACTCATGATATGAAAATTATTCTGAGCCATCTGAATGCAAAAATTGTCATGGAAATTCAATGCCAATTTCAATGCCTGTTGACCAACAGGAGTATATTGGTCAACATAGTCTTCACAAACCTCCAATGCCAATGGTATTAGGCTGATTGATTTTGCATGACAAAGAAACATGGTAGTGGCCAGTACTAAATATCCCAGTAAAGACATCTACAGGCATGCTTGGAGATTGCCAAGTGAACTGATTTCACAACTAGTTTTTTAATGTTTCATTGACAACTTTCAAAATTTTGAAAGGTGGGCCCAATCATGATACAGATGTGATAAAAGAAAAAATAACAAAACTATTTATTATAATAGTTGTTGGTGTCTATTCTTCAAATTGTTTTTTTTTTTGTAATTATATCCACCTAGCGCTTTTTTTTATATTTTACAAGCAATTCAAATTTTAAAAGTTGCTTCTAACTCACAATAGCCTTGCTTGAGTCAAAATGGTAAATATGTATTTTATTCTGATTTTAAGTATTCTTAAGATATTGTTTCGTATCGTTATATAAATGTTTGTTATTACTACAGGGTCCTGTACATAATTACAACCATATAGTGTTAATTATGTATTATTGCTGCTTATTACTGAGGCAGGATAGTGATTGAAATAGCAATAAGACAAAATTACTTCCCATAAACCGTAACGGTACAGTTCATTTGTGAAGAGTACTAAAGACATCAATGTTGAAACATCAATGTTTTGTCTTTGTTTTCAATGAGTGTTTTGTAATGTTTTGTCACTGAGGTTTAATTCTTCCTTAATTTTCACCAAAATACTATTCCTTCTTGACACAAAAATATTTTCTTTGAATACTAGTAGTGTATTCTATTAACAATTCGTGTGGTAATCAGAAATTAGACAAGGACTTGGACTCTCCCTCTTCCACTCACCCACCCACATAGTCTCTCACACATGCAGGGGCGCGCGCGCGCGTGCACACACACACACACACACACACACACGCATGCACATACTACATTTAAATAAAAATGTTTATAATTTTTAACACAACTGCACACAGGTAGTACAGTAATATTTATGTAGATGGTACATGAAATTTAAAATTTATAAATGATTTATTATTATTGTAAATTTATAAACGATTCCACAGACACTGAAATGCCATATGGTCATCTATCCAGTGTACTCATGCATTTGTTGCTTGACTTTGCAAGTGTAGCCATGATGCTTTAAACACAAGATTGTATTTTTAAAATACAAGTCTAATTGTTTAAATAAATATATATATGATGTGTGTATTTTTATTTTGTATTTAGTGGTGTAAGTTTCCAGGTAGTATTCTGTTTCATCCAATAAACTTAAGTCAACGTTATCGTTACATGTGTAAATTAAGTTGTAACAATAAATATCAGTTAAGACTAAGGTTTTTTATGTCATGTACCCCAGGTGCTCAAGTGAATTGTTCTTTTTATTTGTAAATGTGCCACAAAAAACATAAGGAAACATAAAACTAACAATGCACAATAATGTTGTAATGGTTTCATTACATGCTATCAAAAATAAAGCCTCTCATGCTGCACTGTCACTCTGTATTAACACATTACAATGAGTCAAGTGAATGTGAAGGATCCATGACATAAGCACTACAGATATCATTTCTCATGTCACGGATCCATTGAATGTGTTAATTTGTTGTATTTTCTACCAGAATATTTGGTTTCATGTGAAAGCAAATTGCATCGGGGTTACAAGAGTGGATGAGAGGCAAAATAGTCCAAAACAGTAATGTTTTACAAGACTGGGGGATGATCTGATTAAGTCTGTGCTTAATGAACTAATCAAGATTTGCTTTAGAGTAAGTCACTCAGGAGTGACATGGAGGTTTTCACTCCTATTCTTATGAGTAGGGTCATAAGACCTAACAATGATACTGATGAGACATGTGAGCACTTCTATAATAATAGTAATTCATATAATTATTTATAATTGTTTGTACTAAAAGGAATTCATTCATTATGTTGTTGTTGGTCTTCTTCTTATTTTTCTTCGTCTTATTATTATTATAATTATTGTTATTGTTATTGTTATGATGATGATGATGATTATTATTATTAGTAGTGGTGGTAGTAGTAGTAGTAGTAGTAGTAGTAGTAGTAGTAATAGTAGTAGTAGTAGTAGTAGTAGTAGTACAGTAGACTCTCTTTTAACCGCCCCTTCTTTAACCGTCCATTCGTCTTCCGAGAAATCTGCTATCCGCTGCTACCAATGCTCAGCTCATGCAAGTCACAACATGTCAGTCCATATTTTGTTTGTTTAGCTCAAATAAGTTTCTATCTGGCTTTAGTGCCATCAGAAGTATTCGTATGTAGTGCACAGTTTTGTAATACAGTTTAGTATTATTTGTGAGTTTTATTTATTAGTGTGTTTAAAACTCTACGGAAATGAGTGCGGTAAAGCGAAGACATATTGTGGTGACCATGGAACAAAAGCAACATGCAACAGAGAGGCTTGATAAAGGCGAATCAGTGAAACTCATAAGTCACTGGGTAAGAACTAGCGTCAAAATAAATAATAAATTCATGATTATTGGACTCAAATTGAATCAGAAAAAGTCCTTCAGCACACTGCACATTAAAAAAACAACAACAATTGAACTGGTTGACAATGCATTGTGGCTATGGTTGCTTCAAGAATGGCACAAGAGCACGCCAATGAGTGGCCCAATTTTAATGGAAAAGGCTGTCATGCTGCACTTGAAGCTCCAAAATGGAGGTGACTTCGCTCCAGTGATGGCTGGTTGATACAGTGGAAAAAATGACATTGGGTTCATTTCTTAAGTGTTTACTGAGAAAAGCTATCAGCTGACCAGGCTGGAGCTGATGACTTCAAAAACAAACTCAAAGAATTCATCGAAAAAGAAGGTTTATATCCTGAACAAGCCCACAACATAGACAAATTTTTAAACGTTTGCCTGAAAAAAACTTTTGCTGCTGGTAACAAAAAGTCAGCTCCAGGTTTTAAAGTCAACAAGGAGAGGATCACTGTTGTGTTGTGTTCAAATGCTTCTGGAACTCATAACCTTTCCCTCCTTGTCATTGGTAAGGCTCAGAAGCCCTGCACCTTCAAGAATGTGAATGTTTCATCACTTCCCCTCTGCTACAGAGGTCAGAAGCCTGCATGGATGGACGGATATATTTTTAAAGATTTGTTTATCAGTAAGTTCATTCCTAAAGTAAAAAATTAACAACATAACCGCTTAAAAGATTTGAAAATGCCAATCAAAGCGGTTTTGGTGTAAGATAATGCACCTACCCACCCTGATGGACTTGAGTATAAGGGGGAACACCACATGTGACCAGTCTAACACAACCGATGGGCCAAGGAATCATCGAGTGCTTCAAGAGGAGGTACAGGATAAAACTGCTTTCAAACATCCTGAGAAAAATGGAATTGGAAGGAAGTGAACTTGTTGATGTTTTGAAATCCATAAACATAAAAGATGTCATTTATATGGTGACCAAATATTTTGAAGATGTTCCGAGTTCAACAATCGTAGAATCATGGAGAAAAGCTTGGTCTGGAAGGAAAGCTCTACAGTTAGAAACATCATACATCGAGCAGCAGAAAGAATCAACAGTAGTTGATAATTATAAAAAATGGTGTGATGATGGATTGAAAAAAACAATTGAAAACAAAAAAGAAAAGAAGATTATAGATTTTTTCAATTAGACTTTTATCTGTCTATAGTTACAAATTTTTTATCAAGAATTTGATGGTTTTGGTTTTGTGCTTTTGTTTTTGTTTAATAAATTGTAACTTCAGTACTCCTTTGTTTTTTTTTTTAACTTATAGATTTTGTAGCATTAATAGTTTATAAGCGTGTAGTATAATGACCATTTTCATTTTAACTGACTATTTTGTTATCCGACCAGGGGTCCGGTCCCGTGAGGGTTGGTTGAGAGAGAGTCTACTGTAGTATTGTTATTAAAATTACTAATGAATCTTGTAGGAAGTTCTCAGAAGGGATTGGATGTTTAAACTTGTTGGATGTGAAGTATTCTACATAGGAAAGACACGATGTACTATATGTGTTGAGCCAAGTGGAACTTTTGCATATGAATATTCACTTCTAGTAGATGGAAAGCCTCTACAAAAGTTTACAGAAAACAAATCTAAAACATGCTGCACTTGGTTGGTTCATCTTCCAGATAATCTATTTAGAGTTGTGCTTGGTAAGTACATAAATTGTATGATATGTATTATATAGGGTTATTATTCGGAATACAAGTGAGTGTGAGAGAGAGAGAGAGAGAGAGAGAGAGAGAGAGAGAGAGAGAGAGAGAGTGTGTGTGTGTGTGTGCATAACTTGGATACAAAGTGAAATATAAAAAATACTGTATTTGAATAATGTGTTCATTATACTATTGACCTGTGTCTATAACCTTGGCTCACAGTCTACATGTTCATCCAGTTATATTGCCTTGGAAAACAGTATTGGCCTACAATGTTTTAAAGTTGTCAGCAATCCTTTTTAAAGGGAGTCACACTAGTAATACATTTTTTGTAATGTCTGTTTCTTGGAAGCAAAAGATGTGCTGTAGAAAATGAGAGAAATTTTTATTATCAGATAACAGAACAGTCTTCAACAGTAACAATACTCCGAGTACTAAGAGTATTTAAAATATATAAAAATTTCTTTCACACCAAAAACAAATTACTATAGCTGTTTCATATGCCCAAGAGTAGGATAACCTACAAATGTTCATTCAGCATAAAAAGCAGGAAGTGTAACTGGGATTATTGTCAATTATTACTACACTAGATGTTATACCATGTACTCATTTTCTCAGGCTGTGCTCCAGCATTATAGGCAATAAGCTTATAATATGACAATGATTAGTGTCCTGTTTTGAACACATTAAGTGAGGAATCCTAAAGAAGCAATACATAGAAATAATTGTATGTAGTCAATGTACATATACTTCAATGAATTTCATTTAGTTCAGTCTTGATGTTGTGTCATCTAGCAGATAATATTTTAATCTACAAAAGCGTTACACTTAACTGAGACATTTCAATTAATCATGAGTTACTGACTATATTTCTTACTTGAACTGGAATCACTTCTATAACCTTACAAGGAGGGCAGTGGGATATCTCACTTGATGGCCTCATTAATAATGAAGAAGGATATAGAAAACCATATTTAGGAACCTGGCCTTATCTGAGGTCAAATAAATGCACTTTGACTCTCAATAATTACTAGGATCTTTTGTTGCTGGGATTTTACATTTACATTACTTAAGAATCCCCTCTTTGCAAATACTGTATGCAATAAAAACTTCATTGTGCATCAGGATTCAGGATGAAGGCTGTGGTGTATATGATAATAGACAGACAATTGAGTATTATTCTTGCACTCTATTAGATTCTTAATTTACTCACATTTTATTTTTAAAAGGAAAAATAATTACTGTGTTCTATTGTACTGTATATTTGGCTTCATGTAGTCAAGTAGGTAAAGAATAAATCTCTGCTGTTAATTTATTTCCCCATAAACCAAAGTAGAAGAGTGGAAGCTCTGGCATATTTCAATTGATGTCCTTTTTTCTAATCACACACACACACACACACACACACACACACACACACACACACACACACACACACACACACACACACACACACACACACACACACACACACACACACACACACACACACACACACACACACACACACACACACACACACACACACACACACACACACACACACACACACACACACACACAATAAAAGTTAAATTGTTAGGTAACATTATAAAGATAATGATTAGATGATAGATATACAGGGTGATTCAAAAAGGACTTTACAATTTTGAAAGCATACAGAAATTTATTCAGATAACTTTCAGAGTCGGTTGAGGTGTCATTTCAAAGCAAAACACATCAAGTTTGTCATCCAACATTCATTGTGGTTCGATGTGGCTACCATTTGTAATGCATACATCCCACCTGAAGTCGAGACTTTAGCCAGTAAGTCGGACGTCACTTCAGCAGCGGCGGCGTTAATTCGAAGTCTCAGCTCATCAAGGTCAGCAGGTAAAGGTGGTACAAAACCCAATCTTTAATGAAACCCCACAAGAAAAAATCTACCGGTGTCAAATCTGGGGAGCGAGGTGGCCATGCAATTGGACCTGCACGACCAATCCACCAACCTGGGAATCGGGTATCAAGAAAATCTTGGACTTCTTCGCGGTAGTGAGGTGGTGCCCCATCTTGCTGATAGTAAAGGCGTCCATCTTGGTCATCCTCGTCTAACTGAGGAATTAGAAAATTTTCTAGCATATCCAGATACACGATACCATTTATGGTTGCCTCCTGGAAGAAGAACGGGCCGTACACTTTTTGTTTGCTAAGGGCACAACAAACACTGACCTTAGGGCTATCACGAATATGCTGCAAGGTTTCATGGGGGTTTTCACTACCCCATATTCGGCAGTTATGTTTGGTCACCTTGCCACTGATGTGAAATGTTGACTCATCACTAAAAATTACATTGTCTAGGAATGTCTCGTTGTCAGCAATTCTATCAAACATATCCACACAAAATTGCTGGCGAGCAACTTTATCTTCATCTATAATGTGTTGAACCATGATTAGTTTGTAAGGCTTCAAGTGCAAGCGTTTATGTAATACGCGCCAAAGAGTCGGTTGTGGAATGCCAGTCTCACGTGACGCACGTCTAATTGATTTCTTAGGACTACGGGAAAAGCTTTCTCTGAGTTGTTCCACAGCAGCTTCAGGAACTTGTGGACGTCCTGGTGATTTTGCATGTCGTACAGAACAGCCAGTCTCAACGAAGGTTTGGTGCCAAGACTAAATTGTAGGCCTACTAGGAGGCTCCCTACCATACTCCGTATATGGAATTTACATTGAACTGCAGTTGCTGGTTGCGTATCATGAAACCCAAACACACAGCGAGCATGTTCCGCACCAGTAAAAGTAGCCATTTTCAACAATGGTGACAGCTCTACTGATGGGTGTATTCCATATTAATGGACTACGTGAGTCAAAACTTGATGTGTTTTGCTTTGAAATGACACCTGAACCAACTTTGTATGTTAGTTATCTGAATAAATTTCTGTATACTTTCAAAGTTGTAAAGTCCTTTTTGAATAACCCTGTATAATGTTACTCTGAAACCAATTTAGATGCTGAATTTAATAACATTTTTAATGACTTCCATGCTCTGGCTACTTAAAAAACTTAATTTAAAATTGCATTATTGATACTAAGAACTTTAATAAGCAGGAGATGGACATGAGAGGCAGTATAGTCATCTCTTATATATGTGTTGTGTGTGAAAAAATTAGAAAAATAACCACTAAGTTTGGGTTGTGCGCTGCTGTTCACTCATACCATAGGTTAGGAAAATTATTAACTGTTACAAAACCTCTGGACCCAGTGTTTGATATGAAATAGTATCCTGTGTTAGTGTATTTGTGAATACATGGGAGAATCTTGTTGACCTTTGCAGGTCTGCATGAATGAGCATAGTGTGAATGTTCTAATTGCCGAGCAGTAATTCTAATTGTACACTTCTTGATCAGGACTGCCTGAGCATGTGTGGAAGATGCAACATAAAGTTGTGTAACAGGACAAAACAGACCCACCCAGCGGGGGGGACAATGGGGGCTTTGCCCAGGAGCCCGGTCTCTGTGGGGGCCTGGAACAGGCAAGAGGTTCGGATATTTTTTTAAGTGATTTACATATGACTTTCTGTATATTTTTAAAACTACTTTTGTATTATATTTTTTGTATATAAACGAAAAAATAAGTAGAGTATTGACACCTTTTTATAGTTAAGATATTTTCTTTTGATCATCTGATCAATGTTTTGTTTATTAAATTACATCGCTAATTGCTTTGAAAACAGATACACTGAACCAAAGCACTAGACTGGTGCGGTGCCGCTGTCGCAGTCCATCACCATTACATCTTCTTCTTCTTTACTGGCTATGTCTGAGACTCAGCTCAGACTTCTTGCCATGGGCCGGTAGTTTGTCTCACAATTTGGCACTCAATGAAATTTGACATTTGCAAATCTTAAGCTACCCCCATCCTGTCTCCTTATTGGGGTTGGGGGTTGATAGTCTAAAACTGAGTCACATATAAAAATATTGAATTTTATCATCAGTCAGCATGTATAAAAATTCCCTTTTGTAGTTATATTATATAATGTGTGTGTGTGTGTGTAATACATAATATATATAATATATGAATACATATATGTAATCATGTATATAAAACCACATATACATGCATTTTTAGGGAATAGATGGTTGCCTTGTTTGGAGGGGGGCCCACAATCTGGTTTGCTCAGAGGCCCGGAATTCCTCTGGACAGGCCTGGAGCAAAAAATTATTAGTAAAGAAATGAAACGGTTCACACAAAGATTTAAGGAAGCTGCTTTTATTACTGTATTACAAATAAAAATTGAATTAGTCAGGTTAGCAGTGAAATTCTGATCATCTGGGTTTGTTTCATTCACGAAACTCTTCAGAAAGTAGTTGGGTGGCCTTAGCGGTTTGTGCATAGGTGGTGTTGTTGCCCACTTTCACTTTTACTAAATAAGGGTTGGGCCTGCTGCGTCCATGTTGTAGTGTTTTGTTGACCTTAATAGCGTGCATTGTGCTTCTGTTTTGTGAGTGTTGTGTTATCTCTTAGTATTTATTGTATTACTTAATCTTTTGATCACATATTATGTGAACTTTTGTTATTATTTTGTTTATTCTCTGTAACTCTTTTGTAAAGAATAAAAATTAATTTTCATCTAGTATTTATAATTAGCTGATTGTTTGCGTGACAGGAATGTTGTATTTACTTTTTTTTTGTGATGGCAAAAGTCTGTCAGATATAATGATATGTTTATTTACAATTTTCACGCAACAAGAATTATTTTAAAATTAGAAACATTAGACAGTAAATTTAATTTTAAATATTTTTAAAAATAGAATTATAAAATTTTCAGTAAATGAGATTTTAATTTGTCAGGAAATTTTAGCCTATGGGAAAGTCATAAAAACCTTCCAAATATGTCTTTTAATTTCAAACATTGTTTCACAGCTGTCATAGCTTAGCTACAAAATTTTTGAAGGATCTGGATAATAGTGGTAACTCTAATGATATGAAGCTTATAGCTGAAATAGTTCAATTGTCATATTAGTACATACCTATGCGCATGTGTGTGTGAGATAGTATTTTGACATACCATCACAAAAAATAAATATTAATTTAATATCTTAATCTGTCACTTTCTGGATGATATATCAAGCAAATTGAATATTACAGGGAATCTGAAATCTGTTGAAAAAATGTGTCAATGTCTGACATTGAACAAACTGCACCGACTGGTGTGGTCTGGAATAGCCTCGATTGTTGATGCATGATAAGTAACACATAAGTGACTATCCCTGCAGTAATATTTTCCAAGGCCATCTATATGGACAGCCTTGATCTTCCTTTGTCCTTGTTGTGTCCGATAAACAACATTATTGATTCTCTTTTTCACGGTGAAAGGCCCTTCCCAGTTGGCTTGAAGTTTCGGGGAGCCACCAATCCACTTTGGATTGTACAACCAAACCTGGTCTGCTTCTTTGAAACCCAAGCTGTTGCTGCAAATGTCATTGCTGTGTGTTTATCTTGTCATGTGCTATCTACAGCTGCCCTCTTATCAAACGAATCGCTTCTTGGAGTTGGCTTGCTAACTGCGAAGAATAATTCCCCAGCTCTTGGAACTGAGTCTCGGGTGATCTAAACATCATGTCTCCAAGAAGACGAATCTCCTGTCTCAATACCAGTTTTGCTGGAGTCATACTAATGACCTATTAGGAATAATGGTATATGCTGTTCCCAATTGGTTTAATTCTTGTCAACAAACTTATGCTGTCAACAATAAATGCTGAAGTGCCCTATTGAACATCTCAACCATTCCATCAGACTGAGGATAAACAGGTGTTGTCTGGGCCTTTCGGATACCAATTAGGTGACATAATTCTTTAAAAACTTGTGACTCAAAATTCCTCTCTTAATCCGTATGGATTTCCATAGGGACTCTTTAATGGCAATAGAAATTGTGAACTAATGCCTTTCCACAGTGGTAACCTCCTGATTTGGAATTGCATAAGCTTGCACCCACTTAATAAAACAGTCACCTATAAACATGATATACTGGTTTCCATCATCAGTAACTGGGAAAGGTCAAACAATGTCTATGGCAATTCTCTCAAATGCCAGTCCAACATTTTACTATCTTATTTTCCCCTGCTTCTGGTTTGTGGACCCTTACGTTGCAGCATATATTTCATAGGTCCAACACTATTCATCTAGACTGTGGTGAAGATGAAGCCAATAGAATTGAATATCACTATTGTAATAACGACTCGGAACACTAAGTTTTTTATAAGTAAAATCGTAAAGATTTACCTTACAGCCTAAACCGGCTTTTACCTTTAAAAGGCTTCTTCAGAGGCTGCCGTAGGTAGCGCTGTCCGTCTTGTTGTTGGCGACGGGATAGATTTTCGAAAGATCGATGCTGTGTGTGTGTGTGTGTGTGTGGTGAGATGTGTTCGAATAAGGCATGCGATTTGAATTGTGTCTGTTCGTTTAGGATGTCGTTTTTATTTGTTTTTGTGTGTTTGTATATTTCTAATTGTTCTAGAGTGTCTAGTTTTCGGCCTTTTGTGTGTACGTGTAGAATGTTCATGTTATTGTCGATGTTTTTATATGTGTGGTTTGCTTCAATGAAGGCCGAAAACTAGACACTCTAGAACAATTAGAAATATACAAACACACAAAAACAAATAAAAACGACATTCTAAACGAACAGACACAATTCAAATTGCATGCCTTATTCGAACACATCTCACCACACACACACACAGCATCGATCTTTCGAAAAAATCTATCCCATCGCCAACAACAAGACGGACAGCGCTACCTACGGCAGCCTCTGAAGAAGCCTTTTAAAGGTAAAAGCCGGTTTAGGCTGTAAGGTAAATCTTTACGATTTTACTTATAAAAAACTTAGTGTTCCGAGTCGTTATTACAATAGTGATATTCAGTTCAGTAACGGACACGTCATGGACAACGAAATCCAAGAATCCAATAGAATTGTTTCCATATTTTGTCAGTTGTTTTATTGACACCAAAATGGCCTCTAGATGCCCTGTCATGCAAACTCCTTCAAAACAAACTGCTCTTTACTTCAGGGAACTATCAGCTGCATGACCAAGACTTGTCAATTTGCACTTCCCAAGACTTTTTCAGTAATCCATTCTCCAAGGTTAGAGATTCCCATTGTTCCCAGTAGCTCTTCAGCACTTAGGAATCATGGCAGATGTCTTTTGAATCAGGGTGACGGTGACGACACTTCTCTCTTGCCGTCAAGATCGGTCCAATGTCTCCATCACCCATTTGTTCTTGTCAGAAATCCTGTGTTATCCAACCATCTACCATGAAATCTGTAGTGATGGTTTGATTTGTTCATTTGCATTCTGTTCTTCCTTTCTGTGGCAATGCTGGCAATCTTCCGAGCATGGTCTTTGGGATAAACTATCTCCATTACCAAACAGATGCTTCCACCAATGTTGTCATAACTTGACATTGTACTCCTACAAACGTTTGAGCTACTTGCCAACCTTTCTGACCTTCCTGATTTTTAAACCTCAAGAGCCATGCAAACGAAACTTGACACAAAACATTTTTAAATTTTAAACCTTAAGTGAAAACTCCCCCCCCCCCCCCCTACAGATATTTATGGAAGTGCTCCAAAGCTCAGATGATAACCAGCAACTCTCTCCTTGTGACACAATGATTTATTTCTGCTTTGGAAAGCCTCTGGTTATATTATGCTATTACTCATTCTTCACTGTTTTGCACTTGAGGCAAAACTGCCCCTAGTCCAGTATTGCATGTGTCTGTGTCTACGATATACTTTTCCTAGGAAGATAGAAAAGCAAGAATTGGCTGCAAGCATATTGCAATTTTTAAAGTTTTGAATGCTTGTAATATGAGCATAACTCCAGGAAACTCCAAAAATCATATTTACTCTTGAGAATGAGCTAGTCTCTCACAGTGTCTAATTTATCATAATAACACCAGCTGCAGAAACCAAATAGCTCCAATATTACACTTACTTCTGGAATAGAGAACACTTCTTTAAGCTCAGCGTCAGTTGGGCATCATAAATTCTAGTTAGAACCTTCTTAAGGTTTTCTACATCGTCTTTAAAAGTCTGTTTGATAACTGTGACATTGTCTAAACAAACAAGACAAGAGTTTTCCACATCAAGTCTCAGAGGACCAGATCCATCAGTCTCTCAAACTTGCTGGTGTATTACAAAGTCCAAATGGCATGATTTTAAACTGGAAGAGGGTCACTTGTGGTAAAAAAAGTCTTTTTCTTGTATTCTTGATGAAGACCCACTTGCCAGTATCTGCTCTTCAGGTTCAATTTGGAAAACCATTGAGCTCCAGACAGTGTGTCGAGTCTATTGTTGACATGAGGTAGTGGATCTTTTATTGTCAACATATGTCTCGAAACGCGTAAAATCAAATCAAAACGCAAAACGAAGTCACACGACGGAAGAAATAAGGTAAATATTACACAGATTTTGTCAATAAGTGATTTGTATACCATTTCAAACATGTCTTTTTATTGTCATGTTGTTCAGCTTCTGGTAGTCTACATAGAAATATAACCCACCATCCTTCTTCACCACCAACACTCCTGGAGAAGACCAAGAACTTGATAAAGGTTCGATTATTCCCTCTGTCAACATGTTTGTATTAACCAAGACATTCCCTCCTGCTTATCTAATAGAGATCTTCGAGGAGGTTGGTATATTGGTGTTGTAGCCCCTGTGTTGATGAGCTTTATAAGAGAGGTTCTTCCCAATGACTCACCCCGAACTGCAAAACATCTTTAAATTCATGTAAAAACTTGTTTACCTCACCACTTGAAATATTGGCAGAAGACCTGTTCAACGGTTCCTCAAGTTCCTCTGGTAATTTTGAGGTGTCTGAAGCACTGAGTCTTTGGTGCATTATTCTGGCTCCCCCAGGCCACAGGAAAAATTTTACCTATATGTGTATTCTTTTGTAGAGTGACAGTCTGGTCCAAAGTACTCACCAATCTAATAGGTACAGTTCTGGTTTCATCTGATTTTATTAGACTTCTGGTAATTAGTATGCCTGGTGTACTCATTACCTGGGATTTTTTAGCAACGGTTCCCCCTAGTGTCTGCACCAGTTATAAGCATGACAATTTTTTCAGATAATTTGACAGGATAGTTGTAGCCACTTGATTTAACATATCCATTGATTTTTCTGAATTATTTGTTGCTGAGAGAACTACTTCTTGCCCAATTCTCAAGACATTGTTTTTAAAATTGACTACAAACCGTATGCATTCAAAATATCCACACCAAGAATTTCTTCATCCACAATGACTGTAATAAGTACACTTGATGGTCAAACTCAAGTTGACTGAGACATAGGCATATCTCCACTTTTACATACACTTTTACAGGCCTTCCAGTAGCTGATCTTACTCTGTAAGAGCACCAGATTAGCTGAGATATTTACCAAGATCAGGACACACAATGGAACTGTGGCACCCATGTCAACTGTAATTGAGGTTGGCCTTTCTTGAACAAATCCATTAACTACCAAGCTCCCACTGTTTTTCTGAAGTGTTGAAATTGTGTATTGTCTAGGGGCTTTGTTCCTCCAGTTAGTCAGCACACGCCCCATTGTACCAACTACAGCTCATTTTCCTGGTGCTTAACTCTGGACCAACAATCTCATTGTGGATGTCCATGTTTCACACATCTATAGGACTTCGGTCTACCATCCTTTCTGCCTTTATACTGTGGTGCTGATCATTGGGTCTCTGTTCCTTATTCTTCCTTTTCATCATCTGTTCCATCGCGATCTTTTAGTGCACACACTTTATGATTTGCAGAACCAGGTGCTGAAACAGCAGTCTCAAATTGTAGATCATAGACTGAGCGTCCACACTATTCTGATGCCTTGCTATTCGTAATACTTGTTCTAGTTCACTATCTCTGACACCATCAGTAAGTGTCTGCATCACAAACTTCATTGGAAAATCCTCTAGTGCATCAGGCTAGACCAGTCAAACTCTTGATGCTTGCTCCAAACTCTTGAAGACTCCCCAGAATGCTGTCACCTTGCTCTCAACTGAGTGCGGTACACATTGTGCAAATGTTTATGACCATACTGTAATTCTAGAGCTTTTATCAATTTGGCATAGGTGTTCTGGTTGTCAAGTGGCACTTGCTGTAGTAGCTCTTGTGCAGGTCCTTTTAAAGTGAGAACTAGTGAAACTGGTTTCTATTTTTCCGTCTAGTGATTTGCGCATGCAGCGACTTCAAATTGCCAAAGATACATTGTCCAGTGAGTGCTTCCATCAAATGTTGGGGCCTTAATATGAACTGCCCCAACTGCAGGCAAAGCGCCTTTCTCTAATGTCTTATTTTCTGTGTCTTTTACTGTATTTATCACTAGCGAGTACCCGGCATGCGTTGCAATGCCACTCAAAGAAAGAAAGTGTTTGTATATATATAATATATAAAGACTTCGTTCACGTGGTCTTCAATTTAATGCGATAATATATTTAGAACAGAATCTATTCCATTGGGTTGCCATAGTAACCAGATCTAATAAGTTAGTTTTTTAAGACTCCAAAGGACCCCCCAGAGGATCGTATCGAAAAAAAAACACCTGTCCTATATTGGTTCTCCCGTTGCGTAAAATATTTGTGCCAAGTTTGGTTGAAATCGGTCCAGTGGTTTAGGAGGAGATGTGGAAGACACCAAAGAACCCCCAAAAGAACCCCATCGAAAAAACACCTATCCTATGTTGGTTCTCCCTTTGCGTAAAATATTTTGTGCCAAGTTTGGTTGAAATCGGTCCAGTGGTTTAGGAGGAGATGTGGAAGACCCCAAAGGACCCCCCGAAGTATCATATCAAAAAAACACATATCCTATGTTGGTTCTCCCGTTGCGTAAAATATTTGTGCCAAGTTTGGTTGAAATCGGTCCAGTGGTTTAGGAGGAGATGTGGAAGACCCCAAAGAACCCCCAAAAGAACCCCATTGAAAAAACACCTATCCTATGTTGGTTCTCCCTTTGCGTAAAATATTTGTGCCAAGTTTGGTTGAAATCGGTCCAGTGGTTTAGGAGGAGATGTGAAAGACCCCAAAGGACCCCCCGAAGGATCATATCGAAAAAACACATATCCTATGTTGGTTCTCCCGTTGCGTAAAATATTTGTGCCAAGTTTGGTTGAAATCGGTCCAGTGGTTTAGGAGGAGATGTGGAAGACCCCAAAGGACCCCCAATGGACCCCGTCGAAAAAAACACCTATCCTATGTTGGTTCTCCCGTTGCGTAAGATATTTGTGCCAAGTTTGGTTGAAATCGGTCCAGTGGTTTAGGAGGAGATGTGGAAGACCCCAAAGGACCCCCCAAAGGACCCCATCGAAAAAACACCTACCGTATGTTGGTTCTCCCGTTGCATAAAATATTTGTGCCAAGTTTGGTTGAAATCGGTTCAGTGGTTTAGGAGGAGATGTGGAAGACCCCAAGAACCCCCCAAAGGACCCCATCGAAAAAAATTCATAAACCTTCGCGGGCGTGCGCACAACAACTCACCGAAGTTTCATCGCAATCGGATGAAAGGTATAGGAACGCATACGGGACAAAGAAAGAAACAAACATTCATTTTTATAGATATAGATTGATACAGTCTATTCAGCATTTTTTTTTTTAAACACGGTTGTATTTTTATAAACTGCTTGACTTCACTTTTAATATGTTCTCTTATGTCTGCAACTGACTTTTCTACTGCAACGGACACTTTGACTGATATTGTCTCTTCTATATTTGAGACAGATTTTTCTACAGTAGACAATCTTACCTCTTGCCCGTTCAGCTCACTGCATAAATCACCCATGTCACCAAGTAGGAGACCCAAATGACACACAAATCGAGGAGTATTGTGGGTGATGCTTTTTCAATTGTGCATAATTTATTTCATAGTCGGTATTGATTATTGTGTACATAGATCAACTAGCTCCCCCCTCCCACCGAATGCTTCCAGTATGTGTTTCTGTGCATGTTTCCATCAGTCTCATCTCAACTTCTGAACGAGTAGCACACTTGGTTGAGACTCCCTCATCAATACATGGCCACCATGCAAATAGCTTAAGAAACCAGGGTTTCCAAATTTGTCCCCTGGACCGCCAACAGTTATTTACTATTCTATGATGCAGGAAATTCCTATGTTCCCTTAATTCTTTCTTCCTAAAGAGACCTGCTTGCCCACATCAGACTTTCTTTGAAACTTGGGGAATTCTTAAAAACGTGATCCTCAATCAATATATGTTATATTCATTTAACAACTTACCATTCACTCAGGCCTCGCTAGGGGGTTAGACATATTTAACATAAAATTGTACATGGGGTTGACAGTAAAGTACACAAAATTTACATAATTTTTCTCGTAACTTAAAAATCCTACAGTGGATATAAGACTTTTATTCATGCGACTTGGCATAAGACTGTTGTTTTTTATATAATATTGTAAAGCAATATATAATATAACAGAGCAAATATAACAAATATATAATATTTGTAAAGCAAATATAACATTTTCCCTATTTTTTAATCACTAATGGGTGTGCCTGACTGAAACATTTGAATAGGTTGCTTGGCATTTTTTGTGATTTAATGACTTAATAGTTTGGTAGTTAACAACAATAGATTGAAACAGGCTATTGATAATTAAATTTAGACTGTATTGTGACTTAATCAGACTGTTTTGTAAATTGGAGATTTCAATTTTTAAAGAACAGAAAATCTTAAATAATACTGGATAAAAGTGAAATAAGCTTCTAACATATAAATGTAAAAGTCTGAGTAATAAAGTACTGATAAATATATTTCAGTAAGATAATAAAACATTAATTTATCTTGTTTTTGTACAGCAAAATATTTCATGTCAAGCATAAGCCTACAAATTGTGATATTATGGTATTGCGATATTAGCTTTTAAAAGAAGGAATCCCCCTAATTAAAAATTGCCTTGTTTATGGTTATGGCTACAGGCAGTTACTTTCTGTACTTTGATTGATGTATCTTCTTTATTCAAATGATGATTTTAGTAGAAAACTAATATATTCAAAGGACTACTAGATTATAATCAGAAATTAACTAAAAAAAATCAAGTCGCATTGCTTTATATGAAGCATTTGCTGTATCACCTATTTTCTGTAGATTTATTGATTTTAAAATGTTGTTGATAATATGTGTGATAAAAATTAATAATGTATGCACTTCAAATCCAGCACTGAATGAAATGAATATAGGAAGGAAAAATAGAGAAGTCATGCATTAAGTCAGTGATCCAATCCATATAGATAGGTATGATATTAATTGATAATAATTTTTTTACTATCCAAAAACCAGTCTTCCATAAAATTTATAATGTAATCTGCCAATTGTAATCTACATAAAATTTGTAATGCAGTGGAATTTTGATTATTTATCTAATTACTTTAAGCAATTATTATTTTTTTTGTATAAATGATTCATGTTTTAAATAAACTTTAAAATTTTTTAAATTTAGTATGTATTGTAAATTTTTTTTTGTTTAATTGTAGAGAAAGATACATTGGATATCTGGGCAAATGGACAGAAGCTGGAAGCCATGGTAAGCCCTAACTTATTTATAACCGACAGTTTACTATTTGAAACATAAGTATATGTCATTTACTGGTTGTATGAGTTAGAGTTGTAAATATTTCATATAGCAGTATAAGACAGGGGCAGATTTGTTTCTCTGTGATGTTGGCAGTTCTTTTGACTATGTGTATGAGGAAGCATACTCAGTATTTATATATAGCTGGAAACGTGGTCTTGTTAAAGTACAGTTTGTAGGTTCCATTTGTCCGTTTTATATCTACTTACACAATAAAACACAACTATCCTGTTATGCCATGTAGTTTTCTATTAGCTTTAAATACTAAAACTAATATTATAAAATTTTTAGTAATATTATTTATGCAGTTAAATGAGTAAACATAATAATAAAAATAACTTTTTTGATACCAAATGCAATTATTAATACAATGGAAAACCATAACCTTTTTGTTGTAAATTGTAATTATAAATAAAGTGGAATGCTATTATTTTTGTTACTAATTGCAATCATTAATAACTGTGTTAGTAATTTTTGTCAGTTAAAAATTCTTTAGCTTCCTGAAAAACATTTTTCTTTATTTGATCAAACAGATGTTTTCAAATACCAATAGTGATTTAGTAGTTATTGTATATCTTGTTCAAGAAATGTGTGCTGTTTTTATATAAAATAAAATAATAAATAAATAAACCTCCACTCCACAGTCCATTAAGGACCAAGGCGTACCGCGCAGCTTTTTGTGTTATTGTGACGGTGTATGGCTAGTACTACGCGCCACCAGCCGCTAGTTGCGGTATTCACGGCCAGGAGGTGGCGCTGTTGGCGCTGTTATCTCAGCGCCTACTCAGTTTGCCTCACGATGCTGAGTGCACGCCGTATGGAGCCTCCGCCGGGAATTGAACCCGGGACCACGAGCGCATCAATCGCCCGCGTTAGCCACTAGACCACCTGGAGGCTCCTAGTTTTTATATAAAAGGTTTTGTAAAATTCAGAAATAAGTATGTTGTTGAATATAACAACTATAATTATATATAATATATTATAATTATTATAGGTTGATGCACTGCATGAGCATGAAGTGTAAGATTACAATTATTTTATACAAGTTTTCATGCATTTTGAAATAGTTTTCCCATTCCTTCCACTGTGTAGAGAAGGGGCCGTTGAAGGTGAATAATCTTTTATATGCTTTTAAATTATCATAAATTTTAACTGTGAATATAACAAATAGCGTTTTCCTGAAAAAAAAAGAAAGAAACAACACGAGAGATCCAAAATGGTTAACTACCTAATGGAAGTGGACTAGGTTTTATAACTGATACTTCAACATCAGCTAATGTAAACTGGCTTTTTAAAGTTTATATTTATTATCTAGAGCTGTACACTATGGTGGAGTGCCTGTAAGTTGTAGGAAGAATGCAGTTTTTAAAAATCTTCAATAACGACTGTAGAAAGAATATTTTTCTATAATTCTCTACAGGCTCAATTCTGAAAAAAGTTTAGATTATTTTCTATATGTCTCTCTGTCTATCAATCAGACAGTTATTTGATGCACATTTGCTAGGCTAGGAATTGACAAGTATTGTCAATTATGCTTATGGAAAATGTCAAAATACCTACTATGCAAGTATCTTCCCCCACCTACAAACCAACAACTGACATCAACAGTGCCTACTCTGGACCAACCAGAATTACCAATAAAGCTCACTGGAGAAAATACAAGGAAGCAAAACCTGACAAACACCACACTCCTGAAGAAGACATCATTTACAAAGGATGTCAGAATGTTGATAAAACGGAGCACAACTCAGTCACGTGGAACACACACACACACACACACACACACACACACACACACACACACACACACACACACACACACACACACACACACACACACACACACACACACACACACACACACACACACACACACACACACACACACACACACACACACACACACACACACACACACACACACACACACACACACACACACACACACACACACACACACACGCACGCACGCACGCACGCACGCACGCACGCACGCACGCACGCACGCACGCACGCACGCACGCACACACACACACACACACATGTATACACAGATGCATGCATGTGTAATAACTTTGTGCATGCTTGTAGAATTATAAACCTTCTTAACTTCTCGGATATTGTTTTGAAATATTTTTTTAATATTTTTGGTGTTATTTTAACACAAAAAATAGTAATAGTTGTTCACCATAACATGTTATCTGTATTACATGCTATCTTTATAAAAACCTTCTAACATATATATTAACTGTTAATTAATGAATCACTTTGTGTGTGTGTGTTATGGTGATTTAGTAACCTATCTTGCTTCATTGCTTGTATGTTGAAAGAGTCCAATAACTTCAGGGGCAAATTTAGGGGGGGCGATGGGAATGGGACTGAACCCCCTCAGAGGGTCGAAAAAGTTAACAAACTTCATTAATCACTTAATTTTTAGGGACTCTTATTGTTTTTTTTCAGCTGTGTTTTCCAGCTAGTAACTCTTTTTTAAATATACAAACAGGTTTATTACACTGCATTTGCATGCACATTTGAAATATGACATACAGGAAAATCAATTCAGTCAGCATGTTTCAGTAACATATATTTTTATCATGTTATTGCCATTTATTTTAATGGTATTGATTTCAGAATGTTATACCACGTTTTTTGGCCACTTTAATGTTGATTTGTCTTAACTTGTTTTTTCTTTTGTATGAAGCCAACTCGACTAGACCAGACCCTGGTCCCCCTCCCACCAAAAGGCGAAATTCTAGATATGCACTGAATAACTTCACTGATATGTCCACATAATATGTTTTAAAATTATTATTTGTTTTCGGATCTGAAAATTACAGTTCACAACTGCATTACAAACTGTATACTGTATGAATTAATTTTATATTATATCTCCTGTTAGATGTAATAAATTAATTTATATAATTATATAATGCCAGATGAGATTAGGTCATGTGCATTTTGTTATAAGCTTATGTACATTTGTTGTAAAAATTCAGAAGTAGGGTATTTTATTATATATTTCCTATGCTGGGTTAGGAAAGGTAATCTGTTCTTTTTTTTTTCATATGTGAACATAGACTTTGGTAATTTTATTGGTTGAACATTAAAAATGGGGGTATTGACTTTTCTAATGTGTGTGCATGCACGTGTGTGATGTAAAATACATGTTACTCAGCTTCATTCCCTTGTACTACAGGAGTATGTGCTATAGCTCCCCAATGGTGGTTTGACTATTTTTTAACAATTTATTGTTACATGTACAACTCCTGAGTTGTATTTGGGGTATATTGTAGTAAGGTTAGTGAAAGCTACCAAATAAGTTTGGGTTCTGATAATGGTTTTCTAAGTTATTTATATTGTTTAATAGGTTACTGAATTACAAGTAATGTGCACCTCCAATGCACACTGCAAGTTGGGGACCTCTGAATCAGAAACACGAAGAGTGTTTGAATGTTTTAATACACAATTTGTGAAGTCTGCCCAAGCGCTAAAGATCTGTGTAAAATTTGTAAATTTAGTTCTGTAAATAAGATTAACAGACTTGACAGGACATATCTCCATTAAACGAGACAAGGCAGGAGAAATCTATAAGAAAAGGAGGAGGAGGAGAAGAAGAAACAACATTAATTTCCGACATGCATTTCTTTGTTTATTAGATAATATAATAACTTACGATGGTGGATCAAATTTGAACCAGAATTCTTGTCCAGTGGCTGAGTAAGTGAACAGAGCACAGAGTGGGCTTGAGCAGATAATGGTGGGAACGTCTGAAGTAAGCCCCTCTCCTGGACTCATGGCACCCTTCTCATGACTCATTAATAGCACAATGACTGAACAAGAGGTACATTAATTTGTTGCATAACATATCATAATCAAATTTCTTACCACGGAAGGTTTTAAACCTGCTGAAGTTTTGAGGTGACTCCAAGCAGGAGTCTGAAACTAATTCTTTCAAAGACTCAAGTATTTCATTGGGAGAATTTTTACTGGATGGAAAACTGTGGAAACCAACCCATCAACAATGACCACGGTGCATAAAGATTTTGTAAATTGCTACAGCAGTAGGAATAAGCTATGGAAGTAGCCAATCTATCATCTACAATAACTTAAATTATTAGAAAGTGTCTGCCAGGTGGTTTCCTCTGATTTCCTTTGAGGAAGTCATTATGAAGAAGAATTCTTTTTTTCACAACTTACAATGAATCATATGGGACATTGGACTCATTGTCAGTGGAGTAGCAAGAATGTTTGGTGTACATTCTTTATAGTAGTCATATACTTTGGTATTCATTCTTCCTATCAATTTTTTTTTCATTTATGATTACCGACTTTGTGTCCTTCTTAATTTTTTTTTTTTGTACCATATTTTTGTGTCACTCCTAAGAATAGTGACTGCAGGTTGCCTGGCTAGTTGGTCTGTTTTTCTGTCATTCTCAATATACGAGAAAATAAATAAATATCATCAGATTAATCAAAGCCTTCAAGACAACCCGTCATGTTACAGTCTGCCTCACACTTTTACTGATTGTGTTCACTACATTGTGTTACAAAGCATGTTGACTGTTGAAGTTAAGGTATGTAGCCTTGGTACACTCCATTCTTGTAATTTGTTTTAAAACAATGATTGATGTTGTTTTGATGATAGTGTTAAGGTGCATTTATTCTTACCAGTATTTGAATTTTTTTTATTATGTTAAGTGTAACTTGATTGTATATGAATACCTTACTTATGAGGTCTTCATTCCATATAGTGAGTTTTTGTTCAGAGTTCTGTGCTGCTTTCATCTGGTTTTAAAGGAAATCTGTTATACCAATTAAATTGGGTAAGGTGGTAAATATTCTGCCTCAAGTACCCTACTGATAATCCAAAACTTCAGAATAATTGTGAAGTCTTCCAACAACTACTTACTTCTATAAGAGAGAAGAAATACTGACTTTCAAAAAAACTACCACACTATGACTCACTCAGAAGATCTTAAAGAGAATAAAGGAGATAAGTGGAAGAAAGTATAAATGGGACAAACACTGATGATGACGACTGACAATGTCAAGATACAATGAAAGGAACAGGCTGAGTTCCTTTAATGCCTGTTTTGTTGATTATTCTGTGTATATTCTGAGTTTATTTATTAGATTTCCTTGGAAGTACATTTACTGTACTTGATTCTGAAAAGACTATTATGGCTGGGAATGGCGAAATGACAAGAATCCACCTTTTTTGTATGTGTTAACTGCTATTCCTAAAATAAAAATATTCATCAAGCAGTAACACACATTGTATTAGGATAAACTAATGTCTGCGTGTTAGCCAGTAGTTAGTAAGAGAGTGGTGAGGGGGAAAGAGAGAGAGAGTGAGTGTGTATGTGTGAAGTACTGTCCTCACTGTTTCCTGCACATAATTTCTTGTGTTATTCATAGTCTGGCAGTGGAGTTATATGTACGAGGAAGAGGAAGAGAAGAAGAGCTTCAGAGAAGTGTTCATCAAAGCTTGTTAGAATTTGGCTAGCATTACTTTCAATAACATGTTGATGTAGAATACAGTCTTTCCTAATAGTTACTTTGTTATCTTGAACAGTCATCTTCTGGGCATGCTCTGCCAACTATCTTTTTCCATTCTCTTTTGAATCTCTTTTGCTTTTCTATTGACTTCTATTTCTCTTATTTTTATTTATTTTCTTCATCACCATTCATCAACATTGTATTTTGACATTGTCAGTCGTCATCATCAGTGTTTGTCCCATTTATACTTTCTTCCATTTTCTCCTTTATTCTCTTTAAGATCTTTTGAGTGAGTCATAGTGTGGTAGTTTTTTTGAAAGTCAGTATTTCTTCTCTCTTATAGAAGTAAGTAGTTGTTGGAAGACTTCACAATTATTCTGAAGTTTTTGGATTATATAAACACTTCATACTTAGTCTGAAGAAGAAGTGTTATGGAAAATTATTTTCTCATATAAATGTCTTTGAGTGGCAGGCCTAGCAGACTTTATATTTTACATATTTTGGACTTTACCCCTTCTGTTTTTGTCCATTGTATTGAAGAATACTGCCTCACTCACAGAACATCCTGGTGCAGAAAGTTGTTTATCAGTCTCCTACTGAAGGTGGAGTAGTTAATATGAGTTCAGTGTAAGCCATGTCAAGGGGATTATGCCTGTCTGTCATATTGTGCACCAAATAACTGTATTCAGTCTTTTTAAAGTTATAAATTGTCATTCTGTCTCAGCTGTGATTGAGGGTGTGAATAGTAACATTTCTTATAATTTGTCAGTTTCCTCGAAGCCCGTTTAAACAATTCCTAATCAAAAAAACTCAAAAGCAATGTTGCTCATTGGATGTTATGTGTAAATATTATTATTATTATTATTATGTAGTGTATTAATATTAGACACTTCTAATTTTATATATTCCTTTTCTATAGCACTGTATTCATGAACATGTCATATTTTATTTCCATGTATCAAGATTTTGTCTTGTAAAAGAAATCTTTCATAATATTTTTTCGAAATTTTGAGTAACAATCATGGCAGGAACTATTAGGTGACCAATGAATTCGAACATAGTGTTATGATGGTCTCCCTGCTCGTCGTATGGTACAGTGGAAAACAAAATACAAGACACAAATGAAGTCACTAATTGAAATTTTAATTATCACAATTAACAGTTTGTAATCAATAAGTTATTCAATGAGATTATACTCGTACAATAATGCAAATTAAAATTTGTCCTCACACAATAATAATGTCAACTAATAGAGTCCCACACAATAATACCTTCACCACAATACTTCGAATCTCACTTGAATAAATCACCACTTCAACTGACCTCTAAGCAGCAGCTGCCATTGTTTAAATAGATAGCACAAGTGTTCCAGAATAATCCATAATACGCATCAACTCTCCTCGAAAACACCAGAGTTTAATTGATTGCGGCCTTGAACACAGTGCACTGACCGGTATGATCTGGAATAGCCTCGTTTGTTGACACATGTTAAGTTTCATGTGCATTACAGCTGGGCTCTGCTGAGATAGCCGAGAAACATGTCAACAATGGCGTAACATGTTCTGTAATGGCGTAACAATAGGCATAAAAGGTAAGGATGTGCTGCTTGTCACTATCCCTTCTTCACCTTTGTTATAGAAGTCAAGAGGAGAAAGAAGGGAGTTATGAGTTGCACACACTATAGCTCCAAGCTGTTTAATTTCAAGCAGAAAATTCCTGTTATCAAACAACTGGATAGTAGAGTTATGCAAGGTTTGTTCACAGATTGGGACAGCCACTGCAGTTTACATTGTTGGTTCTTGTAGTGGAAGTCTCATTCAGTTAATAAATAATGTTTAGTCTACAATGATTAAGTTCAATTAACTCTAAAGAAATAAAATGCATGAATAATTTAGAAATACAGTTAATAACCCACAGTATGACTCATCACAACTTCGGCTTCCACATCTTCCTTCATCTCAGGTAGTGGCTTGGTTCTCAGTGGTTTGAATAAAAATTATAAAGTTGAAATTGAAGTCCTGAAATGCCGAAATCTAGGCAGCAGATTTGTATACACATGGCATGAAGTGTTTGTTCTATAGTGAAGAACCATTAAAACAAAGGAATGTTTAGAAAAATAAAGATTTATGTAGAAGTTTTCAGCAGTAATTACATATTTTGTTTTCATTTTTCCTTTACTTTTTAAACACACCTTGTACATAGTAGTATTCTGAGTTAGAGAAAATATTTTGAAAATAAATATTACGTTTACAAGAATAATTTTTTATATGTATGTTTTCCCATTATGTCTTCACATGTGTTAAGTATTTTTAATCATTGTTTGTAAACAGGAAATATTTATATGCCAGTTAAACTGTTTATGTTGTCAACAATCTAATGTATATGTTAAAAATTCATATTTTTGTAGTACTAGTATCTGAAATTAACAGTAAAATGTAGTAAAAATGAGTAACAAACTTAGAAAATATTGATGGGTGTCAGAAGACTGTGACCATCTTATAAAGATTTAGATTATGGGTTATTTTTGCACGCGCGCGCACACACACACACACACCGGTAATATATTTTATAATGACTTTACCTATATTAATATATACACTACAATCACACACAATAATACCAATTTAAAGCACCAGAGACCAACAGGAATTGAAAGCAACTACCAGCCAACACATAAATACCTCACAAGGTTCAAAATTCGGAAGGCTGAAGATGGGAACACAAGGCTTCCTGAAACATGTTCCAAATAGGGAGAAAACATCTTGAGGTAAAGTCATTACAAAATATATATTATATACATCAAGAAACGAACTGTAGCAGAAAGTGTTTGAATATATATATTATAACAATTTTAAATTGTGTACAAATATAAATTAATTTGTGCTGTGCCAAAATGTATATAACATTACTGGTAAAGTGTACCAATTAATGGGTTTTGGGTGTAATGGTAATAAGAGTAGTCATTGATTGAATTGTAACGAGTTTTCATAATTTATTCATAAACCACAAGCGTGTTTAAAAAATCTCATTTACTTTGCCATAAATATTCATTATTGTTTGCGTAAACATTCAATTGTTGCAGTACATTTATCATAAAATAAATCTTATCTTCTATAGTAACAAAAGTATATTCTAAACATTTATTTGTTATCTTAAATCTCGACTGCTCAGTCTGTGTGCTTTACTGCAGTTTTGTTTTATTTTCTTTATATAACTTCCAACTATGTTACTTTATGCATTGCATACATCTTAATCATTGATTGCTTTACAAACTTTAAATAAAATTTAAATTGACTAAATTAATTGTTAATCATCAAAGAAAATATTTATTGAATTTAATTTAGATTCTCTTATCTCTATATCTACATTTTACATAACTCTTATTTATTTTTAATTTCAAAGTGTCTTTTCAATGTCTTTAGTCTCTCATTTACAAATTATAAATTGATTATTTGTCACCTCGATTCTGTAGATCGTACCCATGTCCTCCATTGATCTGTAGGTCCTCTTCTGATGGAGTTTCCTGCACGTTCCCCCGGTTCCACTTGTCGTCCTCCAGTTACTCGTCCCTCATGGTTGCTGGAGTGTAGAGTGATATGTTGCTCTGCACCAGCTGCTGTTGCTCTATCAGACGCCTCTGCTGTTCAATATAGAGTTCCTCTGCATGATGTAACCTCATAGCTTGTTTTGAGTGACGGACGTTTGTGTGTAAGCATCATCAAGTACGTTCTATAATCGTATTCGTAACCAGACTAAGAGTTAATGGTTGATACTTATATGAACATAGCGTCCATCCGCCTTTACTGTTCAATTAAGAAAATATAAAATTCGCGTCAATACTGGACATAGCGTCCCGCCACAACTGAAGACTCATTGAGAAGAACTTGGCTTCATCTGTGCCCTTATTTATATTCGAGCATTGTACTGCACCTGTTGGGACAGACTTCTGCCTGTCAGAAATTGCTTGGAGGCGTCACTTCCCCCACTATCGTCAAATTTCATATTTTCGCACATTTCTGCCAATGGCAATGTATACTGTGCACTACAGGGTGCTCTAACGATGGATAATTTAATTACACATGTTCAATGTAATTACCATCGTAATCGCATAATTTGTATAATTACTACGCTCTTAAAATCGCACTGAATTCGCACTGCACGTCCTTTTCATGCCGTTTTCTCACTACACATGTGTATTAATTTTATACATATTTAGGAGTCTTTGAATTTTGTCTACCATTTATGGTTTTCTTATAATTAAATAAAAACTATAATTTAACACCTATTTAGAGTGAGATTGCAAACTTTCATGCTTGAACCGGCCTCACTCACACACACTATTTACTACTGTACACACTCTCAGCAATAATCGTGTGATCGTGCAGGTCAGTTCCTGCATGTCTATATGCCGTATTTTTAACATCAACTCAGCTTTCAATCTCAGTCCTGCTTATTTATTACATATTTATTAATTTAATTTAAATATTTATATAATCTATTACATGCACAGTACAGCATATGATTGTACTGTCACAATATATATAACACGATTCTATTTTAAAAGTCTGACATAGTATGCTGTCGTGGAATTTTTTAATAACATTATAATAAACATTATATGATAAACATTCTTTAGTACTGAAAGGTGAGGGAGAGAGAGAGAGAGAGAGAGAGAGAGAGAGAGAGAGAGAGAGAGAGAGAGAGAGAGAGAGAGAGAGAGAGAGAGAATGCGTTTGTATGTTTTTTTTTATAGCAGTTTCAGTAAATATAACATCTATCACATGGAAACTGTTTAAAATGAGAATAATTACATTTTGCAGGGTGAATTTGTGGAAGATGGAACAGAAACACATTTCAATTTAGGAGGAGCGACTCCAGCATATATAAAGGCAGTTGCTAGCTGTAATAAAAGGGAAGGCCTCATATATACTTTGATTGTAAATGGTGAAATAGTTCCACCCACATCCGAATGAATAAGGCACAGAGTAACAGAATAAACTGTTATTACAATTGTATTTTTACACACAAACAGTATTTTAGGTGTTAGCTATAAGTAACTTTAAAAGTATAGAGCATATTATGACAGGTAATATATAGTGTGGAATAAACTCTGACTTAAAAAATTATTATTTACTTATTATTATTACTTTTTTGGCGTAGGTCAAAATCAGTACTTCTCTTGTATTGTTTTTTTAGTTCAAAATTTTCTCCTTATGAAAAGTAACAAAAGATAAGTTTTTAATATTGAAAACTTCAGTTAAAACTGGTAGCATTGCACTGTGGGCAATAGAAACACGCTTTTGGTTGTGTACATGGATTCCCACTAGGAGAGTGTAAATGCCACACAATACAACAGTGATATCTGGTTATTATAGCAACTACACTATGTGGTTGGATTCTGCAATTGGCTATCTCAGAAAAACAGAAAAAAAGGGATATATTTTACTAGTGTATCACAGATGTGATCTTATTTGTAACAATGCTTTCAGTAAATTTGGAAAAATATGACACAAAAGATGTTATTTTCTTATGTTTTTAATTGTATAATGAAAAATACACCAACATTACAAAATTGATATGCAATCCAAAATATGTTTTGTTTCTTCATTTTCTTTATTTCACAGGGAGGGCAGTACCCCAGAGCCCTCCCTCATGAGTCAACACAGGTTATAAAATTTGTATATTGATCGCATCCTATAGGTGATTCATGAATTTTTAGAGTCTCTGTTAGTGATCTTGATAGACAAATTAGAAACTTGTCCTATCATCACACACTTGACTATCTAAAAGCATCTTCTATTATTAAAAAAATACAAACCTTAAAGTACTTTATTTAGTAAAAAAGTTCAAATCAGGTACAGAGTGAAATTTCCAAGTACATTAAGGTAAAAAATTTCTTAATCACTATGGTAAATGTACTAACATTAAACCCATTTAGTTGAATTAGTGCTCATACACAAGAAACAATCTGCACATAAGACACAGCTGGATTTTAGTTGTGAGCATAGAGACAAGAACATATCAAATAAAGGGAGACTGGATGGTTCTCATGGGTATGTGGATGGTCCCATGTTGGCTATAAGTGATAGATAATAGTTCCAAAAATTGTGGGAAATGCATAATTAAGGTTACAACAATAATGAGTGATGATACTAGATGTGGCATTCAGAACAATTCTGCTTGCACAGATTGTATCAAATCTGAGAGTATTTACTTATTCATAGAGGTAGATTTTTAATTAGTTTTATATTCATAAGATTTGTTCACTAGGCCTACACACAGTGACAAAATTGTAACCCAATACACAAGATTAATGAGCAAAAATAAAATTTTATAACAAATTTCAAAATCCTGAGCCTGAACTAAACCCTTTCCATGATATAAGGGAAGAAGCTTAATTCTCCAGCAAGAGCAATTTCCCCTTCCCACAAAACTAAGAATTAATCCCTTGATTCTGACTTTGTCACATTCATGTCCATATCTTGTTATGACATATGTCTGATGTCACACATCAGGTGTACTAACAAAATGAATGCCAAAATACTTGTATATATATTTTTCTAGTAATACTTTGTCATTTTTCATGGTATTTGCCCGGATTAGAAAAGTTCTATACACTATCATTTGATCATGTCATTTGATAGCAAACCTGAAACCCCGTAAAGATAGCACACCTATTGAATACAGTAACCAAGGTGAGTAGTATGAGTAGAAAATGTATTGGCCCTACAACTATGCAACCCCCCAAAATTTTTTATAAAAATAAATTGATTATTTATGGAATAATGACTTTTTTGTAGAGCACTCATACACCCTTACACCCTGTCGATTCACTCACTGGGACAGAAGGACAATAAAATTATGATAGAACCTTAGTATGTCACACTTGAAAAATACATAATGCAAGGGATTTAGTACGATAAGTAGGCCTAAGAAGATAAGTGTGACAAGAATTAATAGAAGATTCTAAGAACTATGCAAAACCAAGTCTTGCCACAAAATTAATGTGATGTGACAGGTCAAACAAGTGCAGCCAGAAAATTCTATCCCTCACTGCTTGTCTAAACTTTTTGTTTGTCACTAAAGAAGTGGAGGACTTCAACATATAGGTTGGCAACTTTGATGCAACAACTAGCTCCCATGATTGCACGTGTCCACTAATAAATTTGGACCTTATACGAAATATGTAGGTACTTCATACAGACCCACATATAATAATAACATATCTGTGTATAATAATAATATAATATAGTAAGTTATAATAATATGGAGCAAGATTAAAATTGATGGACTATACAAATTTTGTGGTGATTTAAGATGTGGCCCTTTATCTAAACAGTGACTAAAGTAAATGTTACTTTTATTTATTTTTTTTTGTATTAAAATTTTTGTAGTGCGTTTCATTACAGCAAAATAAATCTTTCATGGATACAAAAGAAAGCACGGGAGCAGCTATTTTGTCTGGTTCAGAAGAAAAGGGACCAGAAAGATAGGCCAACTTTCTTATAATGGGATAACTGTGAAATAACTACATAACCTGACAAAAATCATTCTTTAAGCAGTTTTTCCAATGCATCGATATATTGAAACTTTAAAGAACAAAGCAATTTTTAACACAAGATGAAAATTCATAAAAGTTAAATATTTTTTTGAATAATGTATCATTTTATACAGGATGACAGAATTGAACCTGTCACTCTTGCTATTATGTTGCATAAAACACTAACTGGAAGTCCAAATAAAGGATTATTTTTATGTAAATGACAACAGTATTATGTTAAACCATAATCAGCTTAAGTATTCAAAACCTACATATGAAGTGTTAAAAAGGAAACAAATTGATATATGAATGTTCATCAGAGCAGTGTATCTAATGTAAAGTAAAATTCTATTCTGAGTGATAAATTGTGTGCTAATGCAGTATATAAGCGATAATACCAAACAGAGAAATCTGTGTACCATTGTGAAGGACAAATCCCGTTGGTTATAAGAAGATAAAATGTAGTAAAATAGTTTAATAGCAATAAACTGAAAAACATTAGAGCCATGGAACATTAAAAAAAAATAGTGAAAATTCTATGCAAGTATTATATTATAAACAATCTCGGCAGTGAAAATGTTAATATCAGACACCATTTTTTTTTTTTTTTTACTTTACCTTGAAACAGTAATAATCATTTCCACATTTTTATAGACATGATGGAATCCATGTTTTACTCTAATGGAAAAGTATACTGAACTTGAACTACATTCTCTTTTGGAACAGTGTAATAATGTAGCAGCATTTGTGTGACCAATAAAGTTTTACTTATTTTCTGAAAACATGTGGTCTCTGTAGTCACCAGAGTCTGTTTCTTTATCACAACGATCATTGACTTCTTGATACATCAGCTGTGCTTAAAGTGACCTACTTTTTCAGGCAAGTAACGTATTACACAGAACCCTCATGAACAACATGAGGGTGTAACTTTTGGTTTCAACTACTAATAAATATGTAATCTAGTAAACAATTGAAATGTTTCAAGTCCATTTTTATTAAGTAGACTATTACTGTTCTCAGAAATCTTGTCATGTTATCTAGTTATTCAATGTATTGTTACGACCTGTCTCACTGATGGTCAGATGGTACAGTGGAAAACAAAATACAGACGCCTATGATCATTAATTACCAGCTTTCATGAGTCACAAATAACAATTTGATATCAACAAGATACTCTCATACAGTAATTCAAGTTAAATTTGTCAATGTGCAATAATAATGTCAACTATAGAGAGTTCTGCACTAATTATAACAAAATAATTATGTTCCACTACAACCACTTGAGCCATGCTGAATAAATCACCCAACATAACTCACTGTAACTGGCCAACAAAGCCAGCCACTGTTGCTTATATAGGTAGCTCAGGATAGTTTTCCATGCCAATATAGTTTGCGTAGTTAACAACAAGCGCTCTTTAAGTCTATAGGGTACTTGACTGTGCTGTGCATCCTTGACAGAGACACACACCTGCTCGGCTAGCCAAGAAATGTGTTGAACGACACTCTCGACTGTTCAACTGTTCTGTCATGACACTGCCCTCTACTTAAGCCTGTTCATCCCAAACTGGCAAACCATCTCTGAAGTAATATTTGGCTAGGCGATCTAAGAAGTTGGTCTACTTGCGAAGAATAATTCTGCGCCTCTTCGAATTCAGTATCAGGTGATCTGAACATGAAGTTCCCAGGAATACGAATCTCCCGCCCAACAGTTTTGTTGGAATAATTCTGGTTGTATCATGATATACCAGCTGTATACTGATGACCTATTAGCCATTAGCTGATCCATGTCAACAACCTCTCGCGTAACATCATCTTCAGCAAAGTTTTCCTCGGGCACTTCCATTAACTCAGGAATGAGCAAGAGCCTTTCCTTGACGGCCATAGTTGGTTTTCCAATTACTTCTTTTATCATTATACAAATCAATACTTCTTCTGCTAGTTCTTCTTCCACTTCTGCTTGCAATTGGAAGGGTTCCTCTTGACCATACCAGCTGACTTCTTCTTTGGCCAACATCACTTGCTTGATCGATGGTTAGCAGACCTTGTCATTTTAGTCATACAAAGCTTTATTTTTTCTTGGCCAACCTTCAGGGCATTCTTGCTTAAGTCCACAACGAATCTGTAGGCATTCATAATGTTCGTGCCAAGAATCACCAAGGAGACCTAGATCAACCTTTTTTAACACTTGACAGGGGTTTCAATCACAGTCTGTATTGTACAACAGTTAAATTGAGGCTGGCAGCTGCTGACTAAGTCAAGGAGCACAATGGACACTGTAGCACCCATGTCAACTGTAAATGCTTCATGTTTGTCTTTAATTATTCCGTTGACAATCAGGTTACCTGTGGTTTTATGAAGCATGGAGACTGTGTGCAGCTCCATATCTTTACATCTCCAATTGGTGCATTCACGCTCTTCTCTCCGAGTGTATTCAGCTGTATACGCTAATATAGTTATAGCTCTGTTCTAAAATGTACAAACAGGTTTATTACATAGGATTAGGGTATATGTTTCAAATATGAAATATAGGAAAATCAATTCAGTCAATAAGTATCTTTTAACAATATTTCAGGAACACGTATTTTTATTGTGTTATTACCGTTTACTTTAATGGGATTGATTTCAGGATGTTATCACCCATTTTTCAGCCACTTTAAAGATAGTAATGTTGATTAGTTTTAACTTGTTTTTTGTTTTGTATGAAGCCGACCATCCCCTGGACCCCTCCCCAAACACCAAATTCTAGATACACCGGGGCGGTGCCATAGTCATGAAGAACAACATCCCACATTGAAGTCCCCATTGGATATCTAGTAAAATCTTTTATCATATATCTTTTCTACAGATGACTCTATGGCGGATTTATGTACTGCCTGTGAACTGTTGATGGCAGCAGTAATTTTACAGGACCCCAATACAGGCGCGTTATCATTGTACACGCCCCCCTACTAACATCATCACCAATTACGCCATGTGTGGAAGAAGTCCTGTGTGGATGTAAATACATTGAGAACGGAGTTAACTTTGTAGACTCGAGTCACCAAACAAAGGGGAAAGTGTCAAACAAAATACTTTGTCAAGACCGGATTACTAAAAACAGTGGAAGCAATGTTGAAAAATGGCAGGTCAGTGGAAAACTGACTTCTATGTATATGGTCATAGACAGACATGGGGGGGGGGATACATATTGGTTATTCATTTACTCAGTAATAGTGAACCCAGCCTAACTGTTGTAGTCCTTTAGGTTTAGGTACTCAGTTGAAAAATGAGAAACATTTAGTCTATGTACCAAGTATTCAGAAAAATGATATGAAATGAAAAAAATGAAACTTGCTGTGTAGGCTTCTTGGAAAGTCTTTCTACAACTTTCATCTCCAAATCTTTCTTCTTTTCCAAAACCAGCTTCATTCGGATGGTACTTTTTAAGCCATCCATTTATGCGATTTTTTGTTGTCAATTATAACTATGTTTTGTCACGTCTTAAAGTTTTAGGTGACCTTTCAATAGTATTCGTTGAACAAAGCTGTGCTGTTGAGACTGTTAAAGTACTTTCTATCTCAGAAAAAAATGGAGAGTGGTTTTGGGACAATAATGTTAGTACTTTCTTGCCATTTGTGTTACAATTAACTACATTTCATCATTACAGATGCACTAATAATCATATTCTTAGTTTTTGTTGTCCATGACGTGTCCGTTACTTACCTAAATATAATTATTTCACTACCCACTCGGAACACAAAGTTTTTTATGGGTAAAAACATAAAAGTTTTACCTTATAGCCTGAACTGGTTTTCACTTTTAAAAAGCTTCTTCAGAGGCTACCGCTGGGAGCACTGTCTGTCTTGTTGTTGCCGACGGTATCGACTTTTGAAAGAGTGATATTGTGTGTGTGGGGTGTGATATGTTTGAATAATGCGTGTGATTTGAATTGTGTTTGTTTGTTTAGGATGTCATTTTTATTTGTTTTCGTGTGTTTGTATATTTCCAATTGTTCTAGATTGTCTAGTTTCCTTTTGTGTATACGTGTAGAATGTCCATGTTATTGTCATTGTTTTTGTATGTGTGGTTTGCTTCAATGAGGTGGTTTGCAAAGGTGGATTCTATAGTGGAGTGGCAAAGGTAGTTAATGGCACTTGTACTAAACAAAAGTAGTTAAAGGCACATACTTTAAACATAAATTTATTGAATTAAATGGAGGTTAGAGTAAATTTATCAAATACAATTGACAGTAAAAGTAATGAATACCAATTTTATAAAAATTGAAACTATTATTCAACATTAGTGACTAAATGAATTTTATAAATCTGATGGCTTTGAAAATAAGATTAGGGTCATTATTCTCAGCCTTCGAAAATTTTAATGTACAATTTTATAATATGGCAGAGTATTTATTTTAAAGAAAATGTTCTTAACAATCAGAACTATAAATATTGTTTATACAATGCTGGAAATTACCTTTGTCATTTTTCCTAACGTCATACTTGAACAGAGTACATATGTTTTTACTATGTCGAAGTATTACTACAAGAGATACGCTGTTATCTAGCCTTTATTATGCTGACGTTATCTATAATATCATAAACGTCCAAAGAATATGCTTTCTTTATAGGAAGCTAGAGATTTTTTCAGTATTTCCTCACTTATCATTGATCTCAGATAATTTTCTATTATATTTTGAGAAACTCCTTTCATCTGAGGCCAGAGACATTCAAATTGTTAACAAAACTCTTGTTGAATGAGACCAGATTAGAAATGCATGCAATAAAGTTATATCCTAAAGTAACCTGAAGAACATTGGCTGAACATGTAACCGCTGCTTCTGTTGTGGGAGTAGTAGCAGAACAATAGTACATGTCAGCAGAATCTTTTTATTTCTTACACCATGTGATCATTCATCAGAGTCACAATGGAAAAGATTATGCTTCTTTACGGCCAGTTCAAGTAACTATCAGAGGGTTTGGTCATGAATTTTTATTATACAATGTTAAAGGTATTTGATATCTCATCAGTGGCAGAGGACCTTTGCGACAATTCTTGAATAAATCAATATGGACATTACAACATTGATCTGACCATGAATTTCATCATGCGAAGTTGAACCAGCATTATCTGATAATTTAACTAGTAGTCTTTTTTTTCAGTTTTTGCTGATCATGTCTCTTGGAGTCATTGCTTCTTACTTGACTTTTTTTAATATCAGTGGTAATAGTCTTACCGACAAATGTGATTCTTTCTTAAATACTTGCAATGTTTCAATTTTTGCATACATGTATCTAGTATGCTTTAGGCACTTCCAGTTATTTTGAATGATATTAACTTTTTCCACAATACTATTTCAAAATCTCTTGTAACTTATATAATATGAAGTTGTATATTGTGGGAATTTAGTACACTGGCTGCTGATCTAGTTTCCAATTTTTCTTTAGAGGAATAACACATTTTGTCTGTTATATTAGTTAGTTGTTCTACAATCTTTGTAAACTCCTTTAAAACTTTTGTAAGAATACCTCCCATGTACAAGTAGAGACCAAAACATAATCTCTCTAGAGTACCAAACAGGCTACACCTGAAAGAAATGAATGTACTCCACAATGATTCAAGTATTTATTCGCACGTGGAGTAAGTAGAGCTTTAGGGTAGATATTTTTAGTATTTTCTGTTCAACTCCCCCATGTACACCTGACGTTAAGGCAGCATTATCGTAGATTATTTAGATTACTATAAAGGATTATATGAAAATATATATTTAGATAGTAACCCATTCTCAGGGTTGAAAGTGAACAACAAATTTTGAGTTATATTGTATAAAATAGAGATAAAGGATTATAGCGAAATTTTGTTGGGTATTATATGTGCTCCACCCGCCTTTTCCTGGGGCCTGGGACCACTCCTGTCGCCCCCGGCTTCATTCACCATGGAAGTACTAATGTAGTAGCTGTGTTAGTACCACATAACAATAAATTAGGTCTCACTAAACTGTGATTCCCACATGATATAAAATGATATGTATGTTGTGGTTGATAGAAAAGAGCTCAAAAATTGATAGTACCGGAGAAACTTTTCAAATAGAGGTAAGTGCTTTTAGAAAAATAAAATCCTATTAATAAATATTCATTGGGTAATTAATGGTATATACAGGTGAAGCATAAGGTGTTTCAAGTGTTGGTAAAGCAGATTCACAAACAAGTATGCACTGAAGAAGGCAAGAACATTTGTGGTAAGTGAGGTGACAGTTGTTGAGAAAAATAAATTTCCTACATTATCTTTAATGCTGGAATAATAATCTGCTTAAGACAACATTCATCAGAGTCATCATGTAATATTAGTAACTATAATATAATATTGGTATATTACTGGCAAAAATAATACAGCTACAAAAATAGAAAGCATAAATGGAATGCTACATAAATTTAGATGCATTCCAGTAATGGTGTACCTGTATATTTATGTTAATATTTTTAGGTCATTATAATCATATACACATAGACATTTGTGTGCATTATAACATCAGGGGCAGCCGGTACAGGGCCACTATACTAGGCTGCCTATGTAAATTTAACATAGTTTCTGTAATCTGATTATTTTAAATACAACTATTTCATTAACGACTCGGAACACAAAGTTTTTTATGAGTAAAAACATAAAGTTTTACCTTACAACCTGAACCAGTTTTCACTTTTAAAAAGCTTCATCAGAGGTTGCCGCTGGTAGCGCTGTCCGTCCTGTTGTGGGTGACGGAATCGAATTTCGAAAGATCGATGTTGTGTGTGTGGGGTGAGATATGTTTGAATAATGCGTGCGATTTGAATTGTGTCTGTTCGTTTTTATTTGTTTTCGTGTGTTTGTATATTTCTAATTGTTCTAGAGTGTCTAGTTTTCGGCCTTTTGTGTGTACGTGTAGAATGTTCATGTTATTGTCGATGTTTTTGTATGTGTGGTTTGCTTCAATAAGGTGGTTTGCAAAGGTGGATTCTGTAGTGGAGTGGAGTGCCTTTGTGTGTTCAATGTATCTCTGTTTGAAGCTACGTCCTGTCTGGCCTATGTAGAATTTGTTGCAATTTGAGCAATTTAGTTTGTAAACACCAGGTAGATCGAATTTGTTTTACATATTGTGTTGTGGGCTCCAAGTTGCATATAACTAATTATAGTTAATATTACCTCGTGTATCTGGGTACACTGGTGCTCCTCCTAGCAACTTCAATGTTTTTTAAAAACTACGTATTTCGGGACTCATGGTCCCATCATCAGGTTGGTAAAAACAAGAATCACTCACATGGAGTACGTCAACTTAATAAAATACAAATAAAAACTTTCACTCGCACATCATTCCAGAACACAAAGTCATAGTATTTTGTTTTGTAGAATTTGTTTTGTGCTTTGTGTGTGTGTTTTGATAGTGTGTGTTCTGTTTTTTTAGTAGTTTTGTAAGTGATTCTGTATCCTGATTTTTTGAATTTGTGGGCTATTTTTTCAGTTTGTTTGTTGATGTATGTTAGTGTTATGAATTTGTTGTTTTCTGTCTTTGTCTGTTGTTCGTTTTGTGTAGGAGCTTATTGACTATTGTTCTGTCATATCCATTAGATTCTGCTGGATATTTTATCGTGTTTAGTTCGTCTTTGTAGCCTTTTTCATCTAGGGGGATGTTGTTAAGTCTATGTATCATGGTTCTGAAGGCAGCTAGTTTGTGTTGTATTGGGTGATCGGAGGAGTTGTGTATTAGTGTGTCAGTTGTAGTCGGTTTTCTGTATATACTGAATTTGTGCCTGTGTTCAAGTTTTGTGATGGAGTGGTCTAAGAAGTTTATGGTATTGTTGTGTTCGTATTTGGCAGTAAAGGTTATGTTTTTATGTATTTTGTTTATGTGCGTTAGTAACTGTTCACATTGTGTTTTGTTTCCCTTGAGATAGCAGTTTTTGGAATGCATAATGAAAAGTGAAATATGAAGAAGGAAAGATGAAGATTATTTTAAGTTGGGTCAGGAATTGTCAAACTTTTATTGTGAATTTCAGAATCAAAAATATAGAACAACATATATTGCACTCCACTATTTTTGTGTTTTTGTTTTGACCTGAAGATGAACTCAATTGCTTGAAAGTGCTTATCAGAAATAACTATAAATAGTGGAGCATAGATAAGTGATATTCTATATTTTTAAAATGATAGACTGTGTTCCAAATGCAGAACATAAATATATTTATTATTCATTACAGTACCGATGAATGTATTTAACATACGTTATGCGGATGAAACCATCATATTCGCAGATAGCTTAGAGAGGCTGCAATAACTAATGAATAGAGGGACAGGAAGCAGCCATCGATATGGTCTAGACATCAATGTTAATAAAATGAAGCTAATGTTTTTATCTAAGAAGAAGTTCACAAACTGCACCTTTAATATAAACCAAAGGCCATAGCTCCCTGATGATGCGAAATCATCATAGCAATGAAATCAGCATCAATATTTCCAGTTGGCTTCGCTTCCATGTCTAACATCATTCTGTCCATCATTAAAAAGTTCTCAGAAAGGATAGGATCTTCGTTAGTAGGTTGCGCTGTTTTTATTGCATTTTTACCCCTTCCTGGGATTTTAAACCTGATGCGATACCAGCCAGTCCAACGTGCAACAAATATTCACATCGCATAGATTCTTCTTGTCAGATAGAAAGACTCTTTTCAAGAGTCTGGCTCTTTTGAGCTTAGTTCACCTTAAGCTGGTAGAATATTCTTTTAAATGCTTTTTTGAAGGATTTTTTGTCATCGTAGTATAAAATTAATGCAGTACGTATTTTCTGTTCATTGGTATCCTATATGCGCGATCTTCTGTAATGGTAATTTTTCTGAATGCCCTTAGCTGAGTCACGTTTTTTGATCGTTCTTAATTCTATGTCTAGTATTGGCTGGTTTTGATGAAGATCTTATAATGTTTCCACATGACAGTATCCTTAATTGCACTCTTACATTTTTTAGTACAGTTTATAAGAATGATGGGATGTGAGATATTTAGGAGTGATCCGTGAGCTAAATACTGGAGTTGAGTGAGTTAAAGCGGGTTAGAGCGAACATTAAACGGTAATTCCGTTGTACTGACTGCAACAAAAATGGCAGGGACTTTACTGTGGGCTTTGCTTCACATATTGTACATTCCATTAATAAGGCCTGATTCTGAATATATAGCTCTCAAAATATTCAAGAACGTCTGGAAAATTCTTTGGAAGGATGTTTGTGATATCGGGAAAATAAGTTGTATACTTGTTCTCAATTCACCAACCCTAATTTTTTTAGGGGGTGGGTGAGCAATCTATTTGACAAATTTTAAATTTTATGCGCTGCAATGCTAGAAAAAGACTTCAGATCATGAGTGTGGGTAGTCGGAATCGAACCGATACTCTGTTATCGGAAGCGAATTTTGAGAAGTTGAATATTCTTCTATCCTTTGTGGATCAGGGGGGGGGTTATCTTCGGATAACCAATTTTTAACACTAGCTCGTTTGGTTATGGGGTCGTCTATATCCAAACGAATGGACAAAGGTTGGTTTTTGATGTTGTCTATTTTGGGTTTAAAATTTGATCATAAGGGGAAATAGGGGTGTCTAAAATAAAGATCACAGAGATGGTGATCGATACTGTGATTGCACTTGTGAGCACCCGGAACAAACAGAACCTATCTTTTGTGCTTTCGATTACTGTCACATAATACCCAGCTTGATAAATAACGAATTTCAGTTGTCTATGGCAGTTGTGGAGACTTTATTCGCTGCTTGTAGCCTCTTTCTTGTACCACCACTCAACGTCAACAAGCATCTGTCGCCACATTTATTTAAAACTTACAGTTTTTAAATAAATGTGTATTCGCGCAATGGGGCTGCTAACATCATAGCTCCAAGTATTGGTTGTCAGTTTATACTTTTTGTCAATAGTAATGCGGAAGGCATTTTGATTGTAATTTAAAGAGGATCGTATCATTATTGCTAGGTGTCATGGGTTGCGGAATGGGAGATTTAGGCGCCACTACGACTCCAACGAAGATGTTGCTGAAGCCATTGTTAGTCCAGACATAGCCGTTGATATTGCCTTGAGAGTCTAGCAACATCGGTATATTCCGGTTGGTGAGCCTCAGGCAGGCAAGCATAGCGAAGTTGTGTGTTTGCTGGTTATTATCGTATATGAATAGTATTGCAGATCCGGGATGGGTCTGAACACTAGACCCACTCATAGAGGAGAATCAGAAGCAGTTAGATCAGGGATTGTAATTGGTTGTTTGAGTTTTTTATTGCACATGTAGCAAACGATATGTGGTCTTCCACAAGAATCTCCATGGAGGAAACTGAATCAGGTACATAGACCAGTGTAACTAGCCACAGCTTCCTGTACGATACCTGCAAAATTTCATGCTGTGCGACTAGTCAATCTCCAATCCCATTAATACTCGGCAGAACAAATGCGCTATTGGTCGTTATCATTCTTGACTATGCTAAGCTCTATAGATACTGGCTTGTCGGTAATCGATACTTAAAATGGTACACATCAGGTACACATCTTGCAGTTCGGCGAGCCAAATTCAGATGAGTATAGAGATGGTTTACTCATTTGTTCCTGAAGTAGATCATCAATAAGTCCCCCTTTGTGTAAAGAATGTTCCAGTTCCTTCCATTCCAAAAATGCAGAGCGATGAGCAGAAGTATTTTCACGATCCTGAATATGGTGATTAAATTTCGCCACGACGAAAACCCAAACACAAAACAAACAACAGACAAAGACAGAAAACAACAAATTCATAAAACTAACATACATCAACAAACAAACTGAAAAAATAGCCCCCCTGCATACAAACTCGCAAAACATCTAGACAAAATTATCAGACAACACACACAACTAGACAACAACATTGCAGTAAAAAACAACACAGACCTAGTAACAAAAATAAAAGACATACACATCCCCCATAATGCCGCATTAGCCTCCTTTGACATTAAAAACCTGTATACAAACATCCCTATCTCTGAAACAATCACCATCCTACAAAACAAACTCAAACAGAACCACACACCAGACGAACTTATCAACGAAATAACAGAAACTCTGAACATTATCACAAAACAAAACTACTTTACTTATAACAATAAATATTAAATTCTTGGATTTCGTTGTCCATGACATGTCCATTACTTAACTAAATACAACTATTACTAAATAGCACTATAGTATTGACAACTCGGAACACTAAGTTTTTTATAAGTAAAAACGTAAAGTTTTACCTTACAGCCTAAACCGGCTTTCACCTATAGAAGGCTTCATCAGAGGCTGTCGTAGGTAGAATCGTTCTTAATGCAGTGATGGACAACAGTCGGATGTTGCCATGTTAACCATCTTTGTTGGTAAAATTCTAAATACAGAGATAGTCAACTAGTCAACTTTAGGTAAACAATAAGTACTATGGAGGGGAGTGTGGTTGTCCATCTCTGTAGAAAAGCCCGCCAATGAATTTTGTCCAAGCCGTCTGCGGTGAGCAGAGGCGTAGTTCCAAAAAATATTTCTCTATGAAAATAATTTAAAATAATAACTGTATGAAACAGATTTTAATTTAGCACATTTTTAAAGGCAAAAAATAAAAATCTGATATGCTTAAGGCCTTTTATAGACTATATATTAACTAGTTATTTTCAAAACTTCGTGGGGGTTATGTGTAAGATGTACAAATATCGTAAATGTTTTTGTATGGTTGTAATGGAATTAAAAAATAAATGATTAGTTGGTACTAGAAGAAACCTACGTTTTAACAAAAATTTCCGTAATTAGTGTACAAAAAACGGCTGTACTTTTGAACCTGAGACCATGCTGAATCATGATTCCCTATTACCATTCTCTTCCGGTATAATTCTTATGCAGTTTCCAATTAAGAAATTAAAGAGTTTCCATTTGTAAGAAAGAAAGTTGATATGTTCAATGCGAGGCGATTTCCCTGTTGACCTTTTTTTTAAAAGCATAATTGTTATTTAGTTTCCTTTCTTGTTCTGAATTTATTGGACCGAAATTATAACCTAGTTCCCATTTCCCATTTACAGCACATTATTACCTTACAAAGACGAATCTAAGTAAATCTAATTTATAACAAAAGAAGTACATTAAAATCCTCACTTCAACCTAATGCAATAAAAACCAATGTGCAAGTTTCTATCAATATGTAAATGATTAATTATTAGTAGCCTAATTGGTTATTGTGGAATTTTATATTGGTCTAAGTTAACGAAAATAAAAATTGGAAGAACCACTTGAAACCGATATAAAATGACTAGCCTACATTGTATTAAAAGATGTCAAAGAGTGTATTTTGCACAAAACTGATACAGTAAGGACCTTTGTTTATGAAGAGAAACAAATAAAGACTCCATACTTAGTTTGTACCATTTACAGACTTTGTACCATTGTCTATTGTTATTAAAAAGATAGAAATAACAAATGTATAAACAAAGTTTTGTATATTCTGAATACAAAAATTAAATATTTTACATTTATAACCTTTTACAAAGTGTATAGAAACTTGTTTTACGTGGTGTAATGATTTGTTTTATATAGCGACTTCTCAGGTTTGAATAAAAATAGACACTCACGACCCACAGTTCTATGATTATTTTCACACATCATATTAAAAAACATGTTTTCATACTCTTAACAAACAAAAATCAGTAGCAACATACGTTTATTATGAGAAAATATGTTGAGTTATTATTACAAATATTATTAAAAATTGTAACCTGCCATTACTTGTATGTGAAGAAAACTGGTATAACATTTGCAAACAAGAAATCTTCAATTCTCTTCCTATTTGTTTTATAATAAACTAAAGTCTCTACTGCAGGTTTAAGTCCATTGCCTATTTAATTTATTATAATTAAATAATTATAATTATTCCTGTATTTTGTTAAGTGATAATATTTTATTAATACATCTGCTTCCTGCTCATGTCCAATGTAACTAGAGTAGGAATGGCCCCCTGGCTCATATGTGCAAATAATTTTTTTAAGTGTAGGACTAAACGTCTTTATGAGCACTTTGTATCATTGAAATTTAGTCAGAGTCTAATGAGCAATTTGGCCTAACCTAACTTACTACATCTAAGAATAACTTAATACTGTCAGTTACCCTTATTTTAACATTAAATACATCTTAATTAGTGCAATAGCAGTATTTTTGTGTCTCACATTACACTAAAACAAAGGAATTTCTCGTTACAGTTCAAACAAATGTTGAAATTGTGTACAGGTATTTCTTTTCTTTCAATTCACTTTTTATGAAAACAAGCTTTACATTAATGCTTCTAGGCTTACTGGTATTCTATATTTTCAATCAAATGTTCAATATCCATTAGTTAAAATTTCATGGAATTGTGAAATTAACAATGCTATGACTAATGTGTGGTTACCAATCTATATTTAATTTGTCTTAAATAGAAATAATTTGGTGCAATTAAATTTCTGAGTTCATTTGTTTTATTAATAATTTTAGTAATTTGTTTTTTTTTGTTTATTGAATGATTCCTTATCAGTTTTTCATCTTTGTGCTGTCAGTTTTCATTTCAAAACATTGGATTTTATTATTCTACATTCTATTCATCTATAGAACTGTAAACACTATAGTCTTATAATTTTGGAGGTAGGTATCCTTCTCTAGAAAGCTTTGTTTCTGAAACTGTCAAAGCAATTCACTCTGTAACACTCCATAGAATTCAGTTAATTTTATTTTTGAAAAGTGCTCAAGTATGTATCATTTTATTTATGTAGGCCTATGTTTTGCTCGAGTATTTCCATTTGCTTGAATATTTTCTACCAGAAAATGGATGAACATGGCTGATGAGATTAGTGACCAACCAGCACAGTGATTGTAACATGTCACACTATGAATTTAGAAAAGACTACCAATAAATGGTGTGTTTCAATATCCAGTTAACACTATTGTCAGTTGCTAAGAAAATAAGTTGAAATAACAAGTGTATGAAACAGGCTGTAATTTTAATATATTCTTAGAGATTTAATATGAGTAATCTACTAAAGTCATTTGTTTTAAATGGTTTTTATTAGAGCTCTTGAATTTTGCTTAGATTAGTCAAAGACCCAATAAGTTCTTTTTATGGTTCTCTAATTTCTTGGATTTCGTTGTCCATGACATGTCCGTTAGTTAACTAAATATAAGTACTTCTCCCTTTTACAGTTCATCAATTTGCTTTCTCACAGTCTTTTGAATTGTTCATAAAATTTCTATCTAGGATTATACACTTACCTGTAACACTTTATTAAGATACAGATTTATCCCTTGTAGAGTCATCTTCCAATCCCTTGAAAAACTAAAAGTATCGTATGTCTCTGGAATAGGAAGTCAAAGAAAAACAGAATTCAGGTAGCAAGTTTCCATTATTTCATGAGATATATCCTAGAAGCAAACTGTAGCTTCCAGTTATTGTTCATGAGAAACATTATTAAGGGGTTTATCAAAACAAACAATTACAAGCTCACACTTCTCAGCATTTGATAAAAAAGTTTTGAAAAGTGTACCTAACCTAAAAATATATAGTTGAGTTATTGGAAATGAAATATGAAGGCTTGGAGAATGTTTATTGATTCTTGGATTTCGTTGTCCATGACGTGTCTGTTACTTAACTAAATACAACTATTATATTAACGACTCGGAACACAAAGTTTTTTATAAGTTTCTCTTATAAGTACCTCCCTCAGATACCTCTGAAGAAGCCTTTTAAAGGTGAAAACCGGTTCAGGTTGTAAGGTAAAACTTTGTTTTTACTTATAAAATATGATCAAAATACAATCTTCTTCTTAGATTTGTTTTTCTGTTAACATTGTTTCTGCTAGATATTTCTTCGTGCTCTTTTACTCGATATTGTCTTCAGTTCTTAAAACTTATCTGTCTCTTCGATTTCAAGCAAGGTATCTTTCTTTCTTTTTGAATAGTGGGATCTGTAGACATTAAAGACTTTTGAGTTTTTCTAATTTCTGATGTAAATATTTCTACGAATCTAGTTGATGTTTCTAGAGTTGAATTTTGTTGTGGCATTTTAATAGGTGTCTTCTCAACCCCAGTTTAGCGTAATAAGGCTAGGTAAATCTTTGAAATATTTGTAGTGTCACCAGGTCATAATGGAACTTCAGCTTGCTGTTGAAAACAAGCAGATTTCAGTAGTTACTTGATAAAGGATGTTTTAAGAGCAATAATTCTTTCAGAATTGTTTTAATAGCCCACCATTCTGCAAATAACTATTGCTTCTTTAGACATTCAACTGATTTGAACTTTTTTTAATCATATTGCAAAAGTTTCATATACAATTGTTTCAAATCACATAAAACCTCTGGAAGTATGAAACACACAAGGACAAGTTGAATTATGTTGTAGGGTTAGGTGGGATAATTGTAAATGGTAGAGAGGTTTTAGTTTTCAGACAATCAGTATTGTCATTACATCATCTGTTATAGTTCCCTTCAAAACTGCAGTGCTTCTAATATAAGGGTACCATATGTGCTAATATTTATAACCAAAGTTTTCACGTTAAAATATACTGTGAAACAGTTTTGTATGACTTTCAAAGTATACTGATTTTTTGACAGAAATTGCACCAAAACAACATAAATGTAAATCTAAACAGTCTTTATTAACTTTTTGTGATGTTCTGTAAAGGTTTTTTAAAAGTTTCAAGCTAAACTGCATTCACAATTACCCCAAAAATTGCCCAGTGTGGTAATTCTAAATGTGATTTTGGGGTAATTGTAAATGCTGTTATTCAAATACTCTTTTTTGTTTAGTACTATTAAATATCAGAATTTACCAAATCTAGATACTATTATGAGTTCACCACTCTTAAAACATATTCTATGAAAGATAAAATTAATTAAATTATTCAAAAACCTATGTAAAAAGATTTCCAGATATTTTATTAGGCCTATGTTAGTGTAGAACAGATGTGAAAAAAATATTTCTTTCTGCATCTGATAAATAGTCAGGTGTATTGTTATGTTAGTGCTCATCACTAATTCACATAACTGATAAAATTCAACCAATTCATAAATGTGTTTGACTCAGTAAAATATTTCTTGGGAGAAAAAATTGATAAGCTTGACTGAGAAAAAAAAAGACTGAGACAAGAAGTTTGTCCACCAACAAAATGTGAATTTTCTACACTATTAGGCCAAGTGTGGAGAGAAGGTATGATTAGTAAAAAAGTCATAGGAGGTTTTAACAACAGGAATTTTTTAAGTCGATGGAAGAAAGTTTTCAGAATCTGCTTTCAGTCCAAAAGAATGCAATGAGTATAAGAAGAGTAGGGCTATTATACATATTAAATGTTCAGTTCATCTGCAAGCAACTCTACTGATGGGGCACGTCTGCTTTTCAGATAAGTACTCCACTTGATAGGCAGGATTAATGTTAAATTACTTTGAGAAGCCTGTGAAGGACCAATCATGTTGCAGATGACTTGTAAATAAAAAAATCCAACATCTTTCAAAAAGAACTAACCTTCCAAACGTGGACATAAAGACCCATATTTTACGCTTTTATTACATATTTTATGTCTATCTCTTGAGGAGTTTTTGAGAAAATGTGAACACATAATTTGATCCAGATAGGACACTTATGAAATAATAATACTAGTTGATTCAAAAAATTACAAAACAATATCTTTCTTTTTATGTATACATTGCACTTTTCTAGTATGCAACAATAATTATTAAACTAATTCACCACATTAGCAAATAATTATACTTCTTAAAGTGCAATTAATTAATATATTTTTTTAATATTTAATGTTATTTATCATAATTATTGGCACAGTACATTTGACAGATGAAGTATTGTTACCAACAGAATACAAACTTGGTACCATAATGTATTCCTGTAAACTCATTGGATGATACAAGGCAAATAACTTTTTATCATAAATCATTTTAACTGAGTTTTTAACAGTTCAGAGACTATGGGGAAAAGAATAGAAAGGAGAACAAAATATCGGTATGGAGAACCATAATGACTTCCATATTCAATATGGAAAATGACTCTATGGTATATGGAAAATGACTTCCATGTTCTAAGATTTATATTTAAAATCATATTCGAAATGAAATATTTCCATAGAAACTACGTCTTTCTACTTATTGCTTCAGCATTAACCACAGTACTGGTTACTAACTAACGTATACCACCTCACGTTTTCGCACTCGATTTTCACTGATGATGGCAGTCGATGCCGCTGCCAAAAAGTCTGGTTTTGCAGAAAACATTGGACTACGGCTAAACAGCCCAGGAAGCAATTTTAACAAAAAACTATTTCTTTGTTACCGATAATGTAGTACACATAAAAAATTCTCCCCTCCACTTTCAACTATAAATTTTAATAATAGAAAATTACCCCCACCCCGTTCACCTAACCTCTTCATTTATAGATATTTCATATACGTTTCTATAGTGGATTATTATGAGCTTCTTATCAGGATACTTTATTTATAAAAATTAAGTACTTTACTCTTGTTAAATCATAAAATGTTTCAGGTAAACTACCCCTTTCTCTTAACCGATCTTCTCCAAAATCAATAGACCTTCAGTCCTCTACAATTCAGGGATGAATGCAAAAAAATATTTGATTCTGTGTTATCATTCGTCATGGAAACATTTCTCTTGTTACAACATAAAATGTTGCAGGTAAACTACCCCTTTCCCTTAACCGATCTTCACCAAAATCAACAGACCTTGAGCTCTCTACAACTCAGGAAAGTGTGCAAAAAATTATTAGATTCTCTTTGAATTTTCGGCAGTTACCATTCGTCATAAAAAAAAATTACCTTTTTTAAAACATAAAATGTTGCTGATAAACTACCCCTTTCCCTTAACCGATCTTCACCAAAAACAATGTGTCTTGAGAACTCTACAATTCAGGGCAGTATGCAAAAAATTATTTGATTATGTTTGAATTTGTGGCTGTTATCGTTTGCCATAGAGAATACCCTTGTTAAAACATAAAACGTTGCAGGTAAACTACCCCTTTCCCTTAACCGATCTTTACCGAAATCAATAGGTCTTGAGAACTCTACAATTCAGCAAAATATTATTTGAATTTGCGGCTGTTATTGTTTGCCATAGAAACAAATTACCCTTGATTAAAAAAAAAACGTTGCAGGTAAACTACCCCTTTCCCTTAACCGATCTTCACCAAAACAATAGGTCTTGAGTACTCTACAAATCAGGGCTGTATGCAAAAAATTATTTGATTCTGTTTGAATTTGCGGCTGTTATCGTTTGCCATAGAAAAAAATCTACAGACACACACACACTTTTTGAAAAATGACTTTTTTTCATGTTTTGAGTGTAGTACAATCAGAATCTGCTATAATCTCGAACACAATTTTTTTTGCCATCACCATACTTCCATTTCCTTAAGGAACATGGAAGTAAAATTAGTTTCTGTAGTTACTTATCATTTATGTCTCCCTTTCAATACACACCAGTCACTTGTTTGATGCTCCGCATTGCTGGCTAGCCTAATCAACTCTTGTATGAGTCCTCTTTGGAAGATATATCTTCAATACTTACCTTTTGTTAGACATGCTAATTACTATTTGTATTTGAGTAAATAAATATAAATTGTGCAACCAATTAAAAAAAGTTGAAGAAATAAAATAAAAACAATTTATACCTGTCAGTCACAGCTACAGACACTTTGCCTCATCTTCTTCATGGTTGGATATAAATTTGCTGCTGGCATTTTTTAATGTAACTATTTCAGTTTGGAACACTTTTTTTTTAATACTTATTTTACATATTGAAAAGCTTATTACTGTAGCACTGCACCAGCAACGGTGTAGTATGGGTTACTTTATAATTATTGTTGGTATTTGGGTATAATTTAAATTTCAGTTATGAATTTGTATATGCAAAGAAGTTATTTATTTGTTCAGTTCAATTTTCTACTGAACCTATGCTCTGACATTGTGATAGTTGCCATTTTTATACACAATTTGTTACGTTGGTAGATGGAGCTTTATAAACCATTTTGTTTCTTAACCTTGATGGTGATAACCTATAATGTACACATTAAAACCCTAAGATATTTCCAAAGGAACTTGTTCATGACGTGGCATCCACGATGTGGATGATAATCTTTTCCTGACTGGACTCTTTCTTACCAGAATAACTCAAGGAAAGCTAAAATTTGATTTAGCACTAAGATTATGTGGTTTCTGGAGTACATTCTGTAAGATGTGTAGTCAGAAAACCTATTATACTGGTTATAAAATTGTAGCGGGTCAAATTTTGGGTGTTTTTATTTTCAACAGTATGGGATAATTATATAATTCGTATTCATTTCATTTTCGGTCGGGAGCCTTATAAAATATGACGAAATAACTGTATTATTGTGCAACGTATAATAGTCAGTGTAACAGAACAGTGAAACAAAGCAATAAGGCGCAGTTGTTGTTGAGGAATGCGGCAGAGCATTCGCACCTCCACCAAAATTCTAAGAACTCTGTAAATGTGTGTCAACGCTCAAGCGCAACTACACCCGCACGCGCTCAAAGGACGCTCTCGACAAAAACTCAAGATGGCCAGACCGTAAAAAATATTCGTCGTCTTCTATAAAACCTCCCGGAAGGCGCATTAAACTCCGCCTACTGTTGGTGACATCAGCGGAACCAAGTCCAATATCGGCCTCTGGACACACACACATACCAGCTTTAATCCATATATAAAGTGGTTACTTCCCAACAAATGAGCCCGGAGCGACGAAAGCATAGTGGCAGTGAAACACTGATTCCCGGCAAAAAGTGAAAAGTACCTGTTACATTACAGTGCAGTCTCACAGTTGTATCCACCGGCGCCGGTACAATTAAAGTAGGCTCGTCAGCCAAGTTTTACTTTATCAACAGAAGAGGTGTTAATTATGGCCAAAAAGTTTATGTGACTGCGGTCAAGAGCAAATGTAAAACTACATCAGACATTTTTTGGACACTTTCACACGAAATTAGAAAAGAACAATGGGTGTGCGCGAAGACCACGTGGCCGGGGGTTATTTCGTTTATTGAAAGTAAGGGTAGGGGGTTTTAAAAGAGTATGGGGTATTAAAGAAATTAAAATTAATCTAAGTGAGAATGGCAGGCTGGGCTCTCTTGTAAGTAATAGAAAATAAGAATAGCATATAAGACGTAATGATTACACAACTTGTAAAATCTTAATATTTTGAAGGTATGTAAAATCTAAATTTGGAGAAAAAGTATCAATTTAAAATCTTTTGAGTAATAAAAGAAAACTAATTTCTCTTCCAAGATGCATTGTATCAGTTCTTCACACAACCTTGAAACTTGCGCTTGTATCCAAAAGTACGTATGAGACCCTGGACCCAAGAACTCGCAAAACGGTAAGTGTAAGTTTTTTTATTATGGTATAGTTTTTATAAGTTAATTAAATGGTAATAAATAAGTAATATCACAGTGGCGCAGCCGAAAGGGACAGTTTTTATAAGTTAAAAATTTGATGTAAAAACCATACCTACAAATAAGATACAAGCGCAATTGAGAGGTTAAGTGAAAGACGTAAAGTTACGTAAAATAAATAAAAAATATTGGTTCAGACAGATAAGAAATAAATTACATATTTAAAAATATAATAATGGAAAATACAGAGAACGGAGTCGATTTGTCCGACTCGACTGTGATAAGCGAAATAGCTGAATTAAATGAATCAGCTGTGATGAGTAGTCTTGACATACATTCAACACCGAATGTAGGTCAAGACGAGAAAATTATGAATGTAAGCAAAACAAATGAAAAAGATAATACAGAGGATTCAGGGATTCAAGTAACCCCGACCTCAACAAAATACAATAAGATGGATGACGATCTAATGAGTATTTTACTACATCAATTAGAAAAAATGAATAATAAATTTGATAGTCGTTTTGAGGAGCTAAAAAACAAAGTTAACGAAATGAATAAATGTGTAGTAAGTACCCATGAGACAATAATGACTAGTTTAAATAAGTTAGAACAGAAGTTTGAGAAATTAGGTGACAATGTTTTAAATATGACAAAATGTAAAAATGACGAAATAGTAGACAATTCTGAGAGTATAGTGGGGGTGAAGAATAATGTAGAAGCAAATGATGAAAATATAATAACAAATAATAACAATAATGTCAAAAATAATGAATTTAATATTGAGAATAATAATGTGTTTGAGAAATTGGTATCAGAAAGTGATACGGAAAAAATAAATAAGGAGAGTATTAATGAAAGTGTAGAATGCAGTGATTATGAGATGTTAATGTGTGTCAGTGAGTTAGAGAGAGAGAGAAAAAATAATGTTGTAGTAGAGTGGGGACAGAGGGGAAATTTTCCTTTTATTATATATGATGATTTAATGTGGTCGCAAGAGTTTTTGAAGGGCAAGAGTCCCGTGTTAGTAGAAGATTTGAGTTTATTTTATTTGTATAAGTTTATACCCTCTGTGCGGAATGATTTTATAAGTATGAGATGGTGTTATGATGAGAGTGATTTAAATAGAGAATTGTGTGTTGAGAGAGAGATAGAGTTATATGAAGTAAAGAGAGATTATGATGAGTTGAAAGAAATATTAGAAGTGTATTTGAACAAGAATGATTTAATTGATAATAAAAAAGTAACTAACCCGATATTGGAAATATTTACTGACGGAGATTTAACAGAAATACTTAACGTAGACTTGGTGAATGATTATTATGGTATAACGGATAAATTGAAATTGTTTGGTTATGACACACAAGACAACAGTATGTATGTCAATATAATTGAACAGTGCTATACAAAACCAAGATTAATCTTTGACGATGGAGGGTAGACTGTAAAACAATAAAAGACAATTAAGCATTATGTTTTATGGTTTGTTGACATGGCAGAATGGGACAATGAAGTGCGGAAAAACTGAACAATAAATAAGAGTGTGTAAATAAAATCTAGTGAATTTATATGTGTGTATGTAAGATGATTGTTGTGATAATAATATTGAAATATTTGCAATTTAAATAAATAAACCAAATTAATTTTGAAAACAAGTAATCAGAGAATTATAATTGTTTGGATGGTAATGAATTCTATATTGTTAATAATTAATTTAATTAAAACAATTTGATATATTTTAAATATTTTAATTGATTATGTAAATGTTGTATAATTAATTTTTTTGTAAATTCAGTTTGTTTTACGAGATGGAAATTTGGTAATGAATGATAAATTATTTAATTTAAATTAATAAATTTTGTGAAATGTTTCAGAGATGGTGGTGATTATGTTTTGTGGGCATATCACGTTAAAGGGATTGTAAGTAGAAAAATTTTATAATCATGTGTAATAATTAATCGGATAGTTGTCTGTTAGATAAGCATCGATAAGAATATGTAATTGTATTATGTGTGTATTTGTTTAAGCCAATAAGTAAATCGTCTGGCAGGTTAACATAAGCATCAGAATCAGAAAAAAGGGGAAACAATGAGGTGAGAAGTGAGGATAAATAAAAATAAATATGTATATTCCATGTAAGTTGTTCAATTTTAAGATGTGTTTTTATTATGTTAGGATATCAGCTGATCAGCAAGAACGTCACTGGTATATTGATTTGTAAATGTTACAAGTAATTAATGTTTAGTGTACTACAGATATTTTGAAGTAAAGATAAAAAGAATATGAGAAATAAAATAACAGTAATTTATGCAAATTAATAAAAGATAATTCATGGGTGATAAATGTTTTATGGGACATGTAGACCTGTCCAGATTGAATTAAAAGTTGGATGTGAAATGATAGAGATGAATATGAGGTAATGTTGTTTTTGAGTTAATGTAATGTAACAGAGTTGGTGAAGTATTAATGCTGACACAGTGGTAATGGAGACTTTATGTAGATTTTGAGTGATATATATTTATGTTTATAGTTAATGAGGTTATTTTGTGTATTGGTAGTAATGTAATGAGATTGAGAATTTTGGGGATGGCAATTTTGTAATAGAGGGTAGGGTATTTGGGGAGTCCGCAACAAGGGTTGGGACGGGATAGGGATAGATTTTAGTGGGGAAGGGGCCGCCTTAGGTAGAATCCGGGCCGCCAGATAAGGGAATTGAGTTTTTTGGGGGCGGGGAAACACGTATCCTATATACAAAGGGTTAGAGAGTATTTTATAATGGGAGAAGGTGGCGTTTGTGTTAAATGATAAGTTGGGGTTTAGAGTGTCCTGATTAGTAGATGTTTTGGTAGAGATGGGTGTCATAGGAGTTGAAGTGATTGATGTTAGAGTCAGAGGGAGGAAGGTCATATATGCATACAGATATAATACAGAAAAATGAGAATAAATGAGTTACAACACCCACAGTAATGTAGAATTAAACTGTTAACTAAAGAGAGGAATTTATAATCAAGATTATACAATTGTTTATTTTTTTCAACCAGTGACAGAATTTTGATAAAATTTGAAAATAATGTAAAGTCAAGAATTGTTTGTTTTAAATAATTTAAATGTCAACTTGATTATTATATTAATATTTTGTAATTTTAAATATTTTGTGTTATTACGTTTTGTATTTCAAGTTAGGATATTACAGATGTTCAATGTGTTTTCAGAACGTATATATAACATATGTAGGTCAAGGATCTTGGACTTGACCTAGTCATGATCAGCTGATGGGGTCATACACCTACTAAGTTGTATAGTAGGAAGGCAATTTTAATTTGTTTGTTTGATCAATTCAAACCAATGTTTGAATAACTTTAATAAATATGTTATTTAATAAATAAATTTAATAAAATTTTTTAATGAATAAATTTAAATTTTTTTTGAATTTTAAAATTTTGAAAATTTTAATTTTTTTTTGAAAAAAAAAAAAACTTGATTTTTCGCCTGCCAGCGAATGAATATTTTAGATGATGATTCTTTTATTATGTGTGTATTAACCATGTTTCTTTTATTGTATTGCATTATATTGGTAGACTATAAGTGATTCTCCTGTTAGAATAAGGATGTGTTTATATTATTAGAAATGTCTAGGCTAAGTCATTTGAAACAAAAATTAGAAAAAAGAGGAAGAGAATTTTTTTTGAGCATATCATTTTTTTTTTGAACTTTGAATTAAAAAAAAAAAAAAAAAAAAAAACTTTTGTCAATTTTAAAGAATTTTGTAATTTTTCAATTTCACAATGTATCATGTAATGTGAGTATGTGTGAGCCCAGTATTTGCTAAAGGCAGCCCAGCTTGCAAAAAGGGGATCCATATCGGCGGAGGAGCTGGAGTAATTCTAGCCAGGGATTGAGGATTTTCGGGGGTAGCATGTTAAAAGGCGAGGCGCGCTGTGGTGCGAGTCTGATCGATTTCTCGGTGTTGGGATCTCTTACGGAGAAGTCCAGTGATCTCGTTCAGATGAGTCCATGGTCGCTGAGCCAGGGGGGTCGTGTACCCATGAGATTAAGAACCAAGGGGTTGTTGGCACCAGTTCCTCACCGGTCCTCTTCGGGGTTTTATCGATGAGATTTCTTCTGTTGCGGACAGCAGAATTCTCATCGAGGGGGTATTGTAGCGGGTCAAATTTTGGGTGTTTTTATTTTCAACAGTATGGGATAATTATATAATTCGTATTCATTTCATTTTCGGTCGGGAGCCTTATAAAATATGACGAAATAACTGTATTATTGTGCAACGTATAATAGTCAGTGTAACAGAACAGTGAAACAAAGCAATAAGGCGCAGTTGTTGTTGAGGAATGCGGCAGAGCATTCGCACCTCCACCAAAATTCTAAGAACTCTGTAAATGTGTGTCAACGCTCAAGCGCAACTACACCCGCACGCGCTCAAAGGACGCTCTCGACAAAAACTCAAGATGGCCAGACCGTAAAAAATATTCGTCGTCTTCTATAAAACCTCCCGGAAGGCGCATTAAACTCCGCCTACTGTTGGTGACATCAGCGGAACCAAGTCCAATATCGGCCTCTGGACACACACACATACCAGCTTTAATCCATATATAAAGTGGTTACTTCCCAACAAATGAGCCCGGAGCGACGAAAGCATAGTGGCAGTGAAACACTGATTCCCGGCAAAAAGTGAAAAGTACCTGTTACATTACAGTGCAGTCTCACAGTTGTATCCACCGGCGCCGGTACAATTAAAGTAGGCTCGTCAGCCAAGTTTTACTTTATCAACAGAAGAGGTGTTAATTATGGCCAAAAAGTTTATGTGACTGCGGTCAAGAGCAAATGTAAAACTACATCAGACATTTTTTGGACACTTTCACACGAAATTAGAAAAGAACAATGGGTGTGCGCGAAGACCACGTGGCCGGGGGTTATTTCGTTTATTGAAAGTAAGGGTAGGGGGTTTTAAAAGAGTATGGGGTATTAAAGAAATTAAAATTAATCTAAGTGAGAATGGCAGGCTGGGCTCTCTTGTAAGTAATAGAAAATAAGAATAGCATATAAGACGTAATGATTACACAACTTGTAAAATCTTAATATTTTGAAGGTATGTAAAATCTAAATTTGGAGAAAAAGTATCAATTTAAAATCTTTTGAGTAATAAAAGAAAACTAATTTCTCTTCCAAGATGCATTGTATCAGTTCTTCACACAACCTTGAAACTTGCGCTTGTATCCAAAAGTACGTATGAGACCCTGGACCCAAGAACTCGCAAAACGGTAAGTGTAAGTTTTTTTATTATGGTATAGTTTTTATAAGTTAATTAAATGGTAATAAATAAGTAATATCACAAAATATCCTGTGGTTACTTGTATCCATGATTGGTGCAAATGAAAGTTGTACTTGAGTAATTTTTTTCATCAATTCAGTTACTGAGCATGTGTGAAGCAATTATCAACCTCCTAAGAATTAGTTTCTGAATAAACATTCACTTTAAAAAATGTGATTCTTTTTGGAATAAAGTGAAATTATTCTCAAGCATTTCTTTTTACTTCATCTTTATTTAAGTACTTACCAAATACATAAATGAGATACAAGCCATCTCATCAATCTGTACATGTTAAAGCATAGTATATATTAAAACATCTTATTTCAAGTTACGTTCAACACTTCCACATACATTTGACAAGTACAGATATAATGCCAGAGGAGTACTCATCGTCAACAAGTCTGTCTAGTGACCTGTCAACATATTATTCTATATAACGCTATGTAACGTTTTGTGTGCCAGCATCATAGCTTAATTGTTATGTAATTAATTATATAACTGTAAGAAGCCCCCCCCCACACACACCATATAGAAATAGTTTGGTTTCCATTTAATAAAGTTACTTGATTATGTTAAATAGTTAGTCCCCTTTTGAATGAAACCTGTTTCTTCAATTGACAGTAAGATACAATGTCACCTTCTTACCACTCGGGACTGCTTACTTGTGGCTAGCTAGTGTTTCTCCCAAAATACAATATCTGATGTTTACAATATTTTAGATAAGGAATGAATATGCATTATGATTAATAAGGTTAGTCTTATTAAAATGCTTACAATGTACATAACTGTTTGTTAAAAAAATTATATACAGTAACAAAACAATAATTACATTAATAATACATGAATTATAGATACGTTGCATGAATAATTGTTGGAAAAAACTGAGAATGAACAGAGTTACAGTGGGGTCGAAAGATATATAGGATGGAGGACTACGGAGAGATACGAGACTTTGTCAAATAGGTTTTAAAGAAAGAATTCAAATACAGAAATGAGAAGACTTAAGGGTAAAGAACAAGTGAGTGTTACTATCGCAAACATATCATTGTAGATACAGTACAATCCCATTAAAACACGCCAGCTTATTACAATATCTCTTGTAAGACACGCTTTTTGTCTGGTCCCTACACGTCTTGTATATCGACATTATGAAAAATCCTGTTATCTTTCCAACATGCACTTGAAATTATTTTAAATTCAGAATTTAATGCAAATTCTTTGTTCGATCATATCTAAAACGTACAGTGTAATGGTACATTCCAATGGAATTTTCACGGGTTAGGTAGAGATGTGAACTGCATATGTGACCTTGGCCTGGGAAGAGATTTGTGCGTAATTATGTATATGCGTTCAAGAATCAGTTCGCAAGGTCGAGAAGTATTTCATCAGACAAAACAAAGCCTTGGTTGGTGTAGCTGGATAAAACCAGGAACAAAGGAACCGCATTAGACACACAAATAGATAAGTACAAAAGTGGGGAAAATTTTGGCCAAATAAAATATAAAAAAAAAGAACATAAAAACAGAAGATATGAAATAAAACAATGAGAGAGAGAGAGAGGGTGTATTGATTTCATTTATATGTTATATTTCATTGATAATTAAATGATCTAATTACAGTACGGTAAAGTTTTTTCTAAGTTTTCATCACATATTGATGGTGATTGCACCACATAGGGTAACAGTTCCACTAGGTTACCTTATAAAAGATGATATCTTTTAAACAAAAACATATTATTTTTTGTGAAATATTTTATAGTAATAATAGCAATTAATCAACTTTTGTAAGTAATGATGAACATGAGTTAAGTTATTTTAACATGACCCATCTTAACCTAACCTGTGCTCAATGAGTTCGTCTAACGGACTTTGGAATTTTCTGATAAGGGAAAGTTTGATATTTTTAAACTGGTTTCACGGGGGCATTGATGCGGCTTCCACCTGTAAAAATGTGGTGGTGACTAGGTTTTTTTTAGGAATCTTCTGAATTAAGGTAAGTGATAGCATCGGGGCCTCCTTATTTGTACAATTACAACAGCTCACCAAGCATGCTAAAATGTGTTGTCAATGTTCACTTGTTAAACACAAACAAGGGTCTAATAACTGACATGTGCATCAGAGAGAATGGTATGACGTGAGAAAAAAATATGTTGTCAACTGAAAATGTATAGACGTGAAATTAAGAAATTCTCATTACTTTTTTTTGTTCTCATCACTTCGTATGTGACAATGTTGTGTGAACTAATGTGTACACCTTGGTAAGCGGCGAGAAATTCTCTGTGGGAATTTTGTGTATAATACAAAATGTTAGCAAGGGAAGTCAAACTACACAGGATGTTGTAACATAACAAGATTATGCCCATAATCATGTCATAGCCAAGAGCATTACTAATTGAATCGGGAGTTTTTTAAAAGAAAGGGTATTGTTGAAAGGGTTGGTTAGCAGATTAATTTGAACCTGGACATTTTATACAAAAAAATTAATGTTACACAATGAATTAATGAAGAAAAACTTAAAAAAATAATGAGAAGCATAATGGTTTAATATAATACACGGAGAACTGAAGCCCAGAAGATAAATATCAAGAAATAATCTGTAGACTAAAATACAAATTTGGTGAGATTGTTCCATCATGTTAAAATATACCTTTGATCAAACACTATTCAATGCAAAGCACAAGAACAGTGAAATGAAATAACAAAAACACATAAACATCATGATTATTAATTTTATTTGTTCATTGTAATTTTTGTTTATTTTATTAGTTGTTCCTATTAAGGTTGTTTCTTTTGTATGATCCAAAGAACCCCTAACACATATACAACATCACTTTACTAAAACAGATTTATAATTATTATATTTTATTTCATATGTATGACTTTAACTGTACATAGACTTTAATTAATTTTTTATTAACCTTGAGAAAGAGTTTTCATGTTATCGAACCTAAAGGAGCTACTAACTGAAGAGAAGGGCATTGTATGTTAGTGAATCTCAATATATGTTAAAGAGAAAAGAATAATAACTTTATTGAAATTAAGACAAGACAGAATAAAAGAGTTCAAATTTTTTAATTCACATTGTTAGAAAATAATTAATTTAACATAATTTGGCACCAACAACCTGAGGCTACAGGATATAGTTACATTGATGAAGGGTAAGATTAAGATTTAAGACTTATTATAATACTATAAAACAAAAGTAACAATAACTAATAAAAACAGATCTAACAATGTACACAAAATTATACGGAAATTTAATACAAAAAACTATTAAAACTATAAACAACTTATACTGCACAAAGTATAAAAACTATAAAACATGCAGAACAATGAATGCATATAAATAAGAATGTGAATAAATGCACATAAAATAAAAATCAGTTAAAAGACAATACTTTCTTAAATAAAATACGTGTAGTATTTTTCTAATTATTTTATATATTGTAACATGACCAGGTGTTACATAACCTAGACATATACCCATAGAATGAATAAATACATGAAGGTAATGTAAGTAGATAATCTAATGATAAAAGTAGCGAAGAAGAGAAGAACCATCAAAGAAGAAAGAAGAAGAAGTGCCACAAGAAGCAGTAAACAAAACACTGCTTGACACTACAACCAATACTATAACTGACACAAACTAATGGACAAATTAAATTCACTTTAAACTGTCAAGCGAGTCAGTGAATAACTTGAATGTAATGTCACATGTTAATAAAAAATAATTAAGTAACAAACCGAATAATATGATATCAGCAACAGTATTTGGCTGAGAATAGATCAACAATGACTAGTAACTATAAATGCCTAGGACTAAGATGAGCTATGGCCACAATATGAAATTGAAGCTGTATTACAGCCTCAAACGTGCTTATGATAAGTAAAAATAACTGTAAGAGGGAACCTTATATAAGTAAGTTACCTCATCAAGGTACCAAAATGTAAACTAATAAACATTACTCAGGCATAAATCCGATGCAAACGGTATGCCTAGGCAACGCCTAAAACGAACAATTGTCAGTAAGGTGATAAGTAGAAAGTACTACGAGTGTAAATCACATACACTGAACAATCTTTATACCAAACGTAGCAATAAGCATTGTTAATATATTATACAAGTAATAACTCAATTATTAATGAATAACATAGAGCAAAATAGTGTAAACCAAAATGTCATTAGGAAGTAAGGATAGTTCATAGCAATGTATTACATCAATAAGTTAAGATTTAATCATTATATTCGCTAAATAAGTATAAAGACAGTTATATTAGCATTCCAACACAGACGTTTAAGTGAAAACGCGATGTGCAGTACCAATAATGTATTGATAAGAGAGAATCATAGCCGGCGGCGTTAACAGACGACAGCGCGAAGCCATATACCTGAACATTATTTATTAAAAAATGTCAGTGAAAGTGTAAATAAACCAGTGTCAAACTATATCAAATTGAAGAGTAAAAAATATCCTTTAATTTGATAGCAATACAACCACGATCGCAACTATAATAAGTGCGTGACATGCGTTAGCATCATTTGTAAATAGAAAGTAAAAAATCTGTTTATTAATAACAACAACAACGACAGCTGTCAATCATCTTAGCAAAAAAAACCGTTAGTGACAGTTGGAAAACAATGCGTCATTTTCGTAACGTCTGGTTAAGCCAATCAAAAAATCGCTTACTAAATGAAACAATCGCCTAAGCCTTATCAAAACTGAGGGTATATAATGGAATGCAGTTAATTTCCGTTAGACACTTTTGACATTCATCATGAGCAAGCAGGTGTCGCTCGTCTCATCAAAATTTTTATCAATTTATAGCTTCATGTAATAGTGCGTCCATTGAATTATTTCGGCAACAACCAATAACTACAATACAGTTTACATAGAATCAGTGCATCGAAGTGAAGTATTATTTTATTTAGTGCGGGATATATCGAACAGGAGAAAATAATTAAATAGTATTATAAAAAAGGTCCTTTTTAGTCAGAAGCGGACCAATATTCTCTGTTCAAGTGCGTGTGTAGTGTATAGCCAGGGTCATTACAATCCGATCCCTGGAGAGTGTAATTAAATTTTAATCGAAAAGATTAAAATAAAGAGGTAACAGCGTGACAATTTATTCCATTACTCTGAGTGCACTAACCTATATATTTTGTAAATAAACTTTGTACTAATGCATAACACCAAAACATTTTCTGTGTTACACAATGTCTGAATTTATTTAGTGGATTTGTCAATCCTGTTTAAGAATGATGTTAGTCTTAAGTGGTCTCACTATATAACTTTTGTGAATAATTAAGCAAGCGTGACGAACGCCTAACCTAAATAGGTTTGATTTTTTGTTAGTAAACAACAAGGCATTACTAGTCAATATTGTTTTATAAAATAGTTAACTTTTGTGTAGGCATGAGCATTCTTTCTTGTGTTTCAAAGAATTTACGCCCGAGATATAAATAAATTTAATGTTTAAAGTAAAGTTTATCTGGACATAACCAGAACTGTTGTTTATGCTCTGAGCTAGTGTAATAGGGTAAGTTAACGAACCTATTTCAATTGTATATCAATGTATTTTCTTAATCATGTTTGTTTGAATTCATTATCAAGGGTACAAATAAAACCCAGTTATTAGCAGCATAACTTGACTTAATTTATTTCAAATAATAAATAAATAATTTATTCAAAATAATCAGAGTAACTTTTAGTTGCAATCATACGTTGTTGAATTTGAATTGCCATAAGGGTAATAAACACCATTTCAGTTTTTTTAAAAATAATTATTTGATTCTATTAATGGGTTTTACACGGGATTTTCCCAAAATAAACCTGTGTGGCGCCCATTATTAAACAAGGTAACCTAACCTTGTAAAGACAGTGAGCTGGTTTTGTAAACCGTCTTGGCAGCTTATTAATTTATTAAAAAAGTGAACTTCCGAACTTCCAGAATCACGACCAGGTACGTGGAAGTGTATTTTATTAATTTTATTGTCCAGACGTGACTAGACTTTACATACTTAGACGACTGTCAACCTGGAAGAGGAGTTTCACTGCCAGAATCAACATGACGGCTACCTTCATCAAGCAACCAGCTAGTACGCTTTATTTCTTGAATTAAGCAACGTTATTGTTCAAACGACATTACTGCAACCATTTTATTTTTATCTAAAGGAGTTCTTTTAAGACAATTATAATTTTTTTTGATTCATTGTAACTGTAATTTTCAATTGTAAACACACTGTTAATTTTTAAAGTCAAATATTAAACAATTTATAACACATTTTAAACACAACGGATCTACGTTCGTTACAATATACACTATTTACACAACAATTTTCTAATTAGTTGTCTTGCGTTCCAAGACCTGATGTGTGTGTTAATACCTGCAACAAGTGACAAAAATATGGGAGTATCTTTGTATAACAGAAATAAACATAACTGCAATAATACAGTCAATGTATCAAAGTGAAATTTTTCTTGTATGTACCCAACTGGAGAAAGTAGAAAAAAATTGAGCAGTTTATCATATTTACTTAATAGTACATATTTTTCTTACTGGTTGCCTAAAAGAATACAATAGTACAAGAGAACTGTTAATTTTCAAAAAACCTTAAAATGCCTGTTTACTGGTAGTAATAGTTTTGTATCAGGTTGGTACTGAAAGTGCTAAGTCTCATTGAAGACTTTGTACATAAATTTTTCATATTTACTGAGATGAATAATGAAATGGATTTAAATTTTCATATGAAAAAAGAGTTTGGTACTCAATGTAATTTGAGATATAAATTTGATTACAATATACAAAGTATTATTATTTTTTAAGACTAAGAATTTATATAAGTATGAAGGTCCAGAACTCCATGATAGCTGATAAAATTTCAACAAATCGCGGACCTTCTGTGACAACAAAAAGTTATTTTACATCACATTTTCTTACCAGTTATAACACTGTATATATACTTTCTATATTCATCTGAATTAAAATTCTCATCTGTTGCCTGGCCCAATAAAATTTTTTCTGCATACCAACAAACACACCGCAGCTTGAATTATCATTCTGACGAACATGCTTAGGACAGTTCACTTGCCAATCCTCAAGTGTTCCCCCCAAGATCTTAACTAACACTTGTCTCCAATTACAGATTGATTTTTCATATACGGGTTTTACAGATTCTGACACCGGGTCATAAAATGACAACTGTTTTTTAAGAACATCAGCTACTAAAAGGACCCAATGATTACTGTCTGGATTTAGGGGTATAATTAATTTTGAATACCCATGCAACTCCATGTGGCACACAAACTCAAGTGCATAATCTAATGGAAATGTTAGAATCATTTGGGATACTGCACTATCTACTGGAAAGATAGGAAATTTGTTACCGGTACATATCTTATTTAAAAAAAAACATTTATTACATTATCATAGAGCCAACCAGTATGAAAATGTGGATCTGCTGAGGTCAGCATATTCAGTTCGTTATTATTTATATATGTATCCAAAGATTTCAAATGAAGAGCACTGATGCTATATCCGCAAACATTGTAAAGGGTACGGCGTATATCTTGTTCACTGGAAATAGGGTCAGTGAAACTTTTTCCACGTAGTAGCAAAGACTCCTTTATACAATTATACCGAGCAAAGTCTGTATTTTTACTGTCTGTTTTTATAGGCTTCTTTTCTTTGGCAGTTTGATAAAATCTCTTTTGAGGAGAAATTTTGATGTTTAGTGGAACAAAATCATGTGCCATTGAAGGAGGTTTACCATGTACACAGTTTTGATCGTTGTTCAACATTTCACATTTTCGAACTAATAATTGTAAAGTGTTTTGCACATATGGCAGTAAAGATTGAGAATTTTTATTACATATAATGTTTTTCAATTTATCTGCCAATTGACACACGGACTGAATTAATATGTCTGTATTTGCTGTTGCATTATCTAGGTTAACTGAGTTACTATTTGTAGTTACCAACGTTTCATCTGTAGCTAAATCTGTACAATCAGAACTTATACACGATGGTAAAGTTAACTTATGGACAAGATAAGAATGAAGCTTGTGTATATGTTTGCACAATGAATTACTGTCAGCACATGAGCATGTATACTGTCACCGGACAAAAGGCTTGCCGCTTGACAACTGGCGCCAATCGTACACTAGTTATTTTGGTGGCCCTAAAAAGGACCGAGTGGCGAGAACGGTGATGTTGGTAGTGCCGCGCTGAGATGTTCGGCGGCTGCTCCCGCTGTTCGTGGCGTACTGCAGTCCTCCTCTTCTTTCGGCACCGGTTGTAGAGTCGGCTGCCGGACCAGCGAAATCCATCGCTGGCGCGGAACTGGAGGGCGAAGACGCAAGAACGCCGGTTCTATTCTTCGGCCATTCCTTCCGGCTGACTCCGCGCCGATGTCGTCCAAGAGAGGAGAGGAGATGAAGTGCGTCCGATAGCGTGGCGATGAAGAGTGCGCAAAATTTTTTTTTTTTTTTTTTGCTGTTTGAGACCGACCAGTATGGTCGGACTCGGGCTGTTTTGGAGACGAGCTCCCTTCAGCCGTGTGGATAAGGGGTTTTTGGGGGGACGTACGCCAGACGATCGGAGCGCAGAGAAGGTGGAGGCACTTAGTTGGGAGAGTATTGTTTGTTGGTTATATTTTGTGAGGTGTAGTGTGTAGCCATACTCGAGAGGGAGAGGTAGATGGATGTGGCCGTTATAATGTTTCTGGGGCATCTTTATTTATGCATTTTGTTTATTTAGTTTATTTCTTCTTCATATTGTTCTGCGACGTTCTTGCAGGGGGGGGGCGGCCAAGACTGGGACGTGTGACGCTGGTCGCCAAAGCTGTTGGGTGGCGACAGGGAGTCGTCAAGGGAGGCGGAAGGAACAGATTCGGGTTATGTTCGGGTACGTAAGTGTGGGGAACTAGAGTGTGTGTTTACTGTGAAGAGAAGAGAGTGTTTATCGCGTGTTGGGTATTGAGGCTGCTTTAGGAAGACAGGTCGCTACTGCCTGGGAGAGATAAGTCCGTGGCGGGGAAAAGGTATGTGTTACTGCTTAAACAGGTCTGTGTCGTTGACGCCGGCGTGGTTGGAGGCGAGGGGGAGGACCATTGGCTATTGCGAGGAGGCGATTTAGTAAGTAGGAAGGTCGGCTTGTATTGCGGGTGTTTCTATTAATTGACGGGACTATTGTTTGAATGGAATTGCGGCGGGAGGCTGTGCGGGAATACTTCCAGTTGAGTTTAACAAGGAAGGAATCAAGGTCAGGGAAGCGGGTGTTAAGCGCATACAGGGCGGCATTGGAAGTCTTCGTCAGGCGTGGTCGGCGGTATATGAGTCTTAGGGCCCGTCGTTCTGTGAGACGGTGAAGATCGAGGTAGGCTGGAGAGGCAGTAAGGAGAACTGGGTGTGCATATGTGAGGATGGGTCGGATACATGTAGTATAGATTCGGCCTAGTAAGTCGCTGGAGCAGTGGTTTAGTCGGCTGAGGGTTCTGAGAGAACGGAGGCGAGTACGGGCGATGATAGTTGTGCGTTTGATGTGTGGTCGCCAGGTAAGTTTGGAGTCAAGCGTGACGCCTAGATATTGGCAATCACGCTTCGGGCGTACTGATGATGGGCCAACGCGAACGGGCGCTGTATAGAAATGCGACATGTTGCGTCCAGTGGAGTTGAAAACACAGAGTTGGGTCTTGTCCGCGTTTACAGTTATTCGCCAAGTATTGCAGTAGGCGAAGAAAGGTTCTAGGATTTGCTGTAATTTGATTGGGATCTGCCGGTGTGCGCCTGCTGAGACCCAGTAGGCAGTATCGTCGGCGTACTGGGCTAGGCCTGCAGATGGGTAGGGTAGAGTAGGTGGAGGGGGAGGGGTGTCTTTCGTAAAGCTGATATAGAGTAGCGGGCTAATGGCGGAGCCTTGGGGGACACCGGCGTGAAGGCTGAAGGGTGCCGAGAGATGCTGACGGACTCGGACTTGTGCCGTGCGGCCATCCAGGAACTGGGAGAGCCATTTGACGATGGTTGGGGGAAAGTGACATCCGAGGATCTTAAAACGGAGGCCATTGTGCCAGACAGAGTCGAAGGCTTTGCGGATGTCGAGTAGGGCTAAGATGCGCAAAATTTTCTGCCGGCCCGGGTTTTATTAACTAACCGGGATTGCTGATTGGCTACTCCCAACACGTAGTTGGTCACGTCTCGGCGGCTGCTGATGCCGGATTGGCTCGCTGTGTCCACCGCTGGTACCGGAGAGCAGATGTTCGCATACCGCTGCTGTCACAATACATGTGTGAACACAAGCTGAAACATGTATATTCGACGAGATCGAGATCGAGTCAGAGACTTCTGCTCCAGACTTCAGACGGACAGGACTGCTCCTTGGACTGCTCTCTACTCTGGACGTTTCTTCAGCTTCTGGCTGCATCCGCCCACCTCGCAGGACGAGGATTATCGCTGCTCTCTTCGTGGGACAGGACTCACGTGCCAGCTGTTTCCAGTGAATTGAGTAGCTGGTGGAAGCAACAGCTGGCCGAAGTTGCCCTGCTAAGGACCACCTGCGCCGGAAAAACATCTTGCCGGACAGGAAAGAAGAGGATTGCTCTGGGCTCACCTGGTGAGTGCCGTATCAGTGTGTAATTCCTAACTTGCTCACGACTGTTAGGTAGCGCTGCCCCGGACGATCCTTGCAAGCCCCCACCAGTGGTAAGCGAGCTAGGATATCGCCGGGGTAAAGGGGCCAGTGGACACCAGTCTTGGTAAGGACTGGTATTCAACGAAGCTGGTCGTTAGCCCAGCTCCTCCCGCATCGTCGTGAGCAAGGAAGACGCGCGGGTAATCCGGCTTCGGCCGGACCCGAGATCCCTGGCGTCTGGCAGTGACTGCCTAGCAGTCTCTGCCCGGCAGCCGCCGCACCTGGCCAGCATGCCTTCTACAGGCAACGGCCCAAGTGCCGAGTCGCTCGGCCCCGCCTTGCTGCCCCATCTGGGCGACTCGCCTGATTCGCCTCGGGCGATGGAGACGGAGGATCCTCTCCCCAACCCGATTCCTCCTCTTCCGGCTGACGAGTCGGGCGAGTTCGCGACCGTTGGTCGGCGTAATCGCCCGGCTAAGAAGCCCAAGAGAACCCACCAAACCGCTTCCTCTAACACCTCGGCCATGGACATTGGACCTTCTCAGGGCCCACAGGCTGCGGTTCCGACTGCTTCGACAGCAGCTCCGGCTGCTGCCGCTGTTGGTCGTGCGCCGCCCCTGTACGTCCATAGCGTGTCTAATGTCGCCGCCTTATACAGACGGCTGATCGCGGCCCACGGCCTGTCGGCCGACAAGCTTGACCTGAAGCTGCTTGGCGGTGATACGGTCAAGATTGTCGTCCGCCAGCTCGAGGACCATCGCTTGGTCGAGGCCTTCCTGCAGGCGCACAGCCTTCAGTATCACACCTTTACTCCTAAGCGAGTCAAGCCCTTGTCGGTAATTTTGTGAGGGCTTGACGCGCACACCGATCCACAGGAGATCCTCATGGAACTCCGCGACCTCGGGTACCCGGTGCAGGCAATTTTCCGCCTGTTCACTCACTCGGAAACCCGAGTCCCTCTCCCGCTCGTCCGTCTCCAGCTCGAGAAGGGCGAGGCTGCAGACAAAATTTTCCACCTGACGCGGCTGTTTGGCTTCCGCGTCCGGGTGGAAACCAGTCGACCCCAGGGCAAGCTCGCGCAGTGCCACCGGTGCCAGAGGTTCGGCCATCACACCGACGTCTGCCGCAATGCCCCGGCCTGTCTACGATGTTCTCTGGGACATTCCACACAGGCCTGCACTGTGGCAGACAAAACCAAATTTCGCTGCATCAATTGTGGTCAAGGCCACGCAGCGAGTAACGTAAACTGCCCGGTCTATAAGGCGGAGCTCCTGCGGAAGCAAAAGCCGCAGGGGCCCCTCCCGAAGCCACGGCAGCCAGCTATGCAGCCCCAACCTAGACAGCCTAAAATGCAGGCTAGGCCTCAACCTCAGGCACAACCGGCACGGCGCGCGCCCTCTCCGGCTCCACCTCCAGCCCCTGCAAAGGCAACTAAACGTACCGCGTCTCCTTCAGAAGCAGAGACACGCCCAGTAGCTGTCATCTCGGTTTTGGAGCCGGAGAATGAACCCTCCACCTCCGCGGAACCTCCTACTCCCGCCTCTGAACCAGAGGTAGCCTCGCCGCCCCTGCCACCTCCGCGATTTCCGCGAGCAGGCATCAAACCCAGAAACAAAGGGATACCCACACCGGATGCTCGGCCCCGAGCTCCTGCCGGCCCACAGCCCAAGAAAAGTCCTGCTTCCCGGTATAAGTCCGACACGAAGCGCAACAGCGTACTTTTCCTGCCGCTGATTCAAAACCGTCTGGCCCTGGTCCTATGGCTTCCACCACGACCCGATCTGCCGTAACACCTGGTCGCTCTTATGCGGCCTCAGTTTCCAGGCAAACCGCCCAGACCGTCAGTTCCAATGACGCACAGTTCGTCCGCGGCTTTCTGTCTAGCTACGACCTCCCGAAAGTCGCATCTACCTTCAGGTCCATCCGAGACCGCCTGGAAACTGCTGACCCAACTGAGAGATTCATGCTCTTGGTGGAAGCCTGCGAAGTCATAGGTCTTCTATGAACCGAGCCCTTAGACGAGATCTCTCGCTCGTAGCCTGGAATGCTAACAACATCGGTACCAAGCATTCCGACCTTCTTGAATTCCTGGCTCGGTTCAAACCCGACGTACTTCTCCTCGGGGAAACCCACCTGACCTCGGCGAACCGGTTTCGATTACCAAATTACGTGGTCTATCGGGATGACCGAGTCGGCCGACGAGGAGGCGGCACGGCGATCGCGGTGAGGACCTCCATAGGTCATCATCGTGTCGCTTTGCCGCAGCTTACCAACCTAGAGGCCACCGCCATTGAGGTCCACGGAGCTCTTGGCGGCGTCCTCGTGGTCTCAGCTTACAAGCCCCCACAAGGTGAACTCCTTGTCGGCGACCTGGACGTCATCTTCGATTCCCATCGAAGGGTAATTTTGGCCGGCGATCTGAATTGCAAGCATCGCGTTTGGAATAGTCGCCTGACTACTCCGAACGGGAGGCGCTTGCTCAGTTTTGTTGAATCGCGCCGGGCGATGGTGTTTGGTCCAGCGCAACCCACGTTCTTTCCGTCACAGACTAACGCGGCTCCCGATGTTCTGGATATCGCGGTGACCCAAGGAGTTGTCTGTCCGGTCGAGGTATTCTCACTTACGGAGCTGACATCCGACCACAACCCTATCTTGGTCCACGTCGCTACCCAGCACGCCTATGCACGTTCTGACCAGAAGAAGGTTATCGATTGGGATCGCTACGGCCCGGCCTTGTGCCGTTGATTGCCGCCAGCGGCCCCACTCGATTCCGTTCGCCTCCTAGACGAAGCAGTTGCGGGAATCGAAGAGGCAATCATCTCGGCTATAGGCGTGTCTTCACGTACGCGAGCTGGCTTCACGCCTGACTACCAACGCATCCCTGAGGAAGTCTCTCTTCTCGCTCGCGAGAGGAATTACTTCCGGAAACGTTGGCAGAGGACCCGTGATCCGGCCGATAAGGCAGCATACAATCGGCTCACCGGACGACTGCGCGGCAGTCTGAAGGCGTTCCGACGTAGCTGTTGGGAACTCGACGTGGCCCGAACGGGGGATGCGGACCCGCAATCTCACCCGTACAGAATACCTACCGCATTGACGGGACGGAGGCGCCGACCTCCACTTCCCGCCATTGTTGGACCGTTCGGTCGACCCCTGGGTCGCCCGGAGGAGAAGGCCGAGTACTTGGGCTTGTGTTTCGAGCGACAGTTCGCTCCCAACCCGCCCATGGACTGGGACTTCGACGAACAAGTCGAGATGGCTGTGGAAGACTTTCTGTCACTTCCGATCACGACGGAGCCCGAACCCATCTCTTTGGAAGAGGTCTCAGATCGGCTCGCTGAACTTCAGCCAAGAAAAGCTCCAGGCCCGGACGGTGTTACCAACACCGCTCTACGACTTCTTCCCGAGCCTGGAGTTCAATTCTTGACTGATTTGTTCAACGCGTGTCTTAGACTGGCCTACTTTCCCAAGAAATGGAGAAAGGCGACGGTTATCGTGATCCCGAAGCCGGGAAAGGATACCACCCGCTCGGAAAACCTCCGGCCTATCAGCCTACTCTCCGCTACGTCCAAGGTTTTTGAGCGCCTCGTACAGCGTCGTGTACGAGAACATCTAACCAACTTTGACGTGCTGGTCCCCGAACAGTTCGGCTTTCGTGTGGGGCATTCGACCACTCATCAACTGATGAGACTGGTGGAAAGCATCACGGAAGCCGGGTGTCGGAGAGAACGGACCGTTGGCTGTTTCTTAGATGTTGAGAAAGCCTTCGACAGCGTATGGCATGATGGCCTGTTATTCAAACTTAGGGAAGTCCAGCTCCCGGACTGCTACCTCCATCTGGTTGCTAGCTTTCTGACGGAGAGGACCTTCTGCGTGAGAGTTGGCGATTCAGTCTCTTCCGAGAGGCGAATCACAGCCGGCGTCCCTCAAGGTAGTGTTCTAGGCCCCCTTCTGTTCTCGATCTACGTCAACGACGTGCCGAGACAGCCTGGAGTCCAGATGGCCCTCTTCGCTGACGACACGGCCGTATTTACGGCCGATCGTCATGAGGAAAGGGCCGTCCTACGACTGCAGCGCCAGCTCGACACGCTCGTGGACTGGACTGATAACTGGAGAGTGCTCCTCAACCCTACCAAGAGCGTAGCCGTCGAATTCTCTAAGCGACGGAAGAACCCCGTTAGGCAACTACGTATCGGCAGAACGTACTTGCGCTGGTCCAACGAGGTCAAGTACCTCGGCTTACACCTCGACCGTCGGCTCACCTGGCGTACCCACGCACAGACAGTTCTTAAGCGAGCATCCACTCGCCTGTGCGCACTGTTTCCACTCCTGATCAGCCCAGCCATGACCAGGAAATTGGGTAGGATGATCGTCGGCGCGTATCTGCTGCCGGTCATTACCTACGCCTGCCCGGTCTGGGGTTACCTCGCCGCAATGCATAAAAAGAAGTTGCAGAGCGTCCTCGACAGGGGGCTTCGGCTAGCGGCCAAAGTCCCCCGTCGCTTCTCATCTCGCCTTCTAAGGAGTGGACTTGGCGTCCGCTCCTTGGACGACACTTTCAGGCGGCTTGCACGCAAATTTTATGCACGTGCGGCGAGGTTCCCAGACAATCCTCTAGTGACTGGGCTGGGAAGGTACCGTATACGCCCAGGTGATTCGTGGAAACGCCCTCGGTGTATACTGCGCTAGCGTAGGCTAGCACAACAGCCGAGAAAGGCCTGCTATAGAGCACACGCCCTACTTGGGCAGGGCCACGAGGCAGGAGCTCCAGATGGTAGCTCGGAACTCAGTTCCCGTGCGGTTCGTCTCTGCGACGCACAACCGCAAAGCCCAGAGCAAAAAAAAAAAAAAAAAAAAAAAAAAAACATGTATATTCATTACATTTTATAAAACATAATTCTGGCATATAACATTTTCTAGCTAAACAATGGACTTTATAAAGGACTGTTGAGTCTGACTGACTCCTGACTTGCCAAACACTACAATTTCCAGTTTCAATTATATCAGAATCTGTTATTTGTATGCCTATTTTATGCCTTTTGTTAACTGCATTGGTATATCCTAATGGGGGCATCTGGGTCAATCTTTTATATTTTAACGCTAAGTGTATAGTTTTATTAACTCTGAAAATGATGTTAATCAATTCATCTAATCGTCTATTTACATTTTTTTTGGAGGTATTGAGTTTTAATTTTATTAAATGATTCTAAAAACATGTTTGTGTCGGTATATCCATGTGAAAAATTTCTGAAACACATTGCCCACTTCTCTTTTTTACACACATAAATTTCTTTAAAATAATCTAAAAAGCGACTAGCGGACTCGGAGTATTTATTAGAAAAGGCTTCTAACATTTCATTAAAATTATTCATATTTTTTTCATGAGTTAAAATTAATAAAGAATCTAAAATTTCTGATGTCAGAGACTTGGATTTCACTTTGGTTTTAAGATTTTTCAACCAGTTCCGTTTCACATGCCACAAACAAAGATGATGTCTCACATTTTTCCCAAATGCAGTTTCAACCGCATTGGCAATGGCTTCATCACCATCCGTCATGACACAGTTTACTTCCATATTTGGAAATTTGTCAACAACAATTTTTAAGACACACGCCAGAGTCATTTCATCTAAATAATTTATTATAAAATGAGCAACAGGGAACCCAACACCATATTCATCAGGAACAAGTAAATTTAATAAGTAAAATTTATACTGGTTTGTATTATAAGTTGCGTCTATACACAGTATTCTACAGCAACCAGCAACCATTTCTGCTGCTTGACACTTTGTTTGAATGCCTACAACAAAAAGTTCAGAACTGTGTGGTAAATTATTTAAACTGGAGGGCCCAATTATGGTATCCATTCCTTGAGGTTTATATGCTAAAATTGGTTGTAACTTTCATTTTTTAATAAGTTAATTAAGATATTTACAGATTCTGCATCATTTTTATTAAGTCGTTTTTCATCTCCAGTTGATACCTCATTTTAATTATCTGAGATGTTGTTATATAATGTTCTTTTACTGCAGATGTGTTATTATCGTCACCAATGGAAGGCTGTAAATGTTCCTGAATAACATGTTGTAACAGGACAAAAGCCTGTTTTCATATTTATGGTACAAAATGAATTATTTTATTGTATTTTGCACACATGTAAATGGGTAGGGAAATTTTCCCTGTGCTTAACGAAAACAACGCAGTTACATCGGTGCGGGACGATTCCAAGGTCAAGCCTACGTGACCGGCGACACACCGTTATATAATTGTCCTTGGCCAACAATACGAAACGTCATTAAAAAACATACAGGACGTAACAACAATGACGCATAATCAGGGCGTTTCCTATTTCGATACACCAGACAATGACGTCAATGCGCACACACTTACGCAAAATGTACATAGCATCCACTCTCAGTCTGTTGAATACCATCATAGAGTGAAGATGCTATCAATGTTGCTGGCAAAAGGTCAGCCAGATAAAATGTGTTAAAATCAGTGACAGAAATGTAATTAGCAAGAGTTAGTGCTTCACAATTATCATTTAGTTAACAATGTAAAGTCAGTGACAGAAACACCCAGCAAATACGGAAACTACGCCGCACACCTGGCCGGACGATGATGACCGTTCAATGTGGATAGCACGAAGTAGCAGGAAAGTCAAAATTGCAATCAAATTTTCTTTTAAATAATTGAGCTCAAAATTAATAATACCTAAAACAAAAATGTATCTTGAATAATATTGTGATGAGAGGGAGAGAGTGAGAGAGAGGAAGAGTGTATCAAGCAATGCCGGTAACAAAACTGAGGCGTTGGTTTGTGTTAAAGATTATAGCAGTATAAATCAAATGGAAACACTCAAGTATGTTAATAGCTGCAAAGTAATAAAATTATCTAGTTAATCAAACAATATAACGAAGTATTTAAAGTCATGAATAATGAATATAATAGTAAGAATATGACCGCCATTTTGTCTTGGTCACGATAAGGCAGCCATTGTAATGTATGACGATTAATTTTGCAAATTCGAAATAATAAAAAATAAGTTGATTTACTACCATATTGATGTTGATAACTTCATTTCAATCACCAAACTGTCTCTATTTACGCTTAATACGAACTCTGGACCCAACAAGAAACAAAGATAGTGATTATGACATGTGCTCTAATAATTATGGTAAGTACCATAATTATTGTAAGATTCACGTAATAAATAAATACACAAAAATAAGTATACAATTTGTATATTAACAATGTGTTGGCACACCTTGCTCTAAAAAGTGATTTACAGAAGACTTTGTGGTGTTATCTCATCGATAGAATTTCACAAATTTAAAATTAAGCTCATGGTTATGACCATTAATGTATGTCACATGGATTCCAGTATCACTTCTTTGACGTACATTCTGGCCAGACAGTTTGTATTCGGCATGCTACCAAATTACCTTTTTCTATTAGTTTTATTTATTTTTGTTTCGGGTCTACAAAAATTATTAAATTTGCAAATATAATAGGAAAATTTAGAGCCACTCACTGCATGGGCTGAACCCGTTTTTTTTTGCCACTGCAATGTGGTTGTCTTTACAAACAGCTTCCTTCCATGTGAGAAATGCTGTCACATCCTTAAAAACAAATTCCTCCTTTGGAATAATTTGGCCATGCTCTTTCTTCAAATGTTCTATGAGATGGAAATATGTTCTAAATTTCAATGTACAATCTGAATGGGAACAGTATAGGGATAAACCAGACGAATCACAATGTTTTTTATGTTTCGAGAAGCTGAATCTATTACTGCATTGAACATTGCAATCAGAACATACCCTTGGGTATGTTATTTTAAGATACGAGACAGCTGTTTGTTTTGCACATGACGACATTAAATTATCTACTTTACGAGAATCACCATATTCAAGGGAACTGTTTAACGTAGATAAACTTTCCTCAGCAGACTCACCATTTGTAAACTAACTGAAGGTGATGTTACTGCTTTTGTGAATGATGGCCTTGTAATCATACTGCGTGATATGTACGTATGTATATCTGCTCTATTTGATGCCCCTGTGACTCTGGTATGTGATGTGGAAGGGTATGCGTGTGCCCTATTTGATGTCCCTGGCTGTATGCTGTGTATACGTAATGTGGAAGGGTATGCGTGTGCCCTATTTGATGTCCCTGGTTGTGTGCTGTGTATACGTGATGTGGAAGGGTATGCATGTGCCCTATTTGATGTCCCTGGCTGTGTGGCGTGTATACGTGACGTGGAAGGGTATGCGTGTACCCTATTTGATGTCCCAGGCTGTGTGCTGTGTATACGTAATGTGGAAGGGTATGCGTGTGCCCTATTTGATGTCCCTGGTTGTGTGCTGTGTATACGTGATGTGGAAGGGTATGCATGTGCCCTATTTGATGTTCCTGGTTGTGTGGCGTGTATACGTGATGTGGAAGGGTATGCGTGTGCCCTATTTGATGTCCCTGGCTGTGTGCTGTGTATATGTGATGTGGAAGGGTATGCGTGTGCCCTATTTGATGTCCCTGGCTGTGTGCTGTGTATACGTAATGTGGAAGGGTATGCGTGTGCCCTATTTGATGTCCCTGGTTGTGTGGCGTGTATACGTGATGTGGAAGGGTATGCGTGTGCCCTATTTGATGTCCCTGGCTGTGTGCTGTGTATACGTGATGTGGAAGGGTATGCATGTGGCCTATTTGATGTCCCTGGTTGTGTGGCGTGTATACGTGATGTGGAAGGGTATGCGTGTGCCATATTTGATGTCCCTGGCTGTGTGCTGTGTATATGTGATCTGGAAGGGTATGCGTGTGCCCTATTTGATGTCCCAGGCTGTGTGCTGTGTATACGTGATGTGGAATGGTATGTGTGTGCCCTATTTGATGTCCCTGGCTGTGTGCTGTGTATATATGATGTGGAAGTGTGTGCATGTGCCCTATTTGATGTCCCTGGCTGTGTGGAGTGTGTATGTGACCTAACAGCTTGTGCATATGATGTCCTTGTGTCACTGGTATCTGATGTGGATGTCTGTGCGTGTTTCCCAACTGGATATGGAAATGATGTTCTGTTATGTGTGTCTGTAGTGCATGTCTGGTCTCTGTAGAAATTGGATAAAATTTTAAACCTATTTCTTGTACAGACATGAAAAACATTACCCATTAAACATTGAATCCCTCGCTGTGTGATGTGTAAGCCATCCCTGGACAGCAACTCCATAAACGGATCTCTTGAATGTAACATAAAAGACTTCCAGTTGTCTATGAATAGTCCTCCATATCTACGAACACAAAAAAGTGGACTCACTGTGGCAGTCACAAAAAAGTATCCTGCACGTTGGGTGTTTACGTTTAGGCCTATTGTACTGTGTTTACCACACAGGGCCTATACCACAGTACTGTGGGCCTGCACCCGACGTGCAGGATTTTTATACCACTGATGATGGCAGCCAGTGGAGCTGCAGAAACGTTTGGTTTTGTTATAAACCATGGACCACGGCCAAACAGCCCGGATATCATGAACAATTCATTTTACACGTATAAAGTTTTACCTGGTAGCCAAGCCTTGTATCAGCAGATTCAGCTTCTCTGTCTTTTCATTTATTATCTTTATTCTGTTCATTTCAGCATCTGAATATGGCCTATACCTATTTTTACTGCGAAACAATACACTTGACAAATGGAATTGCACATGCTGGTTGCCTTTTAGAATTTCTTGGATAAGAGATTCATAATGTTGGATTATTTGATCTGGATGCTGACCTGTTAAAAAGTTTTTAAGAATTATAAAAATAAACGGGTATAGTACCTATCGATAAAATATTGGAAAATAATGTGCATAACACCAAAGCAATCTTACAAATCTTTTTGATCAACCATAATCGTATAAAGTAGAGCACTAATAACTGAAATATTTTATTTACAAAATTCTATGTAACTTACCACAAATCAAATTATTTGTGCCCAAATGGATTATTACATGATAAAAGAACTTGGTTGCTTCAACCATTGAAGCGGACACTTCTTCAACACGCATTCCTGACACCGAAAACACTGTGACTTCAAAACCATTCTGGCACTGAGTAGTCATATGTGCATATTTTACCTGGGAGTCACCAATCATGAGGAGGCCTGGACGCACCATTGTGACTGCAAATGAAGAATACTTTATTAAAACAAACACATATATTTACATCTGCCAATGGAAATTTAACCTTGCTTTTGTTTTATATTCCTCTTTCTTAGGCTTCAGAATACTCGATTTTAACTTACTTTTATTATGCAACAGCACTTTGGGTAATTATCGACTTTCTGGGCCGAGCTGGTATTGGCGTGACATATATTTTTTTCTATTCTTCTATACTATATAAACACGAGAAAAATAATCTTAAACGGCGGTCGAACCTATTTACGGAGAAAAAAATTAAATAATTACTCACATAAGAACGCATGCAACAGCGGTACAGGACGGCCATTTTTCAAACATTTACAAGCGAGTTGGATGAAAAGCGAGTTGAGCCGATACCTGCCGGTTAGGTTGGGAGGGGCGGCCCGAAGGGCCGCGGATATAGTTCATTGTTTCATATAATTCTTGCAAAAATTAAGGCGAACCATTTTTCAAACATTTACTGCGCATTTGTGCGCCGTCGCTCAGTTAACATGGCGGCCATTCACTTTACATGTTCTTATGGGAGTAATTATTTTATTTTTTTTTCTCCGTAAATAGGTTTGACCGCTGTTTAAGATTATTTTTCTCGTGTCTATATAACATAGAAGAATAGAAAAAAAATATGTCACGCCAATACCAGCGCGGCCTAGAAAGTCGATAATTACCCAATTACCGCACTTTGTTTTGACCTGCATTACATAATATCTGAGAAGTCAAGAAAACTCACAAACACCAACAGAAATTGCGGCTCCATGTGAAAAAAATGGGTATTAATGTTTCATCTCCTTAATACTCATGAAACTTTTTAAACTAAATTTTAGTATTTTAAACATAAAATAATTTCAGTTTATTCAAAATAACTGTAAATGGCACAAACCTAGAACAAAGAATAATTAACCTAAACGAACACGTGATTTCAAAGCAGATCAAGCCCCAAAATGCATGAAGCTTTTATTTTAAAATTAATTTTTAATCTTTTAAACATAACATACTTCTACACTTTACTCAGTCCTTGAAAATTTTTGGAAATGTCACAGAATTAATCTAGAACAATGAATAATTAACCGTAACAAAAACAAGTGGTTTCAAACCCGATAGCACAAATGAAATACATCCAAAATTCATGAAACTTTTATACTAAATTGGAGTTTTTTTTAACATAGAAAACTTTTACCGTTCACTCAAAATCATTGTAAATGGCACAAACGTAGAACAAAGAATAAATAACTTAAATGAACACGTGGTTTCAAACCCGATCACGCCCCAAACTTCATGAAGCTTTTGTTTTACATTACGTTTTGATCTTTTTTAAACATAAAATACTTCTAAACTTTACTCAGTGCCTGAAAACTGTTGGAAATGTCACAGGATTAATCTAGAACAATGAATTTTAACCTTAACAAAAACGCGTGGTTTCAATCACGACAGCACAAATACATCCTAAAATTCATGAAACTTTTACTTTAAACAAAATGGGGAGGTTTAACATAAAAGACTTACAGTTTACTCAAAACCACTGTAAATTAAATAAACAAAAAAAAATTAACCTACACGAACACGTGGTTCCAAAGCCGATACCCATTTAGTATTTCTAAACAAACACATATAATAATAATAATAATAACTCACAAAATTCCTGAAAAATTATGTAAAAGAGACACCTGTATAAAATTAACAATGTAATTTAAATCCGTAGAAACACCTCCAAATTGATGCACACGTGCACACGAATTCCACCGTAACTTAGACTAGACCGGACTAGACCTCAGAGTACGAATATATTAATAGTACCGGACTAGACTAATTTATTAGGGTAACACAGAAATAGCAACATCCGGTAGCAAGTTCATTTGTTTACCACGTGTGGTCTGTTTAAGCGCTAGTTGTCGGTTGTCCATCACTGCAATAAGAAACAGCGGTCGTAGGTAGCGCTGTTCGTCTTGTTGTTGGCGACGAGATAGTTTTTCGAAAGATCGAAGCTGTGTGTGTGTGGTGAGATGTGTTCGAATAATGCGTGCGATTTGAATTGTGTCTCTTCGTTTAGGATGTCGTTTTTATTTGTTTTTGTGTGTTTGTATATTTCTAATTGTTCTAGAGTGTCTAGTTTTCGGGCTTTTGTGTGTACGTGTAGTATGTTCATGTTATTGTCGATGTTTTTATATGTGTGGTTTGCTTCAATGAGGTGGTTTGCAAAGGTAGATTCTGTAGTGGTGTGGAGTGCTTTTGTGTGTTCAATGTATCTCTGTTTGAAGCTACGTCCTGTCTGGCCTATGTAGAATTTATTGCAATTTGAACAATTTAGCTTATATACACCGGGTAGATCGAATTTGTTTTGTGCTTTGGGCATGCGTTTTGATAGTGTGTGTTCTGTTTTGTTAGTAGTTTTGTAAGCGATTCTGTATCCTGCTTTTTTGAATTTGTGGGCAATTTTTTCTGTTTGTTTGTTGATGTATGTTAGTGTTATGAATTTGTTGTTTTCTGTCTTTGTCTGTTGTTTGTTTTGTGTTTTGTGTAGGAGTTTACTGACTATTGTTCTGTCATAACCGTTAGATTCTGCTAGATATTTTCCGTCTTTGTAGATTCTGCTATATTGTTTAGTTCGTCTTTGTAGTCTATTTCATCTAAGGGGATGTTGTTAAGTCTATGTATCATGGTTCTAAAAGCAGCTAGTTTGTGTTGTATTGGGTGATTGGAACTACAAAGACGAACTAAACACGATAAAATATCTAGCAGAATCTAACGGTTATGACAGAACAATAGTCAGTAAACTCCTACATAAAACACAAAACAAACAACAGACAAAGACAGAAAACAACAAATTCATAACACTAACATACATCAACAAACAAACAGAAAAAATTGCCCACAAATTCAAAAAAGCAGGATACAGAATCGCTTACAAAACTACTAACAAAACAGAACACACACTATCAAAACGCATGCCCAAAGCACAAAACAAATTCGATCTACCCGGTGTATATAAGCTAAATTGTTCAAATTGCAATAAATTCTACATAGGCCAGACAGGACGTAGCTTCAAACAGAGATACATTGAACACACAAAAGCACTCCACACCACTACAGAATCTACCTTTGCAAACCACCTCATTGAAGCAAACCACACATATAAAAACATCGTCAATAACATGAACATACTACACGTACACACAAAAGGCCGAAAACTAGACACTCTAGAACAATTAGAAATATACAAACACACAAAAACAAATAAAAACGACATCCTAAACGAACAGACACAATTCAAATCGCACGCATTATTCGAACATATCTCACCACACACACACAGCTTCGATCTTTCGAAAAACTATCTCGTCGCCAACAACAAGACGAACAGCGCTACCTATGACAGCCTCTGATGAAGCCTTCTATAGGTGAAAGCCGGTTTAGGCTGTAAGGTAAAACTTTACGTTTTTACTTATAAAAAACTTAGTGTTCCGAGTCGTCAATACTATAGTGATATTTAGTTAAGTAACGGACACGTCATGGACAACGAAATCCAAGAATACAACTATTACATTAACGACTCAGAACACAAAGTTTTTTATGAGTAAAAACATAAAGTTTTACCTTACAACCTGAACCAGTTTTCACTTTTAAAAAGCTTCTTCAGAGGTTGCCGCTGGTAGCGCTGTCCATCCTGTTGTGGTCGACGGAATCGAATTTCAAAAGATCGATGTTGTGTGTGTGGGGTGAGATATGTTCGAATAATGCGTGCGATTTGAATTGTGTCTGTTCGTTTTTATTTGTTTTCGTGTGTTTGTATATTTCCAATTGTTCCAATTGTGTCTAGTTTTCGGCCTTTTGTGTGTACGTGTAGAATGTTCATGTTAGTGTCGATGTTTTTGTATGTGTGGTTTGCTTCAATAAGGTGGTTTGCAAAGGTGGATTCTGTAGTGGAGTGGAGTGCCTTTGTGTGTTCAATGTATCTCTGTTTGAAGCTACGTCCTGTCTGGCCTATGTAGAATTTGTTGCAATTTGAGCAATTTAGTTTGTAAACACCAGGTAGATCGAATTTGTTTTGTGCTTTGTGTGTGTGTTTTGATAGTGTGTGTTCTGTTTTGTTAGTAGTTTTGTAAGCGATACTGTATCTTGATTTTTTGAATTTGTGGGCTATTTTTTCAGTTTGTTTGTTGATGTATGTTAGTGTTATGAATTTGTTGTTTTCTGTCTTTGTCTGTTGTTCGTTTTGTGTAGGAGCTTATTGACTATTGTTCTGTCATATCCATTAGATTCTGCTGGATATTTTATCGTGTTTAGTTCGTCTTTGTAGCCTTTTTCATCTAGGGGGATGTTGTTAAGTCTATGTATCATGGTTCTGAAGGCAGCTAGTTTGTGTTGTATTGGGTGATCGGAGGAGTTGTGTATTAGTGTGTCAGTTGTAGTCGGTTTTCTGTATATACTGAATTTGTGCCTGTGTTCAAGTTTTGTGATGGAGTGGTCTAAGAAGTTTATGGTATTGTTGTGTTCGTATTTGGCAGTAAAGGTTATGTTTTTATATTTTGTTTATGTGCGTTAGTAACTGTTCACATTGTCTTTTGTTTCCCCTGTATAGGATTAGAATGTCATCAACGTATCTGTGCCAATATAGTATTTTATGTGAGTGTCTGTCATTGTTTGTGAGTATTTTTGTTTTTTCTAAGTGTCGAAGGAAGACTTCTGCTAGAACGCTGGATATGGGGGAGCCCATGGGTAGATCACCATTCTGTGTGTAATATTTATTGTTATAAGTAAAGTAGTTTTGTTTTGTGATAATGTTCAGAGTTTCTGTTATTTCGTTGATAAGTTCGTCTGGTGTGTTGTTCTGTTTGAGTTTGTTTTGTAGGATGGTGATTGTTTCAGAGATGGGGATGTTTGTGTACAGGTTTTTAATGTCAAAGGAGGCTAATGTGGCATTATGGGGGATGTGTATGTCTTTTATTTTTGTCGCTAGGTCTGTGTTGTTTTTTACTGCAATGTTGTCTAGTTGTGTGTGTTGTCTGATAATTTTGTCTAGATATTATTTTGAATGATCATCACTTCTTTCACAGCACTTTAACAATTAATAATTTAATCCACTTTCACTTGTGAAAAAACTTACTTTTTTTTATATCCTCATACGCACGTTTCAGAGTAGTTTGCTTCCATCTACACACACCCCCACACACAAACAATCCCCCCAAAACCGTTACAGATTACCAACGCCTTGACGCTTGCTGCATTTATACCTCACTGATGAAGGAGCAAACTACTCCGAAACGTGTGTATGAGGATTATAACAAAAAGTAAGTTTTTTCACAAGTGAAAGTGCATTAAATTATTAATTGTTTTGTCTAGATGTTTTTCGAGTTTGTGTGCAGGGGCATTACGGTAGTTGATAATGGGGCGGATCGGAATATCTTCTTTATGGATTTTGGGAAGCGCTTGGAGGGTAAGGGCTGATGGTCGGATTTGTTTCATGTAGGGCTATTGTTTGTGTGTCATTATTTGTTTGGCTTTGTTGACTAGTTGTTTTACTGTGTTTTGGTATCTGTCGGTGGGGTCGTGTTTTAGTTCTGTGATGTTGTTCTGTTCCATGAAGTTTTGTACTTTTTTGTTTTTGTGTAGGTTGTCTGTGGAGATGATTACAGTCGTGTTGCCTTTGTCTGCTTTTACAAATGTGATGTTGTGTTTGTGTGCCTTTTCCCCCAGTTTGATGGCTGTGTGTATTTCTGAGCTGTGGTTCTTGTTGTCTGGTGTCTTATGTGCTCCTATTATATTGTTTATATTATGTCTTAGTGTGTCTTGATGTTCTGGTGCTGTGTTTTGTATATTTATTTCAGTGTCAACTATGAGTTTTGTTAGTGTTTGGTTGTTTTGTTTGTAATGTATGTTATGTTTTAGGCCTTTATCAAGGAGTGTTTATTCGTTTTTAGTGATTGTGACGTTCGTGAGGTTTACTGTAAGTGGGTAGAATTTATTGTGAGTACATTCAACACAAATATAATTTCCTCACACTTGGCAGCCTTGTGATGTAGTGTATACGTGGTTACCATGGCAGGCAACCACTGTTTGCTGAGGGAGTGGAATAGTGCTGAGTGGGGATGAGGCACAGCTGAGCACACCCCTACTGTTCTCAGCTGAACTTTGTTCATTACTGGCGTTAGAGTGATTACTGGCCAAGTAAAACACAGGGCAGTGTGGCTATGTGATTTAATGAAATGTCTCTTTTAATTAGAACAATAATACCAATATTAATATACTTTCACTGCAAGCATAAATTATTTTTCAATTTGCATAAAGCACGTTTCTCAATATCATCCACATCATCAGAAGCTTAATCTTAATCTTTTAATTATATATATTGTATTAAACTCTTTTGTGCGGGGTATTAATAATTTTGTAGCATGCGTGTTATTCTGCCCCACTTTGGATGCGTCACTTTGTAATAAAATATCAAAGCGTGTAGTGTGTATATAATAATATTTATTGTTTGTGTAGTATGTTGATCTTTGTTATCGAAAATTCAAATAGTTCGCCGTCTGGCTTGTGACTGATTCTCGTGTGAGTGGGGGAATACGTGTTGCCAACTTGAATTAGTGTTGGTTATGTCGACCCACTGCTAGCAAACAAAACATACATAATATTCTACAAATAAATACTGGACAGTTTGTTATCAGTATGCACTTTTTTATTATACTTTTGCTTGTTAATTATAGTTATAGCTTCATGAAAATAATGGCTGTTATAATAAAAGTTTTAGCCTCGGCAATATAATCTCTCGCTCAGCGTAGCGCTGGGTTGGCAGTGCAATGTTTACAAATGACTCTGGTTATTATTTCACAAAATAAATCTGCCAAATGGGTTCTTTTAAGTACGAAACAAAGGTTTACATAACAAGATAACAAAATTAGAACATATAATTAAAAGTTTGTGGTCATTAAAATTATACAAGGTTTGTTATAAATTGAATATTGTGGTGTTGAAGTGTGACAGTGTCTTTGTGTAACATAGGTTATCATGTGTTCAGTTCATTCAACGTTTACAAAGTTATTTCTTTGGTTTATTAATCCTTGAAAATATTCAGTTATAGTGAGAGTTTTATTTTATAGTTAAAATTTTGGAAAGAGAATTTGTTTTATAATAATAATAATCAAATAACTTCAGCAATACTCAACGTTAGTAGTTATGATGGGCATAGTCATTCGTCCATATGAAGTAATGTGTCAATGTAGATTCTTCCTACTTCTGATCTTGGGTTCAAAATTGGGTTGTCATCTTCTTCAGATTGGATTACTAGTATTCTCCTGTCATCTGGATTAATTTCGGCTGGTCCTTGGTAGATATTGGTTGTAAAGGCCTCTCATCTGATGTACTGCTATTCCTTCTCCAAAGTATGGGCACTAATACGTTTTTTTCTAATGAAAATTTGGGCCCTTCATCGCGTAGCGTCTCTTCAGTTTGGCGTCACTACATAAAGTCATTGCTCCTAACTGAATTTCGTCAATATTCGGTTGTTGTCATGGTTACTCAAAGTTTTTTGATTGGCTGAAATTGGTTAATTATTATTTGAATTTGTATTCAAACTGGTTACAGATCTTCTAAATGTAATTAATCTTCAGTACTCCCTTTTTAGTAGTAAATATTATCACCACTGTTCATATTTTTGCTCAAGGATTAATTTGACATCCAATATTATAGTGTTCACTTAGGTATCAACATTTTGACAGTTTTTATGAATCTTATTTAATTATACTGTTTTCTCAGTTTACATTATTATCATAATATTTCTGTCTTATAATGATTGTCAATTTGTATTTCATTGTTTATGTGGTTTAGTCTTCCTAATGTCAGTGTTTGATCTATAAATTGAAGTTTTTTGGAAGTTGACAGTTGGGAATTTGCATAGGTTTAAACAGCAATTGACTATTTTCCTTGTAATGGGTTATAATTGTTTGAATACAAGATTTTGTTTATTTACTCAATGTTTAAGTCGGTTCTTGTAATTGCGTATAATTTTATTGTTTCCCTATATTAACTTGTCTACTGTGATAATTCATTTTTGGTGTCATTCTATTCGAATGTATGGTTTGTTTCTTGTTTACTGGTGTCTGTTGGTTTTTAAAATCTTATTTCTCATAACATATTGCATAACATCTAATGGTTTTAACTATTCTCATAGCCATAATTCTTATCATTTAAACATCATTATTGGAACATAAACCTTAGTCATTAAAACACAATTCTTATCCATTTAAACATAATTATTTGAGACATATTATTCACTCATACTCTTCATCTCCCCATACTCTTTGACAAATTATAATTATTACTTGACATAAAAAATAAAGACATAGACATGAATTAATTATTAATACAATGGTATATTGTTATGACTAACTCTAAATGACATTAAGCCATAACTGACTTTTCAACAACTGTTTATTATCTAACGTTAATATCTTGTTTTTATTATTATCAGTTTGTCATGACAAATATTCTCTAATGTATCATTTTAAATTAATGATATTGGATTCTTATTCCTGTGAATAAACTCATATATCTTGGTGTATTAACACACTGATAGTCATTCGTTCTTGAATACATGATTAACAATACTACTTAACAACTTATTCCCTAATATTAAGACTTGCAAACTAACATGTGGCAAGTAGTAAGTACTACTATATCTAAAATCTACTTATTATCTACTCTGTTACACTTTGATTCATTTTGTTTTTTAATACACTTGTGTTCACTGGTTAATTGCTATTAAGTGTCACAGTCCTTTCTGTGACTAGCCATTATCAGCCTTCACTTATTATTTTACCACTCACTGATGGTCTTCGATCACTCTTAACTCTTTACTAATGGTTTTAACACTGATTATTTGGTGTCAATCCCTATCAATAGGGTTCTATTTAATTTGGGGGTTTTCACACTATCACTTTGCACTTTATATGTTTAATTTAAGTGTTACTAGTGGGTATTACCTAACTTTAAATTCTCTTTCTCACTCTACTATGTTCACTATTTCTCTAACTCTCTACCTCTCACTTTACAAGGTTTAATTATAATATTAACAAGTTCATGTTGGTTTATTGTATCACAAATATGTTAGTATTGTGCTAATGTGATTTGTCATAGTTTACTCTATCTGTTTGGGGTTTACTGTGCCCTTCTATATTTTAATTACTTAATAATTAGTATCTTTAGTTTGTCTGTCCTTACAATTATTAATATGATATATAATTTTCTTTGGTTTAATACAAGTTTGGTGTTCTTTCTTAGTTCATTTTCTTTTGTCATACATTATCCGTCGCTTCCTTAGTGTTGTGGCTGATTATTTCACTATACTTATGGGTTAATTGTCTTTTAGTCACTATTCTTCTTATTTACACTTGTGTTGGTGTGATGGCTATTTCTATTCTATTTGTAGTTGTCATCATCAGGTTGTTCTTGGTCCTTTGGGGCTAGTTCTACTCTCTCACTTACCATCTATTGGGCTATTCGGGTTAAATCGTCTTGTTTCAGTATTTATCATTTTGACTTGTTTGTTTGTTACTACTAAGAATTAATATAAGTTACTGTTCTGACTACCTTGATATGTCTGATCGTTTTATTTATTTTTTTGATTCACCCATTCTTTTATTATAATTCATCCCTTTTTACTCTAGTCTTAATGACTAAATAAATTATCTGGTCATGTCTTCTTCATTATGGCTAGGTGAAGATATATACCATTACATATTGCCCTGCCACTAAAATTGATTATTTCAACAAATATCGTTCAGTTTTTTGATTGGAATTATCAATCATTATTTCATTTTACTTTCTCAATCACTGGTTATTTTAGAGCAATAGGTTCTTTTTATTTTTTGAGTGTCAATATACTTCTTGATCTTTGTATCATATTTTATTTTAATGTTCTTATCCCTTTGATATCTAATTCCCTAACATTTTTCCCTATCATTATATTGGATCAGATCGGAGGGGTACTTTTGACTCCATTGCTCCGCCGTAAAATACACATTTGATTGCTGGACTTACCTACAGTCAATCATTATAAAATTATACAAGTAGTCTTAGTGCGACTATAAAATAAATATCATTTGTAGGATTCTTCACATTATTATTATTTAGTTTATACAATACATTGTTTCAAATTATATTCTTTTTCTTTTATTCACACTCTCTAGCTCTTAGTGATTCGATATTGTTAGTGGGTATGGTATCCATGATCTTTTTATTATTATTGGTTTTGTTTATTTTTCTTACTGTTTACCACTAGTTATTTATTAATTGGTTTCAGGATGGTTTTTTCTCATTTTTAATAATATTTTTTCATAGAGGTTTGGTTAAATGTCCCCTTTATTCTTTGTGTTTTTGGGTCTACGATCTCATATGTATTATTTTGGTTGTCTTTGCTTACTATGTAGGGTCCTGTGTACAGTAACAGTAGCTTCTTGGCTATCCCTTCCATGGTGCTTGGCAATCCTCTGTTTTTGAGTAATATTTGCTCTCCAATCTGATATTGTATGGGTTTCGGTTGCATTTGCTTATATTTTTCTCAGATTTTGTCAGTCTTTTCTAATATTTTATTGTGAAATTGAACTTCATCGAACTGATATCCTTCATCATTCGGAAATTGGATTAGGGAAGTAATTTCTCTTGGTGGTGGTCTTTGGAACATTGCAGTATATGGTGTGGTTTCAATAAATTGGTGGTGCGATAAGTTTATAAAATTTTCGGCTGCTGGTATGTATTTAGACCATTCATCGTGTTGCTCATAACAATATGTATGGAGAATTCTCCCCACTTCTCTCAAGACTCGCTCTGCAGGGTTGCTGCTGGGATGGTACACTGATGTCTTGTATGTTTTTATTCCATGATTTAGTAAAGTGTCCTTCCATCTTCGTCCCTTGAACTGCGTTCCATGATCAGTAATGATGCATTTGGGCACTCCCACTTCTCTAATGTATGGCTCTAGGATTATTTAAAAAATTTTTTGGGTAGTAGCACGATTGATGGGGAAAAGCTTTGTGAACCTTGTGTAGTGGTCAAATACAATGATGAGGTATTTGTATTGGTGCCTGCCTCCACTACGCGGAAATGGTCCGCATATGTCAATGAAGACTTTCTCTAATGTACAAGAGGTAGTTATTGGTATCATGGTTCCCTCCTTTCTGTTATTGTTGACCTTCACTAGTTGGCATATGTAACATTGCTTTATATATTTCCTTACCTTTCTGTTAGCATCCTTCATGTATACATGCTCTTGTAAGGCCTTTATCACTTTTAGTGTGCCCATGTGCCCATATCTCTCATGGTAATCGAGAATTAAGTCCTTCTCTGTGGCTTGAGGTATTGCTAATTTCCACGTTATGAATTTATTTTGTGGTTTTATGAAAAGTATCCCTTGGTGTTTGCAATAATATTGAGATATGTGGTCATCTTTGTCTGTTAAGCGTGATAGAATTTTGCTTAATTTGGGATCTTGTGCTTGTTGTCGCTCCATTTCTTTCATAATATTGGCCAAATCAGTCCTGTTTTTAATTATGTGGTATATTTTGATAACAGTTTCCTTTTCTCCTTCGTACGTCTGCTCTTTAGTGTTTACTCTGGATAGGGTATCTGCTACAATGTTTTTCTTGCCTGGGATGTATTCCCAATTTAGATCATACTCCTGTAATATCAAACTCCATCTAGTCAATCTTCCATGACTTAACTTACAATTTCTGAGGAATGATATGGACTTGTGGTCAGTCCTCACTGTAATCGGGTACCCCAATATGTAGGTTCTAAATTTTCTACATGAGAACACAACGCTCAGCAATTCCTTCTCAGTAACGTTATAATTTCTTTCACTGCTGTTTAGCACTCTACTTGCGAAACTTATCACACAATGATTTCCCTCTTCATCCTCCTGGTACAAAACGGATCCAAGGCTAACGTCACTGGCGTCGCAGTCTAAATAGAATGGTTCAGTGAAATTAGGATGACGTAACATTACTGATTCAATGAATTTATTTTTAATCAGCTGGAGTGTTATATCTTGTTCGACTCCCCACGTCCATTTGTTCTTAGATGACAGTTGGTTCGAAAATTTAGTTGTCATTTCAGAATAATTCTTTTGGAACTTTCGGTAATAATTGCATAGACCGAGAAATGATTGGAGTTGCTTCTTATTTTTTGGTGTTGGGAACTTCTGTATGCACTCCACCTTTTCTTGTGATGGTGTTATCCCATTTCCAGACAAGTTGAACCCTAAAAATTGCACTTCATCAGACACAAATTTGGATTTTTCTAGCTTAAGGGTTATATGGTTATTTGATAGTTTTTTCAGCACATATTCTACTCGGTGACAATGTTCATCCCACACATCTGAAGTTATTAACAAGTCGTCTACATAGACTGTTGTGAACTGCAACGCATCTGGTCCAAGTATCTGGTCCATAATTTTTACAAATACTGCTACCGAATTCACCAATCCGAAGGGTAATCTTTTGAATTGGAAGTTCCGTCCTTCAAATATGAACGCCATGTACTTTCTGCTGGATGGGTGTAACTCAACCTGCCAATAGCCGCAGACAGTGTCCCATATACTGATGAATTTGGTTCCATAGAATTTTTTCAGGATCTCATCTATTTCTCCTGGGGATGTACGATCATTTATTATGTACTTGTTGATCTCACGGGCGTCTAGAAATATTCTCACCTTCCCGTGTTTCTTTGGAACTGCAAGGATAGGGCTGGTGTATGGTGAGTAGCTTGGTTCAATTATGTCTTCAGCTATTAATCGATTGATTTCTGCTCTCACCGCCTCCTTTAATGAGAATGCGATCGGGTAAGATTTTTTTATCAAGTTGACAGGCTCTCGGAATTGAATCTCGCACTGATAATCTCTGACCTTTCCAGGTGTATTTGAAAATACGTGCTTGTAACGGTTATATACTTCGATCAGTTGTTCAGCTTGTTGAGCTGTTAATTGAGCGCTCGTTTTCTCTCTCTGGAAAGTTCGGATTTCTTCGAGTTTTTCTTGCCATAGTTCTTCATTGTCGGTCTCATCATAAATCCCATTATTTAGTACATGTTCTCCAGTATTTCTGTACTTTTGGATATGGTACATTGTTTCATGTAGCTGTACTTCTTCACTATTGGTCAGTTCAGCTATCCACTGTATGTCATTCTTTTTCAAAATAAGTTTGTACTTACTCAGGTCAATTATGGCTGAGTATTGGCGCAGCATATCGCAACCAATTAGCATCCGGAATGGCAATCCACTGGCTACTAAAAAAGTCATTGTCACGGTTTGTCCATTGCTTGTCAGTTCGAGTTGCACTTGTTTTCGGACGGTTCTGTTTTGTCGTCCGGTCGCTCCTACAAGGACAATGTTGCTGATGGGTAACGTAGGTATAATTGTCTTACTTGCTTCTTGAATTTTCTGAAGTTCAATACTGTCGATTAATGAGATATTGGATCCAGTGTCTATCATAATTTGTACTGGTACTCCGTTGACTTGCGTTGAAATATAAGCAATCTCGTTATGTTTACTATCAGATTGGTTGCTACTTTCTTCGAGGAGTTCCTCTATAATATTCTTCAAATAATTATTGCGCACGATTGTAATTGTGTGTTCGCCGTTGGTTTGAGTAACGGTGCGATTTAACCCAATAGACTGGTTCAGTGAGGGTACGAGTAGGTTTTTCACTGCCGCTCCTAGTTTAACGTCATATCGGACTGATTGTTACGATCGTCTTGCTGATTTGTTGTCGGACTTCCGCTCGTTGACGGTCGGGGTTCAGGCTGGTTGTGATCCTCTTCGTACCGGTCACGCCTGTACACTTCTTGGCTACGACTTCGGCCCGTGTTGGTTCTGGTGTCACGTCCGTAATTACTATCACTGTACCGGTGTCCGTAGGCATTTCGGTCGGTACTTCGTCGTCCCTGATAAAACGACCTATTTCTCCCGTCACTTTCGGCCCTCACGTAATGTACCGTACTTGACGATAGTTACGATCTGTGTTGTTGCGATTTCGATTGTCATTTGTATTGCTGTTAAAATTTGGCCGGTTGTAACTGGTGTTATTCGGCCTATAGGGTTGATGTTGTGTGTTATTTGGACGGTTGTATTGGTTATAATGATTGTTCGGCCTATTATTGTTATTATAGCCGTTATTTGGTTGGTTGGTCGGATTGTGATTTGTTCTGTTATGCGACTCGTTAGTCGGGTTATTTGCATTGTTGCGGTTGTTATAATTAGGACGGTAGTTAGTGTTGTTATATTGGTAGCCGTTCTGAAAATTTTTGTTTTCGCCCCTGTCGTCCCGCTGTCGTCCCGCTGTCGGCTTCTACGGTAATAACGTTCCCTTTCGTAATCTTCTAGTAGAGCTGCCATGGATTGGATGGTCTTAATTTGGCTACCCAGCCGCGCTCTGGAGACACCCTCTTCGTAATGAAAGGCGAGTTTAGTCACTAAACTTTCTTCTGGGATTTTCGGCTCCAGATTCCTTGCTAGACATACCTTTCCCAGGAAATATGCCGTAAAAGTCGTCCCTCTGGTGGCGTCATACCTGCCGAAACATATACTGTCTCGCACGATGTTTTGTGTTGCTTCCGACCAGTATTTCCTTTTAAACACGTCTTTAAATTCTTCGTAATTCGTGAGATCGTGTCTCGTGGCCGTCCACCAATTGTCGTTTATATCACGAAAGTACTCGTCCAGGTACCCTCGGATAATAGTCCATCTATTCTCCCAAGTCTTGGCCAGTTGTTCGTCCACTATCTCCAAGAATTCCATCGGGTTTCGCCGGTATTGTTTGAAGTTAATTACTTCCCGGTTGTCCATGTGCTGGTACTGTGTTATTACTGGCGGTCTGTTGTTAATTACTTCCAGCTCCTCCCTGATTTTGGCAATCTCTCGTTGCTGGATTTCTTCAATTCTGTTTTTGTTTTGTTGACCTTGTCCGCGAACTTCGTTTACGGCGGTGTCGATCTCGCGGCATTTCTCTCCAAATTCTGTCCGTAACTGTGTTATATTTTGGTCAGTTGCAGATTTTATGGATTCTATTCGGATCTTGGCTGATTCTATTCGTTCGCCGAAGTCTTCTTTCGTTTGTTGCAGGTCATGGCTCGTAATTTCCCATTTCCCATGTATTTCGGAAATCTCTTGCCGTATACTCGTCATCTCCTCCTCGATTTTCTTATTCACTTTTTCGTTGTTCTCAACCATCTTTTGGTTCAGTACCCCCATATTTCTCTGGCTGTCTTGCTTCAGTTCGTCTATTTTTTTATTATTTTCGGCCATTTGCTGGCTTATCTTCTGGTTATCGCCTTTTAGTGATGCTATATTTTCTCCTTCGTCCGCCTTAATGATGATGCTCTCTTCATCTTGTTGACCTTCTGTCATACTTGCCGCTAGACGTTAATATTTCTCGTCAATCTAGCCCCAAGTTGGGCGCCACTTTGTATTAAACTCTTTTGTGTGGGGTATTTAATAATTTTGTAGCATGCGTGTTATTCTGCCCCACTTTGGATGCGTCACTTTGTAATAAAATATCAAAGCGTGTAGTGTGTATATAATAATATTTATTGTTTGTGTAGTATGTTGATCTTTGTTATCGAAAATTCAAATAGTTCGCCGTCTGGCTTGTGACTGATTCTCGTGTGAGTGGGGGAATACGTGTTGCCAACTTGAATTAGTGTTGGTTATGTCGACCCACTGCTAGCAAACAAAACATACATAATATTCTACAAATAAATACTGGACAGTTTGTTATCAGTATGCACTTTTTTATTATACTTTTGCTTGTTAATTATAGTTATAGCTTCATGAAAATAATGGCTGTTATAATAAAAGTTTTAGCCTCGGCAATATAATCTCTCGCTCAGCGTAGCGCTGGGTTGGCAGTGCAATGTTTACAAATGACTCTGGTTATTATTTCACAAAATAAATCTGCCAAATGGGTTCTTTTAAGTACGAAACAGAGGTTTACATAATATATACCATTGGTTGTTGTATTATCTTTGTTGTGTGGGTTATTAATTTTTGTAGATAATTTTTGTTAGTTTTGTATGCTATTTTAATGTCTCTGTTTTTAAACAGTTTTGTTAGCTTTGTCATTTTATTATTTATGTATGTGAATGTGTCCCATTTTTTATTGTTGTTATTATTTTTGTTTTGTTCCTTTTGATTAACTCTTAATTGTTCAGTTTTTATTTTATATTTGATTTTATTTTCTATTTTGTTTACAGTATTTTTATTATATCCATTTTCATAAGCAATTTGGTAAATTATATTTCTTTCTTTGTCTGTTTCTTGTTTGTTTAGGGGTATTTTGTACATTCTGTTAAATAGTGAATAGAATGCTGCCATTTTATGTTGTGGTGGGTGGTCAGAATTGTTAGGTATAATGATGTTAGTAGAAGTTGGTTTTCTGTATATTGCATATTGTAGGTGGTTATTGTATCTTGTGATGGTTATGTCTACATAGTTGATTTTGTTGTGATTTTCTTTTTCTTCTGTGAATTGTATTTTTGGATGTATGTTAATGAGTTGTTTGAATATGTTATCTGCATTTGTGTTTTTGTTACTTGATACATATAGCCCATCATCTACATATCTTATCCAAATGCCATTTGGGTCAAAGGAATTTATAATATTTTGTATTTTGGTTTCTATATGTTGTAAGAATATTTCTGCTATTATATATATTGTACTGTTGTTATTTCACAGCGAGCCTAATCACAGCATTAAAAACAGTTTTGAACTCTTAGAAAACATGAAAGATATAAAAATTTCCCCACAATACAAACTACTATCGCTAGATATCATTAACATGACCACCAATATACCTGTACGAGATACCTTAACCGTTATTAATAATAACTTAATAAGAGCTAAGAAATTAAGCATAATAGAAATCAACGAATTAATCTTATTGCTGAAAGTAGTATTAGACCAAAACTACTTCATATTTGATGATAAATACTTCACACAACGCGAAGGACTTGCTATGGGTTCACCACTCTCAGGTCTATTAGCGGACATATTCATAAACAATTACGAAAACGAAGTTCTTTTTACCCAAAACAATAAATATTTAAATAGAATAATCTTATACAAACGCTATGTCGACGATACCTTTATTATATTTAATGGCACTACGCGCCAGATAGAGAAATTAAAAAATTATATGAACAGCGTACACAATAATATTCAATTTACAATAGAACATGAAAAGGACAACAAAATTAATTTTTTGGACCTAACCATAATAAAAAAGGCAGATAAATTTCAGTACAAAATTTACAGAAAACCTACAACGACGGATTTGACTATAAATGCGGAGTCATACCACCCATATTCACAAAAATTAGCAGCTTTCCACAGCTTTATAAATAGGTTAATCAATATACCACTGGAAGCGGATGATTTTGAAGATGAATTAAATACCATAAAATACATAGCCACAAGAAACGGATTCAGTAGCACATTAATAGATACATTATTGAAGAAACATTTAAAAAACAAACACAATAATAAAAATAAACCTAAAATTAATAGAAACACTAATATTGTGAAATATACATCAGTAGAATATACAAATATAGTGCCACTTATTTTAAAAAACAATTTAAACAAATTTGACTTCCAAGTGATTTTCCGTACAAATAATAACTTACAAAAAATGCTTAAATCAACAGACAAAATACCTGTAGAGAAACAAACAGGTGTATACAAGTTATCATGTAATGACTGCAACAAGATATATATAGGCCAAACTGGCAGACGATTTCGAGAGCGGTTTAGGGAACATTTGCCTAAGAGCAAAATTACAAAGTCAGAACATATTAAATCCAACTATGCTCGTCACCTCATAGATTCCAACCATGGGTATACAGATTTTGACACTAATTTCAAACCATTACATTATTGTGCCAAGGGACGTCGTATGAACACACTTGAAGAATACGAGATTTATAAGGCATTTAAAACCAATCCTGGAAATGTTTTAAATGATCAGTTATCTTTCAAATCACATTATTTATTTGATACAGCTCTTAAGTTTGAGACACAAGACAATACTAGATAACATTAATAAATGTGCACCTTGGACCTGAGTTCTGATAAGTTTGACAGTATGAACTGGACCTCCATACAGTGCGCACTGTGCAATGTGAAAAGGTCTAAGTTTGTGTTTAAATTATGTGTATATGTGTCATTGTGTCTTTAATTTTTAATGTTTGACGACGGAAGAGTGATTCCTCTGAAGATAAAACCCTAGGTTTTGAAACGCGTCAGGACAGAAATAAGAAGAAGTCGCAAGACGTTTATTAAGGTAAATTTAATTATTAACATTTACGCGACTTGGATACCAAAAACATGTTTATAAAACTTGAAGCCAGTCAAGCATCAATGGTATATAAATTCTTAAGCGTTAAGATTAAGGTGATGAAGACGGATATGCACATAAAATTCAATAAGAAATGTAAGAGTTTACAATTAATCCCTAACTACATTAAATTGCATACAAATAATACGTCCAGGGCAGCCACCAAAAGCAAGCATAGAGCTGAGACATTATGGTTAACAGAGGAGATTAGACAATTATATGCAAAAAAGAATGTTTTAAATAGCAAGTTATACAGAATACACTTAGAATTATTACGAACATTAAATCCTGTCTTCTTGAATAGTATCAAAGAATATGTCGATAAGCGTGTTACGAAGATCAGATTATCTATGACCCATATACATGATAAGAAATTACAAAGTCTATTAAGTAATCAACGTTATGAAGTAAACATCGAATGTAAACATACATTTTATAATAGGGTTTCTAATTTGACAGATATAGAATTCAACAACAGCGAAATTGAAATACTGAACAAAGGGCTAAAGTACAACATTCCTACTGTACATAATAACCAGATTATTAGGGAGATAGTTAATGCAGAAGCGGCAATTAAATCTATACCTCATCACAATATACAAAATGAAGCAAGACAGCTGATTAATATTAAGCTTAAAAAGACATTAGTTTCGCAGGATAAGAAATATAAATCATTACGTAGCATCAATACCAATTATGCAAATCAACTTAAAGTCATAAAACAAATAAAAAAGAAAATAGTTAACAACAATGCCATTGTCACTAAAGCCGACAAGGGTAATACTCTTGTAATTATGAAACAAGATGTATATAAGCGGAAGGCATATGAGTTTATACATGATAACAACATCGAAATATTGGATAAAGACCCCACTGCAAAGTACATCAAAGACTTAAACAATACGATTAATAAATGCACAAATTTATTCAATGAAAGTACTCGACGATATTTGAAACCCATAAATGCACAGGCGCCCAGGTTTACTGGTCTGCCGAAGATACACAAGGAGAACGTCCCCATAAGACCTTTAATAAATTACACGTCGGCACCCGCTTACAAAACAGCTAAAAAATTAGTTCAAATTATTAAAAACAACATAATAATAGAGCCTAATCACAGCATTAAAAACAGTTTTGAACTCTTAGAAAACATGAAAGATATAAAAATTTCCCCACAATACAAACTACTATCGCTAGATATCATTAACATGACCACCAATATACCTGTACGAGATACCTTAACCGTTATTAATAATAACTTAATAAGAGCTAAGAAATTAAGCATAATAGAAATCAACGAATTAATCTTATTGCTGAAAGTAGTATTAGACCAAAACTACTTCATATTTGATGATAAATACTTCACACAACGCGAAGGACTTGCTATGGGTTCACCACTCTCAGGTCTATTAGCGGACATATTCATAAACAATTACGAAAACGAAGTTCTTTTTACCCAAAACAATAAATATTTAAATAGAATAATCTTATACAAACGCTATGTCGACGATACCTTTATTATATTTAATGGCACTACGCGCCAGATAGAGAAATTAAAAAATTATATGAACAGCGTACACAATAATATTCAATTTACAATAGAACATGAAAAGGACAACAAAATTAATTTTTTGGACCTAACCATAATAAAAAAGGCAGATAAATTTCAGTACAAAATTTACAGAAAACCTACAACGACGGATTTGACTATAAATGCGGAGTCATACCACCCATATTCACAAAAATTAGCAGCTTTCCACAGCTTTATAAATAGGTTAATCAATATACCACTGGAAGCGGATGATTTTGAAGATGAATTAAATACCATAAAATACATAGCCACAAGAAACGGATTCAGTAGCACATTAATAGATACATTATTGAAGAAACATTTAAAAAACAAACACAATAATAAAAATAAACCTAAAATTAATAGAAACACTAATATTGTGAAATATACATCAGTAGAATATACAAATATAGTGCCACTTATTTTAAAAAACAATTTAAACAAATTTGACTTCCAAGTGATTTTCCGTACAAATAATAACTTACAAAAAATGCTTAAATCAACAGACAAAATACCTGTAGAGAAACAAACAGGTGTATACAAGTTATCATGTAATGACTGCAACAAGATATATATAGGCCAAACTGGCAGACGATTTCGAGAGCGGTTTAGGGAACATTTGCCTAAGAGCAAAATTACAAAGTCAGAACATATTAAATCCAACTATGCTCGTCACCTCATAGATTCCAACCATGGGTATACAGATTTTGACACTAATTTCAAACCATTACATTATTGTGCCAAGGGACGTCGTATGAACACACTTGAAGAATACGAGATTTATAAGGCATTTAAAACCAATCCTGGAAATGTTTTAAATGATCAGTTATCTTTCAAATCACATTATTTATTTGATACAGCTCTTAAGTTTGAGACACAAGACAATACTAGATAACATTAATAAATGTGCACCTTGGACCTGAGTTCTGATAAGTTTGACAGTATGAACTGGACCTCCATACAGTGCGCACTGTGCAATGTGAAAAGGCCTAAGTTTGTGTTTAAATTATGTGTATATGTGTCATTGTGTCTTTAATTTTTAATGTTTGACGACGGAAGAGTGATTCCTCTGAAGATAAAACCCTAGGTTTTGAAACGCGTCAGGACAGAAATAAGAAGAAGTCGCAAGACGTTTATTAAGGTAAATTTAATTATTAACATTTACGCGACTTGGATACCAAAAACATGTTTATAAAACTTGAAGCCAGTCAAGCATCAATGGTATATAAATTCTTAAGCGTTAAGATTAAGGTGATGAAGACGGATATGCACATAAAATTCAATAAGAAATGTAAGAGTTTACAATTAATCCCTAACTACATTAAATTGCATACAAATAATACGTCCAGGGCAGCCACCAAAAGCAAGCATAGAGCTGAGACATTATGGTTAACAGAGGAGATTAGACAATTATATGCAAAAAAGAATGTTTTAAATAGCAAGTTATACAGAATACACTTAGAATTATTACGAACATTAAATCCTGTCTTCTTGAATAGTATCAAAGAATATGTCGATAAGCGTGTTACGAAGATCAGATTATCTATGACCCATATACATGATAAGAAATTACAAAGTCTATTAAGTAATCAACGTTATGAAGTAAACATCGAATGTAAACATACATTTTATAATAGGGTTTCTAATTTGACAGATATAGAATTCAACAACAGCGAAATTGAAATACTGAACAAAGGGCTAAAGTACAACATTCCTACTGTACATAATAACCAGATTATTAGGGAGATAGTTAATGCAGAAGCGGCAATTAAATCTATACCTCATCACAATATACAAAATGAAGCAAGACAGCTGATTAATATTAAGCTTAAAAAGACATTAGTTTCGCAGGATAAGAAATATAAATCATTATGTAGCATCAATACCAATTATGCAAATCAACTTAAAGTCATAAAACAAATAAAAAAGAAAATAGTTAACAACAATGCCATTGTCACTAAAGCCGACAAGGGTAATACTCTTGTAATTATGAAACAAGATGTATATAAGCGGAAGGCATATGAGTTTATACATGATAACAACATCGAAATATTGGATAAAGACCCCACTGCAAAGTACATCAAAGACTTAAACAATACGATTAATAAATGCACAAATTTATTCAATGAAAGTACTCGAAGATATATATAACCCATAAATGCATAGGCGCCCAGGTTTACTGGTCTGCCGAAGATACACAAGGAGAACGTCCCCATAAGACCTTAATAAATTACACGTCGGCACCCGCTTACAAAACAGCTAAAAAATTAGTTCAAATTATTAAAAACAACATAATAATAGAGCCTAATCACAGCATTAAAAACAGTTTTGAACTCTTAGAAAACATGAAAGATATAAAAATTTCCCCACAATACAAACTACTATCGCTAGATATCATTAACATGACCACCAATATACCTGTACGAGATACCTTAACCGTTATTAATAATAACTTAATAAGAGCTAAGAAATTAAGCATAATAGAAATCAACGAATTAATCTTATTGCTGAAAGTAGTATTAGACCAAAACTACTTCATATTTGATGATAAATACTTCACACAACGCGAAGGACTTGCTATGGGTTCACCACTCTCAGGTCTATTAGCGGACATATTCATAAACAATTACGAAAACGAAGTTCTTTTTACCCAAAACAATAAATATTTAAATAGAATAATCTTATACAAACGCTATGTCGACGATACCTTTATTATATTTAATGGCACTACGCGCCAGATAGAGAAATTAAAAAATTATATGAACAGCGTACACAATAATATTCAATTTACAATAGAACATGAAAAGGACAACAAAATTAATTTTTTGGACCTAACCATAATAAAAAAGGCAGATAAATTTCAGTACAAAATTTACAGAAAACCTACAACGACGGATTTGACTATAAATGCGGAGTCATACCACCCATATTCACAAAAATTAGCAGCTTTCCACAGCTTTATAAATAGGTTAATCAATATACCACTGGAAGCGGATGATTTTGAAGATGAATTAAATACCATAAAATACATAGCCACAAGAAACGGATTCAGTAGCACATTAATAGATACATTATTGAAGAAACATTTAAAAAACAAACACAATAATAAAAATAAACCTAAAATTAATAGAAACACTAATATTGTGAAATATACATCAGTAGAATATACAAATATAGTGCCACTTATTTTAAAAAACAATTTAAACAAATTTGACTTCCAAGTGATTTTCCGTACAAATAATAACTTACAAAAAATGCTTAAATCAACAGACAAAATACCTGTAGAGAAACAAACAGGTGTATACAAGTTATCATGTAATGACTGCAACAAGATATATATAGGCCAAACTGGCAGACGATTTCGAGAGCGGTTTAGGGAACATTTGCCTAAGAGCAAAATTACAAAGTCAGAACATATTAAATCCAACTATGCTCGTCACCTCATAGATTCCAACCATGGGTATACAGATTTTGACACTAATTTCAAACCATTACATTATTGTGCCAAGGGACGTCGTATGAACACACTTGAAGAATACGAGATTTATAAGGCATTTAAAACCAATCCTGGAAATGTTTTAAATGATCAGTTATCTTTCAAATCACATTATTTATTTGATACAGCTCTTAAGTTTGAGACACAAGACAATACTAGATAACATTAATAAATGTGCACCTTGGACCTGAGTTCTGATAAGTTTGACAGTATGAACTGGACCTCCATACAGTGCGCACTGTGCAATGTGAAAAGGCCTAAGTTTGTGTTTAAATTATGTGTATATGTGTCATTGTGTCTTTAATTTTTAATGTTTGACGACGGAAGAGTGATTCCTCTGAAGATAAAACCCTAGGTTTTGAAACGCGTCAGGACAGAAATAAGAAGAAGTCGCAAGACGTTTATTAAGGTAAATTTAATTATTAACATTTACGCGACTTGGATACCAAAAACATGTTTATAAAACTTGAAGCCAGTCAAGCATCAATGGTATATAAATTCTTAAGCGTTAAGATTAAGGTGATGAAGACGGATATGCACATAAAATTCAATAAGAAATGTAAGAGTTTACAATTAATCCCTAACTACATTAAATTGCATACAAATAATACGTCCAGGGCAGCCACCAAAAGCAAGCATAGAGCTGAGACATTATGGTTAACAGAGGAGATTAGACAATTATATGCAAAAAAGAATGTTTTAAATAGCAAGTTATACAGAATACACTTAGAATTATTACGAACATTAAATCCTGTCTTCTTGAATAGTATCAAAGAATATGTCGATAAGCGTGTTACGAAGATCAGATTATCTATGACCCATATACATGATAAGAAATTACAAAGTCTATTAAGTAATCAACGTTATGAAGTAAACATCGAATGTAAACATACATTTTATAATAGGGTTTCTAATTTGACAGATATAGAATTCAACAACAGCGAAATTGAAATACTGAACAAAGGGCTAAAGTACAACATTCCTACTGTACATAATAACCAGATTATTAGGGAGATAGTTAATGCAGAAGCGGCAATTAAATCTATACCTCATCACAATATACAAAATGAAGCAAGACAGCTGATTAATATTAAGCTTAAAAAGACATTAGTTTCGCAGGGTAAGAAATATAAATCATTACGTAGCATCAATACCAATTATGCAAATCAACTTAAAGTCATAAAACAAATAAAAAAGAAAATAGTTAACAACAATGCCATTGTCACTAAAGCCGACAAGGGTAATACTCTTGTAATTATGAAACAAGATGTATATAAGCGGAAGGCATATGAGTTTATACATGATAACAACATCGAAATATTGGATAAAGACCCCACTGCAAAGTACATCAAAGACTTAAACAATACGATTAATAAATGCACAAATTTATTCAATGAAAGTACTCGACGATATTTGAAACCCATAAATGCATAGGCGCCCAGGTTTACTGGTCTGCCGAAGATACACAAGGAGAACGTCCCCATAAGACCTTTAATAAATTACACGTCGGCACCCGCTTACAAAACAGCTAAAAAATTAGTTCAAATTATTAAAAACAACATAATAATAGAGCCTATTCACAGCATTAAAAACAGTTTTGAACTCTTAGAAAACATGAAAGATATAAAAATTTCCCCACAATACAAACTACTATCGCTAGATATCATTAACATGACCACCAATATACCTGTACGAGATACCTTAACCGTTATTAATAATAACTTAATAAGAGCTAAGAAATTAAGCATAATAGAAATCAACGAATTAATCTTATTGCTGAAAGTAGTATTAGACCAAAACTACTTCATATTTGATGATAAATACTTCACACAACGCGAAGGACTTGCTATGGGTTCACCACTCTCAGGTCTATTAGCGGACATATTCATAAACAATTACGAAAACGAAGTTCTTTTTACCCAAAACAATAAATATTTAAATAGAATAATCTTATACAAACGCTATGTCGACGATACCTTTATTATATTTAATGGCACTACGCGCCAGATAGAGAAATTAAAAAATTATATGAACAGCGTACACAATAATATTCAATTTACAATAGAACATGAAAAGGACAACAAAATTAATTTTTTGGACCTAACCATAATAAAAAAGGCAGATAAATTTCAGTACAAAATTTACAGAAAACCTACAACGACGGATTTGACTATAAATGCGGAGTCATACCACCCATATTCACAAAAATTAGCAGCTTTCCACAGCTTTATAAATAGGTTAATCAATATACCACTGGAAGCGGATGATTTTGAAGATGAATTAAATACCATAAAATACATAGCCACAAGAAACGGATTCAGTAGCACATTAATAGATACATTATTGAAGAAACATTTAAAAAACAAACACAATAATAAAAATAAACCTAAAATTAATAGAAACACTAATATTGTGAAATATACATCAGTAGAATATACAAATATAGTGCCACTTATTTTAAAAAACAATTTAAACAAATTTGACTTCCAAGTGATTTTCCGTACAAATAATAACTTACAAAAAATGCTTAAATCAACAGACAAAATACCTGTAGAGAAACAAACAGGTGTATACAAGTTATCATGTAATGACTGCAACAAGATATATATAGGCCAAACTGGCAGACGATTTCGAGAGCGGTTTAGGGAACATTTGCCTAAGAGCAAAATTACAAAGTCAGAACATATTAAATCCAACTATGCTCGTCACCTCATAGATTCCAACCATGGGTATACAGATTTTGACACTAATTTCAAACCATTACATTATTGTGCCAAGGGACGTCGTATGAACACACTTGAAGAATACGAGATTTATAAGGCATTTAAAACCAATCCTGGAAATGTTTTAAATGATCAGTTATCTTTCAAATCACATTATTTATTTGATACAGCTCTTAAGTTTGAGACACAAGACAATACTAGATAACATTAATAAATGTGCACCTTGGACCTGAGTTCTGATAAGTTTGACAGTATGAACTGGACCTCCATACAGTGCGCACTGTGCAATGTGAAAAGGCCTAAGTTTGTGTTTAAATTATGTGTATATGTGTCATTGTGTCTTTAATTTTTAATGTTTGACGACGGAAGAGTGATTCCTCTGAAGATAAAACCCTAGGTTTTGAAACGCGTCAGGACAGAAATAAGAAGAAGTCGCAAGACGTTTATTAAGGTAAATTTAATTATTAACATTTACGCGACTTGGATACCAAAAACATGTTTATAAAACTTGAAGCCAGTCAAGCATCAATGGTATATAAATTCTTAAGCGTTAAGATTAAGGTGATGAAGACGGATATGCACATAAAATTCAATAAGAAATGTAAGAGTTTACAATTAATCCCTAACTACATTAAATTGCATACAAATAATACGTCCAGGGCAGCCACCAAAAGCAAGCATAGAGCTGAGACATTATGGTTAACAGAGGAGATTAGACAATTATATGCAAAAAAGAATGTTTTAAATAGCAAGTTATACAGAATACACTTAGAATTATTACGAACATTAAATCCTGTCTTCTTGAATAGTATCAAAGAATATGTCGATAAGCGTGTTACGAAGATCAGATTATCTATGACCCATATACATGATAAGAAATTACAAAGTCTATTAAGTAATCAACGTTATGAAGTAAACATCGAATGTAAACATACATTTTATAATAGGGTTTCTAATTTGACAGATATAGAATTCAACAACAGCGAAATTGAAATACTGAACAAAGGGCTAAAGTACAACATTCCTACTGTACATAATAACCAGATTATTAGGGAGATAGTTAATGCAGAAGCGGCAATTAAATCTATACCTCATCACAATATACAAAATGAAGCAAGACAGCTGATTAATATTAAGCTTAAAAAGACATTAGTTTCGCAGGATAAGAAATATAAATCATTACGTAGCATCAATACCAATTATGCAAATCAACTTAAAGTCATAAAACAAATAAAAAAGAAAATAGTTAACAACAATGCCATTGTCACTAAAGCCGACAAGGGTAATACTCTTGTAATTATGAAACAAGATGTATATAAGCGGAAGGCATATGAGTTTATACATGATAACAACATCGAAATATTGGATAAAGACCCCACTGCAAAGTACATCAAAGACTTAAACAATACGATTAATAAATGCACAAATTTATTCAATGAAAGTACTCGACGATATTTGAAACCCATAAATGCACAGGCGCCCAGGTTTACTGGTCTGCCGAAGATACACAAGGAGAACGTCCCCATAAGACCTTTAATAAATTACACGTCGGCACCCGCTTACAAAACAGCTAAAAAATTAGTTCAAATTATTAAAAACAACATAATAATAGAGCCTAATCACAGCATTAAAAACAGTTTTGAACTCTTAGAAAACATGAAAGATATAAAAATTTCCCCACAATACAAACTACTATCGCTAGATATCATTAACATGACCACCAATATACCTGTACGAGATACCTTAACCGTTATTAATAATAACTTAATAAGAGCTAAGAAATTAAGCATAATAGAAATCAACGAATTAATCTTATTGCTGAAAGTAGTATTAGACCAAAACTACTTCATATTTGATGATAAATACTTCACACAACGCGAAGGACTTGCTATGGGTTCACCACTCTCAGGTCTATTAGCGGACATATTCATAAACAATTACGAAAACGAAGTTCTTTTTACCCAAAACAATAAATATTTAAATAGAATAATCTTATACAAACGCTATGTCGACGATACCTTTATTATATTTAATGGCACTACGCGCCAGATAGAGAAATTAAAAAATTATATGAACAGCGTACACAATAATATTCAATTTACAATAGAACATGAAAAGGACAACAAAATTAATTTTTTGGACCTAACCATAATAAAAAAGGCAGATAAATTTCAGTACAAAATTTACAGAAAACCTACAACGACGGATTTGACTATAAATGCGGAGTCATACCACCCATATTCACAAAAATTAGCAGCTTTCCACAGCTTTATAAATAGGTTAATCAATATACCACTGGAAGCGGATGATTTTGAAGATGAATTAAATACCATAAAATACATAGCCACAAGAAACGGATTCAGTAGCACATTAATAGATACATTATTGAAGAAACATTTAAAAAACAAACACAATAATAAAAATAAACCTAAAATTAATAGAAACACTAATATTGTGAAATATACATCAGTAGAATATACAAATATAGTGCCACTTATTTTAAAAAACAATTTAAACAAATTTGACTTCCAAGTGATTTTCCGTACAAATAATAACTTACAAAAAATGCTTAAATCAACAGACAAAATACCTGTAGAGAAACAAACAGGTGTATACAAGTTATCATGTAATGACTGCAACAAGATATATATAGGCCAAACTGGCAGACGATTTCGAGAGCGGTTTAGGGAACATTTGCCTAAGAGCAAAATTACAAAGTCAGAACATATTAAATCCAACTATGCTCGTCACCTCATAGATTCCAACCATGGGTATACAGATTTTGACACTAATTTCAAACCATTACATTATTGTGCCAAGGGACGTCGTATGAACACACTTGAAGAATACGAGATTTATAAGGCATTTAAAACCAATCCTGGAAATGTTTTAAATGATCAGTTATCTTTCAAATCACATTATTTATTTGATACAGCTCTTAAGTTTGAGACACAAGACAATACTAGATAACATTAATAAATGTGCACCTTGGACCTGAGTTCTGATAAGTTTGACAGTATGAACTGGACCTCCATACAGTGCGCACTGTGCAATGTGAAAAGGCCTAAGTTTGTGTTTAAATTATGTGTATATGTGTCATTGTGTCTTTAATTTTTAATGTTTGACGACGGAAGAGTGATTCCTCTGAAGATAAAACCCTAGGTTTTGAAACGCGTCAGGACAGAAATAAGAAGAAGTCGCAAGACGTTTATTAAGGTAAATTTAATTATTAACATTTACGCGACTTGGATACCAAAAACATGTTTATAAAACTTGAAGCCAGTCAAGCATCAATGGTATATAAATTCTTAAGCGTTAAGATTAAGGTGATGAAGACGGATATGCACATAAAATTCAATAAGAAATGTAAGAGTTTACAATTAATCCCTAACTACATTAAATTGCATACAAATAATACGTCCAGGGCAGCCACCAAAAGCAAGCATAGAGCTGAGACATTATGGTTAACAGAGGAGATTAGACAATTATATGCAAAAAAGAATGTTTTAAATAGCAAGTTATACAGAATACACTTAGAATTATTACGAACATTAAATCCTGTCTTCTTGAATAGTATCAAAGAATATGTCGATAAGCGTGTTACGAAGATCAGATTATCTATGACCCATATACATGATAAGAAATTACAAAGTCTATTAAGTAATCAACGTTATGAAGTAAACATCGAATGTAAACATACATTTTATAATAGGGTTTCTAATTTGACAGATATAGAATTCAACAACAGCGAAATTGAAATACTGAACAAAGGGCTAAAGTACAACATTCCTACTGTACATAATAACCAGATTATTAGGGAGATAGTTAATGCAGAAGCGGCAATTAAATCTATACCTCATCACAATATACAAAATGAAGCAAGACAGCTGATTAATATTAAGCTTAAAAAGACATTAGTTTCGCAGGATAAGAAATATAAATCATTACGTAGCATCAATACCAATTATGCAAATCAACTTAAAGTCATAAAACAAATAAAAAAGAAAATAGTTAACAACAATGCCATTGTCACTAAAGCCGACAAGGGTAATACTCTTGTAATTATGAAACAAGATGTATATAAGCGGAAGGCATATGAGTTTATACATGATAACAACATCGAAATATTGGATAAAGACCCCACTGCAAAGTACATCAAAGACTTAAACAATACGATTAATAAATGCACAAATTTATTCAATGAAAGTACTCGACGATATTTGAAACCCATAAATGCACAGGCGCCCAGGTTTACTGGTCTGCCGAAGATACACAAGGAGAACGTCCCCATAAGACCTTTAATAAATTACACGTCGGCACCCGCTTACAAAACAGCTAAAAAATTAGTTCAAATTATTAAAAACAACATAATAATAGAGCCTAATCACAGCATTAAAAACAGTTTTGAACTCTTAGAAAACATGAAAGATATAAAAATTTCCCCACAATACAAACTACTATCGCTAGATATCATTAACATGACCACCAATATACCTGTACGAGATACCTTAACCGTTATTAATAATAACTTAATAAGAGCTAAGAAATTAAGCATAATAGAAATCAACGAATTAATCTTATTGCTGAAAGTAGTATTAGACCAAAACTACTTCATATTTGATGATAAATACTTCACACAACGCGAAGGACTTGCTATGGGTTCACCACTCTCAGGTCTATTAGCGGACATATTCATAAACAATTACGAAAACGAAGTTCTTTTTACCCAAAACAATAAATATTTAAATAGAATAATCTTATACAAACGCTATGTCGACGATACCTTTATTATATTTAATGGCACTACGCGCCAGATAGAGAAATTAAAAAATTATATGAACAGCGTACACAATAATATTCAATTTACAATAGAACATGAAAAGGACAACAAAATTAATTTTTTGGACCTAACCATAATAAAAAAGGCAGATAAATTTCAGTACAAAATTTACAGAAAACCTACAACGACGGATTTGACTATAAATGCGGAGTCATACCACCCATATTCACAAAAATTAGCAGCTTTCCACAGCTTTATAAATAGGTTAATCAATATACCACTGGAAGCGGATGATTTTGAAGATGAATTAAATACCATAAAATACATAGCCACAAGAAACGGATTCAGTAGCACATTAATAGATACATTATTGAAGAAACATTTAAAAAACAAACACAATAATAAAAATAAACCTAAAATTAATAGAAACACTAATATTGTGAAATATACATCAGTAGAATATACAAATATAGTGCCACTTATTTTAAAAAACAATTTAAACAAATTTGACTTCCAAGTGATTTTCCGTACAAATAATAACTTACAAAAAATGCTTAAATCAACAGACAAAATACCTGTAGAGAAACAAACAGGTGTATACAAGTTATCATGTAATGACTGCAACAAGATATATATAGGCCAAACTGGCAGACGATTTCGAGAGCGGTTTAGGGAACATTTGCCTAAGAGCAAAATTACAAAGTCAGAACATATTAAATCCAACTATGCTCGTCACCTCATAGATTCCAACCATGGGTATACAGATTTTGACACTAATTTCAAACCATTACATTATTGTGCCAAGGGACGTCGTATGAACACACTTGAAGAATACGAGATTTATAAGGCATTTAAAACCAATCCTGGAAATGTTTTAAATGATCAGTTATCTTTCAAATCACATTATTTATTTGATACAGCTCTTAAGTTTGAGACACAAGACAATACTAGATAACATTAATAAATGTGCACCTTGGACCTGAGTTCTGATAAGTTTGACAGTATGAACTGGACCTCCATACAGTGCGCACTGTGCAATGTGAAAAGGCCTAAGTTTGTGTTTAAATTATGTGTATATGTGTCATTGTGTCTTTAATTTTTAATGTTTGACGACGGAAGAGTGATTCCTCTGAAGATAAAACCCTAGGTTTTGAAACGCGTCAGGACAGAAATAAGAAGAAGTCGCAAGACGTTTATTAAGGTAAATTTAATTATTAACATTTACGCGACTTGGATACCAAAAACATGTTTATAAAACTTGAAGCCAGTCAAGCATCAATGGTATATAAATTCTTAAGCGTTAAGATTAAGGTGATGAAGACGGATATGCACATAAAATTCAATAAGAAATGTAAGAGTTTACAATTAATCCCTAACTACATTAAATTGCATACAAATAATACGTCCAGGGCAGCCACCAAAAGCAAGCATAGAGCTGAGACATTATGGTTAACAGAGGAGATTAGACAATTATATGCAAAAAAGAATGTTTTAAATAGCAAGTTATACAGAATACACTTAGAATTATTACGAACATTAAATCCTGTCTTCTTGAATAGTATCAAAGAATATGTCGATAAGCGTGTTACGAAGATCAGATTATCTATGACCCATATACATGATAAGAAATTACAAAGTCTATTAAGTAATCAACGTTATGAAGTAAACATCGAATGTAAACATACATTTTATAATAGGGTTTCTAATTTGACAGATATAGAATTCAACAACAGCGAAATTGAAATACTGAACAAAGGGCTAAAGTACAACATTCCTACTGTACATAATAACCAGATTATTAGGGAGATAGTTAATGCAGAAGCGGCAATTAAATCTATACCTCATCACAATATACAAAATGAAGCAAGACAGCTGATTAATATTAAGCTTAAAAAGACATTAGTTTCGCAGGATAAGAAATATAAATCATTATGTAGCATCAATACCAATTATGCAAATCAACTTAAAGTCATAAAACAAATAAAAAAGAAAATAGTTAACAACAATGCCATTGTCACTAAAGCCGACAAGGGTAATACTCTTGTAATTATGAAACAAGATGTATATAAGCGGAAGGCATATGAGTTTATACATGATAACAACATCGAAATATTGGATAAAGACCCCACTGCAAAGTACATCAAAGACTTAAACAATACGATTAATAAATGCACAAATTTATTCAATGAAAGTACTCGACGATATTTGAAACCCATAAATGCATAGGCGCCCAGGTTTACTGGTCTGCCGAAGATACACAAGGAGAACGTCCCCATAAGACCTTTAGTAAATTACACGTCGGCACCCGCTTACAAAACAGCTAAAAAATTAGTTCAAATTATTAAAAACAACATAATAATAGAGCCTAATCACAGCATTAAAAACAGTTTTGAACTCTTAGAAAACATGAAAGATATAAAAATTTCCCCACAATACAAACTACTATCGCTAGATATCATTAACATGACCACCAATATACCTGTACGAGATACCTTAACCGTTATTAATAATAACTTAATAAGAGCTAAGAAATTAAGCATAATAGAAATCAACGAATTAATCTTATTGCTGAAAGTAGTATTAGACCAAAACTACTTCATATTTGATGATAAATACTTCACACAACGCGAAGGACTTGCTATGGGTTCACCACTCTCAGGTCTATTAGCGGACATATTCATAAACAATTACGAAAACGAAGTTCTTTTTACCCAAAACAATAAATATTTAAATAGAATAATCTTATACAAACGCTATGTCGACGATACCTTTATTATATTTAATGGCACTACGCGCCAGATAGAGAAATTAAAAAATTATATGAACAGCGTACACAATAATATTCAATTTACAATAGAACATGAAAAGGACAACAAAATTAATTTTTTGGACCTAACCATAATAAAAAAGGCAGATAAATTTCAGTACAAAATTTACAGAAAACCTACAACGACGGATTTGACTATAAATGCGGAGTCATACCACCCATATTCACAAAAATTAGCAGCTTTCCACAGCTTTATAAATAGGTTAATCAATATACCACTGGAAGCGGATGATTTTGAAGATGAATTAAATACCATAAAATACATAGCCACAAGAAACGGATTCAGTAGCACATTAATAGATACATTATTGAAGAAACATTTAAAAAACAAACACAATAATAAAAATAAACCTAAAATTAATAGAAACACTAATATTGTGAAATATACATCAGTAGAATATACAAATATAGTGCCACTTATTTTAAAAAACAATTTAAACAAATTTGACTTCCAAGTGATTTTCCGTACAAATAATAACTTACAAAAAATGCTTAAATCAACAGACAAAATACCTGTAGAGAAACAAACAGGTGTATACAAGTTATCATGTAATGACTGCAACAAAATATATATAGGCCAAACTGGCAGACGATTTCGAGAGCGGTTTAGGGAACATTTGCCTAAGAGCAAAATTACAAAGTCAGAACATATTAAATCTAACTATGCTCGTCACCTCATAGATTCCAACCATGGGTATACAGATTTTGACACTAATTTCAAACCATTACATTATTGTGCCAAGGGACGTCGTATGAACACACTTGAAGAATACGAGATTTATAAGGCATTTAAAACCAATCCTGGAAATGTTTTAAATGATCAGTTATCTTTCAAATCACATTATTTATTTGATACAGCTCTTAAGTTTGAGACACAAGACAATACTAGATAACATTAATAAATGTGCACCTTGGACCTGAGTTCTGATAAGTTTGACAGTATGAACTGGACCTCCATACAGTGCGCACTGTGCAATGTGAAAAGGCCTAAGTTTGTGTTTAAATTATGTGTATATGTGTCATTGTGTCTTTAATTTTTAATGTTTGACGACGGAAGAGTGATTCCTCTGAAGATAAAACCCTAGGTTTTGAAACGCGTCAGGACAGAAATAAGAAGAAGTCGCAAGACGTTTATTAAGGTAAATTTAATTATTAACATTTACGCGACTTGGATACCAAAAACATGTTTATAAAACTTGAAGCCAGTCAAGCATCAATGGTATATAAATTCTTAAGCGTTAAGATTAAGGTGATGAAGACGGATATGCACATAAAATTCAATAAGAAATGTAAGAGTTTACAATTAATCCCTAACTACATTAAATTGCATACAAATAATACGTCCAGGGCAGCCACCAAAAGCAAGCATAGAGCTGAGACATTATGGTTAACAGAGGAGATTAGACAATTATATGCAAAAAAGAATGTTTTAAATAGCAAGTTATACAGAATACACTTAGAATTATTACGAACATTAAATCCTGTCTTCTTGAATAGTATCAAAGAATATGTCGATAAGCGTGTTACGAAGATCAGATTATCTATGACCCATATACATGATAAGAAATTACAAAGTCTATTAAGTAATCAACGTTATGAAGTAAACATCGAATGTAAACATACATTTTATAATAGGGTTTCTAATTTGACAGATATAGAATTCAACAACAGCGAAATTGAAATACTGAACAAAGGGCTAAAGTACAACATTCCTACTGTACATAATAACCAGATTATTAGGGAGATAGTTAATGCAGAAGCGGCAATTAAATCTATACCTCATCACAATATACAAAATGAAGCAAGACAGCTGATTAATATTAAGCTTAAAAAGACATTAGTTTCGCAGGGTAAGAAATATAAATCATTACGTAGCATCAATACCAATTATGCAAATCAACTTAAAGTCATAAAACAAATAAAAAAGAAAATAGTTAACAACAATGCCATTGTCACTAAAGCCGACAAGGGTAATACTCTTGTAATTATGAAACAAGATGTATATAAGCGGAAGGCATATGAGTTTATACATGATAACAACATCGAAATATTGGATAAAGACCCCACTGCAAAGTACATCAAAGACTTAAACAATACGATTAATAAATGCACAAATTTATTCAATGAAAGTACTCGACGATATTTGAAACCCATAAATGCACAGGCGCCCAGGTTTACTGGTCTGCCGAAGATACACAAGGAGAACGTCCCCATAAGACCTTTAATAAATTACACGTCGGCACCCGCTTACAAAACAGCTAAAAAATTAGTTCAAATTATTAAAAACAACATAATAATAGAGCCTATTCACAGCATTAAAAACAGTTTTGAACTCTTAGAAAACATGAAAGATATAAAAATTTCCCCACAATACAAACTACTATCGCTAGATATCATTAACATGACCACCAATATACCTGTACGAGATACCTTAACCGTTATTAATAATAACTTAATAAGAGCTAAGAAATTAAGCATAATAGAAATCAACGAATTAATCTTATTGCTGAAAGTAGTATTAGACCAAAACTACTTCATATTTGATGATAAATACTTCACACAACGCGAAGGACTTGCTATGGGTTCACCACTCTCAGGTCTATTAGCGGACATATTCATAAACAATTACGAAAACGAAGTTCTTTTTACCCAAAACAATAAATATTTAAATAGAATAATCTTATACAAACGCTATGTCGACGATACCTTTATTATATTTAATGGCACTACGCGCCAGATAGAGAAATTAAAAAATTATATGAACAGCGTACACAATAATATTCAATTTACAATAGAACATGAAAAGGACAACAAAATTAATTTTTTGGACCTAACCATAATAAAAAAGGCAGATAAATTTCAGTACAAAATTTACAGAAAACCTACAACGACGGATTTGACTATAAATGCGGAGTCATACCACCCATATTCACAAAAATTAGCAGCTTTCCACAGCTTTATAAATAGGTTAATCAATATACCACTGGAAGCGGATGATTTTGAAGATGAATTAAATACCATAAAATACATAGCCACAAGAAACGGATTCAGTAGCACATTAATAGATACATTATTGAAGAAACATTTAAAAAACAAACACAATAATAAAAATAAACCTAAAATTAATAGAAACACTAATATTGTGAAATATACATCAGTAGAATATACAAATATAATGCCACTTATTTTAAAAAACAATTTAAACAAATTTGACTTCCAAGTGATTTTCCCTACAAATAATAACTTACAAAAAATGCTTAAATCAACAGACAAAATACCTGTAGAGAAACAAACAGGTGTATACAAGTTATCATGTAATGACTGCAACAAGATATATATAGGCCAAACTGGCAGACGATTTCGAGAGCGGTTTAGGGAACATTTGCCTAAGAGCAAAATTACAAAGTCAGAACATATTAAATCCAACTATGCTCGTCACCTCATAGATTCCAACCATGGGTATACAGATTTTGACACTAATTTCAAACCATTACATTATTGTGCCAAGGGACGTCGTATGAACACACTTGAAGAATACGAGATTTATAAGGCATTTAAAACCAATCCTGGAAATGTTTTAAATGATCAGTTATCTTTCAAATCACATTATTTATTTGATACAGCTCTTAAGTTTGAGACACAAGACAATACTAGATAACATTAATAAATGTGCACCTTGGACCTGAGTTCTGATAAGTTTGACAGTATGAACTGGACCTCCATACAGTGCGCACTGTGCAATGTGAAAAGGCCTAAGTTTGTGTTTAAATTATGTGTATATGTGTCATTGTGTCTTTAATTTTTAATGTTTGACGACGGAAGAGTGATTCCTCTGAAGATAAAACCCTAGGTTTTGAAACGCGTCAGGACAGAAATAAGAAGAAGTCGCAAGACGTTTATTAAGGTAAATTTAATTATTAACATTTACGCGACTTGGATACCAAAAACATGTTTATAAAACTTGAAGCCAGTCAAGCATCAATGGTATATAAATTCTTAAGCGTTAAGATTAAGGTGATGAAGACGGATATGCACATAAAATTCAATAAGAAATGTAAGAGTTTACAATTAATCCCTAACTACATTAAATTGCATACAAATAATACGTCCAGGGCAGCCACCAAAAGCAAGCATAGAGCTGAGACATTATGGTTAACAGAGGAGATTAGACAATTATATGCAAAAAAGAATGTTTTAAATAGCAAGTTATACAGAATACACTTAGAATTATTACGAACATTAAATCCTGTCTTCTTGAATAGTATCAAAGAATATGTCGATAAGCGTGTTACGAAGATCAGATTATCTATGACCCATATACATGATAAGAAATTACAAAGTCTATTAAGTAATCAACGTTATGAAGTAAACATCGAATGTAAACATACATTTTATAATAGGGTTTCTAATTTGACAGATATAGAATTCAACAACAGCGAAATTGAAATACTGAACAAAGGGCTAAAGTACAACATTCCTACTGTACATAATAACCAGATTATTAGGGAGATAGTTAATGCAGAAGCGGCAATTAAATCTATACCTCATCACAATATACAAAATGAAGCAAGACAGCTGATTAATATTAAGCTTAAAAAGACATTAGTTTCGCAGGATAAGAAATATAAATCATTACGTAGCATCAATACCAATTATGCAAATCAACTTAAAGTCATAAAACAAATAAAAAAGAAAATAGTTAACAACAATGCCATTGTCACTAAAGCCGACAAGGGTAATACTCTTGTAATTATGAAACAAGATGTATATAAGCAGAAGGCATATGAGTTTATACATGATAACAACATCGAAATATTGGATAAAGACCCCACTGCAAAGTACATCAAAGACTTAAACAATACGATTAATAAATGCACAAATTTATTCAATGAAAGTACTCGACGATATTTGAAACCCATAAATGCACAGGCGCCCAGGTTTACTGGTCTGCCGAAGATACACAAGGAGAACGTCCCCATAAGAACTTTAATAAATTACACGTCGGCACCCGCTTACAAAACAGCTAAAAAATTAGTTCAAATTATTAAAAACAACATAATAATAGAGCCTAATCACAGCATTAAAAACAGTTTTGAACTCTTAGAAAACATGAAAGATATAAAAATTTCCCCACAATACAAACTACTATCGCTAGATATCATTAACATGACCACCAATATACCTGTACGAGATACCTTAACCGTTATTAATAATAACTTAATAAGAGCTAAGAAATTAAGCATAATAGAAATCAACGAATTAATCTTATTGCTGAAAGTAGTATTAGACCAAAACTACTTCATATTTGATGATAAATACTTCACACAACGCGAAGGACTTGCTATGGGTTCACCACTCTCAGGTCTATTAGCGGACATATTCATAAACAATTACGAAAACGAAGTTCTTTTTACCCAAAACAATAAATATTTAAATAGAATAATCTTATACAAACGCTATGTCGACGATACCTTTATTATATTTAATGGCACTACGCGCCAGATAGAGAAATTAAAAAATTATATGAACAGCGTACACAATAATATTCAATTTACAATAGAACATGAAAAGGACAACAAAATTAATTTTTTGGACCTAACCATAATAAAAAAGGCAGATAAATTTCAGTACAAAATTTACAGAAAACCTACAACGACGGATTTGACTATAAATGCGGAGTCATACCACCCATATTCACAAAAATTAGCAGCTTTCCACAGCTTTATAAATAGGTTAATCAATATACCACTGGAAGCGGATGATTTTGAAGATGAATTAAATACCATAAAATACATAGCCACAAGAAACGGATTCAGTAGCACATTAATAGATACATTATTGAAGAAACATTTAAAAAACAAACACAATAATAAAAATAAACCTAAAATTAATAGAAACACTAATATTGTGAAATATACATCAGTAGAATATACAAATATAGTGCCACTTATTTTAAAAAACAATTTAAACAAATTTGACTTCCAAGTGATTTTCCGTACAAATAATAACTTACAAAAAATGCTTAAATCAACAGACAAAATACCTGTAGAGAAACAAACAGGTGTATACAAGTTATCATGTAATGACTGCAACAAGATATATATAGGCCAAACTGGCAGACGATTTCGAGAGCGGTTTAGGGAACATTTGCCTAAGAGCAAAATTACAAAGTCAGAACATATTAAATCCAACTATGCTCGTCACCTCATAGATTCCAACCATGGGTATACAGATTTTGACACTAATTTCAAACCATTACATTATTGTGCCAAGGGACGTCGTATGAACACACTTGAAGAATACGAGATTTATAAGGCATTTAAAACCAATCCTGGAAATGTTTTAAATGATCAGTTATCTTTCAAATCACATTATTTATTTGATACAGCTCTTAAGTTTGAGACACAAGACAATACTAGATAACATTAATAAATGTGCACCTTGGACCTGAGTTCTGATAAGTTTGACAGTATGAACTGGACCTCCATACAGTGCGCACTGTGCAATGTGAAAAGGCCTAAGTTTGTGTTTAAATTATGTGTATATGTGTCATTGTGTCTTTAATTTTTAATGTTTGACGACGGAAGAGTGATTCCTCTGAAGATAAAACCCTAGGTTTTGAAACGCGTCAGGACAGAAATAAGAAGAAGTCGCAAGACGTTTATTAAGGTAAATTTAATTATTAACATTTACGCGACTTGGATACCAAAAACATGTTTATAAAACTTGAAGCCAGTCAAGCATCAATGGTATATAAATTCTTAAGCGTTAAGATTAAGGTGATGAAGACGGATATGCACATAAAATTCAATAAGAAATGTAAGAGTTTACAATTAATCCCTAACTACATTAAATTGCATACAAATAATACGTCCAGGGCAGCCACCAAAAGCAAGCATAGAGCTGAGACATTATGGTTAACAGAGGAGATTAGACAATTATATGCAAAAAAGAATGTTTTAAATAGCAAGTTATACAGAATACACTTAGAATTATTACGAACATTAAATCCTGTCTTCTTGAATAGTATCAAAGAATATGTCGATAAGCGTGTTACGAAGATCAGATTATCTATGACCCATATACATGATAAGAAATTACAAAGTCTATTAAGTAATCAACGTTATGAAGTAAACATCGAATGTAAACATACATTTTATAATAGGGTTTCTAATTTGACAGATATAGAATTCAACAACAGCGAAATTGAAATACTGAACAAAGGGCTAAAGTACAACATTCCTACTGTACATAATAACCAGATTATTAGGGAGATAGTTAATGCAGAAGCGGCAATTAAATCTATACCTCATCACAATATACAAAATGAAGCAAGACAGCTGATTAATATTAAGCTTAAAAAGACATTAGTTTCGCAGGATAAGAAATATAAATCATTATGTAGCATCAATACCAATTATGCAAATCAACTTAAAGTCATAAAACAAATAAAAAAGAAAATAGTTAACAACAATGCCATTGTCACTAAAGCCGACAAGGGTAATACTCTTGTAATTATGAAACAAGATGTATATAAGCGGAAGGCATATGAGTTTATACATGATAACAACATCGAAATATTGGATAAAGACCCCACTGCAAAGTACATCAAAGACTTAAACAATACGATTAATAAATGCACAAATTTATTCAATGAAAGTACTCGACGATATTTGAAACCCATAAATGCATAGGCGCCCAGGTTTACTGGTCTGCCGAAGATACACAAGGAGAACGTCCCCATAAGACCTTTAGTAAATTACACGTCGGCACCCGCTTACAAAACAGCTAAAAAATTAGTTCAAATTATTAAAAACAACATAATAATAGAGCCTAATCACAGCATTAAAAACAGTTTTGAACTCTTAGAAAACATGAAAGATATAAAAATTTCCCCACAATACAAACTACTATCGCTAGATATCATTAACATGACCACCAATATACCTGTACGAGATACCTTAACCGTTATTAATAATAACTTAATAAGAGCTAAGAAATTAAGCATAATAGAAATCAACGAATTAATCTTATTGCTGAAAGTAGTATTAGACCAAAACTACTTCATATTTGATGATAAATACTTCACACAACGCGAAGGACTTGCTATGGGTTCACCACTCTCAGGTCTATTAGCGGACATATTCATAAACAATTACGAAAACGAAGTTCTTTTTACCCAAAACAATAAATATTTAAATAGAATAATCTTATACAAACGCTATGTCGACGATACCTTTATTATATTTAATGGCACTACGCGCCAGATAGAGAAATTAAAAAATTATATGAACAGCGTACACAATAATATTCAATTTACAATAGAACATGAAAAGGACAACAAAATTAATTTTTTGGACCTAACCATAATAAAAAAGGCAGATAAATTTCAGTACAAAATTTACAGAAAACCTACAACGACGGATTTGACTATAAATGCGGAGTCATACCACCCATATTCACAAAAATTAGCAGCTTTCCACAGCTTTATAAATAGGTTAATCAATATACCACTGGAAGCGGATGATTTTGAAGATGAATTAAATACCATAAAATACATAGCCACAAGAAACGGATTCAGTAGCACATTAATAGATACATTATTGAAGAAACATTTAAAAAACAAACACAATAATAAAAATAAACCTAAAATTAATAGAAACACTAATATTGTGAAATATACATCAGTAGAATATACAAATATAGTGCCACTTATTTTAAAAAACAATTTAAACAAATTTGACTTCCAAGTGATTTTCCGTACAAATAATAACTTACAAAAAATGCTTAAATCAACAGACAAAATACCTGTAGAGAAACAAACAGGTGTATACAAGTTATCATGTAATGACTGCAACAAGATATATATAGGCCAAACTGGCAGACGATTTCGAGAGCGGTTTAGGGAACATTTGCCTAAGAGCAAAATTACAAAGTCAGAACATATTAAATCTAACTATGCTCGTCACCTCATAGATTCCAACCATGGGTATACAGATTTTGACACTAATTTCAAACCATTACATTATTGTGCCAAGGGACGTCGTATGAACACACTTGAAGAATACGAGATTTATAAGGCATTTAAAACCAATCCTGGAAATGTTTTAAATGATCAGTTATCTTTCAAATCACATTATTTATTTGATACAGCTCTTAAGTTTGAGACACAAGACAATACTAGATAACATTAATAAATGTGCACCTTGGACCTGAGTTCTGATAAGTTTGACAGTATGAACTGGACCTCCATACAGTGCGCACTGTGCAATGTGAAAAGGCCTAAGTTTGTGTTTAAATTATGTGTATATGTGTCATTGTGTCTTTAATTTTTAATGTTTGACGACGGAAGAGTGATTCCTCTGAAGATAAAACCCTAGGTTTTGAAACGCGTCAGGACAGAAATAAGAAGAAGTCGCAAGACGTTTATTAAGGTAAATTTAATTATTAACATTTACGCGACTTGGATACCAAAAACATGTTTATAAAACTTGAAGCCAGTCAAGCATCAATGGTATATAAATTCTTAAGCGTTAAGATTAAGGTGATGAAGACGGATATGCACATAAAATTCAATAAGAAATGTAAGAGTTTACAATTAATCCCTAACTACATTAAATTGCATACAAATAATACGTCCAGGGCAGCCACCAAAAGCAAGCATAGAGCTGAGACATTATGGTTAACAGAGGAGATTAGACAATTATATGCAAAAAAGAATGTTTTAAATAGCAAGTTATACAGAATACACTTAGAATTATTACGAACATTAAATCCTGTCTTCTTGAATAGTATCAAAGAATATGTCGATAAGCGTGTTACGAAGATCAGATTATCTATGACCCATATACATGATAAGAAATTACAAAGTCTATTAAGTAATCAACGTTATGAAGTAAACATCGAATGTAAACATACATTTTATAATAGGGTTTCTAATTTGACAGATATAGAATTCAACAACAGCGAAATTGAAATACTGAACAAAGGGCTAAAGTACAACATTCCTACTGTACATAATAACCAGATTATTAGGGAGATAGTTAATGCAGAAGCGGCAATTAAATCTATACCTCATCACAATATACAAAATGAAGCAAGACAGCTGATTAATATTAAGCTTAAAAAGACATTAGTTTCGCAGGGTAAGAAATATAAATCATTACGTAGCATCAATACCAATTATGCAAATCAACTTAAAGTCATAAAACAAATAAAAAAGAAAATAGTTAACAACAATGCCATTGTCACTAAAGCCGACAAGGGTAATACTCTTGTAATTATGAAACAAGATGTATATAAGCGGAAGGCATATGAGTTTATACATGATAACAACATCGAAATATTGGATAAAGACCCCACTGCAAAGTACATCAAAGACTTAAACAATACGATTAATAAATGCACAAATTTATTCAATGAAAGTACTCGACGATATTTGAAACCCATAAATGCACAGGCGCCCAGGTTTACTGGTCTGCCGAAGATACACAAGGAGAACGTCCCCATAAGACCTTTAATAAATTACACGTCGGCACCCGCTTACAAAACAGCTAAAAAATTAGTTCAAATTATTAAAAACAACATAATAATAGAGCCTATTCACAGCATTAAAAACAGTTTTGAACTCTTAGAAAACATGAAAGATATAAAAATTTCCCCACAATACAAACTACTATCGCTAGATATCATTAACATGACCACCAATATACCTGTACGAGATACCTTAACCGTTATTAATAATAACTTAATAAGAGCTAAGAAATTAAGCATAATAGAAATCAACGAATTAATCTTATTGCTGAAAGTAGTATTAGACCAAAACTACTTCATATTTGATGATAAATACTTCACACAACGCGAAGGACTTGCTATGGGTTCACCACTCTCAGGTCTATTAGCGGACATATTCATAAACAATTACGAAAACGAAGTTCTTTTTACCCAAAACAATAAATATTTAAATAGAATAATCTTATACAAACGCTATGTCGACGATACCTTTATTATATTTAATGGCACTACGCGCCAGATAGAGAAATTAAAAAATTATATGAACAGCGTACACAATAATATTCAATTTACAATAGAACATGAAAAGGACAACAAAATTAATTTTTTGGACCTAACCATAATAAAAAAGGCAGATAAATTTCAGTACAAAATTTACAGAAAACCTACAACGACGGATTTGACTATAAATGCGGAGTCATACCACCCATATTCACAAAAATTAGCAGCTTTCCACAGCTTTATAAATAGGTTAATCAATATACCACTGGAAGCGGATGATTTTGAAGATGAATTAAATACCATAAAATACATAGCCACAAGAAACGGATTCAGTAGCACATTAATAGATACATTATTGAAGAAACATTTAAAAAACAAACACAATAATAAAAATAAACCTAAAATTAATAGAAACACTAATATTGTGAAATATACATCAGTAGAATATACAAATATAGTGCCACTTATTTTAAAAAACAATTTAAACAAATTTGACTTCCAAGTGATTTTCCGTACAAATAATAACTTACAAAAAATGCTTAAATCAACAGACAAAATACCTGTAGAGAAACAAACAGGTGTATACAAGTTATCATGTAATGACTGCAACAAGATATATATAGGCCAAACTGGCAGACGATTTCGAGAGCGGTTTAGGGAACATTTGCCTAAGAGCAAAATTACAAAGTCAGAACATATTAAATCCAACTATGCTCGTCACCTCATAGATTCCAACCATGGGTATACAGATTTTGACACTAATTTCAAACCATTACATTATTGTGCCAAGGGACGTCGTATGAACACTCTTGAAGAATACGAGATTTATAAGGCATTTAAAACCAATCCTGGAAATGTTTTAAATGATCAGTTATCTTTCAAATCACATTATTTATTTGATACAGCTCTTAAGTTTGAGACACAAGACAATACTAGATAACATTAATAAATGTGCACCTTGGACCTGAGTTCTGATAAGTTTGACAGTATGAACTGGACCTCCATACAGTGCGCACTGTGCAATGTGAAAAGGCCTAAGTTTGTGTTTAAATTATGTGTATATGTGTCATTGTGTCTTTAATTTTTAATGTTTGACGACGGAAGAGTGATTCCTCTGAAGATAAAACCCTAGGTTTTGAAACGCGTCAGGACAGAAATAAGAAGAAGTCGCAAGACGTTTATTAAGGTAAATTTAATTATTAACATTTACGCGACTTGGATACCAAAAACATGTTTATAAAACTTGAAGCCAGTCAAGCATCAATGGTATATAAATTCTTAAGCGTTAAGATTAAGGTGATGAAGACGGATATGCACATAAAATTCAATAAGAAATGTAAGAGTTTACAATTAATCCCTAACTACATTAAATTGCATACAAATAATACGTCCAGGGCAGCCACCAAAAGCAAGCATAGAGCTGAGACATTATGGTTAACAGAGGAGATTAGACAATTATATGCAAAAAAGAATGTTTTAAATAGCAAGTTATACAGAATACACTTAGAATTATTACGAACATTAAATCCTGTCTTCTTGAATAGTATCAAAGAATATGTCGATAAGCGTGTTACGAAGATCAGATTATCTATGACCCATATACATGATAAGAAATTACAAAGTCTATTAAGTAATCAACGTTATGAAGTAAACATCGAATGTAAACATACATTTTATAATAGGGTTTCTAATTTGACAGATATAGAATTCAACAACAGCGAAATTGAAATACTGAACAAAGGGCTAAAGTACAACATTCCTACTGTACATAATAACCAGATTATTAGGGAGATAGTTAATGCAGAAGCGGCAATTAAATCTATACCTCATCACAATATACAAAATGAAGCAAGACAGCTGATTAATATTAAGCTTAAAAAGACATTAGTTTCGCAGGGTAAGAAATATAAATCATTACGTAGCATCAATACCAATTATGCAAATCAACTTAAAGTCATAAAACAAATAAAAAAGAAAATAGTTAACAACAATGCCATTGTCACTAAAGCCGACAAGGGTAATACTCTTGTAATTATGAAACAAGATGTATATAAGCGGAAGGCATATGAGTTTATACATGATAACAACATCGAAATATTGGATAAAGACCCCACTGCAAAGTACATCAAAGACTTAAACAATACGATTAATAAATGCACAAATTTATTCAATGAAAGTACTCGACGATATTTGAAACCCATAAATGCACAGGCGCCCAGGTTTACTGGTCTGCCGAAGATACACAAGGAGAACGTCCCCATAAGACCTTTAATAAATTACACGTCGGCACCCGCTTACAAAACAGCTAAAAAATTAGTTCAAATTATTAAAAACAACATAATAATAGAGCCTAATCACAGCATTAAAAACAGTTTTGAACTCTTAGAAAACATGAAAGATATAAAAATTTCCCCACAATACAAACTACTATCGCTAGATATCATTAACATGACCACCAATATACCTGTACGAGATACCTTAACCGTTATTAATAATAACTTAATAAGAGCTAAGAAATTAAGCATAATAGAAATCAACGAATTAATCTTATTGCTGAAAGTAGTATTAGACCAAAACTACTTCATATTTGATGATAAATACTTCACACAACGCGAAGGACTTGCTATGGGTTCACCACTCTCAGGTCTATTAGCGGACATATTCATAAACAATTACGAAAACGAAGTTCTTTTTACCCAAAACAATAAATATTTAAATAGAATAATCTTATACAAACGCTATGTCGACGATACCTTTATTATATTTAATGGCACTACGCGCCAGATAGAGAAATTAAAAAATTATATGAACAGCGTACACAATAATATTCAATTTACAATAGAACATGAAAAGGACAACAAAATTAATTTTTTGGACCTAACCATAATAAAAAAGGCAGATAAATTTCAGTACAAAATTTACAGAAAACCTACAACGACGGATTTGACTATAAATGCGGAGTCATACCACCCATATTCACAAAAATTAGCAGCTTTCCACAGCTTTATAAATAGGTTAATCAATATACCACTGGAAGCGGATGATTTTGAAGATGAATTAAATACCATAAAATACATAGCCACAAGAAACGGATTCAGTAGCACATTAATAGATACATTATTGAAGAAACATTTAAAAAACAAACACAATAATAAAAATAAACCTAAAATTAATAGAAACACTAATATTGTGAAATATACATCAGTAGAATATACAAATATAGTGCCACTTAATTTAAAAAACAATTTAAACAAATTTGACTTCCAAGTGATTTTCCGTACAAATAATAACTTACAAAAAATGCTTAAATCAACAGACAAAATACCTGTAGAGAAACAAACAGGTGTATACAAGTTATCATGTAATGACTGCAACAAGATATATATAGGCCAAACTGGCAGACGATTTCGAGAGCGGTTTAGGGAACATTTGCCTAAGAGCAAAATTACAAAGTCAGAACATATTAAATCCAACTATGCTCGTCACCTCATAGATTCCAACCATGGGTATACAGATTTTGACACTAATTTCAAACCATTACATTATTGTGCCAAGGGACGTCGTATGAACACACTTGAAGAATACGAGATTTATAAGGCATTTAAAACCAATCCTGGAAATGTTTTAAATGATCAGTTATCTTTCAAATCACATTATTTATTTGATACAGCTCTTAAGTTTGAGACACAAGACAATACTAGATAACATTAATAAATGTGCACCTTGGACCTGAGTTCTGATAAGTTTGACAGTATGAACTGGACCTCCATACAGTGCGCACTGTGCAATGTGAAAAGGCCTAAGTTTGTGTTTAAATTATGTGTATATGTGTCATTGTGTCTTTAATTTTTAATGTTTGACGACGGAAGAGTGATTCCTCTGAAGATAAAACCCTAGGTTTTGAACCGCGTCAGGACAGAAATAAGAAGAAGTCGCAAGACGTTTATTAAGGTAAATTTAATTATTAACATTTACGCGACTTGGATACCAAAAACATGTTTATACTGTTATTATGTTATTCTTTGTTTATCAGTACATGAAAAGAAACTCTCTCTCACTGGGTTAATGATTATTAAGCTGTTTGATCTTATTTCCGATAGTATATAGTATATCCTTTTCTTTAAACCACACCAGATACCGTTAGTATGTAGTATTTTGATAAATAACTATGTAAAAAATATCTACCCTACTAATGTAACTTGACTGATTCTGAATTCTTCCAGCTGCCACGGGTTCACTTCTGGTTGATGTTTATTATTTTCAACTGCAATATCAGGCTTGTCGATCCGTTCCTCTACATGAATTTCTTATTGGTTTTACTGCTGAAGCTTGTTTTCTATGACGACTGCACAACAGATATCTCCTTGGAATATTTAATTATATTTTATGGCCACTCTCACTATTCTTCTGTACAGGATTTCCCTCTTCTATTGGCGTTCTGTTAAGGATATGTTTACATTTCTTGTAATATTATTTATTTATTGAATATTAGTTTATTTTGTTAAACTCAACAGGAATGTTGAATCTCTCCTCCTGATTGTTTACTTTATTAACTTTATAATCAAAACTCTGGTATCACAAATTAAATTTCTTTACTGTATTTTCTTTTACATATGACATTAAGCTTGATGATGTACAAATTTTTATATAATTGAAGATTAATGATGTTACTTTTCTTAGATATGAAATTAGACTACTGATGTTACTTTTCTTCTATATGAATTTAGACTCTTCAAGTTACTCTTATTAGATATAATTCAAGACTTGTCATGTAACTCTTATTAGATATAAATTTAGACTAATAAACATTTCCTTTCATCTCTATACAATACAATTTTTAACAATTTACAAATTTGCCCTACTTTCTTTACATCTGTTTATCATATACCTATTAAAAACATATATCATTTTTCTATTTCTTATTAAACATCTTTATTTTATCTCTAATATTCGTAATTCTAGTTGGTATTTATTAAATTATAATTTTATTACTATTTACTCTTATTATAACATTCATTCCAATTTCATATATTCTTTTCAGAACATATAACTGAATATTGTTTTATATCATATAGGAATCGACCTCTATGTTGACTGGGTGAGTCGATAGTCCCAATGTTTTTGGTTTACATTTTAAAACATATGTTCCATTTAATATTAAATTTGTATCTTTTCTCTTTTAAAATTTATTATCTTCCTATTATGTACTGTGTGCATTTTAACAGCTCAGTACAGAATACCTTCCCTTATTTCATAATTTCAGATACAATTTTAGATGAAATTTTCATACCTTAAACACTTATTTATGACTTAAAACAAAATTAATTAAACCAACTGGTTTTACATCAAAATAATAAATAACAAATAACAATTGTGCCTTAATTCTTCCTTCTATTATACACTTCTCATCTCCAATACTTGGATATTTTATTGACATTTATGAATTGACTTTCTTACAGATAATTCTTAAATATTTGTTTTTTTTTCTTCTTTTCTTATGATCCTTTTGACGGTTCCATTTTGGCTTCTTCATTCTCTTATTTTCCTTGGTTCATATTCCTTTATTACTAATAAAGCTTGTTATGAGATTTTGGTTAGTGTTATACATTACATCATGTAATTATATTCTTCTGACACAATCATTATTATTCCTTTCACATTCTAAATTACATTTCTCACTATTATATTGCATCAGATACACTCATTTTGTTTTTTTGGTTTTGATGATTTTTATTAGGTTTAATCAGTGTTATTTATTATTTTGCTAAATTATTTTTCTCGTTTATCTTCAATAAGTTGTTCTTATTATATTTTGAATTTTGATATTTTCTTTTCCTTTCTTTTAATTCATAAAATAAAATTTTTTATTTGTAATAACTTCCATATTATGTTATTTGTATTAATAATTAATACAATCTTTGTTCCATTAGTTTGCTTTAGTCCATTACCAAAAAATCAGTCCCTTCTTTCCATATTTTCATCTTTAGTTCACCATTGTCAAATACATAAGTTGTCCTTTTTGCCTGGACTATTATTGTTTTCAGTATGAATTCTATCCTTGTCCACTTTATCACTACTACCTTGTATTCTGATTTTTCTGCTGCGAAGTCTTCACTCATTTCAAGACCTCCTGTTGAATTTCCAATCAATTCTGTCCTAATGACATATCTTTCGATCACTCTGTACTGCAATTTTTCGAACACCAAATCTTCAATGGTATCTTCGCCTGCTTTTAACAATTTATTCTCTAGTTCATTAACCAAATATGTCACTGGTATATCAACTATTGACGATATAGCTGATATTTTATTATCCCTTTCTTTTTCTGATGTATTCATTTTAAATATAAATTTCCTTAAGTTATTCCTATAATTTGTTAATTCTGTTCTTTCTATGTAATTAGCGATTGGGAGATTACGTACATTAACCAACCCACTCCTAATCATATCTAATTCTTCCTGTGTATTTTTTTTGTTTCTTGGGACGTCTTACACCTATTTTCTTCGTCTTCTTTTCCACATACTTATTATTCTCTTTGTTTCTGCTATGTTTATTCTTATTTAATAATACACTTTTGTCTTTTTTCTTTTCTATTTTTTCCTTAACACATTCAGAAGTACTGTCTAGTGTTTCTTGACACTTCTTGAAACCACCATCTATTGTTTTACTTAATTTTCTGAAACTTTCATCCATTTGTTTCATTAATTCCTCATGATTTCTGTCCAACTTCTCATTTATCTGTTTCAATAATGTTTCGCTGGTTTTGTTATTCCCTTCCATTATAATTCTCATTATCTCCTGGAAATTTACATCTATTGGTTGGTTTAGTTTCTTTGGTTGGTCCCCTTGGGCATCCCTTACTATTATTTCCATTTCAGTTTCTTCCTCTTCAGCACTATTACTCCTTAATTCATATTGTTGCTCTGGTTTGTTAGCCATTTTACAATCTTTAACTTAATTTAATTACAAGGAAAACATTTTTTATGCTAATTAAATTTAACAAAATTGTGTTATTTGGTGCTGGTTTAAAGAAAATTTTTGCTTTCACGTATGGGCGCCATTTATTGTACTGTTGTTATTTACACGTATGGTAATTAAAATCTGCTCCACGTTGGATCAGCCATTAATTGTACTGTTGTTTTTTACTGATATAATATTTAGTACTGCACCACGTTGGATGCATCATTTATTGTACTGTGGTTATTTTAACAGGTATTGTAATTATGTAATTATGATATGTAACTACTGTTATTATGTAATTCTTTTTTTATCTGTACATGAAAAGAAACTCTCTCTCTCTCATGGTTAATGATTATTAAGCTGTTTGATCTTATTTCCGATCGTATATAGTATCTTCTTTTCTTTAAACCACACCAAATACCGTTAGTATGTAGTATTTTGATAAATAACTATGTAAAAAATATCTACCCTACTAATGTAACTTGACTGATTCTGAATTCTTCCAGCTGCCACGGGTTCACTTCTGGTTGATGTTTATTATTTTCAACTGCAATATCAGGCTTGTCGATCCGTTCCTCTACGTGACTTTCTTATTGGTTTTACTGCTGAAGATTTTTTTTCTATGACGACTGCACAACAGATATCTCCTTGGAATATTTAATTATATTTTATGACCACTCCCACTATTCTTCTGTACAGGATTTCCCTCTTCTATTGGCGTTCTATTAAGGATATGTTTACATTTCTTGTAATATTATTTATTTATTGAATATTAGTTTATTTTGTTAAACTCAACAGGAATGTTGAATCTCTCCTCCTGATTGTTTACTTTATTAACTTTATAATCAAAACTCTGGTATCACAAATTAAATTTCTTTACTGTATTTTCTTTTACATATGACATTAAGCTTGATGATGTACAAATTTTTATATAATTGAAGATTAATGATGTTACTTTTCTTAGATATGAAATTAGACTACTGATGTTACTTTTCTTCTATATGAATTTAGACTCTTCAAGTTACTCTTATTAGATATAATTCAAGACTTGTCATGTAACTCTTATTAGATATAAATTTAGACTAATAAACATTTCCTTTCATCTCTATACAATACAATTTTTAACAATTTACAAATTTGCCCTACTTTCTTTACATCTGTTTATCATATACAAAATATCATTTTTCTATTTCTTATTAAACATCTTTATTTTATCTCTAATATTCGTAATTCTAGTTGGTATTTATTAAATTATAATTTTATTACTATTTACTCTTATTATAACATTCATTCCAATTTCATATATTCTTTGCAGAACATATAACTGAATATTGTTTTATATCATATAGGAATCGACCTCTATGTTGACTGGGTGAGTCGATAGTCCCAATGTTTTTGGTTTACATTTTAAAACATATGTTCCATTTAATATTAAATTTGTATCTTTTCTCTTTTAAAATTTATTATCTCCCTATTATGTACTGTGTGCATTTTAACAGCTCAGTACAGAATACCTTCCCTTATTTCATAATTTCAGATACAATTTTAGATGAAATTTTCATACCTTAAACACTTATTTATGACTTAAAACAACATTAATTAAACCAACTGGTTTTACATCAAAATAATAAATAACAAATAACAATTGTGCCTTAATTCTTCCTTCTATTATACACTTCTCATCTCCAATACTTGGATATTTTATTGACATTTATGAATTGACTTTCTTACAGATAATTCTTAAATATTTGTTTTTTTTTCTTCTTTTCTTATGATCCTTTTGACGGTTCCATTTTTGCTTCTTCATTCTCTTATTTTCCTTGGTTCATATTCCTTTATTACTAATAAAGCTTGTTATGAGATTTTGGTTAGTGTTATACATTACATCATGTAATTATATTCTTCTGACACAATCATTATTATTCCTTTTACATTCTAAATTACATTTCTCACTATTATATTGCATCAGATACACTCATTTTGTTTTTTTGGTTTTGATGATTTTTATTAGGTTTAATCAGTGTTATTTATTATTTTGCTAAATTATTTTTCTCGTTTATCTTCAATAAGTTGTTCTTATTATATTTTGAATTTTGATATTTTCTTTTCCTTTCTTTTAATTCATAAAATAAAATTTTTTATTTGTAATAACTTCCATATTATGTTATTTGTATTAATAATTAATACAATCTTTGTTCCATTAGTTTGCTTTAGTCCATTACCAAAAAATCAGTCCCTTCTTTCCATATTTTCATCTTTAGTTCACCATTGTCAAATACATAAGTTGTCCTTTTTGCCTGGACTATTATTGTTTTCAGTATGAATTCTATCCTTGTCCACTTTATCACTACTACCTTGTATTCTGATTTTTCTGCTGCAAAGTCTTCACTCATTTCAAGACCTCCTGTTGAATTTCCAATCAATTCTGTCCTAATGACATATCTTTCGATCACTCTGTACTGCAATTTTTTGAACACCAAATCTTCAATGGTATCTTCGCCTGCTTTTAACAATTTATTCTCTAGTTCATTAACCAAATATGTCACTGGTATATCAACTATTGACGATATAGCTGATATTTTATTATCCCTTTTTTTTCTGATGTATTCATTTTAAATATAAATTTCCTTAAGTTTTTCCTATAATTTGTTAATTCTGTTCTTTCTATGTAATTAGCGATTGGGAGATTACGTACATTAACCAACCCACTCCTAATCATATCTAATTCTTCCTGTGTATATTTTTTGTTCCTTGGGACGTCTTACACCTATTTTCTTCGTCTTCTTTTCCACATACTTATTATTCTCTTTGTTTCTGCTATGTTTATTCTTATTTAATAATACACTTTTGTCTTTTTTCTTTTCTATTTTTTCCTTAACACATTCAGAAGTACTGTCTAGTGTTTCTTGACACTTCTTGAAACCACCATCTATTGTTTTACTTAATTTTCTGAAACTTTCATCCATTTGTTTCATTAATTCCTCATGATTTCTGTCCAACTTCTCATTTATCTGTTTCTATAATGTTTCGCTGGTTTTGTTATTCACTTCCATTATAATTCTCATTATCTCCTGGAAATTTACATCTATTGGTTGGTTTAGTTTCTTTGGTTGGTCCCCTTGGGCATCCCTTACTATTATTTCCATTTCAGTTTCTTCCTCTTCAGCACTATTACTCCTTAATTCATATTGTTGCTCTGGTTTGTTAGCCATTTTACAATCTTTAACTTAATTTAATTACAAGGAAAACATTTTTTATGCTAATTAAATTTAACAAAATTGTGTTATTTGGTGCTGGTTTAAAGAAAATCTTTGCATTCACGAATGGGCGCCATTTATTGTACTGTTGTTATTTACACGTATGGTAATTAAAATCTGCTCCACGTTGGATCAGCCATTAATTGTACTGTTGTTTTTTACTGATATAATATTTAGTACTGCACCACGTTGGATGCATCATTTATTGTACTGTGGTTATTTTAACAGGTATTGTAATTATGTAATTATGATATGTAACTACTGTTATTTTGTTATTCTTTGTTTATCAGTACATGAAAAGAAACTCTCTCTCTCTCAGGGTTAATGATTATTAAGCTGTTTGATCTTATTTCCGATCGTATATAGTATCTTATTTTCTTTAAACCACACCAAATACCGTTAGTATGTAGTATTTTGATAAATAACTATGTAAAAAATATCTACCCTACTAATGTAACTTGACTGATTCTGAATTCTTCCAGCTGCCACGGGTTCACTTCTGGTTGATGTTTATTATTTTCAACTGCAATATCAGGCTTGTCGATCCGTTCCTCTACGTGAATTTCTTATTGGTTTTACTGCTGAAGATTTTTTTTCTATGACGACTGCACAACAGATATCTCCTTGGAATATTTAATTATATTTTATGGCCACTCCCACTATTCTTCTGTACAGGATTTCCCTCTTCTATTGGCGTTCTGTTAAGGATATGTTTACATTTCTTGAAATTTTATTTATTTATTGAATATTAGTTTATTTTATTAAACTCAACAGGAATGTTGAATCTCTCCTCCTGATTGTTTACTTTATTAACTTTATAATCAAAACTCTGGTATCACAAATTAAATTTCTTTACTGTATTTTCTTTTACATATGACATTAAGCTTGATGATGTACAAATTTTTATATAATTGAAGATTAATGATGTTACTTTTCTTAGATATGAAATTAGACTACTGATGTTACTTTTCTTCTATATGAATTTAGACTCTTCAAGTTACTCTTATTAGATATAATTCAAGACTTGTCATGTAACTCTTATTAGATATAAATTTAGACTAATAAACATTTCCTTTCATCTCTATACAATACAATTTTTAACAATTTACAAATTTGCCCTACTTTCTTTACATCTGTTTATCATATACAAAATATCATTTTTCTATTTCTTATTAAACATCTTTATTTTATCTCTAATATTCGTAATTCTAGTTGGTATTTATTAAATTATAATTTTATTACTATTTACTCTTATTATAACATTCATTCCAATTTCATATATTCTTTGCAGAACATATAACTGAATATTGTTTTATATCATATAGGAATCGACCTCTATGTTGACTGGGTGAGTCGATAGTCCCAATGTTTTTGGTTTACATTTTAAAACATATGTTCCATTTAATATTAAATTTGTATCTTTTCTCTTTTAAAATTTATTATCTCCCTATTATGTACTGTGTGCATTTTAACAGCTCAGTACAGAATACCTTCCCTTATTTCATAATTTCAGATACAATTTTAGATGAAATTTTCATACCTTAAACACTTATTTATGACTTAAAACAACATTAATTAAACCAACTGGTTTTACATCAAAATAATAAATAACAAATAACAATTGTGCCTTAATTCTTCCTTCTATTATACACTTCTCATCTCCAATACTTGGATATTTTATTGACATTTATGAATTGACTTTCTTACAGATAATTCTTAAATATTTGTTTTTTTTTCTTCTTTTCTTATGATCCTTTTGACGGTTCCATTTTTGCTTCTTCATTCTCTTATTTTCCTTGGTTCATATTCCTTTATTACTAATAAAGCTTGTTATGAGATTTTGGTTAGTGTTATACATTACATCATGTAATTATATTCTTCTGACACAATCATTATTATTCCTTTTACATTCTAAATTACATTTCTCACTATTATATTGCATCAGATACACTCATTTTGTTTTTTTGGTTTTGATGATTTTTATTAGGTTTAATCAGTGTTATTTATTATTTTGCTAAATTATTTTTCTCGTTTATCTTCAATAAGTTGTTCTTATTATATTTTGAATTTTGATATTTTCTTTTCCTTTCTTTTAATTCATAAAATAAAATTTTTTATTTGTAATAACTTCCATATTATGTTATTTGTATTAATAATTAATACAATCTTTGTTCCATTAGTTTGCTTTAGTCCATTACCAAAAAATCAGTCCCTTCTTTCCATATTTTCATCTTTAGTTCACCATTGTCAAATACATAAGTTGTCCTTTTTGCCTGGACTATTATTGTTTTCAGTATGAATTCTATCCTTGTCCACTTTATCACTACTACCTTGTATTCTGATTTTTCTGCTGCAAAGTCTTCACTCATTTCAAGACCTCCTGTTGAATTTCCAATCAATTCTGTCCTAATGACATATCTTTCGATCACTCTGTACTGCAATTTTTTGAACACCAAATCTTCAATGGTATCTTCGCCTGCTTTTAACAATTTATTCTCTAGTTCATTAACCAAATATGTCACTGGTATATCAACTATTGACGATATAGCTGATATTTTATTATCCCTTTTTTTTCTGATGTATTCATTTTAAATATAAATTTCCTTAAGTTTTTCCTATAATTTGTTAATTCTGTTCTTTCTATGTAATTAGCGATTGGGAGATTACGTACATTAACCAACCCACTCCTAATCATATCTAATTCTTCCTGTGTATATTTTTTGTTTCTTGGGACGTCTTACACCTATTTTCTTCGTCTTCTTTTCCACATACTTATTATTCTCTTTGTTTCTGCTATGTTTATTCTTATTTAATAATACACTTTTGTCTTTTTTCTTTTCTATTTTTTCCTTAACACATTCAGAAGTACTGTCTAGTGTTTCTTGACACTTCTTGAAACCACCATCTATTGTTTTACTTAATTTTCTGAAACTTTCATCCATTTGTTTCATTAATTCCTCATGATTTCTGTCCAACTTCTCATTTATCTGTTTCAATAATGTTTCGCTGGTTTTGTTATTCACTTCCATTATAATTCTCATTATCTCCTGGAAATTTACATCTATTGGTTGGTTTAGTTTCTTTGGTTGGTCCCCTTGGGCATCCCTTACTATTATTTCCATTTCAGTTTCTTCCTCTTCAGCACTATTACTTATTAATTCATATTGTTGCTCTGGTTTGTTAGCCATTTTACAATCTTTAACTTAATTTAATTACAAGGAAAACATTTTTTATGCTAATTAAATTTAACAAAATTGTGTTATTTGGTGCTGGTTTAAAGAAAATCTTTGCTTTCACGTATGGGCGCCATTTATTGTACTGTTGTTATTTACACGTATGGTAATTAAAATCTGCTCCACGTTGGATCAGCCATTAATTGTACTGTTGTTTTTTACTGATATAATATTTAGTACTGCACCACGTTGGATGCATCATTTATTGTACTGTGGTTATTTTAACAGGTATTGTAATTATGTAATTATGATATGTAACTACTGTTATTTTGTTATTCTTTGTTTATCAGTACATGAAAAGAAACTCTCTCTCTCTCAGGGTTAATGATTATTAAGCTGTTTGATCTTATTTCCGATCGTATATAGTATCTTATTTTCTTTAAACCACACCAAATACCGTTAGTATGTAGTATTTTGATAAATAACTATGTAAAAAATATCTACCCTACTAATGTAACTTGACTGATTCTGAATTCTTCCAGCTGCCACGGGTTCACTTCTGGTTGATGTTTATTATTTTCAACTGCAATATCAGGCTTGTCGATCCGTTCCTCTACGTGAATTTCTTATTGGTTTTACTGCTGAAGATTTTTTTTCTATGACGACTGCACAACAGATATCTCCTTGGAATATTTAATTATATTTTATGGCCACTCCCACTATTCTTCTGTACAGGATTTCCCTCTTCTATTGGCGTTCTGTTAAGGATATGTTTACATTTCTTGAAATTTTATTTATTTATTGAATATTAGTTTATTTTATTAAACTCAACAGGAATGTTGAATCTCTCCTCCTGATTGTTTACTTTATTAACTTTATAATCAAAACTCTGGTATCACAAATTAAATTTCTTTACTGTATTTTCTTTTACATATGACATTAAGCTTGATGATGTACAAATTTTTATATAATTGAAGATTAATGATGTTACTTTTCTTAGATATGAAATTAGACTACTGATGTTACTTTTCTTCTATATGAATTTAGACTCTTCAAGTTACTCTTATTAGATATAATTCAAGACTTGTCATGTAACTCTTATTAGATATAAATTTAGACTAATAAACATTTCCTTTCATCTCTATACAATACAATTTTTAACAATTTACAAATTTGCCCTACTTTCTTTACATCTGTTTATCATATACAAAATATCATTTTTCTATTTCTTATTAAACATCTTTATTTTATCTCTAATATTCGTAATTCTAGTTGGTATTTATTAAATTATAATTTTATTACTATTTACTCTTATTATAACATTCATTCCAATTTCATATATTCTTTGCAGAACATATAACTGAATATTGTTTTATATCATATAGGAATCGACCTCTATGTTGACTGGGTGAGTCGATAGTCCCAATGTTTTTGGTTTACATTTTAAAACATATGTTCCATTTAATATTAAATTTGTATCTTTTCTCTTTTAAAATTTATTATCTCCCTATTATGTACTGTGTGCATTTTAACAGCTCAGTACAGAATACCTTCCCTTATTTCATAATTTCAGATACAATTTTAGATGAAATTTTCATACCTTAAACACTTATTTATGACTTAAAACAACATTAATTAAACCAACTGGTTTTACATCAAAATAATAAATAACAAATAACAATTGTGCCTTAATTCTTCCTTCTATTATACACTTCTCATCTCCAATACTTGGATATTTTATTGACATTTATGAATTGACTTTCTTACAGATAATTCTTAAATATTTGTTTTTTTTTCTTCTTTTCTTATGATCCTTTTGACGGTTCCATTTTTGCTTCTTCATTCTCTTATTTTCCTTGGTTCATATTCCTTTATTACTAATAAAGCTTGTTATGAGATTTTGGTTAGTGTTATACATTACATCATGTAATTATATTCTTCTGACACAATCATTATTATTCCTTTTACATTCTAAATTACATTTCTCACTATTATATTGCATCAGATACACTCATTTTGTTTTTTTGGTTTTGATGATTTTTATTAGGTTTAATCAGTGTTATTTATTATTTTGCTAAATTATTTTTCTCGTTTATCTTCAATAAGTTGTTCTTATTATATTTTGAATTTTGATATTTTCTTTTCCTTTCTTTTAATTCATAAAATAAAATTTTTTATTTGTAATAACTTCCATATTATGTTATTTGTATTAATAATTAATACAATCTTTGTTCCATTAGTTTGCTTTAGTCCATTACCAAAAAATCAGTCCCTTCTTTCCATATTTTCATCTTTAGTTCACCATTGTCAAATACATAAGTTGTCCTTTTTGCCTGGACTATTATTGTTTTCAGTATGAATTCTATCCTTGTCCACTTTATCACTACTACCTTGTATTCTGATTTTTCTGCTGCAAAGTCTTCACTCATTTCAAGACCTCCTGTTGAATTTCCAATCAATTCTGTCCTAATGACATATCTTTCGATCACTCTGTACTGCAATTTTTTGAACACCAAATCTTCAATGGTATCTTCGCCTGCTTTTAACAATTTATTCTCTAGTTCATTAACCAAATATGTCACTGGTATATCAACTATTGACGATATAGCTGATATTTTATTATCCCTTTTTTTTCTGATGTATTCATTTTAAATATAAATTTCCTTAAGTTTTTCCTATAATTTGTTAATTCTGTTCTTTCTATGTAATTAGCGATTGGGAGATTACGTACATTAACCAACCCACTCCTAATCATATCTAATTCTTCCTGTGTATATTTTTTGTTTCTTGGGACGTCTTACACCTATTTTCTTCGTCTTCTTTTCCACATACTTATTATTCTCTTTGTTTCTGCTATGTTTATTCTTATTTAATAATACACTTTTGTCTTTTTTCTTTTCTATTTTTTCCTTAACACATTCAGAAGTACTGTCTAGTGTTTCTTGACACTTCTTGAAACCACCATCTATTGTTTTACTTAATTTTCTGAAACTTTCATCCATTTGTTTCATTAATTCCTCATGATTTCTGTCCAACTTCTCATTTATCTGTTTCAATAATGTTTCGCTGGTTTTGTTATTCACTTCCATTATAATTCTCATTATCTCCTGGAAATTTACATCTATTGGTTGGTTTAGTTTCTTTGGTTGGTCCCCTTGGGCATCCCTTACTATTATTTCCATTTCAGTTTCTTCCTCTTCAGCACTATTACTCCTTAATTCATATTGTTGCTCTGGTTTGTTAGCCATTTTACAATCTTTAACTTAATTTAATTACAAGGAAAACATTTTTTATGCTAATTAAATTTAACAAAATTGTGTTATTTGGTGCTGGTTTAAAGAAAATCTTTGCTTTCACGTATGGGCGCCATTTATTGTACTGTTGTTATTTACACGTATGGTAATTAAAAACTGCTCCACGTTGGATCAGCCATTAATTGTACTGTTGTTTTTTACTGATATAATATTTAGTACTGCACCACGTTGGATGCATCATTTATTGTACTGTGGTTATTTTAACAGGTATTGTAATTATGTAATTATGATATGTAACTACTGTTATTTTGTTATTCTTTGTTTATCAGTACATGAAAAGAAACTCTCTCTCTCTCAGGGTTAATGATTATTAAGCTGTTTGATCTTATTTCCGATCGTATATAGTATCTTATTTTCTTTAAACCACACCAAATACCGTTAGTATGTAGTATTTTGATAAATAACTATGTAAAAAATATCTACCCTACTAATGTAACTTGACTGATTCTGAATTCTTCCAGCTGCCACGGGTTCACTTCTGGTTGATGTTTATTATTTTCAACTGCAATATCAGGCTTGTCGATCCGTTCCTCTACGTGAATTTCTTATTGGTTTTACTGCTGAAGATTTTTTTTCTATGACGACTGCACAACAGATATCTCCTTGGAATATTTAATTATATTTTATGGCCACTCCCACTATTCTTCTGTACAGGATTTCCCTCTTCTATTGGCGTTCTGTTAAGGATATGTTTACATTTCTTGAAATTTTATTTATTTATTGAATATTAGTTTATTTTATTAAACTCAACAGGAATGTTGAATCTCTCCTCCTGATTGTTTACTTTATTAACTTTATAATCAAAACTCTGGTATCACAAATTAAATTTCTTTACTGTATTTTCTTTTACATATGACATTAAGCTTGATGATGTACAAATTTTTATATAATTGAAGATTAATGATGTTACTTTTCTTAGATATGAAATTAGACTACTGATGTTACTTTTCTTCTATATGAATTTAGACTCTTCAAGTTACTCTTATTAGATATAATTCAAGACTTGTCATGTAACTCTTATTAGATATAAATTTAGACTAATAAACATTTCCTTTCATCTCTATACAATAATATTTTTAACAATTTGCAAATCTGCCCTACTTTCTTTACATCTGTTTATCATATACCTATTAAAAACATATATCATTTTTCTATTTCTTATTAAACATCTTTATTTTATCTCTAATATTCGTAATTCTAGTTGGTATTTATTAAATTATAATTTTATTACTATTTACTCTTATTATAACATTCATTCCAATTTCATATATTCTTTTCAGAACATATAACTGAATATTGTTTTATATCATATAGGAATCGACCTCTATGTTGACTGGGTGAGTCGATAGTCCCAATGTTTTTGGTTTACATTTTAAAACATATGTTCCATTTAATATTAAATTTGTATCGTTTCTCTTTTAAAATTTATTATCTCCCTATTATGTACTGTGTGCATTTTAACAGCTCAGTACAGAATACCTTCCCTTATTTCATAATTTCAGATACAATTTTAGATGAAATTTTCATACCTTAAACACTTATTTATGACTTAAAACAACATTAAGTAAACCAACTGGTTTTACATCAAAATAATAAATAACAAATAACAATTGTGCTTAATTTTATGGCTAAAAAACTCAAAAACATGACTAAAACATTATCTTTCTTTTGAACATCACCTTCCCGTTCCTGGTTATACATTTCCTGTATTCTTTATTTCAGAATTCCTACTCCTTTATTTATATATGAAATTATCCGTTGTATTACTATTGTATCTTCTTTCCTTCTTAAAATCAATTATTTCCCAAGTTTAAATCTTACTTCTATAATCATTCTTATGACATTCTTTATTAATTATACATTTTGGATCTGGTTTTATTTATTTATCTATATTTATTTGTGAGTTTTCCCTCTAATATTTAATTTTCCTAAACCTCCCTAACATTATAACTGGAATCGAATCGGTGGTGCACTATCGGCTTACCAAATACCGTCGTCCATTACATACTTTCTGAGATCAGAGGAACATCATCTCTGCCCAGTTAAATGATTGCTGGAATATTCTACAGTCAATCTTCATTAATAAACCTCGTAAGGTAGTCATCATGTGACCTTCAATAAAATAATTAATAATAATAATACTCTAGGGATTATTCACTGTACTTTAACTCAGATCATATTATTTCTTCATATTAATTCTTCCTTCTATTATACACTTCTCATCTCCAATACTTGGATATTTTATTGACATTTATGAATTGACTTTCTTACAGATAATTCTTAAATATTTGTTTTTTTTTTCTTCTTTTCTTATGATCCTTTTGACGGTTCCATTTTGGCTTCTTCATTCTCTTATTTTCCTTGGTTCATATTCCTTTATTACTAATAAAGCTTGTTATGAGATTTTGGTTAGTGTTATACATTACATCATGTAATTATATTCTTCTGACACAATCATTATTATTCCTTTCACATTCTAAATTACATTTCTCACTATTATATTGCATCAGATACACTCATTTTGTTTTTTTGGTTTTGATGATTTTTATTAGGTTTAATCAGTGTTATTTATTATTTTGCTAAATTATTTTTCTCGTTTATCTTCAATAAGTTGTTCTTATTATATTTTGAATTTTGATATTTTCTTTTCCTTTCTTTTAATTCATAAAATAAAATTTTTTATTTGTAATAACTTCCATATTATGTTATTTGTATTAATAATTAATACAATCTTTGTTCCATTAGTTTGCTTTAGTCCATTACCAAAAAATCAGTCCCTTCTTTCCATATTTTCATCTTTAGTTCACCATTGTCAAATACATAAGTTGTCCTTTTTGCCTGGACTATTATTGTTTTCAGTATGAATTCTATCCTTGTCCACTTTATCACTACTACCTTGTATTCTGATTTTTCTGCTGCGAAGTCTTCACTCATTTCAAGACCTCCTGTTGAATTTCCAATCAATTCTGTCCTAATGACATATCTTTCGATCACTCTGTACTGCAATTTTTCGAACACCAAATCTTCAATGGTATCTTCGCCTGCTTTTAACAATTTATTCTCTAGTTCATTAACCAAATATGTCACTGGTATATCAACTATTGAGGATATAGCTGATATTTTATTATCCCTTTCTTTTTCTGATGTATTCATTTTAAATATAAATTTCCTTAAGTTATTCCTATAATTTGTTAATTCTGTTCTTTCTATGTAATTAGCGATTGGGAGATTACGTACATTAACCAACCCACTCCTAATCATATCTAATTCTTCCTGTGTATTTTTTTTGTTTCTTGGGACGTCTTACACCTATTTTCTTCGTCTTCTTTTCCACATACTTATTATTCTCTTTGTTTCTGCTATGTTTATTCTTATTTAATAATACACTTTTGTCTTTTTTCTTTTCTATTTTTTCCTTAACACATTCAGAAGTACTGTCTAGTGTTTCTTGACACTTCTTGAAACCACCATCTATTGTTTTACTTAATTTTTGGAAACTTTCATCCATTTGTTTCATTAATTCCTCATGATTTCTGTCCAACTTCTCATTTATCTGTTTCAATAATGTTTCGCTGGTTTTGTTATTCCCTTCCATTATAATTCTCATTATCTCCTGGAAATTTACATCTATTGGTTGGTTTAGTTTCTTTGGTTGGTCCCCTTGGGCATCCCTTACTATTATTTCCATTTCAGTTTCTTCCTCTTCAGCACTATTACTCCTTAATTCATATTGTTGCTCTGGTTTGTTAGCCATTTTACAATCTTTAACTTAATTTAATTACAAGGAAAACATTTTTTATGCCAATTAAATTTAACAAAATTGTGTTATTTGGTGCTGGTTTAAAGAAAATCTTTGCTTTCACGTATGGGCGCCATTTATTGTACTGTTGTTATTTACACGTATGGTAATTAAAATCTGCTCCACGTTGGATCAGCCATTAATTGTACTGTTGTTTTTTACTGATATAATATTTAGTACTGCACCACGTTGGATGCATCATTTATTGTACTGTGGTTATTTTAACAGGTATTGTAATTATGTAATTATGATATGTAACTACTGTTATTTTGTTATTCTTTGTTTATCAGTACATGAAAAGAAACTCTCTCTCTCTCAGGGTTAATGATTATTAAGCTGTTTGATCTTATTTCCGATCGTATATAGTATCTTATTTTCTTTAAACCACACCAAATACCGTTAGTATGTAGTATTTTGATAAATAACTATGTAAAAAATATCTACCCTACTAATGTAACTTGACTGATTCTGAATTCTTCCAGCTGCCACGGGTTCACTTCTGGTTGATGTTTATTATTTTCAACTGCAATATCAGGCTTGTCGATCCGTTCCTCTACGTGACTTTCTTATTGGTTTTACTGCTGAAGATTTTTTTTCTATGACGACTGCACAACAGATATCTCCTTGGAATATTTAATTATATTTTATGACCACTCCCACTATTCTTCTGTACAGGATTTCCCTCTTCTATTGGCGTTCTATTAAGGATATGTTTACATTTCTTGTAATATTATTTATTTATTGAATATTAGTTTATTTTGTTAAACTCAACAGGAATGTTGAATCTCTCCTCCTGATTGTTTACTTTATTAACTTTATAATCAAAACTCTGGTATCACAAATTAAATTTCTTTACTGTATTTTCTTTTACATATGACATTAAGCTTGATGATGTACAAATTTTTATATAATTGAAGATTAATGATGTTACTTTTCTTAGATATGAAATTAGACTACTGATGTTACTTTTCTTCTATATGAATTTAGACTCTTCAAGTTACTCTTATTAGATATAATTCAAGACTTGTCATGTAACTCTTATTAGATATAAATTTAGACTAATAAACATTTCCTTTCATCTCTATACAATACAATTTTTAACAATTTACAAATTTGCCCTACTTTCTTTACATCTGTTTATCATATACCTATTAAAAACATATATCATTTTTCTATTTCTTATTAAACATCTTTATTTTATCTCTAATATTCGTAATTCTAGTTGGTATTTATTAAATTATAATTTTATTACTATTTACTCTTATTATAACATTCATTCCAATTTCATATATTCTTTTCAGAACATATAACTGAATATTGTTTTATATCATATAGGAATCGACCTCTATGTTGACTGGGTGAGTCGATAGTCCCAATGTTTTTGTTTACATTTTAAAACATATGTTCCATTTAATATTGAATTTGTATCTTTTCTCTTTTAAAATTTATTATCTCCCTATTATGTACTGTGTGCATTTTAACAGCTCAGTACAGAATACCTTCCCTTATTTCATAATTTCAGATACAATTTTAGATGAAATTTTCATACCTTAAACACTTATTTATGACTTAAAACAACATTAAGTAAACCAACTGGTTTTACATCAAAATAATAAATAACAAATAACAATTGTGCCTAATTTTATGGCTAAAAAACTCAAAAACATGACTAAAACATTATCTTTCTTTTGAACATCACCTTCCCGTTCCTGGTTATACATTTCCTGTATTCTTTATTTCAGAATTCCTACTCCTTTATTTATATATGAAATTATCCGTTGTATTACTATTGTATCTTCTTTCCTTCTTAAAATCAATTATTTCCCAAGTTTAAATCTTACTTCTATAATCATTCTTATGACATTCTTTATTAATTATACATTTTGGATCTGGTTTTATTTATTTATCTATATTTATTTGTGAATTTTCCCTCTAATATTTAATTTTCCTAAACCTCCCTAACATTATAACTGGAATCGAATCGGTGGTGCACTATCGGCTTACCAAATACCGTCGTCCATTACATACTTTCTGAGATCAGAGGAACATCATCTCTGCCCAGTTAAATGATTGCTGGAATATTCTACAGTCAATCTTCATTAATAAACCTCGTAAGGTAGTCATCATGTGACCTTCAATAAAATAATTAATAATAATAATACTCTAGGGATTATTCACTGTACTTTAACTCAGATCATATTATTTCTTCATATTAATTCTTCCTTCTATTATACACTTCTCATCTCCAATACTTGGATATTTTATTGACATTTATGAATTGACTTTCTTACAGATAATTCTTAAATATTTGTTTTTTTTTCTTCTTTTCTTATGATCCTTTTGACGGTTCCATTTTGGCTTCTTCATTCTCTTATTTTCCTTGGTTCATATTCCTTTATTACTAATAAAGCTTGTTATGAGATTTTGGTTAGTGTTATACATTACATCATGTAATTATATTCTTCTGACACAATCATTATTATTCCTTTCACATTCTAAATTACAGTTCTCACTATTATATTGCATCAGATACACTCATTTTGTTTTTTTGGTTTTGATGATTTTTATTAGGTTTAATCAGTGTTATTTATTATTTTGCTAAATTATTTTTCTCGTTTATCTTCAATAAGTTGTTCTTATTATATTTTGAATTTTGATATTTTCTTTTCCTTTCTTTTAATTCATAAAATAAAATTTTTTATTTGTAATAACTTCCATATTATGTTATTTGTATTAATAATTAATACAATCTTTGTTCCATTAGTATGCTTTAGTCCATTACCAAAAAATCAGTCCCTTCTTTCCATATTTTCATCTTTAGTTCACCATTGTCAAATACATAAGTTGTCCTTTTTGCCTGGACTATTATTGTTTTCAGTATGAATTCTATCCTTGTCCACTTTATCACTACTACCTTGTATTCTGATTTTTCTGCTGCGAAGTCTTCACTCATTTCAAGACCTCCTGTTGAATTTCCAATCAATTCTGTCCTAATGACATATCTTTCGATCACTCTGTACTGCAATTTTTTGAACACCAAATCTTCAATGGTATCTTCGCCTGCTTTTAACAATTTATTCTCTAGTTCATTAACCAAATATGTCACTGGTATATCAACTATTGACGATATAGCTGATATTTTATTATCCCTTTCTTTTTCTGATGTATTCATTTTAAATATAAATTTCCTTAAGTTTTTCCTATAATTTGTTAATTCTGTTCTTTCTATGTAATTAGCGATTGGGAGATTACGTACATTAACCAACCCACTCCTAATCATATCTAATTCTTCCTGTGTATTTTTTTTGTTTCTTGGGACGTCTTACACCTATTTTCTTCGTCTTCTTTTCCACATACTTATTATTCTCTTTGTTTCTGCTATGTTTATTCTTATTTAATAATACACTTTTGTCTTTTTTCTTTTCTATTTTTTCCTTAACACATTCAGAAGTACTGTCTAGTGTTTCTTGACACTTCTTGAAACCACCATCTATTGTTTTACTTAATTTTCTGAAACTTTCATCCATTTGTTTCATTAATTCCTCATGATTTCTGTCCAACTTCTCATTTATCTGTTTCAATAATGTTTCGCTGGTTTTGTTATTCCCTTCCATTATAATTCTCATTATCTCCTGGAAATTTACATCTATTGGTTGGTTTAGTTTCTTTGGTTGGTCCCCTTGGGCATCCCTTACTATTATTTCCATTTCAGTTTCTTCCTCTTCAGCACTATTACTCCTTAATTCATATTGTTGCTCTGGTTTGTTAGCCATTTTACAATCTTTAACTTAATTTAATTACAAGGAAAACATTTTTTATGCTAATTAAATTTAACAAAATTGTGTTATTTGGTGCTGGTTTAAAGAAAATCTTTGCATTCACGAATGGGCGCCATTTATTGTACTGTTGTTATTTACACGTATGGTAATTAAAATCTGCTCCACGTTGGATCAGCCATTAATTGTACTGTTGTTTTTTACTGATATAATATTTAGTACTGCACCACGTTGGATGCATCATTTATTGTACTGTGGTTATTTTAACAGGTATTGTAATTATGTAATTATGATATGTAACTACTGTTATTATGTTATTCTTTGTTTATCAGTACATGAAAAGAAACTCTCTCTCTCTCAGGGTTAATGATTATTAAGCTGTTTGATCTTATTTCCGATCGTATATAGTATCTTATTTTCTTTAAACCACACCAAATACCGTTAGTATGTAGTATTTTGATAAATAACTATGTAAAAAATATCTACCCTACTAATGTAACTTGACTGATTCTGAATTCTTCCAGCTGCCACGGGTTCACTTCTGGTTGATGTTTATTATTTTCAACTGCAATATCAGGCTTGTCGATCCGTTCCTCTACGTGACTTTCTTATTGGTTTTACTGCTGAAGATTTTTTTTCTATGACGACTGCACAACAGATATCTCCTTGGAATATTTAATTATATTTTATGACCACTCCCACTATTCTTCTGTACAGGATTTCCCTCTTCTATTGGCGTTCTATTAAGGATATGTTTACATTTCTTGTAATATTATTTATTTATTGAATATTAGTTTATTTTGTTAAACTCAACAGGAATGTTGAATCTCTCCTCCTGATTGTTTACTTTATTAACTTTATAATCAAAACTCTGGTATCACAAATTAAATTTCTTTACTGTATTTTCTTTTACATATGACATTAAGCTTGATGATGTACAAATTTTTATATAATTGAAGATTAATGATGTTACTTTTCTTAGATATGAAATTAGACTACTGATGTTACTTTTCTTCTATATGAATTTAGACTCTTCAAGTTACTCTTATTAGATATAATTCAAGACTTGTCATGTAACTCTTATTAGATATAAATTTAGACTAATAAACATTTCCTTTCATCTCTATACAATACAATTTTTAACAATTTACAAATTTGCCCTACTTTCTTTACATCTGTTTATCATATACCTATTAAAAACATATATCATTTTTCTATTTCTTATTAAACATCTTTATTTTATCTCTAATATTCGTAATTCTAGTTGGTATTTATTAAATTATAATTTTATTACTATTTACTCTTATTATAACATTCATTCCAATTTCATATATTCTTTTCAGAACATATAACTGAATATTGTTTTATATCATATAGGAATCGACCTCTATGTTGACTGGGTGAGTCGATAGTCCCAATGTTTTTGTTTACATTTTAAAACATATGTTCCATTTAATATTGAATTTGTATCTTTTCTCTTTTAAAATTTATTATCTCCCTATTATGTACTGTGTGCATTTTAACAGCTCAGTACAGAATACCTTCCCTTATTTCATAATTTCAGATACAATTTTAGATGAAATTTTCATACCTTAAACACTTATTTATGACTTAAAACAACATTAAGTAAACCAACTGGTTTTACATCAAAATAATAAATAACAAATAACAATTGTGCCTAATTTTATGGCTAAAAAACTCAAAAACATGACTAAAACATTATCTTTCTTTTGAACATCACCTTCCCGTTCCTGGTTATACATTTCCTGTATTCTTTATTTCAGAATTCCTACTCCTTTATTTATATATGAAATTATCCGTTGTATTACTATTGTATCTTCTTTCCTTCTTAAAATCAATTATTTCCCAAGTTTAAATCTTACTTCTATAATCATTCTTATGACATTCTTTATTAATTATACATTTTGGATCTGGTTTTATTTATTTATCTATATTTATTTGTGAGTTTTCCCTCTAATATTTAATTTTCCTAAACCTCCCTAACATTATAACTGGAATCGAATCGGTGGTGCACTATCGGCTTACCAAATACCATCGTCCATTACATACTTTCTGAGATCAGAGGAACATCATCTCTGCCCAGTTAAATGATTGCTGGAATATTCTACAGTCAATCTTCATTAATAAACCTCGTAAGGTAGTCATCATGTGACCTTCAATAAAATAATTAATAATAATAATACTCTAGGGATTATTCACTGTACTTTAACTCAGATCATATTATTTCTTCATATTAATTCTTCCTTCTATTATACACTTCTCATCTCCAATACTTGGATATTTTATTGACATTTATGAATTGACTTTCTTACAGATAATTCTTAAATATTTGTTTTTTTTTCTTCTTTTCTTATGATCCTTTTGACGGTTCCATTTTGGCTTCTTCATTCTCTTATTTTCCTTGGTTCATATTCCTTTATTACTAATAAAGCTTGTTATGAGATTTTGGTTAGTGTTATACATTACATCATGTAATTATATTCTTCTGACACAATCATTATTATTCCTTTCACATTCTAAATTACATTTCTCACTATTATATTGCATCAGATACACTCATTTTGTTTTTTTGGTTTTGATGATTTTTATTAGGTTTAATCAGTGTTATTTATTATTTTGCTAAATTATTTTTCTCGTTTATCTTCAATAAGTTGTTCTTATTATATTTTGAATTTTGATATTTTCTTTTCCTTTCTTTTAATTCATAAAATAAAATTTTTTATTTGTAATAACTTCCATATTATGTTATTTGTATTAATAATTAATACAATCTTTGTTCCATTAGTTTGCTTTAGTCCATTACCAAAAAATCAGTCCCTTCTTTCCATATTTTCATCTTTAGTTCACCATTGTCAAATACATAAGTTGTCCTTTTTGCCTGGACTATTATTGTTTTCAGTATGAATTCTATCCTTGTCCACTTTATCACTACTACCTTGTATTCTGATTTTTCTGCTGCGAAGTCTTCACTCATTTCAAGACCTCCTGTTGAATTTCCAATCAATTCTGTCCTAATGACATATCTTTCGATCACTGTGTACTGCAATTTTTTGAACACCAAATCTTTAATGGTATCTTCGCCTGCTTTTAACAATTTATTCTCTAGTTCATTAACCAAATATGTCACTGGTATATCAACTATTGACGATATAGCTGATATTTTATTATCCCTTTCTTTTTCTGATGTATTCATTTTAAATATAAATTTCCTTAAGTTTTTCCTATAATTTGTTAATTCTGTTCTTTCTATGTAATTAGCGATTGGGAGATTACGTACATTAACCAACCCACTCCTAATCATATCTAATTCTTCCTGTGTATTTTTTTTGTTTCTTGGGACGTCTTACACCTATTTTCTTCGTCTTCTTTTCCACATACTTATTATTCTCTTTGTTTCTGCTATGTTTATTCTTATTTAATAATACACTTTTGTCTTTTTTCTTTTCTATTTTTTCCTTAACACATTCAGAAGTACTGTCTAGTGTTTCTTGACACTTCTTGAAACCACCATCTATTGTTTTACTTAATTTTCTGAAACTTTCATCCATTTGTTTCATTAATTCCTCATGATTTCTGTCCAACTTCTCATTTATCTGTTTCAATAATGTTTCGCTGGTTTTGTTATTCCCTTCCATTATAATTCTCATTATCTCCTGGAAATTTACATCTATTGGTTGGTTTAGTTTCTTTGGTTGGTCCCCTTGGGCATCCCTTACTATTATTTCCATTTCAGTTTCTTCCTCTTCAGCACTATTACTCCTTAATTCATATTGTTGCTCTGGTTTGTTAGCCATTTTACAATCTTTAACTTAATTTAATTACAAGGAAAACATTTTTTATGCTAATTAAATTTAACAAAATTGTGTTATTTGGTGCTGGTTTAAAGAAAATCTTTGCTTTCATGTATGGGCGCCATTTATTGTACTGTTGTTATTTACACGTATGGTAATTAAAATCTGCTCCACGTTGGATCAGCCATTAATTGTACTGTTGTTTTTTACTGATATAATATTTAGTACTGCACCACGTTGGATGCATCATTTATTGTACTGTGGTTATTTTAACAGGTATTGTAATTATGTAATTATGATATGTAACTACTGTTATTTTGTTATTCTTTGTTTATCAGTACATGAAAAGAAACTCTCTCTCTCTCAGGGTTAATGATTATTAAGCTGTTTGATCTTATTTCCGATCGTATATAGTATCTTATTTTCTTTAAACCACACCAAATACCGTTAGTATGTAGTATTTTGATAAATAACTATGTAAAAAATATCTACCCTACTAATGTAACTTGACTGATTCTGAATTCTTCCAGCTGCCACGGGTTCACTTCTGGTTGATGTTTATTATTTTCAACTGCAATATCAGGCTTGTCGATCCGTTCCTCTACGTGACTTTCTTATTGGTTTTACTGCTGAAGATTTTTTTTCTATGACGACTGCACAACAGATATCTCCTTGGAATATTTAATTATATTTTATGACCACTCCCACTATTCTTCTGTACAGGATTTCCCTCTTCTATTGGCGTTCTATTAAGGATATGTTTACATTTCTTGTAATATTATTTATTTATTGAATATTAGTTTATTTTGTTAAACTCAACAGGAATGTTGAATCTCTCCTCCTGATTGTTTACTTTATTAACTTTATAATCAAAACTCTGGTATCACAAATTAAATTTCTTTACTGTATTTTCTTTTACATATGACATTAAGCTTGATGATGTACAAATTTTTATATAATTGAAGATTAATGATGTTACTTTTCTTAGATATGAAATTAGACTACTGATGTTACTTTTCTTCTATATGAATTTAGACTCTTCAAGTTACTCTTATTAGATATAATTCAAGACTTGTCATGTAACTCTTATTAGATATAAATTTAGACTAATAAACATTTCCTTTCATCTCTATACAATACAATTTTTAACAATTTACAAATTTGCCCTACTTTCTTTACATCTGTTTATCATATACCTATTAAAAACATATATCATTTTTCTATTTCTTATTAAACATCTTTATTTTATCTCTAATATTCGTAATTCTAGTTGGTATTTATTAAATTATAATTTTATTACTATTTACTCTTATTATAACATTCATTCCAATTTCATATATTCTTTTCAGAACATATAACTGAATATTGTTTTATATCATATAGGAATCGACCTCTATGTTGACTGGGTGAGTCGATAGTCCCAATGTTTTTGTTTACATTTTAAAACATATGTTCCATTTAATATTGAATTTGTATCTTTTCTCTTTTAAAATTTATTATCTCCCTATTATGTACTGTGTGCATTTTAACAGCTCAGTACAGAATACCTTCCCTTATTTCATAATTTCAGATACAATTTTAGATGAAATTTTCATACCTTAAACACTTATTTATGACTTAAAACAACATTAAGTAAACCAACTGGTTTTACATCAAAATAATAAATAACAAATAACAATTGTGCCTAATTTTATGGCTAAAAAACTCAAAAACATGACTAAAACATTATCTTTCTTTTGAACATCACCTTCCCGTTCCTGGTTATACATTTCCTGTATTCTTTATTTCAGAATTCCTACTCCTTTATTTATATATGAAATTATCCGTTGTATTACTATTGTATCTTCTTTCCTTCTTAAAATCAATTATTTCCCAAGTTTAAATCTTACTTCTATAATCATTCTTATGACATTCTTTATTAATTATACATTTTGGATCTGGTTTTATTTATTTATCTATATTTATTTGTGAGTTTTCCCTCTAATATTTAATTTTCCTAAACCTCCCTAACATTATAACTGGAATCGAATCGGTGGTGCACTATCGGCTTACCAAATACCATCGTCCATTACATACTTTCTGAGATCAGAGGAACATCATCTCTGCCCAGTTAAATGATTGCTGGAATATTCTACAGTCAATCTTCATTAATAAACCTCGTAAGGTAGTCATCATGTGACCTTCAATAAAATAATTAATAATAATAATACTCTAGGGATTATTCACTGTACTTTAACTCAGATCATATTATTTCTTCATATTAATTCTTCCTTCTATTATACACTTCTCATCTCCAATACTTGGATATTTTATTGACATTTATGAATTGACTTTCTTACAGATAATTCTTAAATATTTGTTTTTTTTTCTTCTTTTCTTATGATCCTTTTGACGGTTCCATTTTGGCTTCTTCATTCTCTTATTTTCCTTGGTTCATATTCCTTTATTACTAATAAAGCTTGTTATGAGATTTTGGTTAGTGTTATACATTACATCATGTAATTATATTCTTCTGACACAATCATTATTATTCCTTTCACATTCTAAATTACATTTCTCACTATTATATTGCATCAGATACACTCATTTTGTTTTTTTGGTTTTGATGATTTTTATTAGGTTTAATCAGTGTTATTTATTATTTTGCTAAATTATTTTTCTCGTTTATCTTCAATAAGTTGTTCTTATTATATTTTGAATTTTGATATTTTCTTTTCCTTTCTTTTAATTCATAAAATAAAATTTTTTATTTGTAATAACTTCCATATTATGTTATTTGTATTAATAATTAATACAATCTTTGTTCCATTAGTTTGCTTTAGTCCATTACCAAAAAATCAGTCCCTTCTTTCCATATTTTCATCTTTAGTTCACCATTGTCAAATACATAAGTTGTCCTTTTTGCCTGGACTATTATTGTTTTCAGTATGAATTCTATCCTTGTCCACTTTATCACTACTACCTTGTATTCTGATTTTTCTGCTGCGAAGTCTTCACTCATTTCAAGACCTCCTGTTGAATTTCCAATCAATTCTGTCCTAATGACATATCTTTCGATCACTCTGTACTGCAATTTTTTGAACACCAAATCTTCAATGGTATCTTCGCCTGCTTTTAACAATTTATTCTCTAGTTCATTAACCAAATATGTCACTGGTATATCAACTATTGACGATATAGCTGATATTTTATTATCCCTTTCTTTTTCTGATGTATTCATTTTAAATATAAATTTCCTTAAGTTTTTCCTATAATTTGTTAATTCTGTTCTTTCTATGTAATTAGCGATTGGGAGATTACGTACATTAACCAACCCACTCCTAATCATATCTAATTCTTCCTGTGTATTTTTTTTGTTTCTTGGGACGTCTTACACCTATTTTCTTCGTCTTCTTTTCCACATACTTATTATTCTCTTTGTTTCTGCTATGTTTATTCTTATTTAATAATACACTTTTGTCTTTTTTCTTTTCTATTTTTTCCTTAACACATTCAGAAGTACTGTCTAGTGTTTCTTGACACTTCTTGAAACCACCATCTATTGTTTTACTTAATTTTCTGAAACTTTCATCCATTTGTTTCATTAATTCCTCATGATTTCTGTCCAACTTCTCATTTATCTGTTTCAATAATGTTTCGCTGGTTTTGTTATTCCCTTCCATTATAATTCTCATTATCTCCTGGAAATTTACATCTATTGGTTGGTTTAGTTTCTTTGGTTGGTCCCCTTGGGCATCCCTTACTATTATTTCCATTTCAGTTTCTTCCTCTTCAGCACTATTACTCCTTAATTCATATTGTTGCTCTGGTTTGTTAGCCATTTTACAATCTTTAACTTAATTTAATTACAAGGAAAACATTTTTTATGCTAATTAAATTTAACAAAATTGTGTTATTTGGTGCTGGTTTAAAGAAAATCTTTGCTTTCACGTATGGGCGCCATTTATTGTACTGTTGTTATTTACACGTATGGTAATTAAAATCTGCTCCACGTTGGATCAGCCATTAATTGTACTGTTGTTTTTTACTGATATAATATTTAGTACTGCACCACGTTGGATGCATCATTTATTGTACTGTGGTTATTTTAACAGGTATTGTAATTATGTAATTATGATATGTAACTACTGTTATTTTGTTATTCTTTGTTTATCAGTACATGAAAAGAAACTCTCTCTCTCTCAGGGTTAATGATTATTAAGCTGTTTGATCTTATTTCCGATCGTATATAGTATCTTATTTTCTTTAAACCACACCAAATACCGTTAGTATGTAGTATTTTGATAAATAACTATGTAAAAAATATCTACCCTACTAATGTAACTTGACTGATTCTGAATTCTTCCAGCTGCCACGGGTTCACTTCTGGTTGATGTTTATTATTTTCAACTGCAATATCAGGCTTGTCGATCCGTTCCTCTACGTGACTTTCTTATTGGTTTTACTGCTGAAGATTTTTTTTCTATGACGACTGCACAACAGATATCTCCTTGGAATATTTAATTATATTTTATGACCACTCCCACTATTCTTCTGTACAGGATTTCCCTCTTCTATTGGCGTTCTATTAAGGATATGTTTACATTTCTTGTAATATTATTTATTTATTGAATATTAGTTTATTTTGTTAAACTCAACAGGAATGTTGAATCTCTCCTCCTGATTGTTTACTTTATTAACTTTATAATCAAAACTCTGGTATCACAAATTACATTTCTTTACTGTATTTTCTTTTACATATGACATTAAGCTTGATGATGTACAAATTTTTATATAATTGAAGATTAATGATGTTACTTTTCTTAGATATGAAATTAGACTACTGATGTTACTTTTCTTCTATATGAATTTAGACTCTTCAAGTTACTCTTATTAGATATAATTCAAGACTTGTCATGTAACTCTTATTAGATATAAATTTAGACTAATAAACATTTCCTTTCATCTCTATACAATACAATTTTTAACAATTTACAAATTTGCCCTACTTTCTTTACATCTGTTTATCATATACCTATTAAAAACATATATCATTTTTCTATTTCTTATTAAACATCTTTATTTTATCTCTAATATTCGTAATTCTAGTTGGTATTTATTAAATTATAATTTTATTACTATTTACTCTTATTATAACATTCATTCCAATTTCATATATTCTTTTCAGAACATATAACTGAATATTGTTTTATATCATATAGGAATCGACCTCTATGTTGACTGGGTGAGTCGATAGTCCCAATGTTTTTGTTTACATTTTAAAACATATGTTCCATTTAATATTGAATTTGTATCTTTTCTCTTTTAAAATTTATTATCTCCCTATTATGTACTGTGTGCATTTTAACAGCTCAGTACAGAATACCTTCCCTTATTTCATAATTTCAGATACAATTTTAGATGAAATTTTCATACCTTAAACACTTATTTATGACTTAAAACAACATTAAGTAAACCAACTGGTTTTACATCAAAATAATAAATAACAAATAACAATTGTGCCTAATTTTATGGCTAAAAAACTCAAAAACATGACTAAAACATTATCTTTCTTTTGAACATCACCTTCCCGTTCCTGGTTATACATTTCCTGTATTCTTTATTTCAGAATTCCTACTCCTTTATTTATATATGAAATTATCCGTTGTATTACTATTGTATCTTCTTTCCTTCTTAAAATCAATTATTTCCCAAGTTTAAATCTTACTTCTATAATCATTCTTATGACATTCTTTATTAATTATACATTTTGGATCTGGTTTTATTTATTTATCTATATTTATTTGTGAGTTTTCCCTCTAATATTTAATTTTCCTAAACCTCCCTAACATTATAACTGGAATCGAATCGGTGGTGCACTATCGGCTTACCAAATACCATCGTCCATTACATACTTTCTGAGATCAGAGGAACATCATCTCTGCCCAGTTAAATGATTGCTGGAATATTCTACAGTCAATCTTCATTAATAAACCTCGTAAGGTAGTCATCATGTGACCTTCAATAAAATAATTAATAATAATAATACTCTAGGGATTATTCACTGTACTTTAACTCAGATCATATTATTTCTTCATATTAATTCTTCCTTCTATTATACACTTCTCATCTCCAATACTTGGATATTTTATTGACATTTATGAATTGACTTTCTTACAGATAATTCTTAAATATTTGTTTTTTTTTCTTCTTTTCTTATGATCCTTTTGACGGTTCCATTTTGGCTTCTTCATTCTCTTATTTTCCTTGGTTCATATTCCTTTATTACTAATAAAGCTTGTTATGAGATTTTGGTTAGTGTTATACATTACATCATGTAATTATATTCTTCTGACACAATCATTATTATTCCTTTCACATTCTAAATTACATTTCTCACTATTATATTGCATCAGATACACTCATTTTGTTTTTTTGGTTTTGATGATTTTTATTAGGTTTAATCAGTGTTATTTATTATTTTGCTAAATTATTTTTCTCGTTTATCTTCAATAAGTTGTTCTTATTATATTTTGAATTTTGATATTTTCTTTTCCTTTCTTTTAATTCATAAAATAAAATTTTTTATTTGTAATAACTTCCATATTATGTTATTTGTATTAATAATTAATACAATCTTTGTTCCATTAGTTTGCTTTAGTCCATTACCAAAAAATCAGTCCCTTCTTTCCATATTTTCATCTTTAGTTCACCATTGTCAAATACATAAGTTGTCCTTTTTGCCTGGACTATTATTGTTTTCAGTATGAATTCTATCCTTGTCCACTTTATCACTACTACCTTGTATTCTGATTTTTCTGCTGCGAAGTCTTCACTCATTTCAAGACCTCCTGTTGAATTTCCAATCAATTCTGTCCTAATGACATATCTTTCGATCACTCTGTACTGCAATTTTTCGAACACCAAATCTTCAATGGTATCTTCGCCTGCTTTTAACAATTTATTCTCTAGTTCATTAACCAAATATGTCACTGGTATATCAACTATTGAGGATATAGCTGATATTTTATTATCCCTTTCTTTTTCTGATGTATTCATTTTAAATATAAATTTCCTTAAGTTATTCCTATAATTTGTTAATTCTGTTCTTTCTATGTAATTAGCGATTGGGAGATTACGTACATTAACCAACCCACTCCTAATCATATCTAATTCTTCCTGTGTATTTTTTTTGTTTCTTGGGACGTCTTACACCTATTTTCTTCGTCTTCTTTTCCACATACTTATTATTCTCTTTGTTTCTGCTATGTTTATTCTTATTTAATAATACACTTTTGTCTTTTTTCTTTTCTATTTTTTCCTTAACACATTCAGAAGTACTGTCTAGTGTTTCTTGACACTTCTTGAAACCACCATCTATTGTTTTACTTAATTTTTGGAAACTTTCATCCATTTGTTTCATTAATTCCTCATGATTTCTGTCCAACTTCTCATTTATCTGTTTCAATAATGTTTCGCTGGTTTTGTTATTCCCTTCCATTATAATTCTCATTATCTCCTGGAAATTTACATCTATTGGTTGGTTTAGTTTCTTTGGTTGGTCCCCTTGGGCATCCCTTACTATTATTTCCATTTCAGTTTCTTCCTCTTCAGCACTATTACTCCTTAATTCATATTGTTGCTCTGGTTTGTTAGCCATTTTACAATCTTTAACTTAATTTAATTACAAGGAAAACATTTTTTATGCCAATTAAATTTAACAAAATTGTGTTATTTGGTGCTGGTTTAAAGAAAATCTTTGCTTTCACGTATGGGCGCCATTTATTGTACTGTTGTTATTTACACGTATGGTAATTAAAATCTGCTCCACGTTGGATCAGCCATTAATTGTACTGTTGTTTTTTACTGATATAATATTTAGTACTGCACCACGTTGGATGCATCATTTATTGTACTGTGGTTATTTTAACAGGTATTGTAATTATGTAATTATGATATGTAACTACTGTTATTTTGTTATTCTTTGTTTATCAGTACATGAAAAGAAACTCTCTCTCTCTCAGGGTTAATGATTATTAAGCTGTTTGATCTTATTTCCGATCGTATATAGTATCTTATTTTCTTTAAACCACACCAAATACCGTTAGTATGTAGTATTTTGATAAATAACTATGTAAAAAATATCTACCCTACTAATGTAACTTGACTGATTCTGAATTCTTCCAGCTGCCACGGGTTCACTTCTGGTTGATGTTTATTATTTTCAACTGCAATATCAGGCTTGTCGATCCGTTCCTCTACGTGACTTTCTTATTGGTTTTACTGCTGAAGATTTTTTTTCTATGACGACTGCACAACAGATATCTCCTTGGAATATTTAATTATATTTTATGACCACTCCCACTATTCTTCTGTACAGGATTTCCCTCTTCTATTGGCGTTCTATTAAGGATATGTTTACATTTCTTGTAATATTATTTATTTATTGAATATTAGTTTATTTTGTTAAACTCAACAGGAATGTTGAATCTCTCCTCCTGATTGTTTACTTTATTAACTTTATAATCAAAACTCTGGTATCACAAATTAAATTTCTTTACTGTATTTTCTTTTACATATGACATTAAGCTTGATGATGTACAAATTTTTATATAATTGAAGATTAATGATGTTACTTTTCTTAGATATGAAATTAGACTACTGATGTTACTTTTCTTCTATATGAATTTAGACTCTTCAAGTTACTCTTATTAGATATAATTCAAGACTTGTCATGTAACTCTTATTAGATATAAATTTAGACTAATAAACATTTCCTTTCATCTCTATACAATACAATTTTTAACAATTTACAAATTTGCCCTACTTTCTTTACATCTGTTTATCATATACCTATTAAAAACATATATCATTTTTCTATTTCTTATTAAACATCTTTATTTTATCTCTAATATTCGTAATTCTAGTTGGTATTTATTAAATTATAATTTTATTACTATTTACTCTTATTATAACATTCATTCCAATTTCATATATTCTTTTCAGAACATATAACTGAATATTGTTTTATATCATATAGGAATCGACCTCTATGTTGACTGGGTGAGTCGATAGTCCCAATGTTTTTGTTTACATTTTAAAACATATGTTCCATTTAATATTGAATTTGTATCTTTTCTCTTTTAAAATTTATTATCTCCCTATTATGTACTGTGTGCATTTTAACAGCTCAGTACAGAATACCTTCCCTTATTTCATAATTTCAGATACAATTTTAGATGAAATTTTCATACCTTAAACACTTATTTATGACTTAAAACAACATTAAGTAAACCAACTGGTTTTACATCAAAATAATAAATAACAAATAACAATTGTGCCTAATTTTATGGCTAAAAAACTCAAAAACATGACTAAAACATTATCTTTCTTTTGAACATCACCTTCCCGTTCCTGGTTATACATTTCCTGTATTCTTTATTTCAGAATTCCTACTCCTTTATTTATATATGAAATTATCCGTTGTATTACTATTGTATCTTCTTTCCTTCTTAAAATCAATTATTTCCCAAGTTTAAATCTTACTTCTATAATCATTCTTATGACATTCTTTATTAATTATACATTTTGGATCTGGTTTTATTTATTTATCTATATTTATTTGTGAATTTTCCCTCTAATATTTAATTTTCCTAAACCTCCCTAACATTATAACTGGAATCGAATCGGTGGTGCACTATCGGCTTACCAAATACCGTCGTCCATTACATACTTTCTGAGATCAGAGGAACATCATCTCTGCCCAGTTAAATGATTGCTGGAATATTCTACAGTCAATCTTCATTAATAAACCTCGTAAGGTAGTCATCATGTGACCTTCAATAAAATAATTAATAATAATAATACTCTAGGGATTATTCACTGTACTTTAACTCAGATCATATTATTTCTTCATATTAATTCTTCCTTCTATTATACACTTCTCATCTCCAATACTTGGATATTTTATTGACATTTATGAATTGACTTTCTTACAGATAATTCTTAAATATTTGTTTTTTTTTCTTCTTTTCTTATGATCCTTTTGACGGTTCCATTTTGGCTTCTTCATTCTCTTATTTTCCTTGGTTCATATTCCTTTATTACTAATAAAGCTTGTTATGAGATTTTGGTTAGTGTTATACATTACATCATGTAATTATATTCTTCTGACACAATCATTATTATTCCTTTCACATTCTAAATTACAGTTCTCACTATTATATTGCATCAGATACACTCATTTTGTTTTTTTGGTTTTGATGATTTTTATTAGGTTTAATCAGTGTTATTTATTATTTTGCTAAATTATTTTTCTCGTTTATCTTCAATAAGTTGTTCTTATTATATTTTGAATTTTGATATTTTCTTTTCCTTTCTTTTAATTCATAAAATAAAATTTTTTATTTGTAATAACTTCCATATTATGTTATTTGTATTAATAATTAATACAATCTTTGTTCCATTAGTATGCTTTAGTCCATTACCAAAAAATCAGTCCCTTCTTTCCATATTTTCATCTTTAGTTCACCATTGTCAAATACATAAGTTGTCCTTTTTGCCTGGACTATTATTGTTTTCAGTATGAATTCTATCCTTGTCCACTTTATCACTACTACCTTGTATTCTGATTTTTCTGCTGCGAAGTCTTCACTCATTTCAAGACCTCCTGTTGAATTTCCAATCAATTCTGTCCTAATGACATATCTTTCGATCACTCTGTACTGCAATTTTTTGAACACCAAATCTTCAATGGTATCTTCGCCTGCTTTTAACAATTTATTCTCTAGTTCATTAACCAAATATGTCACTGGTATATCAACTATTGACGATATAGCTGATATTTTATTATCCCTTTCTTTTTCTGATGTATTCATTTTAAATATAAATTTCCTTAAGTTTTTCCTATAATTTGTTAATTCTGTTCTTTCTATGTAATTAGCGATTGGGAGATTACGTACATTAACCAACCCACTCCTAATCATATCTAATTCTTCCTGTGTATTTTTTTTGTTTCTTGGGACGTCTTACACCTATTTTCTTCGTCTTCTTTTCCACATACTTATTATTCTCTTTGTTTCTGCTATGTTTATTCTTATTTAATAATACACTTTTGTCTTTTTTCTTTTCTATTTTTTCCTTAACACATTCAGAAGTACTGTCTAGTGTTTCTTGACACTTCTTGAAACCACCATCTATTGTTTTACTTAATTTTCTGAAACTTTCATCCATTTGTTTCATTAATTCCTCATGATTTCTGTCCAACTTCTCATTTATCTGTTTCAATAATGTTTCGCTGGTTTTGTTATTCCCTTCCATTATAATTCTCATTATCTCCTGGAAATTTACATCTATTGGTTGGTTTAGTTTCTTTGGTTGGTCCCCTTGGGCATCCCTTACTATTATTTCCATTTCAGTTTCTTCCTCTTCAGCACTATTACTCCTTAATTCATATTGTTGCTCTGGTTTGTTAGCCATTTTACAATCTTTAACTTAATTTAATTACAAGGAAAACATTTTTTATGCTAATTAAATTTAACAAAATTGTGTTATTTGGTGCTGGTTTAAAGAAAATCTTTGCATTCACGAATGGGCGCCATTTATTGTACTGTTGTTATTTACACGTATGGTAATTAAAATCTGCTCCACGTTGGATCAGCCATTAATTGTACTGTTGTTTTTTACTGATATAATATTTAGTACTGCACCACGTTGGATGCATCATTTATTGTACTGTGGTTATTTTAACAGGTATTGTAATTATGTAATTATGATATGTAACTACTGTTATTATGTTATTCTTTGTTTATCAGTACATGAAAAGAAACTCTCTCTCTCTCAGGGTTAATGATTATTAAGCTGTTTGATCTTATTTCCGATCGTATATAGTATCTTATTTTCTTTAAACCACACCAAATACCGTTAGTATGTAGTATTTTGATAAATAACTATGTAAAAAATATCTACCCTACTAATGTAACTTGACTGATTCTGAATTCTTCCAGCTGCCACGGGTTCACTTCTGGTTGATGTTTATTATTTTCAACTGCAATATCAGGCTTGTCGATCCGTTCCTCTACGTGACTTTCTTATTGGTTTTACTGCTGAAGATTTTTTTTCTATGACGACTGCACAACAGATATCTCCTTGGAATATTTAATTATATTTTATGACCACTCCCACTATTCTTCTGTACAGGATTTCCCTCTTCTATTGGCGTTCTATTAAGGATATGTTTACATTTCTTGTAATATTATTTATTTATTGAATATTAGTTTATTTTGTTAAACTCAACAGGAATGTTGAATCTCTCCTCCTGATTGTTTACTTTATTAACTTTATAATCAAAACTCTGGTATCACAAATTAAATTTCTTTACTGTATTTTCTTTTACATATGACATTAAGCTTGATGATGTACAAATTTTTATATAATTGAAGATTAATGATGTTACTTTTCTTAGATATGAAATTAGACTACTGATGTTACTTTTCTTCTATATGAATTTAGACTCTTCAAGTTACTCTTATTAGATATAATTCAAGACTTGTCATGTAACTCTTATTAGATATAAATTTAGACTAATAAACATTTCCTTTCATCTCTATACAATACAATTTTTAACAATTTACAAATTTGCCCTACTTTCTTTACATCTGTTTATCATATACCTATTAAAAACATATATCATTTTTCTATTTCTTATTAAACATCTTTATTTTATCTCTAATATTCGTAATTCTAGTTGGTATTTATTAAATTATAATTTTATTACTATTTACTCTTATTATAACATTCATTCCAATTTCATATATTCTTTTCAGAACATATAACTGAATATTGTTTTATATCATATAGGAATCGACCTCTATGTTGACTGGGTGAGTCGATAGTCCCAATGTTTTTGTTTACATTTTAAAACATATGTTCCATTTAATATTGAATTTGTATCTTTTCTCTTTTAAAATTTATTATCTCCCTATTATGTACTGTGTGCATTTTAACAGCTCAGTACAGAATACCTTCCCTTATTTCATAATTTCAGATACAATTTTAGATGAAATTTTCATACCTTAAACACTTATTTATGACTTAAAACAACATTAAGTAAACCAACTGGTTTTACATCAAAATAATAAATAACAAATAACAATTGTGCCTAATTTTATGGCTAAAAAACTCAAAAACATGACTAAAACATTATCTTTCTTTTGAACATCACCTTCCCGTTCCTGGTTATACATTTCCTGTATTCTTTATTTCAGAATTCCTACTCCTTTATTTATATATGAAATTATCCGTTGTATTACTATTGTATCTTCTTTCCTTCTTAAAATCAATTATTTCCCAAGTTTAAATCTTACTTCTATAATCATTCTTATGACATTCTTTATTAATTATACATTTTGGATCTGGTTTTATTTATTTATCTATATTTATTTGTGAGTTTTCCCTCTAATATTTAATTTTCCTAAACCTCCCTAACATTATAACTGGAATCGAATCGGTGGTGCACTATCGGCTTACCAAATACCATCGTCCATTACATACTTTCTGAGATCAGAGGAACATCATCTCTGCCCAGTTAAATGATTGCTGGAATATTCTACAGTCAATCTTCATTAATAAACCTCGTAAGGTAGTCATCATGTGACCTTCAATAAAATAATTAATAATAATAATACTCTAGGGATTATTCACTGTACTTTAACTCAGATCATATTATTTCTTCATATTAATTCTTCCTTCTATTATACACTTCTCATCTCCAATACTTGGATATTTTATTGACATTTATGAATTGACTTTCTTACAGATAATTCTTAAATATTTGTTTTTTTTTCTTCTTTTCTTATGATCCTTTTGACGGTTCCATTTTGGCTTCTTCATTCTCTTATTTTCCTTGGTTCATATTCCTTTATTACTAATAAAGCTTGTTATGAGATTTTGGTTAGTGTTATACATTACATCATGTAATTATATTCTTCTGACACAATCATTATTATTCCTTTCACATTCTAAATTACATTTCTCACTATTATATTGCATCAGATACACTCATTTTGTTTTTTTGGTTTTGATGATTTTTATTAGGTTTAATCAGTGTTATTTATTATTTTGCTAAATTATTTTTCTCGTTTATCTTCAATAAGTTGTTCTTATTATATTTTGAATTTTGATATTTTCTTTTCCTTTCTTTTAATTCATAAAATAAAATTTTTTATTTGTAATAACTTCCATATTATGTTATTTGTATTAATAATTAATACAATCTTTGTTCCATTAGTTTGCTTTAGTCCATTACCAAAAAATCAGTCCCTTCTTTCCATATTTTCATCTTTAGTTCACCATTGTCAAATACATAAGTTGTCCTTTTTGCCTGGACTATTATTGTTTTCAGTATGAATTCTATCCTTGTCCACTTTATCACTACTACCTTGTATTCTGATTTTTCTGCTGCGAAGTCTTCACTCATTTCAAGACCTCCTGTTGAATTTCCAATCAATTCTGTCCTAATGACATATCTTTCGATCACTCTGTACTGCAATTTTTTGAACACCAAATCTTCAATGGTATCTTCGCCTGCTTTTAACAATTTATTCTCTAGTTCATTAACCAAATATGTCACTGGTATATCAACTATTGACGATATAGCTGATATTTTATTATCCCTTTCTTTTTCTGATGTATTCATTTTAAATATAAATTTCCTTAAGTTTTTCCTATAATTTGTTAATTCTGTTCTTTCTATGTAATTAGCGATTGGGAGATTACGTACATTAACCAACCCACTCCTAATCATATCTAATTCTTCCTGTGTATTTTTTTTGTTTCTTGGGACGTCTTACACCTATTTTCTTCGTCTTCTTTTCCACATACTTATTATTCTCTTTGTTTCTGCTATGTTTATTCTTATTTAATAATACACTTTTGTCTTTTTTCTTTTCTATTTTTTCCTTAACACATTCAGAAGTACTGTCTAGTGTTTCTTGACACTTCTTGAAACCACCATCTATTGTTTTACTTAATTTTCTGAAACTTTCATCCATTTGTTTCATTAATTCCTCATGATTTCTGTCCAACTTCTCATTTATCTGTTTCAATAATGTTTCGCTGGTTTTGTTATTCCCTTCCATTATAATTCTCATTATCTCCTGGAAATTTACATCTATTGGTTGGTTTAGTTTCTTTGGTTGGTCCCCTTGGGCATCCCTTACTATTATTTCCATTTCAGTTTCTTCCTCTTCAGCACTATTACTCCTTAATTCATATTGTTGCTCTGGTTTGTTAGCCATTTTACAATCTTTAACTTAATTTAATTACAAGGAAAACATTTTTTATGCTAATTAAATTTAACAAAATTGTGTTATTTGGTGCTGGTTTAAAGAAAATCTTTGCTTTCATGTATGGGCGCCATTTATTGTACTGTTGTTATTTACACGTATGGTAATTAAAATCTGCTCCACGTTGGATCAGCCATTAATTGTACTGTTGTTTTTTACTGATATAATATTTAGTACTGCACCACGTTGGATGCATCATTTATTGTACTGTGGTTATTTTAACAGGTATTGTAATTATGTAATTATGATATGTAACTACTGTTATTTTGTTATTCTTTGTTTATCAGTACATGAAAAGAAACTCTCTCTCTCTCAGGGTTAATGATTATTAAGCTGTTTGATCTTATTTCCGATCGTATATAGTATCTTATTTTCTTTAAACCACACCAAATACCGTTAGTATGTAGTATTTTGATAAATAACTATGTAAAAAATATCTACCCTACTAATGTAACTTGACTGATTCTGAATTCTTCCAGCTGCCACGGGTTCACTTCTGGTTGATGTTTATTATTTTCAACTGCAATATCAGGCTTGTCGATCCGTTCCTCTACGTGACTTTCTTATTGGTTTTACTGCTGAAGATTTTTTTTCTATGACGACTGCACAACAGATATCTCCTTGGAATATTTAATTATATTTTATGACCACTCCCACTATTCTTCTGTACAGGATTTCCCTCTTCTATTGGCGTTCTATTAAGGATATGTTTACATTTCTTGTAATATTATTTATTTATTGAATATTAGTTTATTTTGTTAAACTCAACAGGAATGTTGAATCTCTCCTCCTGATTGTTTACTTTATTAACTTTATAATCAAAACTCTGGTATCACAAATTAAATTTCTTTACTGTATTTTCTTTTACATATGACATTAAGCTTGATGATGTACAAATTTTTATATAATTGAAGATTAATGATGTTACTTTTCTTAGATATGAAATTAGACTACTGATGTTACTTTTCTTCTATATGAATTTAGACTCTTCAAGTTACTCTTATTAGATATAATTCAAGACTTGTCATGTAACTCTTATTAGATATAAATTTAGACTAATAAACATTTCCTTTCATCTCTATACAATACAATTTTTAACAATTTACAAATTTGCCCTACTTTCTTTACATCTGTTTATCATATACCTATTAAAAACATATATCATTTTTCTATTTCTTATTAAACATCTTTATTTTATCTCTAATATTCGTAATTCTAGTTGGTATTTATTAAATTATAATTTTATTACTATTTACTCTTATTATAACATTCATTCCAATTTCATATATTCTTTTCAGAACATATAACTGAATATTGTTTTATATCATATAGGAATCGACCTCTATGTTGACTGGGTGAGTCGATAGTCCCAATGTTTTTGTTTACATTTTAAAACATATGTTCCATTTAATATTGAATTTGTATCTTTTCTCTTTTAAAATTTATTATCTCCCTATTATGTACTGTGTGCATTTTAACAGCTCAGTACAGAATACCTTCCCTTATTTCATAATTTCAGATACAATTTTAGATGAAATTTTCATACCTTAAACACTTATTTATGACTTAAAACAACATTAAGTAAACCAACTGGTTTTACATCAAAATAATAAATAACAAATAACAATTGTGCCTAATTTTATGGCTAAAAAACTCAAAAACATGACTAAAACATTATCTTTCTTTTGAACATCACCTTCCCGTTCCTGGTTATACATTTCCTGTATTCTTTATTTCAGAATTCCTACTCCTTTATTTATATATGAAATTATCCGTTGTATTACTATTGTATCTTCTTTCCTTCTTAAAATCAATTATTTCCCAAGTTTAAATCTTACTTCTATAATCATTCTTATGACATTCTTTATTAATTATACATTTTGGATCTGGTTTTATTTATTTATCTATATTTATTTGTGAGTTTTCCCTCTAATATTTAATTTTCCTAAACCTCCCTAACATTATAACTGGAATCGAATCGGTGGTGCACTATCGGCTTACCAAATACCGTCGTCCATTACATACTTTCTGAGATCAGAGGAACATCATCTCTGCCCAGTTAAATGATTGCTGGAATATTCTACAGTCAATCTTCATTAATAAACCTCGTAAGGTAGTCATCATGTGACCTTCAATAAAATAATTAATAATAATAATACTCTAGGGATTATTCACTGTACTTTAACTCAGATCATATTATTTCTTCATATTAATTCTTCCTTCTATTATACACTTCTCATCTCCAATACTTGGATATTTTATTGACATTTATGAATTGACTTTCTTACAGATAATTCTTAAATATTTGTTTTTTTTTTCTTCTTTTCTTATGATCCTTTTGACGGTTCCATTTTGGCTTCTTCATTCTCTTATTTTCCTTGGTTCATATTCCTTTATTACTAATAAAGCTTGTTATGAGATTTTGGTTAGTGTTATACATTACATCATGTAATTATATTCTTCTGACACAATCATTATTATTCCTTTCACATTCTAAATTACATTTCTCACTATTATATTGCATCAGATACACTCATTTTGTTTTTTTGGTTTTGATGATTTTTATTAGGTTTAATCAGTGTTATTTATTATTTTGCTAAATTATTTTTCTCGTTTATCTTCAATAAGTTGTTCTTATTATATTTTGAATTTTGATATTTTCTTTTCCTTTCTTTTAATTCATAAAATAAAATTTTTTATTTGTAATAACTTCCATATTATGTTATTTGTATTAATAATTAATACAATCTTTGTTCCATTAGTTTGCTTTAGTCCATTACCAAAAAATCAGTCCCTTCTTTCCATATTTTCATCTTTAGTTCACCATTGTCAAATACATAAGTTGTCCTTTTTGCCTGGACTATTATTGTTTTCAGTATGAATTCTATCCTTGTCCACTTTATCACTACTACCTTGTATTCTGATTTTTCTGCTGCGAAGTCTTCACTCATTTCAAGACCTCCTGTTGAATTTCCAATCAATTCTGTCCTAATGACATATCTTTCGATCACTCTGTACTGCAATTTTTCGAACACCAAATCTTCAATGGTATCTTCGCCTGCTTTTAACAATTTATTCTCTAGTTCATTAACCAAATATGTCACTGGTATATCAACTATTGAGGATATAGCTGATATTTTATTATCCCTTTCTTTTTCTGATGTATTCATTTTAAATATAAATTTCCTTAAGTTATTCCTATAATTTGTTAATTCTGTTCTTTCTATGTAATTAGCGATTGGGAGATTACGTACATTAACCAACCCACTCCTAATCATATCTAATTCTTCCTGTGTATTTTTTTTGTTTCTTGGGACGTCTTACACCTATTTTCTTCGTCTTCTTTTCCACATACTTATTATTCTCTTTGTTTCTGCTATGTTTATTCTTATTTAATAATACACTTTTGTCTTTTTTCTTTTCTATTTTTTCCTTAACACATTCAGAAGTACTGTCTAGTGTTTCTTGACACTTCTTGAAACCACCATCTATTGTTTTACTTAATTTTTGGAAACTTTCATCCATTTGTTTCATTAATTCCTCATGATTTCTGTCCAACTTCTCATTTATCTGTTTCAATAATGTTTCGCTGGTTTTGTTATTCCCTTCCATTATAATTCTCATTATCTCCTGGAAATTTACATCTATTGGTTGGTTTAGTTTCTTTGGTTGGTCCCCTTGGGCATCCCTTACTATTATTTCCATTTCAGTTTCTTCCTCTTCAGCACTATTACTCCTTAATTCATATTGTTGCTCTGGTTTGTTAGCCATTTTACAATCTTTAACTTAATTTAATTACAAGGAAAACATTTTTTATGCCAATTAAATTTAACAAAATTGTGTTATTTGGTGCTGGTTTAAAGAAAATCTTTGCTTTCACGTATGGGCGCCATTTATTGTACTGTTGTTATTTACACGTATGGTAATTAAAATCTGCTCCACGTTGGATCAGCCATTAATTGTACTGTTGTTTTTTACTGATATAATATTTAGTACTGCACCACGTTGGATGCATCATTTATTGTACTGTGGTTATTTTAACAGGTATTGTAATTATGTAATTATGATATGTAACTACTGTTATTTTGTTATTCTTTGTTTATCAGTACATGAAAAGAAACTCTCTCTCTCTCAGGGTTAATGATTATTAAGCTGTTTGATCTTATTTCCGATCGTATATAGTATCTTATTTTCTTTAAACCACACCAAATACCGTTAGTATGTAGTATTTTGATAAATAACTATGTAAAAAATATCTACCCTACTAATGTAACTTGACTGATTCTGAATTCTTCCAGCTGCCACGGGTTCACTTCTGGTTGATGTTTATTATTTTCAACTGCAATATCAGGCTTGTCGATCCGTTCCTCTACGTGACTTTCTTATTGGTTTTACTGCTGAAGATTTTTTTTCTATGACGACTGCACAACAGATATCTCCTTGGAATATTTAATTATATTTTATGACCACTCCCACTATTCTTCTGTACAGGATTTCCCTCTTCTATTGGCGTTCTATTAAGGATATGTTTACATTTCTTGTAATATTATTTATTTATTGAATATTAGTTTATTTTGTTAAACTCAACAGGAATGTTGAATCTCTCCTCCTGATTGTTTACTTTATTAACTTTATAATCAAAACTCTGGTATCACAAATTAAATTTCTTTACTGTATTTTCTTTTACATATGACATTAAGCTTGATGATGTACAAATTTTTATATAATTGAAGATTAATGATGTTACTTTTCTTAGATATGAAATTAGACTACTGATGTTACTTTTCTTCTATATGAATTTAGACTCTTCAAGTTACTCTTATTAGATATAATTCAAGACTTGTCATGTAACTCTTATTAGATATAAATTTAGACTAATAAACATTTCCTTTCATCTCTATACAATACAATTTTTAACAATTTACAAATTTGCCCTACTTTCTTTACATCTGTTTATCATATACCTATTAAAAACATATATCATTTTTCTATTTCTTATTAAACATCTTTATTTTATCTCTAATATTCGTAATTCTAGTTGGTATTTATTAAATTATAATTTTATTACTATTTACTCTTATTATAACATTCATTCCAATTTCATATATTCTTTTCAGAACATATAACTGAATATTGTTTTATATCATATAGGAATCGACCTCTATGTTGACTGGGTGAGTCGATAGTCCCAATGTTTTTGTTTACATTTTAAAACATATGTTCCATTTAATATTGAATTTGTATCTTTTCTCTTTTAAAATTTATTATCTCCCTATTATGTACTGTGTGCATTTTAACAGCTCAGTACAGAATACCTTCCCTTATTTCATAATTTCAGATACAATTTTAGATGAAATTTTCATACCTTAAACACTTATTTATGACTTAAAACAACATTAAGTAAACCAACTGGTTTTACATCAAAATAATAAATAACAAATAACAATTGTGCCTAATTTTATGGCTAAAAAACTCAAAAACATGACTAAAACATTATCTTTCTTTTGAACATCACCTTCCCGTTCCTGGTTATACATTTCCTGTATTCTTTATTTCAGAATTCCTACTCCTTTATTTATATATGAAATTATCCGTTGTATTACTATTGTATCTTCTTTCCTTCTTAAAATCAATTATTTCCCAAGTTTAAATCTTACTTCTATAATCATTCTTATGACATTCTTTATTAATTATACATTTTGGATCTGGTTTTATTTATTTATCTATATTTATTTGTGAATTTTCCCTCTAATATTTAATTTTCCTAAACCTCCCTAACATTATAACTGGAATCGAATCGGTGGTGCACTATCGGCTTACCAAATACCGTCGTCCATTACATACTTTCTGAGATCAGAGGAACATCATCTCTGCCCAGTTAAATGATTGCTGGAATATTCTACAGTCAATCTTCATTAATAAACCTCGTAAGGTAGTCATCATGTGACCTTCAATAAAATAATTAATAATAATAATACTCTAGGGATTATTCACTGTACTTTAACTCAGATCATATTATTTCTTCATATTAATTCTTCCTTCTATTATACACTTCTCATCTCCAATACTTGGATATTTTATTGACATTTATGAATTGACTTTCTTACAGATAATTCTTAAATATTTGTTTTTTTTTCTTCTTTTCTTATGATCCTTTTGACGGTTCCATTTTGGCTTCTTCATTCTCTTATTTTCCTTGGTTCATATTCCTTTATTACTAATAAAGCTTGTTATGAGATTTTGGTTAGTGTTATACATTACATCATGTAATTATATTCTTCTGACACAATCATTATTATTCCTTTCACATTCTAAATTACAGTTCTCACTATTATATTGCATCAGATACACTCATTTTGTTTTTTTGGTTTTGATGATTTTTATTAGGTTTAATCAGTGTTATTTATTATTTTGCTAAATTATTTTTCTCGTTTATCTTCAATAAGTTGTTCTTATTATATTTTGAATTTTGATATTTTCTTTTCCTTTCTTTTAATTCATAAAATAAAATTTTTTATTTGTAATAACTTCCATATTATGTTATTTGTATTAATAATTAATACAATCTTTGTTCCATTAGTATGCTTTAGTCCATTACCAAAAAATCAGTCCCTTCTTTCCATATTTTCATCTTTAGTTCACCATTGTCAAATACATAAGTTGTCCTTTTTGCCTGGACTATTATTGTTTTCAGTATGAATTCTATCCTTGTCCACTTTATCACTACTACCTTGTATTCTGATTTTTCTGCTGCGAAGTCTTCACTCATTTCAAGACCTCCTGTTGAATTTCCAATCAATTCTGTCCTAATGACATATCTTTCGATCACTCTGTACTGCAATTTTTTGAACACCAAATCTTCAATGGTATCTTCGCCTGCTTTTAACAATTTATTCTCTAGTTCATTAACCAAATATGTCACTGGTATATCAACTATTGACGATATAGCTGATATTTTATTATCCCTTTCTTTTTCTGATGTATTCATTTTAAATATAAATTTCCTTAAGTTTTTCCTATAATTTGTTAATTCTGTTCTTTCTATGTAATTAGCGATTGGGAGATTACGTACATTAACCAACCCACTCCTAATCATATCTAATTCTTCCTGTGTATTTTTTTTGTTTCTTGGGACGTCTTACACCTATTTTCTTCGTCTTCTTTTCCACATACTTATTATTCTCTTTGTTTCTGCTATGTTTATTCTTATTTAATAATACACTTTTGTCTTTTTTCTTTTCTATTTTTTCCTTAACACATTCAGAAGTACTGTCTAGTGTTTCTTGACACTTCTTGAAACCACCATCTATTGTTTTACTTAATTTTCTGAAACTTTCATCCATTTGTTTCATTAATTCCTCATGATTTCTGTCCAACTTCTCATTTATCTGTTTCAATAATGTTTCGCTGGTTTTGTTATTCCCTTCCATTATAATTCTCATTATCTCCTGGAAATTTACATCTATTGGTTGGTTTAGTTTCTTTGGTTGGTCCCCTTGGGCATCCCTTACTATTATTTCCATTTCAGTTTCTTCCTCTTCAGCACTATTACTCCTTAATTCATATTGTTGCTCTGGTTTGTTAGCCATTTTACAATCTTTAACTTAATTTAATTACAAGGAAAACATTTTTTATGCTAATTAAATTTAACAAAATTGTGTTATTTGGTGCTGGTTTAAAGAAAATCTTTGCATTCACGAATGGGCGCCATTTATTGTACTGTTGTTATTTACACGTATGGTAATTAAAATCTGCTCCACGTTGGATCAGCCATTAATTGTACTGTTGTTTTTTACTGATATAATATTTAGTACTGCACCACGTTGGATGCATCATTTATTGTACTGTGGTTATTTTAACAGGTATTGTAATTATGTAATTATGATATGTAACTACTGTTATTATGTTATTCTTTGTTTATCAGTACATGAAAAGAAACTCTCTCTCTCTCAGGGTTAATGATTATTAAGCTGTTTGATCTTATTTCCGATCGTATATAGTATCTTATTTTCTTTAAACCACACCAAATACCGTTAGTATGTAGTATTTTGATAAATAACTATGTAAAAAATATCTACCCTACTAATGTAACTTGACTGATTCTGAATTCTTCCAGCTGCCACGGGTTCACTTCTGGTTGATGTTTATTATTTTCAACTGCAATATCAGGCTTGTCGATCCGTTCCTCTACGTGACTTTCTTATTGGTTTTACTGCTGAAGATTTTTTTTCTATGACGACTGCACAACAGATATCTCCTTGGAATATTTAATTATATTTTATGACCACTCCCACTATTCTTCTGTACAGGATTTCCCTCTTCTATTGGCGTTCTATTAAGGATATGTTTACATTTCTTGTAATATTATTTATTTATTGAATATTAGTTTATTTTGTTAAACTCAACAGGAATGTTGAATCTCTCCTCCTGATTGTTTACTTTATTAACTTTATAATCAAAACTCTGGTATCACAAATTAAATTTCTTTACTGTATTTTCTTTTACATATGACATTAAGCTTGATGATGTACAAATTTTTATATAATTGAAGATTAATGATGTTACTTTTCTTAGATATGAAATTAGACTACTGATGTTACTTTTCTTCTATATGAATTTAGACTCTTCAAGTTACTCTTATTAGATATAATTCAAGACTTGTCATGTAACTCTTATTAGATATAAATTTAGACTAATAAACATTTCCTTTCATCTCTATACAATACAATTTTTAACAATTTACAAATTTGCCCTACTTTCTTTACATCTGTTTATCATATACCTATTAAAAACATATATCATTTTTCTATTTCTTATTAAACATCTTTATTTTATCTCTAATATTCGTAATTCTAGTTGGTATTTATTAAATTATAATTTTATTACTATTTACTCTTATTATAACATTCATTCCAATTTCATATATTCTTTTCAGAACATATAACTGAATATTGTTTTATATCATATAGGAATCGACCTCTATGTTGACTGGGTGAGTCGATAGTCCCAATGTTTTTGTTTACATTTTAAAACATATGTTCCATTTAATATTGAATTTGTATCTTTTCTCTTTTAAAATTTATTATCTCCCTATTATGTACTGTGTGCATTTTAACAGCTCAGTACAGAATACCTTCCCTTATTTCATAATTTCAGATACAATTTTAGATGAAATTTTCATACCTTAAACACTTATTTATGACTTAAAACAACATTAAGTAAACCAACTGGTTTTACATCAAAATAATAAATAACAAATAACAATTGTGCCTAATTTTATGGCTAAAAAACTCAAAAACATGACTAAAACATTATCTTTCTTTTGAACATCACCTTCCCGTTCCTGGTTATACATTTCCTGTATTCTTTATTTCAGAATTCCTACTCCTTTATTTATATATGAAATTATCCGTTGTATTACTATTGTATCTTCTTTCCTTCTTAAAATCAATTATTTCCCAAGTTTAAATCTTACTTCTATAATCATTCTTATGACATTCTTTATTAATTATACATTTTGGATCTGGTTTTATTTATTTATCTATATTTATTTGTGAGTTTTCCCTCTAATATTTAATTTTCCTAAACCTCCCTAACATTATAACTGGAATCGAATCGGTGGTGCACTATCGGCTTACCAAATACCATCGTCCATTACATACTTTCTGAGATCAGAGGAACATCATCTCTGCCCAGTTAAATGATTGCTGGAATATTCTACAGTCAATCTTCATTAATAAACCTCGTAAGGTAGTCATCATGTGACCTTCAATAAAATAATTAATAATAATAATACTCTAGGGATTATTCACTGTACTTTAACTCAGATCATATTATTTCTTCATATTAATTCTTCCTTCTATTATACACTTCTCATCTCCAATACTTGGATATTTTATTGACATTTATGAATTGACTTTCTTACAGATAATTCTTAAATATTTGTTTTTTTTTCTTCTTTTCTTATGATCCTTTTGACGGTTCCATTTTGGCTTCTTCATTCTCTTATTTTCCTTGGTTCATATTCCTTTATTACTAATAAAGCTTGTTATGAGATTTTGGTTAGTGTTATACATTACATCATGTAATTATATTCTTCTGACACAATCATTATTATTCCTTTCACATTCTAAATTACATTTCTCACTATTATATTGCATCAGATACACTCATTTTGTTTTTTTGGTTTTGATGATTTTTATTAGGTTTAATCAGTGTTATTTATTATTTTGCTAAATTATTTTTCTCGTTTATCTTCAATAAGTTGTTCTTATTATATTTTGAATTTTGATATTTTCTTTTCCTTTCTTTTAATTCATAAAATAAAATTTTTTATTTGTAATAACTTCCATATTATGTTATTTGTATTAATAATTAATACAATCTTTGTTCCATTAGTTTGCTTTAGTCCATTACCAAAAAATCAGTCCCTTCTTTCCATATTTTCATCTTTAGTTCACCATTGTCAAATACATAAGTTGTCCTTTTTGCCTGGACTATTATTGTTTTCAGTATGAATTCTATCCTTGTCCACTTTATCACTACTACCTTGTATTCTGATTTTTCTGCTGCGAAGTCTTCACTCATTTCAAGACCTCCTGTTGAATTTCCAATCAATTCTGTCCTAATGACATATCTTTCGATCACTCTGTACTGCAATTTTTTGAACACCAAATCTTCAATGGTATCTTCGCCTGCTTTTAACAATTTATTCTCTAGTTCATTAACCAAATATGTCACTGGTATATCAACTATTGACGATATAGCTGATATTTTATTATCCCTTTCTTTTTCTGATGTATTCATTTTAAATATAAATTTCCTTAAGTTTTTCCTATAATTTGTTAATTCTGTTCTTTCTATGTAATTAGCGATTGGGAGATTACGTACATTAACCAACCCACTCCTAATCATATCTAATTCTTCCTGTGTATTTTTTTTGTTTCTTGGGACGTCTTACACCTATTTTCTTCGTCTTCTTTTCCACATACTTATTATTCTCTTTGTTTCTGCTATGTTTATTCTTATTTAATAATACACTTTTGTCTTTTTTCTTTTCTATTTTTTCCTTAACACATTCAGAAGTACTGTTTAGTGTTTCTTGACACTTCTTGAAACCACCATCTATTGTTTTACTTAATTTTCTGAAACTTTCATCCATTTGTTTCATTAATTCCTCATGATTTCTGTCCAACTTCTCATTTATCTGTTTCAATAATGTTTTGCTGGTTTTGTTATTCCCTTCCATTATAATTCTCATTATCTCCTGGAAATTTACATCTATTGGTTGGTTTAGTTTCTTTGGTTGGTCCCCTTGGGCATCCCTTACTATTATTTCCATTTCAGTTTCTTCCTCTTCAGCACTATTACTCCTTAATTCATATTGTTGCTCTGGTTTGTTAGCCATTTTACAATCTTTAACTTAATTTAATTACAAGGAAAACATTTTTTATGCTAATTAAATTTAACAAAATTGTGTTATTTGGTGCTGGTTTAAAGAAAATCTTTGCATTCACGAATGGGCGCCATTTATTGTACTGTTGTTATTTACACGTATGGTAATTAAAATCTGCTCCACGTTGGATCAGCCATTAATTGTACTGTTGTTTTTTACTGATATAATATTTAGTACTGCACCACGTTGGATGCATCATTTATTGTACTGTGGTTATTTTAACAGGTATTGTAATTATGTAATTATGATATGTAACTACTGTTATTATGTTATTCTTTGTTTATCAGTACATGAAAAGAAACTCTCTCTCTCTCAGGGTTAATGATTATTAAGCTGTTTGATCTTATTTCCGATCGTATATAGTATCTTATTTTCTTTAAACCACACCAAATACCGTTAGTATGTAGTATTTTGATAAATAACTATGTAAAAAATATCTACCCTACTAATGTAACTTGACTGATTCTGAATTCTTCCAGCTGCCACGGGTTCACTTCTGGTTGATGTTTATTATTTTCAACTGCAATATCAGGCTTGTCGATCTGTTCCTCTACGTGACTTTCTTATTGGTTTTACTGCTGAAGATTTTTTTTCTATGACGACTGCACAACAGATATCTCCTTGGAATATTTAATTATATTTTATGACCACTCCCACTATTCTTCTGTACAGGATTTCCCTCTTCTATTGGCGTTCTATTAAGGATATGTTTACATTTCTTGTAATATTATTTATTTATTGAATATTAGTTTATTTTGTTAAACTCAACAGGAATGTTGAATCTCTCCTCCTGATTGTTTACTTTATTAACTTTATAATCAAAACTCTGGTATCACAAATTAAATTTCTTTACTGTATTTTCTTTTACATATGACATTAAGCTTGATGATGTACAAATTTTTATATAATTGAAGATTAATGATGTTACTTTTCTTAGATATGAAATTAGACTACTGATGTTACTTTTCTTCTATATGAATTTAGACTCTTCAAGTTACTCTTATTAGATATAATTCAAGACTTGTCATGTAACTCTTATTAGATATAAATTTAGACTAATAAACATTTCCTTTCATCTCTATACAATACAATTTTTAACAATTTACAAATTTGCCCTACTTTCTTTACATCTGTTTATCATATACCTATTAAAAACATATATCATTTTTCTATTTCTTATTAAACATCTTTATTTTATCTCTAATATTCGTAATTCTAGTTGGTATTTATTAAATTATAATTTTATTACTATTTACTCTTATTATAACATTCATTCCAATTTCATATATTCTTTTCAGAACATATAACTGAATATTGTTTTATATCATATAGGAATCGACCTCTATGTTGACTGGGTGAGTCGATAGTCCCAATGTTTTTGTTTACATTTTAAAACATATGTTCCATTTAATATTGAATTTGTATCTTTTCTCTTTTAAAATTTATTATCTCCCTATTATGTACTGTGTGCATTTTAACAGCTCAGTACAGAATACCTTCCCTTATTTCATAATTTCAGATACAATTTTAGATGAAATTTTCATACCTTAAACACTTATTTATGACTTAAAACAACATTAAGTAAACCAACTGGTTTTACATCAAAATAATAAATAACAAATAACAATTGTGCCTAATTTTATGGCTAAAAAACTCAAAAACATGACTAAAACATTATCTTTGTTTTGAACATCACCTTCCCGTTCCTGGTTATACATTTCCTGTATTCTTTATTTCAGAATTCCTACTCCTTTATTTATATATGAAATTATCCGTTGTATTACTATTGTATCTTCTTTCCTTCTTAAAATCAATTATTTCCCAAGTTTAAATCTTACTTCTATAATCATTCTTATGACATTCTTTATTAATTATACATTTTGGATCTGGTTTTATTTATTTATCTATATTTATTTGTGAGTTTTCCCTCTAATATTTAATTTTCCTAAACCTCCCTAACATTATAACTGGAATCGAATCGGTGGTGCACTATCGGCTTACCAAATACCATCGTCCATTACATACTTTCTGAGATCAGAGGAACATCATCTCTGCCCAGTTAAATGATTGCTGGAATATTCTACAGTCAATCTTCATTAATAAACCTCGTAAGGTAGTCATCATGTGACCTTCAATAAAATAATTAATAATAATAATACTCTAGGGATTATTCACTGTACTTTAACTCAGATCATATTATTTCTTCATATTAATTCTTCCTTCTATTATACACTTCTCATCTCCAATACTTGGATATTTTATTGACATTTATGAATTGACTTTCTTACAGATAATTCTTAAATATTTGTTTTTTTTTCTTCTTTTCTTATGATCCTTTTGACGGTTCCATTTTGGCTTCTTCATTCTCTTATTTTCCTTGGTTCATATTCCTTTATTACTAATAAAGCTTGTTATGAGATTTTGGTTAGTGTTATACATTACATCATGTAATTATATTCTTCTGACACAATCATTATTATTCCTTTCACATTCTAAATTACATTTCTCACTATTATATTGCATCAGATACACTCATTTTGTTTTTTTGGTTTTGATGATTTTTATTAGGTTTAATCAGTGTTATTTATTATTTTGCTAAATTATTTTTCTCGTTTATCTTCAATAAGTTGTTCTTATTATATTTTGAATTTTGATATTTTCTTTTCCTTTCTTTTAATTCATAAAATAAAATTTTTTATTTGTAATAACTTCCATATTATGTTATTTGTATTAATAATTAATACAATCTTTGTTCCATTAGTTTGCTTTAGTCCATTACCAAAAAATCAGTCCCTTCTTTCCATATTTTCATCTTTAGTTCACCATTGTCAAATACATAAGTTGTCCTTTTTGCCTGGACTATTATTGTTTTCAGTATGAATTCTATCCTTGTCCACTTTATCACTACTACCTTGTATTCTGATTTTTCTGCTGCGAAGTCTTCACTCATTTCAAGACCTCCTGTTGAATTTCCAATCAATTCTGTCCTAATGACATATCTTTCGATCACTCTGTACTGCAATTTTTTGAACACCAAATCTTCAATGGTATCTTCGCCTGCTTTTAACAATTTATTCTCTAGTTCATTAACCAAATATGTCACTGGTATATCAACTATTGACGATATAGCTGATATTTTATTATCCCTTTCTTTTTCTGATGTATTCATTTTAAATATAAATTTCCTTAAGTTTTTCCTATAATTTGTTAATTCTGTTCTTTCTATGTAATTAGCGATTGGGAGATTACGTACATTAACCAACCCACTCCTAATCATATCTAATTCTTCCTGTGTATTTTTTTTGTTTCTTGGGACGTCTTACACCTATTTTCTTCGTCTTCTTTTCCACATACTTATTATTCTCTTTGTTTCTGCTATGTTTATTCTTATTTAATAATACACTTTTGTCTTTTTTCTTTTCTATTTTTTCCTTAACACATTCAGAAGTACTGTCTAGTGTTTCTTGACACTTCTTGAAACCACCATCTATTGTTTTACTTAATTTTCTGAAACTTTCATCCATTTGTTTCATTAATTCCTCATGATTTCTGTCCAACTTCTCATTTATCTGTTTCAATAATGTTTCGCTGGTTTTGTTATTCCCTTCCATTATAATTCTCATTATCTCCTGGAAATTTACATCTATTGGTTGGTTTAGTTTCTTTGGTTGGTCCCCTTGGGCATCCCTTACTATTATTTCCATTTCAGTTTCTTCCTCTTCAGCACTATTACTCCTTAATTCATATTGTTGCTCTGGTTTGTTAGCCATTTTACAATCTTTAACTTAATTTAATTACAAGGAAAACATTTTTTATGCTAATTAAATTTAACAAAATTGTGTTATTTGGTGCTGGTTTAAAGAAAATCTTTGCATTCACGAATGGGCGCCATTTATTGTACTGTTGTTATTTACACGTATGGTAATTAAAATCTGCTCCACGTTGGATCAGCCATTAATTGTACTGTTGTTTTTTACTGATATAATATTTAGTACTGCACCACGTTGGATGCATCATTTATTGTACTGTGGTTATTTTAACAGGTATTGTAATTATGTAATTATGATATGTAACTACTGTTATTATGTTATTCTTTGTTTATCAGTACATGAAAAGAAACTCTCTCTCTCTCAGGGTTAATGATTATTAAGCTGTTTGATCTTATTTCCGATCGTATATAGTATCTTATTTTCTTTAAACCACACCAAATACCGTTAGTATGTAGTATTTTGATAAATAACTATGTAAAAAATATCTACCCTACTAATGTAACTTGACTGATTCTGAATTCTTCCAGCTGCCACGGGTTCACTTCTGGTTGATGTTTATTATTTTCAACTGCAATATCAGGCTTGTCGATCCGTTCCTCTACGTGACTTTCTTATTGGTTTTACTGCTGAAGATTTTTTTTCTATGACGACTGCACAACAGATATCTCCTTGGAATATTTAATTATATTTTATGACCACTCCCACTATTCTTCTGTACAGGATTTCCCTCTTCTATTGGCGTTCTATTAAGGATATGTTTACATTTCTTGTAATATTATTTATTTATTGAATATTAGTTTATTTTGTTAAACTCAACAGGAATGTTGAATCTCTCCTCCTGATTGTTTACTTTATTAACTTTATAATCAAAACTCTGGTATCACAAATTAAATTTCTTTACTGTATTTTCTTTTACATATGACATTAAGCTTGATGATGTACAAATTTTTATATAATTGAAGATTAATGATGTTACTTTTCTTAGATATGAAATTAGACTACTGATGTTACTTTTCTTCTATATGAATTTAGACTCTTCAAGTTACTCTTATTAGATATAATTCAAGACTTGTCATGTAACTCTTATTAGATATAAATTTAGACTAATAAACATTTCCTTTCATCTCTATACAATACAATTTTTAACAATTTACAAATTTGCCCTACTTTCTTTACATCTGTTTATCATATACCTATTAAAAACATATATCATTTTTCTATTTCTTATTAAACATCTTTATTTTATCTCTAATATTCGTAATTCTAGTTGGTATTTATTAAATTATAATTTTATTACTATTTACTCTTATTATAACATTCATTCCAATTTCATATATTCTTTTCAGAACATATAACTGAATATTGTTTTATATCATATAGGAATCGACCTCTATGTTGACTGGGTGAGTCGATAGTCCCAATGTTTTTGTTTACATTTTAAAACATATGTTCCATTTAATATTGAATTTGTATCTTTTCTCTTTTAAAATTTATTATCTCCCTATTATGTACTGTGTGCATTTTAACAGCTCAGTACAGAATACCTTCCCTTATTTCATAATTTCAGATACAATTTTAGATGAAATTTTCATACCTTAAACACTTATTTATGACTTAAAACAACATTAAGTAAACCAACTGGTTTTACATCAAAATAATAAATAACAAATAACAATTGTGCCTAATTTTATGGCTAAAAAACTCAAAAACAGGACTAAAACATTATCTTTCTTTTGAACATCACCTTCCCGTTCCTGGTTATACATTTCCTGTATTCTTTATTTCAGAATTCCTACTCCTATATTTATATATGAAATTATCCGTTGTATTACTATTGTATCTTCTTTCCTTCTTAAAATCAATTATTTCCCAAGTTTAAATCTTACTTCTATAATCATTCTTATGACATTCTTTATTAATTATACATTTTGGATCTGGTTTTATTTATTTATCTATATTTATTTGTGAGTTTTCCCTCTAATATTTAATTTTCCTAAACCTCCCTAACATTATAACTGGAATCGAATCGGTGGTGCACTATCGGCTTACCAAATACCGTCGTCCATTACATACTTTCTGAGATCAGAGGAACATCATCTCTGCCCAGTTAAATGATTGCTGGAATATTCTACAGTCAATCTTCATTAATAAACCTCGTAAGGTAGTCATCATGTGACCTTCAATAAAATAATTAATAATAATAATACTCTAGGGATTATTCACTGTACTTTAACTCAGATCATATTATTTCTTCATATTAATTCTTCCTTCTATTATACACTTCTCATCTCCAATACTTGGATATTTTATTGACATTTATGAATTGACTTTCTTACAGATAATTCTTAAATATTTGTTTTTTTTCTTCTTTTCTTATGATCCTTTTGACGGTTCCATTTTGGCTTCTTCATTCTCTTATTTTCCTTGGTTCATATTCCTTTATTACTAATAAAGCTTGTTATGAGATTTTGGTTAGTGTTATACATTACATCATGTAATTATATTCTTCTGACACAATCATTATTATTCCTTTCACATTCTAAATTACATTTCTCACTATTATATTGCATCAGATACACTCATTTTGTTTTTTTGGTTTTGATGATTTTTATTAGGTTTAATCAGTGTTATTTATTATTTTGCTAAATTATTTTTCTCGTTTATCTTCAATAAGTTGTTCTTATTATATTTTGAATTTTGATATTTTCTTTTCCTTTCTTTTAATTCATAAAATAAAATTTTTTATTTGTAATAACTTCCATATTATGTTATTTGTATTAATAATTAATACAATCTTTGTTCCATTAGTTTGCTTTAGTCCATTACCAAAAAATCAGTCCCTTCTTTCCATATTTTCATCTTTAGTTCACCATTGTCAAATACATAAGTTGTCCTTTTTGCCTGGACTATTATTGTTTTCAGTATGAATTCTATCCTTGTCCACTTTATCACTACTACCTTGTATTCTGATTTTTCTGCTGCGAAGTCTTCACTCATTTCAAGACCTCCTGTTGAATTTCCAATCAATTCTGTCCTAATGACATATCTTTCGATCACTCTGTACTGCAATTTTTTGAACACCAAATCTTCAATGGTATCTTCGCCTGCTTTTAACAATTTATTCTCTAGTTCATTAACCAAATATGTCACTGGTATATCAACTATTGACGATATAGCTGATATTTTATTATCCCTTTCTTTTTCTGATGTATTCATTTTAAATATAAATTTCCTTAAGTTTTTCCTATAATTTGTTAATTCTGTTCTTTCTATGTAATTAGCGATTGGGAGATTACGTACATTAACCAACCCACTCCTAATCATATCTAATTCTTCCTGTGTATTTTTTTTGTTTCTTGGGACGTCTTACACCTATTTTCTTCGTCTTCTTTTCCACATACTTATTATTCTCTTTGTTTCTGCTATGTTTATTCTTATTTAATAATACACTTTTGTCTTTTTTCTTTTCTATTTTTTCCTTAACACATTCAGAAGTACTGTCTAGTGTTTCTTGACACTTCTTGAAACCACCATCTATTGTTTTACTTAATTTTCTGAAACTTTCATCCATTTGTTTCATTAATTCCTCATGATTTCTGTCCAACTTCTCATTTATCTGTTTCAATAATGTTTCGCTGGTTTTGTTATTCCCTTCCATTATAATTCTCATTATCTCCTGGAAATTTACATCTATTGGTTGGTTTAGTTTCTTTGGTTGGTCCCCTTGGGCATCCCTTACTATTATTTCCATTTCAGTTTCTTCCTCTTCAGCACTATTACTCCTTAATTCATATTGTTGCTCTGGTTTGTTAGCCATTTTACAATCTTTAACTTAATTTAATTACAAGGAAAACATTTTTTATGCTAATTAAATTTAACAAAATTGTGTTATTTGGTGCTGGTTTAAAGAAAATCTTTGCATTCACGAATGGGCGCCATTTATTGTACTGTTGTTATTTACACGTATGGTAATTAAAATCTGCTCCACGTTGGATCAGCCATTAATTGTACTGTTGTTTTTTACTGATATAATATTTAGTACTGCACCACGTTGGATGCATCATTTATTGTACTGTGGTTATTTTAACAGGTATTGTAATTATGTAATTATGATATGTAACTACTGTTATTATGTTATTCTTTGTTTATCAGTACATGAAAAGAAACTCTCTCTCTCTCAGGGTTAATGATTATTAAGCTGTTTGATCTTATTTCCGATCGTATATAGTATCTTATTTTCTTTAAACCACACCAAATACCGTTAGTATGTAGTATTTTGATAAATAACTATGTAAAAAATATCTACCCTACTAATGTAACTTGACTGATTCTGAATTCTTCCAGCTGCCACGGGTTCACTTCTGGTTGATGTTTATTATTTTCAACTGCAATATCAGGCTTGTCGATCCGTTCCTCTACGTGACTTTCTTATTGGTTTTACTGCTGAAGATTTTTTTTCTATGACGACTGCACAACAGATATCTCCTTGGAATATTTAATTATATTTTATGACCACTCCCACTATTCTTCTGTACAGGATTTCCCTCTTCTATTGGCGTTCTATTAAGGATATGTTTACATTTCTTGTAATATTATTTATTTATTGAATATTAGTTTATTTTGTTAAACTCAACAGGAATGTTGAATCTCTCCTCCTGATTGTTTACTTTATTAACTTTATAATCAAAACTCTGGTATCACAAATTAAATTTCTTTACTGTATTTTCTTTTACATATGACATTAAGCTTGATGATGTACAAATTTTTATATAATTGAAGATTAATGATGTTACTTTTCTTAGATATGAAATTAGACTACTGATGTTACTTTTCTTCTATATGAATTTAGACTCTTCAAGTTACTCTTATTAGATATAATTCAAGACTTGTCATGTAACTCTTATTAGATATAAATTTAGACTAATAAACATTTCCTTTCATCTCTATACAATACAATTTTTAACAATTTACAAATTTGCCCTACTTTCTTTACATCTGTTTATCATATACCTATTAAAAACATATATCATTTTTCTATTTCTTATTAAACATCTTTATTTTATCTCTAATATTCGTAATTCTAGTTGGTATTTATTAAATTATAATTTTATTACTATTTACTCTTATTATAACATTCATTCCAATTTCATATATTCTTTTCAGAACATATAACTGAATATTGTTTTATATCATATAGGAATCGACCTCTATGTTGACTGGGTGAGTCGATAGTCCCAATGTTTTTGTTTACATTTTAAAACATATGTTCCATTTAATATTGAATTTGTATCTTTTCTCTTTTAAAATTTATTATCTCCCTATTATGTACTGTGTGCATTTTAACAGCTCAGTACAGAATACCTTCCCTTATTTCATAATTTCAGATACAATTTTAGATGAAATTTTCATACCTTAAACACTTATTTATGACTTAAAACAACATTAAGTAAACCAACTGGTTTTACATCAAAATAATAAATAACAAATAACAATTGTGCCTAATTTTATGGCTAAAAAACTCAAAAACAGGACTAAAACATTATCTTTCTTTTGAACATCACCTTCCCGTTCCTGGTTATACATTTCCTGTATTCTTTATTTCAGAATTCCTACTCCTATATTTATATATGAAATTATCCGTTGTATTACTATTGTATCTTCTTTCCTTCTTAAAATCAATTATTTCCCAAGTTTAAATCTTACTTCTATAATCATTCTTATGACATTCTTTATTAATTATACATTTTGGATCTGGTTTTATTTATTTATCTATATTTATTTGTGAGTTTTCCCTCTAATATTTAATTTTCCTAAACCTCCCTAACATTATAACTGGAATCGAATCGGTGGTGCACTATCGGCTTACCAAATACCGTCGTCCATTACATACTTTCTGAGATCAGAGGAACATCATCTCTGCCCAGTTAAATGATTGCTGGAATATTCTACAGTCAATCTTCATTAATAAACCTCGTAAGGTAGTCATCATGTGACCTTCAATAAAATAATTAATAATAATAATACTCTAGGGATTATTCACTGTACTTTAACTCAGATCATATTATTTCTTCATATTAATTCTTCCTTCTATTATACACTTCTCATCTCCAATACTTGGATATTTTATTGACATTTATGAATTGACTTTCTTACAGATAATTCTTAAATATTTGTTTTTTTTCTTCTTTTCTTATGATCCTTTTGACGGTTCCATTTTGGCTTCTTCATTCTCTTATTTTCCTTGGTTCATATTCCTTTATTACTAATAAAGCTTGTTATGAGATTTTGGTTAGTGTTATACATTACATCATGTAATTATATTCTTCTGACACAATCATTATTATTCCTTTCACATTCTAAATTACATTTCTCACTATTATATTGCATCAGATACACTCATTTTGTTTTTTTGGTTTTGATGATTTTTATTAGGTTTAATCAGTGTTATTTATTATTTTGCTAAATTATTTTTCTCGTTTATCTTCAATAAGTTGTTCTTATTATATTTTGAATTTTGATATTTTCTTTTCCTTTCTTTTAATTCATAAAATAAAATTTTTTATTTGTAATAACTTCCATATTATGTTATTTGTATTAATAATTAATACAATCTTTGTTCCATTAGTTTGCTTTAGTCCATTACCAAAAAATCAGTCCCTTCTTTCCATATTTTCATCTTTAGTTCACCATTGTCAAATACATAAGTTGTCCTTTTTGCCTGGACTATTATTGTTTTCAGTATGAATTCTATCCTTGTCCACTTTATCACTACTACCTTGTATTCTGATTTTTCTGCTGCGAAGTCTTCACTCATTTCAAGACCTCCTGTTGAATTTCCAATCAATTCTGTCCTAATGACATATCTTTCGATCACTCTGTACTGCAATTTTTTGAACACCAAATCTTCAATGGTATCTTCGCCTGCTTTTAACAATTTATTCTCTAGTTCATTAACCAAATATGTCACTGGTATATCAACTATTGACGATATAGCTGATATTTTATTATCCCTTTCTTTTTCTGATGTATTCATTTTAAATATAAATTTCCTTAAGTTTTTCCTATAATTTGTTAATTCTGTTCTTTCTATGTAATTAGCGATTGGGAGATTACGTACATTAACCAACCCACTCCTAATCATATCTAATTCTTCCTGTGTATTTTTTTTGTTTCTTGGGACGTCTTACACCTATTTTCTTCGTCTTCTTTTCCACATACTTATTATTCTCTTTGTTTCTGCTATGTTTATTCTTATTTAATAATACACTTTTGTCTTTTTTCTTTTCTATTTTTTCCTTAACACATTCAGAAGTACTGTCTAGTGTTTCTTGACACTTCTTGAAACCACCATCTATTGTTTTACTTAATTTTCTGAAACTTTCATCCATTTGTTTCATTAATTCCTCATGATTTCTGTCCAACTTCTCATTTATCTGTTTCAATAATGTTTCGCTGGTTTTGTTATTCCCTTCCATTATAATTCTCATTATCTCCTGGAAATTTACATCTATTGGTTGGTTTAGTTTCTTTGGTTGGTCCCCTTGGGCATCCCTTACTATTATTTCCATTTCAGTTTCTTCCTCTTCAGCACTATTACTCCTTAATTCATATTGTTGCTCTGGTTTGTTAGCCATTTTACAATCTTTAACTTAATTTAATTACAAGGAAAACATTTTTTATGCTAATTAAATTTAACAAAATTGTGTTATTTGGTGCTGGTTTAAAGAAAATCTTTGCTTTCACGTATGGGCGCCATTTATTGTACTGTTGTTATTTACACGTATGGTAATTAAAATCTGCTCCACGTTGGATCAGCCATTAATTGTACTGTTGTTTTTTACTGATATAATATTTAGTACTGCACCACGTTGGATGCATCATTTATTGTACTGTGGTTATTTTAACAGGTATTGTAATTATGTAATTATGATATGTAACTACTGTTATTATGTTATTCTTTGTTTATCAGTACATGAAAAGAAACTCTCTCTCTCTCAGGGTTAATGATTATTAAGCTGTTTGATCTTATTTCCGATCGTATATAGTATCTTATTTTCTTTAAACCACACCAAATACCGTTAGTATGTAGTATTTTGATAAATAACTATGTAAAAAATATCTACCCTACTAATGTAACTTGACTGATTCTGAATTCTTCCAGCTGCCACGGGTTCACTTCTGGTTGATGTTTATTATTTTCAACTGCAATATCAGGCTTGTCGATCCGTTCCTCTACGTGACTTTCTTATTGGTTTTACTGCTGAAGATTTTTTTTCTATGACGACTGCACAACAGATATCTCCTTGGAATATTTAATTATATTTTATGACCACTCCCACTATTCTTCTGTACAGGATTTCCCTCTTCTATTGGCGTTCTATTAAGGATATGTTTACATTTCTTGTAATATTATTTATTTATTGAATATTAGTTTATTTTGTTAAACTCAACAGGAATGTTGAATCTCTCCTCCTGATTGTTTACTTTATTAACTTTATAATCAAAACTCTGGTATCACAAATTAAATTTCTTTACTGTATTTTCTTTTACATATGACATTAAGCTTGATGATGTACAAATTTTTATATAATTGAAGATTAATGATGTTACTTTTCTTAGATATGAAATTAGACTACTGATGTTACTTTTCTTCTATATGAATTTAGACTCTTCAAGTTACTCTTATTAGATATAATTCAAGACTTGTCATGTAACTCTTATTAGATATAAATTTAGACTAATAAACATTTCCTTTCATCTCTATACAATACAATTTTTAACAATTTACAAATTTGCCCTACTTTCTTTACATCTGTTTATCATATACCTATTAAAAACATATATCATTTTTCTATTTCTTATTAATCATCTTTATTTTATCTCTAATATTCGTAATTCTAGTTGGTATTTATTAAATTATAATTTTATTACTATTTACTCTTATTATAACATTCATTCCAATTTCATATATTCTTTTCAGAACATATAACTGAATATTGTTTTATATCATATAGGAATCGACCTCTATGTTGACTGGGTGAGTCGATAGTCCCAATGTTTTTGTTTACATTTTAAAACATATGTTCCATTTAATATTAAATTTGTATCTTTTCTCTTTTAAAATTTATTATCTCCCTATTATGTACTGTGTGCATTTTAACAGCTCAGTACAGAATACCTTCCCTTATTTCATAATTTCAGATACAATTTTAGATGAAATTTTCATACCTTAAACACTTATTTATGACTTAAAACAACATTAAGTAAACCAACTGGTTTTACATCAAAATAATAAATAACAAATAACAATTGTGCCTAATTTTATGGCTAAAAAACTCAAAAACAGGACTAAAACATTATCTTTCTTTTGAACATCACCTTCCCGTTCCTGGTTATACATTTCCTGTATTCTTTATTTCAGAATTCCTACTCCTATATTTATATATGAAATTATCCGTTGTATTACTATTGTATCTTCTTTCCTTCTTAAAATCAATTATTTCCCAAGTTTAAATCTTACTTCTATAATCATTCTTATGACATTCTTTATTAATTATACATTTTGGATCTGGTTTTATTTATTTATCTATATTTATTTGTGAGTTTTCCCTCTAATATTTAATTTTCCTAAACCTCCCTAACATTATAACTGGAATCGAATCGGTGGTGCACTATCGGCTTACCAAATACCGTCGTCCATTACATACTTTCTGAGATCAGAGGAACATCATCTCTGCCCAGTTAAATGATTGCTGGAATATTCTACAGTCAATCTTCATTAATAAACCTCGTAAGGTAGTCATCATGTGACCTTCAATAAAATAATTAATAATAATAATACTCTAGGGATTATTCACTGTACTTTAACTCAGATCATATTATTTCTTCATATTAATTCTTCCTTCTATTATACACTTCTCATCTCCAATACTTGGATATTTTATTGACATTTATGAATTGACTTTCTTACAGATAATTCTTAAATATTTGTTTTTTTTCTTCTTTTCTTATGATCCTTTTGACGGTTCCATTTTGGCTTCTTCATTCTCTTATTTTCCTTGGTTCATATTCCTTTATTACTAATAAAGCTTGTTATGAGATTTTGGTTAGTGTTATACATTACATCATGTAATTATATTCTTCTGACACAATCATTATTATTCCTTTCACATTCTAAATTACATTTCTCACTATTATATTGCATCAGATACACTCATTTTGTTTTTTTGGTTTTGATGATTTTTATTAGGTTTAATCAGTGTTATTTATTATTTTGCTAAATTATTTTTCTCGTTTATCTTCAATAAGTTGTTCTTATTATATTTTGAATTTTGATATTTTCTTTTCCTTTCTTTTAATTCATAAAATAAAATTTTTTATTTGTAATAACTTCCATATTATGTTATTTGTATTAATAATTAATACAATCTTTGTTCCATTAGTTTGCTTTAGTCCATTACCAAAAAATCAGTCCCTTCTTTCCATATTTTCATCTTTAGTTCACCATTGTCAAATACATAAGTTGTCCTTTTTGCCTGGACTATTATTGTTTTCAGTATGAATTCTATCCTTGTCCACTTTATCACTACTACCTTGTATTCTGATTTTTCTGCTGCGAAGTCTTCACTCATTTCAAGACCTCCTGTTGAATTTCCAATCAATTCTGTCCTAATGACATATCTTTCGATCACTCTGTACTGCAATTTTTTGAACACCAAATCTTCAATGGTATCTTCGCCTGCTTTTAACAATTTATTCTCTAGTTCATTAACCAAATATGTCACTGGTATATCAACTATTGACGATATAGCTGATATTTTATTATCCCTTTCTTTTTCTGATGTATTCATTTTAAATATAAATTTCCTTAAGTTTTTCCTATAATTTGTTAATTCTGTTCTTTCTATGTAATTAGCGATTGGGAGATTACGTACATTAACCAACCCACTCCTAATCATATCTAATTCTTCCTGTGTATTTTTTTTGTTTCTTGGGACGTCTTACACCTATTTTCTTCGTCTTCTTTTCCACATACTTATTATTCTCTTTGTTTCTGCTATGTTTATTCTTATTTAATAATACACTTTTGTCTTTTTTCTTTTCTATTTTTTCCTTAACACATTCAGAAGTACTGTCTAGTGTTTCTTGACACTTCTTGAAACCACCATCTATTGTTTTACTTAATTTTCTGAAACTTTCATCCATTTGTTTCATTAATTCCTCATGATTTCTGTCCAACTTCTCATTTATCTGTTTCAATAATGTTTCGCTGGTTTTGTTATTCCCTTCCATTATAATTCTCATTATCTCCTGGAAATTTACATCTATTGGTTGGTTTAGTTTCTTTGGTTGGTCCCCTTGGGCATCCCTTACTATTATTTCCATTTCAGTTTCTTCCTCTTCAGCACTATTACTCCTTAATTCATATTGTTGCTCTGGTTTGTTAGCCATTTTACAATCTTTAACTTAATTTAATTACAAGGAAAACATTTTTTATGCTAATTAAATTTAACAAAATTGTGTTATTTGGTGCTGGTTTAAAGAAAATCTTTGCTTTCACGTATGGGCGCCATTTATTGTACTGTTGTTATTTACACGTATGGTAATTAAAATCTGCTCCACGTTGGATCAGCCATTAATTGTACTGTTGTTTTTTACTGATATAATATTTAGTACTGCACCACGTTGGATGCATCATTTATTGTACTGTGGTTATTTTAACAGGTATTGTAATTATGTAATTATGATATGTAACTACTGTTATTATGTTATTCTTTGTTTATCAGTACATGAAAAGAAACTCTCTCTCTCTCAGGGTTAATGATTATTAAGCTGTTTGATCTTATTTCCGATCGTATATAGTATCTTATTTTCTTTAAACCACACCAAATACCGTTAGTATGTAGTATTTTGATAAATAACTATGTAAAAAATATCTACCCTACTAATGTAACTTGACTGATTCTGAATTCTTCCAGCTGCCACGGGTTCACTTCTGGTTGATGTTTATTATTTTCAACTGCAATATCAGGCTTGTCGATCCGTTCCTCTACGTGACTTTCTTATTGGTTTTACTGCTGAAGATTTTTTTTCTATGACGACTGCACAACAGATATCTCCTTGGAATATTTAATTATATTTTATGACCACTCCCACTATTCTTCTGTACAGGATTTCCCTCTTCTATTGGCGTTCTATTAAGGATATGTTTACATTTCTTGTAATATTATTTATTTATTGAATATTAGTTTATTTTGTTAAACTCAACAGGAATGTTGAATCTCTCCTCCTGATTGTTTACTTTATTAACTTTATAATCAAAACTCTGGTATCACAAATTAAATTTCTTTACTGTATTTTCTTTTACATATGACATTAAGCTTGATGATGTACAAATTTTTATATAATTGAAGATTAATGATGTTACTTTTCTTAGATATGAAATTAGACTACTGATGTTACTTTTCTTCTATATGAATTTAGACTCTTCAAGTTACTCTTATTAGATATAATTCAAGACTTGTCATGTAACTCTTATTAGATATAAATTTAGACTAATAAACATTTCCTTTCATCTCTATACAATACAATTTTTAACAATTTACAAATTTGCCCTACTTTCTTTACATCTGTTTATCATATACCTATTAAAAACATATATCATTTTTCTATTTCTTATTAATCATCTTTATTTTATCTCTAATATTCGTAATTCTAGTTGGTATTTATTAAATTATAATTTTATTACTATTTACTCTTATTATAACATTCATTCCAATTTCATATATTCTTTTCAGAACATATAACTGAATATTGTTTTATATCATATAGGAATCGACCTCTATGTTGACTGGGTGAGTCGATAGTCCCAATGTTTTTGTTTACATTTTAAAACATATGTTCCATTTAATATTAAATTTGTATCTTTTCTCTTTTAAAATTTATTATCTCCCTATTATGTACTGTGTGCATTTTAACAGCTCAGTACAGAATACCTTCCCTTATTTCATAATTTCAGATACAATTTTAGATGAAATTTTCATACCTTAAACACTTATTTATGACTTAAAACAACATTAGTTAAACCAACTGGTTTTACATCAAAATAATAAATAACAAATAACAATTGTGCCTAATTTTATGGCTAAAAAACTCAAAAACATGACTAAAACATTATCTTTCTTTTGAACATCACCTTCCCGTTCCTGGTTATACATTTCCTGTATTCTTTATTTCAGAATTCCTACTCCTTTATTTATATATGAAATTATCCGTTGTATTACTATTGTATCTTCTTTCCTTCTTAAAATCAATTATTTCCCAAGTTTAAATCTTACTTCTATAATCATTCTTATGACATTCTTTATTAATTATACATTTTGGATCTGGTTTTATTTATTTATCTATATTTATTTGTGAGTTTTCCCTCTAATATTTAATTTTCCTAAACCTCCTAACATTATAACTGGAATCGAATCGGTGGTGCACTATCGGCTTACCAAATACCGTCGTCCATTACATACTTTCTGAGATCAGAGGAACATCATCTCTGCCCAGTTAAATGATTGCTGGAATATTCTACAGTCAATCTTCATTAATAAACCTCGTAAGGTAGTCATCATGTGACCTTCAATAAAATAATTAATAATAATAATACTCTAGGGATTATTCACTGTACTTTAACTCAGATCATATTATTTCTTCATATTAATTCTTCCTTCTATTATACACTTCTCATCTCCAATACTTGGATATTTTATTGACATTTATGAATTGACTTTCTTACAGATAATTCTTAAATATTTGTTTTTTTTTCTTCTTTTCTTATGATCCTTTTGACGGTTCCATTTTGGCTTCTTCATTCTCTTATTTTCCTTGGTTCATATTCCTTTATTACTAATAAAGCTTGTTATGAGATTTTGGTTAGTGTTATACATTACATCATGTAATTATATTCTTCTGACACAATCATTATTATTCCTTTCACATTCTAAATTACATTTCTCACTATTATATTGCATCAGATACACTCATTTTGTTTTTTTGGTTTTGATGATTTTTATTAGGTTTAATCAGTGTTATTTATTATTTTGCTAAATTATTTTTCTCGTTTATCTTCAATAAGTTGTTCTTATTATATTTTGAATTTTGATATTTTCTTTTCCTTTCTTTTAATTCATAAAATAAAATTTTTTATTTGTAATAACTTCCATATTATGTTATTTGTATTAATAATTAATACAATCTTTGTTCCATTAGTTTGCTTTAGTCCATTACCAAAAAATCAGTCCCTTCTTTCCATATTTTCATCTTTAGTTCACCATTGTCAAATACATAAGTTGTCCTTTTTGCCTGGACTATTATTGTTTTCAGTATGAATTCTATCCTTGTCCACTTTATCACTACTACCTTGTATTCTGATTTTTCTGCTGCGAAGTCTTCACTCATTTCAAGACCTCCTGTTGAATTTCCAATCAATTCTGTCCTAATGACATATCTTTCGATCACTCTGTACTGCAATTTTTTGAACACCAAATCTTCAATGGTATCTTCGCCTGCTTTTAACAATTTATTCTCTAGTTCATTAACCAAATATGTCACTGGTATATCAACTATTGACGATATAGCTGATATTTTATTATCCCTTTCTTTTTCTGATGTATTCATTTTAAATATAAATTTCCTTAAGTTTTTCCTATAATTTGTTAATTCTGTTCTTTCTATGTAATTAGCGATTGGGAGATTACGTACATTAACCAACCCACTCCTAATCATATCTAATTCTTCCTGTGTATTTTTTTTGTTTCTTGGGACGTCTTACACCTATTTTCTTCGTCTTCTTTTCCACATACTTATTATTCTCTTTGTTTCTGCTATGTTTATTCTTATTTAATAATACACTTTTGTCTTTTTTCTTTTCTATTTTTTCCTTAACACATTCAGAAGTACTGTCTAGTGTTTCTTGACACTTCTTGAAACCACCATCTATTGTTTTACTTAATTTTCTGAAACTTTCATCCATTTGTTTCATTAATTCCTCATGATTTCTGTCCAACTTCTCATTTATCTGTTTCAATAATGTTTCGCTGGTTTTGTTATTCCCTTCCATTATAATTCTCATTATCTCCTGGAAATTTACATCTATTGGTTGGTTTAGTTTCTTTGGTTGGTCCCCTTGGGCATCCCTTACTATTATTTCCATTTCAGTTTCTTCCTCTTCAGCACTATTACTCCTTAATTCATATTGTTGCTCTGGTTTGTTAGCCATTTTACAATCTTTAACTTAATTTAATTACAAGGAAAACAATTTTTATGTTAATTAAATTTAACAAAATTGTGTTATTTGGTGCTGGTTTAAAGAAAATCTTTGCATTCACGAATGGGCGCCATTTATTGTACTGTTGTTATTTACACGTATGGTAATTAAAATCTGCTCCACGTTGGATCAGCCATTAATTGTACTGTTGTTTTTTACTGATATAATATTTAGTACTGCACCACGTTGGATGCATCATTTATTGTACTGTGGTTATTTTAACAGGTATTGTAATTATGTAATTATGATATGTAACTACTGTTATTATGTTATTCTTTGTTTATCAGTACATGAAAAGAAACTCTCTCTCTCTCAGGGTTAATGATTATTAAGCTGTTTGATCTTATTTCCGATCGTATATAGTATCTTATTTTCTTTAAACCACACCAAATACCGTTAGTATGTAGTATTTTGATAAATAACTATGTAAAAAATATCTACCCTACTAATGTAACTTGACTGATTCTGAATTCTTCCAGCTGCCACGGGTTCACTTCTGGTTGATGTTTATTATTTTCAACTGCAATATCAGGCTTGTCGATCCGTTCCTCTACGTGACTTTCTTATTGGTTTTACTGCTGAAGATTTTTTTTCTATGACGACTGCACAACAGATATCTCCTTGGAATATTTAATTATATTTTATGACCACTCCCACTATTCTTCTGTACAGGATTTCCCTCTTCTATTGGCGTTCTATTAAGGATATGTTTACATTTCTTGTAATATTATTTATTTATTGAATATTAGTTTATTTTGTTAAACTCAACAGGAATGTTGAATCTCTCCTCCTGATTGTTTACTTTATTAACTTTATAATCAAAACTCTGGTATCACAAATTAAATTTCTTTACTGTATTTTCTTTTACATATGACATTAAGCTTGATGATGTACAAATTTTTATATAATTGAAGATTAATGATGTTACTTTTCTTAGATATGAAATTAGACTACTGATGTTACTTTTCTTCTATATGAATTTAGACTCTTCAAGTTACTCTTATTAGATATAATTCAAGACTTGTCATGTAACTCTTATTAGATATAAATTTAGACTAATAAACATTTCCTTTCATCTCTATACAATACAATTTTTAACAATTTACAAATTTGCCCTACTTTCTTTACATCTGTTTATCATATACCTATTAAAAACATATATCATTTTTCTATTTCTTATTAAACATCTTTATTTTATCTCTAATATTCGTAATTCTAGTTGGTATTTATTAAATTATAATTTTATTACTATTTACTCTTATTATAACATTCATTCCAATTTCATATATTCTTTTCAGAACATATAACTGAATATTGTTTTATATCATATAGGAATCGACCTCTATGTTGACTGGGTGAGTCGATAGTCCCAATGTTTTTGTTTACATTTTAAAACATATGTTCCATTTAATATTGAATTTGTATCTTTTCTCTTTTAAAATTTATTATCTCCCTATTATGTACTGTGTGCATTTTAACAGCTCAGTACAGAATACCTTCCCTTATTTCATAATTTCAGATACAATTTTAGATGAAATTTTCATACCTTAAACACTTATTTATGACTTAAAACAACATTAAGTAAACCAACTGGTTTTACATCAAAATAATAAATAACAAATAACAATTGTGCCTAATTTTATGGCTAAAAAACTCAAAAACATGACTAAAACATTATCTTTCTTTTGAACATCACCTTCCCGTTCCTGGTTATACATTTCCTGTATTCTTTATTTCAGAATTCCTACTCCTTTATTTATATATGAAATTATCCGTTGTATTACTATTGTATCTTCTTTCCTTCTTAAAATCAATTATTTCCCAAGTTTAAATCTTACTTCTATAATCATTCTTATGACATTCTTTATTAATTATACATTTTGGATCTGGTTTTATTTATTTATCTATATTTATTTGTGAGTTTTCCCTCTAATATTTAATTTTCCTAAACCTCCCTAACATTAGAACTGGAATCGAGTCGGTGGTGCACTATCGGCTTACCAAATACCGTCGTCCATTACATACTTTCTGAGATCAGAGGAACATCATCTCTGCCCAGTTAAATGATTGCTGGAATATTCTACAGTCAATCTTCATTAATAAACCTCGTAAGGTAGTCATCATGTGACCTTCAATAAAATAATTAATAATAATAATACTCTAGGGATTATTCACTGTACTTTAACTCAGATCATATTATTTCTTCATATTAATTCTTCCTTCTATTATACACTTCTCATCTCCAATACTTGGATATTTTATTGACATTTATGAATTGACTTTCTTACAGATAATTCTTAAATATTTGTTTTTTTTTCTTCTTTTCTTATGATCCTTTTGACGGTTCCATTTTGGCTTCTTCATTCTCTTATTTTCCTTGGTTCATATTCCTTTATTACTAATAAAGCTTGTTATGAGATTTTGGTTAGTGTTATACATTACATCATGTAATTATATTCTTCTGACACAATCATTATTATTCCTTTCACATTCTAAATTACATTTCTCACTATTATATTGCATCAGATACACTCATTTTGTTTTTTTGGTTTTGATGATTTTTATTAGGTTTAATCAGTGTTATTTATTATTTTGCTAAATTATTTTTCTCGTTTATCTTCAATAAGTTGTTCTTATTATATTTTGAATTTTGATATTTTCTTTTCCTTTCTTTTAATTCATAAAATAAAATTTTTTATTTGTAATAACTTCCATATTATGTTATTTGTATTAATAATTAATACAATCTTTGTTCCATTAGTTTGCTTTAGTCCATTACCAAAAAATCAGTCCCTTCTTTCCATATTTTCATCTTTAGTTCACCATTGTCAAATACATAAGTTGTCCTTTTTGCCTGGACTATTATTGTTTTCAGTATGAATTCTATCCTTGTCCACTTTATCACTACTACCTTGTATTCTGATTTTTCTGCTGCGAAGTCTTCACTCATTTCAAGACCTCCTGTTGAATTTCCAATCAATTCTGTCCTAATGACATATCTTTCGATCACTCTGTACTGCAATTTTTTGAACACCAAATCTTCAATGGTATCTTCGCCTGCTTTTAACAATTTATTCTCTAGTTCATTAACCAAATATGTCACTGGTATATCAACTATTGACGATATAGCTGATATTTTATTATCCCTTTCTTTTTCTGATGTATTCATTTTAAATATAAATTTCCTTAAGTTTTTCCTATAATTTGTTAATTCTGTTCTTTCTATGTAATTAGCGATTGGGAGATTACGTACATTAACCAACCCACTCCCAATCATATCTAATTTTTCCTGTGTATTTTTTTTGTTTCTTGGGACGTCTTACACCTATTTTCTTCGTCTTCTTTTCCACATACTTATTATTCTCTTTGTTTCTGCTATGTTTATTCTTATTTAATAATACACTTTTGTCTTTTTTCTTTTCTATTTTTTCCTTAACACATTCAGAAGTACTGTCTAGTGTTTCTTGACACTTCTTGAAACCACCATCTATTGTTTTACTTAATTTTCTGAAACTTTCATCCATTTGTTTCATTAATTCCTCATGATTTCTGTCCAACTTCTCATTTATCTGTTTCAATAATGTTTCGCTGGTTTTGTTATTCCCTTCCATTATAATTCTCATTATCTCCTGGAAATTTACATCTATTGGTTGGTTTAGTTTCTTTGGTTGGTCCCCTTGGGCATCCCTTACTATTATTTCCATTTCAGTTTCTTCCTCTTCAGCACTATTACTCCTTAATTCATATTGTTGCTCTGGTTTGTTAGCCATTTTACAATCTTTAACTTAATTTAATTACAAGGAAAACATTTTTTATGCTAATTAAATTTAACAAAATTGTGTTATTTGGTGCTGGTTTAATGAAAATCTTTGCATTCACGAATGGGCGCCATTTATTGTACTGTTGTTATTTACACGTATGGTAATTAAAATCTGCTCCACGTTGGATCAGCCATTAATTGTACTGTTGTTTTTTACTGATATAATATTTAGTACTGCACCACGTTGGATGCATCATTTATTGTACTGTGGTTATTTTAACAGGTATTGTAATTATGTAATTATGATATGTAACTACTGTTATTATGTTATTCTTTGTTTATCAGTACATGAAAAGAAACTCTCTCTCTCTCAGGGTTAATGATTATTAAGCTGTTTGATCTTATTTCCGATCGTATATAGTATCTTATTTTCTTTAAACCACACCAAATACCGTTAGTATGTAGTATTTTGATAAATAACTATGTAAAAAATATCTACCCTACTAATGTAACTTGACTGATTCTGAATTCTTCCAGCTGCCACGGGTTCACTTCTGGTTGATGTTTATTATTTTCAACTGCAATATCAGGCTTGTCGATCCGTTCCTCTACGTGACTTTCTTATTGGTTTTACTGCTGAAGATTTTTTTTCTATGACGACTGCACAACAGATATCTCCTTGGAATATTTAATTATATTTTATGACCACTCCCACTATTCTTCTGTACAGGATTTCCCTCTTCTATTGGCGTTCTATTAAGGATATGTTTACATTTCTTGTAATATTATTTATTTATTGAATATTAGTTTATTTTGTTAAACTCAACAGGAATGTTGAATCTCTCCTCCTGATTGTTTACTTTATTAACTTTATAATCAAAACTCTGGTATCACAAATTAAATTTCTTTACTGTATTTTCTTTTACATATGACATTAAGCTTGATGATGTACAAATTTTTATATAATTGAAGATTAATGATGTTACTTTTCTTAGATATGAAATTAGACTACTGATGTTACTTTTCTTCTATATGAATTTAGACTCTTCAAGTTACTCTTATTAGATATAATTCAAGACTTGTCATGTAACTCTTATTAGATATAAATTTAGACTAATAAACATTTCCTTTCATCTCTATACAATACAATTTTTAACAATTTACAAATTTGCCCTACTTTCTTTACATCTGTTTATCATATACCTATTAAAAACATATATCATTTTTCTATTTCTTATTAAACATCTTTATTTTATCTCTAATATTCGTAATTCTAGTTGGTATTTATTAAATTATAATTTTATTACTATTTACTCTTATTATAACATTCATTCCAATTTCATATATTCTTTTCAGAACATATAACTGAATATTGTTTTATATCATATAGGAATCGACCTCTATGTTGACTGGGTGAGTCGATAGTCCCAATGTTTTTGTTTACATTTTAAAACATATGTTCCATTTAATATTGAATTTGTATCTTTTCTCTTTTAAAATTTATTATCTCCCTATTATGTACTGTGTGCATTTTAACAGCTCAGTACAGAATACCTTCCCTTATTTCATAATTTCAGATACAATTTTAGATGAAATTTTCATACCTTAAACACTTATTTATGACTTAAAACAACATTAAGTAAACCAACTGGTTTTACATCAAAATAATAAATAACAAATAACAATTGTGCCTAATTTTATGGCTAAAAAACTCAAAAACATGACTAAAACATTATCTTTCTTTTGAACATCACCTTCCCGTTCCTGGTTATACATTTCCTGTATTCTTTATTTCAGAATTCCTACTCCTTTATTTATATATGAAATTATCCGTTGTATTACTATTGTATCTTCTTTCCTTCTTAAAATCAATTATTTCCCAAGTTTAAATCTTACTTCTATAATCATTCTTATGACATTCTTTATTAATTATACATTTTGGATCTGGTTTTATTTATTTATCTATATTTATTTGTGAGTTTTCCCTCTAATATTTAATTTTCCTAAACCTCCCTAACATTAGAACTGGAATCGAGTCGGTGGTGCACTATCGGCTTACCAAATACCGTCGTCCATTACATACTTTCTGAGATCAGAGGAACATCATCTCTGCCCAGTTAAATGATTGCTGGAATATTCTACAGTCAATCTTCATTAATAAACCTCATAAGGTAGTCATCATGTGACCTTCAATAAAATAATTAATAATAATAATACTCTAGGGATTATTCACTGTACTTTAACTCAGATCATATTATTTCTTCATATTAATTCTTCCTTCTATTATACACTTCTCATCTCCAATACTTGGATATTTTATTGACATTTATGAATTGACTTTCTTACAGATAATTCTTAAATATTTGTTTTTTTTTCTTCTTTTCTTATGATCCTTTTGACGGTTCCATTTTGGCTTCTTCATTCTCTTATTTTCCTTGGTTCATATTCCTTTATTACTAATAAAGCTTGTTATGAGATTTTGGTTAGTGTTATACATTACATCATGTAATTATATTCTTCTGACACAATCATTATTATTCCTTTCACATTCTAAATTACATTTCTCACTATTATATTGCATCAGATACACTCATTTTGTTTTTTTGGTTTTGATGATTTTTATTAGGTTTAATCAGTGTTATTTATTATTTTGCTAAATTATTTTTCTCGTTTATCTTCAATAAGTTGTTCTTATTATATTTTGAATTTTGATATTTTCTTTTCCTTTCTTTTAATTCATAAAATAAAATTTTTTATTTGTAATAACTTCCATATTATGTTATTTGTATTAATAATTAATACAATCTTTGTTCCATTAGTTTGCTTTAGTCCATTACCAAAAAATCAGTCCCTTCTTTCCATATTTTCATCTTTAGTTCACCATTGTCAAATACATAAGTTGTCCTTTTTGCCTGGACTATTATTGTTTTCAGTATGAATTCTATCCTTGTCCACTTTATCACTACTACCTTGTATTCTGATTTTTCTGCTGCGAAGTCTTCACTCATTTCAAGACCTCCTGTTGAATTTCCAATCAATTCTGTCCTAATGACATATCTTTCGATCACTCTGTACTGCAATTTTTTGAACACCAAATCTTCAATGGTATCTTCGCCTGCTTTTAACAATTTATTCTCTAGTTCATTAACCAAATATGTCACTGGTATATCAACTATTGACGATATAGCTGATATTTTATTATCCCTTTCTTTTTCTGATGTATTCATTTTAAATATAAATTTCCTTAAGTTTTTCCTATAATTTGTTAATTCTGTTCTTTCTATGTAATTAGCGATTGGGAGATTACGTACATTAACCAACCCACTCCCAATCATATCTAATTCTTCCTGTGTATTTTTTTTGTTTCTTGGGACGTCTTACACCTATTTTCTTCGTCTTCTTTTCCACATACTTATTATTCTCTTTGTTTCTGCTATGTTTATTCTTATTTAATAATACACTTTTGTCTTTTTTCTTTTCTATTTTTTCCTTAACACATTCAGAAGTACTGTCTAGTGTTTCTTGACACTTCTTGAAACCACCATCTATTGTTTTACTTAATTTTCTGAAACTTTCATCCATTTGTTTCATTAATTCCTCATGATTTCTGTCCAACTTCTCATTTATCTGTTTCAATAATGTTTCGCTGGTTTTGTTATTCCCTTCCATTATAATTCTCATTATCTCCTGGAAATTTACATCTATTGGTTGGTTTAGTTTCTTTGGTTGGTCCCCTTGGGCATCCCTTACTATTATTTCCATTTCAGTTTCTTCCTCTTCAGCACTATTACTCCTTAATTCATATTGTTGCTCTGGTTTGTTAGCCATTTTACAATCTTTAACTTAATTTAATTACAAGGAAAACATTTTTTATGCTAATTAAATTTAACAATATTGTGTTATTTGGTGCTGGTTTAATGAAAATCTTTGCATTCACGAATGGGCGCCATTTATTGTACTGTTGTTATTTACACGTATGGTAATTAAAATCTGCTCCACGTTGGATCAGCCATTAATTGTACTGTTGTTTTTTACTGATATAATATTTAGTACTGCACCACGTTGGATGCATCATTTATTGTACTGTGGTTATTTTAACAGGTATTGTAATTATGTAATTATGATATGTAACTACTGTTATTATGTTATTCTTTGTTTATCAGTACATGAAAAGAAACTCTCTCTCTCTCAGGGTTAATGATTATTAAGCTGTTTGATCTTATTTCCGATCGTATATAGTATCTTCTTTTCTTTAAACCACACCAAATACCGTTAGTATGTAGTATTTTGATAAATAACTATGTAAAAAATATCTACCCTACTAATCTAACTTGACTGATTCTGAATTCTTCCAGCTGCCACGGGTTCATTTCTGGTTGATGTTTATTATTTTCAACTGCAATATCAGGCTTGTCGATCCGTTCCTCTACGTGACTTTCTTATTGGTTTTTACTGCTGAAGATTTTTTTTCTATGACGACTGCACAACAGATATCTCCTTGGAATATTTAATTATATTTTATGACCACTCCCACTATTCTTCTGTACAGGATTTCCCTCTTCTATTGGCGTTCTATTAAGGATATGTTTACATTTCTTGTAATATTATTTATTTATTGAATATTAGTTTATTTTGTTAAACTCAACAGGAATGTTGAATCTCTCCTCCTGATTGTTTACTTTATTAACTTTATAATCAAAACTCTGGTATCACAAATTAAATTTCTTTACTGTATTTTCTTTTACATATGACATTAAGCTTGATGATGTACAAATTTTTATATAATTGAAGATTAATGATGTTACTTTTCTTAGATATGAAATTAGACTACTGATGTTACTTTTCTTCTATATGAATTTAGACTCTTCAAGTTACTCTTATTAGATATAATTCAAGACTTGTCATGTAACTCTTATTAGATATAAATTTAGACTAATAAACATTTCCTTTCATCTCTATACAATACAATTTTTAACAATTTACAAATTTGCCCTACTTTCTTTACATCTGTTTATCATATACCTATTAAAAACATATATCATTTTTCTATTTCTTATTAATCATCTTTATTTTATCTCTAATATTCGTAATTCTAGTTGGTATTTATTAAATTATAATTTTATTACTATTTACTCTTATTATAACATTCATTCCAATTTCATATATTCTTTTCAGAACATATAACTGAATATTGTTTTATATCATATAGGAATCGACCTCTATGTTGACTGGGTGAGTCGATAGTCCCAATGTTTTTGTTTACATTTTAAAACATATGTTCCATTTAATATTGAATTTGTATCTTTTCTCTTTTAAAATTTATTATCTCCCTATTATGTACTGTGTGCATTTTAACAGCTCAGTACAGAATACCTTCCCTTATTTCATAATTTCAGATACAATTTTAGATGAAATTTTCATACCTTAAACACTTATTTATGACTTAAAACAACATTAAGTAAACCAACTGGTTTTACATCAAAATAATAAATAACAAATAACAATTGTGCCTAATTTTATGGCTAAAAAACTCAAAAACAGGACTAAAACATTATCTTTCTTTTGAACATCACCTTCCCGTTCCTGGTTATACATTTCCTGTATTCTTTATTTCAGAATTCCTACTCCTATATTTATATATGAAATTATCCGTTGTATTACTATTGTATCTTCTTTCCTTCTTAAAATCAATTATTTCCCAAGTTTAAATCTTACTTCTATAATCATTCTTATGACATTCTTTATTAATTATACATTTTGGATCTGGTTTTATTTATTTATCTATATTTATTTGTGAGTTTTCCCTCTAATATTTAATTTTCCTAAACCTCCCTAACATTATAACTGGAATCGAATCGGTGGTGCACTATCGGCTTACCAAATACCGTCGTCCATTACATACTTTCTGAGATCAGAGGAACATCATCTCTGCCCAGTTAAATGATTGCTGGAATATTCTACAGTCAATCTTCATTAATAAACCTCGTAAGGTAGTCATCATGTGACCTTCAATAAAATAATTAATAATAATAATACTCTAGGGATTATTCACTGTACTTTAACTCAGATCATATTATTTCTTCATATTAATTCTTCCTTCTATTATACACTTCTCATCTCCAATACTTGGATATTTTATTGACATTTATGAATTGACTTTCTTACAGATAATTCTTAAATATTTGTTTTTTTTCTTCTTTTCTTATGATCCTTTTGACGGTTCCATTTTGGCTTCTTCATTCTCTTATTTTCCTTGGTTCATATTCCTTTATTACTAATAAAGCTTGTTATGAGATTTTGGTTAGTGTTATACATTACATCATGTAATTATATTCTTCTGACACAATCATTATTATTCCTTTCACATTCTAAATTACATTTCTCACTATTATATTGCATCAGATACACTCATTTTGTTTTTTTGGTTTTGATGATTTTTATTAGGTTTAATCAGTGTTATTTATTATTTTGCTAAATTATTTTTCTCGTTTATCTTCAATAAGTTGTTCTTATTATATTTTGAATTTTGATATTTTCTTTTCCTTTCTTTTAATTCATAAAATAAAATTTTTTATTTGTAATAACTTCCATATTATGTTATTTGTATTAATAATTAATACAATCTTTGTTCCATTAGTTTGCTTTAGTCCATTACCAAAAAATCAGTCCCTTCTTTCCATATTTTCATCTTTAGTTCACCATTGTCAAATACATAAGTTGTCCTTTTTGCCTGGACTATTATTGTTTTCAGTATGAATTCTATCCTTGTCCACTTTATCACTACTACCTTGTATTCTGATTTTTCTGCTGCGAAGTCTTCACTCATTTCAAGACCTCCTGTTGAATTTCCAATCAATTCTGTCCTAATGACATATCTTTCGATCACTCTGTACTGCAATTTTTTGAACACCAAATCTTCAATGGTATCTTCGCCTGCTTTTAACAATTTATTCTCTAGTTCATTAACCAAATATGTCACTGGTATATCAACTATTGACGATATAGCTGATATTTTATTATCCCTTTCTTTTTCTGATGTATTCATTTTAAATATAAATTTCCTTAAGTTTTTCCTATAATTTGTTAATTCTGTTCTTTCTATGTAATTAGCGATTGGGAGATTACGTACATTAACCAACCCACTCCCAATCATATCTAATTCTTCCTGTGTATTTTTTTTGTTTCTTGGGACGTCTTACACCTATTTTCTTCGTCTTCTTTTCCACATACTTATTATTCTCTTTGTTTCTGCTATGTTTATTCTTATTTAATAATACACTTTTGTCTTTTTTCTTTTCTATTTTTTCCTTAACACATTCAGAAGTACTGTCTAGTGTTTCTTGACACTTCTTGAAACCACCATCTATTGTTTTACTTAATTTTCTGAAACTTTCATCCATTTGTTTCATTAATTCCTCATGATTTCTGTCCTACTTCTCATTTATCTGTTTCAATAATGTTTCGCTGGTTTTGTTATTCCCTTCCATTATAATTCTCATTATCTCCTGGAAATTTACATCTATTGGTTGGTTTAGTTTCTTTGGTTGGTCCCCTTGGGCATCCCTTACTATTATTTCCATTTCAGTTTCTTCCTCTTCAGCACTATTACTCCTTAATTCATATTGTTGCTCTGGTTTGTTAGCCATTTTACAATCTTTAACTTAATTTAATTACAAGGAAAACATTTTTTATGCTAATTAAATTTAACAAAATTGTGTTATTTGGTGCTGGTTTAAAGAAAATCTTTGCTTTCATGTATGGGCGCCATTTATTGTACTGTTGTTATTTACACGTATGGTAATTAAAATCTGCTCCACGTTGGATCAGCCATTAATTGTACTGTTGTTTTTTACTGATATAATATTTAGTACTGCACCACGTTGGATGCATCATTTATTGTACTGTGGTTATTTTAACAGGTATTGTAATTATGTAATTATGATATGTAACTACTGTTATTTTGTTATTCTTTGTTTATCAGTACATGAAAAGAAACTCTCTCTCTCTCAGGGTTAATGATTATTAAGCTGTTTGATCTTATTTCCGATCGTATATAGTATCTTATTTTCTTTAAACCACACCAAATACCGTTAGTATGTAGTATTTTGATAAATAACTATGTAAAAAATATCTACCCTACTAATCTAACTTGACTGATTCTGAATTCTTCCAGCTGCCACGGGTTCACTTCTGGTTGATGTTTATTATTTTCAACTGCAATATCAGGCTTGTCGATCCGTTCCTCTACGTGACTTTCTTATTGGTTTTACTGCTGAAGATGTTTTTTCTATGACGACTGCACAACAGATATCTCCTTGGAATATTTAATTATATTTTATGACCACTCCCACTATTCTTCTGTACAGGCTTTCCCTCTTCTATTGGCGTTCTATTAAGGATATGTTTACATTTCTTGTAATATTATTTATTTATTGAATATTAGTTTATTTTGTTAAACTCAACAGGAATGTTGAATCTCTCCTCCTGATTGTTTACTTTATTAACTTTATAATCAAAACTCTGGTATCACAAATTAAATTTCTTTACTGTATTTTCTTTTACATATGACATTAAGCTTGATGATGTACAAATTTTTATATAATTGAAGATTAATGATGTTACTTTTCTTAGATATGAAATTAGACTACTGATGTTACTTTTCTTCTATATGAATTTAGACTCTTCAAGTTACTCTTATTAGATATAATTCAAGACTTGTCATGTAACTCTTATTAGATATAAATTTAGACTAATAAACATTTCCTTTCATCTCTATACAATACAATTTTTAACAATTTACAAATTTGCCCTACTTTCTTTACATCTGTTTATCATATACCTATTAAAAACATATATCATTTTTCTATTTCTTATTAATCATCTTTATTTTATCTCTAATATTCGTAATTCTAGTTGGTATTTATTAAATTATAATTTTATTACTATTTACTCTTATTATAACATTCATTCCAATTTCATATATTCTTTTCAGAACATATAACTGAATATTGTTTTATATCATATAGGAATCGACCTCTATGTTGACTGGGTGAGTCGATAGTCCCAATGTTTTTGTTTACATTTTAAAACATATGTTCCATTTAATATTAAATTTGTATCTTTTCTCTTTTAAAATTTATTATCTCCCTATTATGTACTGTGTGCATTTTAACAGCTCAGTACAGAATACCTTCCCTTATTTCATAATTTCAGATACAATTTTAGATGAAATTTTCATACCTTAAACACTTATTTATGACTTAAAACAACATTAGTTAAACCAACTGGTTTTACATCAAAATAATAAATAACAAATAACAATTGTGCCTAATTTTATGGCTAAAAAACTCAAAAACATGAGTAAAACATTATCTTTCTTTTGAACATCACCTTCCCGTTCCTGGTTATACATTTCCTGTATTATTTATTTCAGAATTCCTACTCCTTTATTTATATATGAAATTATCCATTGTATTACTATTGTATCTTCTTTCCTTCTTAAAATCAATTATTTCCCAAGTTTAAATCTTACTTCTATAATCATTCTTATGACATTCTTTATTAATTATACATTTTGGATCTGGTTTTATTTATTTATCTATATTTATTTGTGAGTTTTCCCTCTAATATTTAATTTTCCTAAACCTCCCTAACATTATAACTGGAATCGAATCGGTGGTGCACTATCGGCTTACCAAATACCGTCGTCCATTACATACTTTCTGAGATCAGAGGAACATCATCTCTGCCCAGTTAAATGATTGCTGGAATATTCTACAGTCAATCTTCATTAATAAACCTCGTAAGGTAGTCATCATGTGACCTTCAATAAAATAATTAATAATAATAATACTCTAGGGATTATTCACTGTACTTTAACTCAGATCATATTATTTCTTCATATTAATTCTTCCTTCTATTATACACTTCTCATCTCCAATACTTGGATATTTTATTGACATTTATGAATTGACTTTCTTACAGATAATTCTTAAATATTTGTTTTTTTTCTTCTTTTCTTATGATCCTTTTGACGTTTCCATTTTGGCTTCTTCATTCTCTTATTTTCCTTGGTTCATATTCCTTTATTACTAATAAAGCTTGTTATGAGATTTTGGATAGTGTTATACATTACATCATGTAATTATATTCTTCTGACACAATCATTATTATTCCTTTTACATTCTAAATTACATTTCTCACTATTATATTGCATCAGATACACTCATTTTGTTTTTTTGGTTTTGATGATTTTTATTAGGTTTAATCAGTGTTATTTATTATTTTGCTAAATTATTTTTCTCGTTTATCTTCAATAAGTTGTTCTTATTATATTTTGAATTTTGATATTTTCTTTTCCTTTCTTTTAATTCATAAAATAAAATTTTTTATTTGTAATAACTTCCATATTATGTTATTTGTATTAATAATTAATACAATCTTTGTTCCATTAGTTTGCTTTAGTCCATTACCAAAAAATCAGTCCCTTCTTTCCATATTTTCATCTTTAGTTCACCATTGTCAAATACATAAGTTGTCCTTTTTGCCTGGACTATTATTGTTTTCAGTATGAATTCTATCCTTGTCCACTTTATCACTACTACCTTGTATTCTGATTTTTCTGCTGCGAAGTCTTCACTCATTTCAAGACCTCCTGTTGAATTTCCAATCAATTCTGTCCTAATGACATATCTTTCGATCACTCTGTACTGCAATTTTTCGAACACCAAATCTTCAATGGTATCTTCGCCTGCTGTTAACAATTTATTCTCTAGTTCATTAACCAAATATGTCACTGGTATATCAACTATTGACGATATAGCTGATATTTTATTATCCCTTTATTTTCTGATGTATTCATTTTAAATATAAATTTCCTTAAGTTATTCCTATAATTTGTAAATTCTGTTCTTTCTATGTAATTAGCGATTGGGAGATTACGTACATTAACCAACCCACTCCTAATCATATCTAATTCTTCCTGTGTATTTTTTTTGTTTCTTGGGACGTCTTACACCTATTTTCTTCGTCTTCTTTTCCACATACTTATTATTCTCTTTGTTTCTGCTATGTTTATTCTTATTTAATAATACACTTTTGTCTTTTTTCTTTTCTATTTTTTCCTTAACACATTCAGAAGTACTGTCTAGTGTTTCTTGACACTTCTTGAAACCACCATCTATTGTTTTACTTAATTTTCTGAAACTTTCATCCATTTGTTTCATTAATTCCTCATGATTTCTGTCCAACTTCTCATTTATCTGTTTCAATAATGTTTCGCTGGTTTTGTTATTCCCTTCCATTATAATTCTCATTATCTCCTGGAAATTTATATCTATTGGTTGGTTTAGTTTCTTTGGTTGGTCCCCTTGGGCATCCCTTACTATTATTTCCATTTCAGTTTCTTCCTCTTCAGCACTATTACTCCTTAATTCATATTGTTGCTCTGGTTTGTTAGCCATTTTACAATCTTTAACTTAATTTAATTACAAGGAAAACATTTTTTATGCTAATTAAATTTAACAAAATTGTGTTATTTGGTGCTGGTTTAAAGAAAATCTTTGCTTTCACGTATGGGCGCCATTTATTGTACTGTTGTTATTTACACGTATGGTAATTAAAATCTGCTCCACGTTGGATCAGCCATTAATTGTACTGTTGTTTTTTACTGATATAATATTTAGTACTGCACCACGTTGGATGCATCATTTATTGTACTGTGGTTATTTTAACAGGTATTGTAATTATGTAATTATGATATGTAACTACTGTTATTATGTTATTCTTTGTTTATCAGTACATGAAAAGAAACTCTCTCTCTCTCAGGGTTAATGATTATTAAGCTGTTTGATCTTATTTCCGATCGTATATAGTATCTTCTTTTCTTTAAACCACACCAAATACCGTTAGTATGTAGTATTTTGATAAATAACTATGTAAAAAATATCTACCCTACTAATGTAACTTGACTGATTCTGAATTCTTCCAGCTGCCACGGGTTCACTTCTGGTTGATGTTTATTATTTTCAACTGCAATATCAGGCTTGTCGATCCGTTCCTCTACGTGAATTTCTTATTGGTTTTACTGCTGAAGATTTTTTTTCTATGACGACTGCACAACAGATATCTCCTTGGAATATTTAATTATATTTTATGGCCACTCCCACTATTCTTCTGTACAGGCTTTCCCTCTTCTATTGGCGTTCTATTAAGGATATGTTTTCATTTCTTGTAATATTATTTATTTATTGAATATTAGTTTATTTTGTTAAACTCAACAGGAATGTTGAATCTCTCCTCCTGATTGTTTACTTTATTAACTTTATAATCAAACTCTGGTATCACAAATTAAATTTCTTTACTGTATTTTCTTTTACATATGACATTAAGCTTGATGATGTACAAATTTTTATATAATTGAAGATTAATGATGTTACTTTTCTTAGATATGAAATTAGACTACTGATGTTACTTTTCTTCTATATGAATTTAGACTCTTCAAGTTACTCTTATTAGATATAATTCAAGACTTGTCATGTAACTCTTATTAGATATAAATTTAGACTAATAAACATTTCCTTTCATCTCTATACAATACAATTTTTAACAATTTACAAATTTGCCCTACTTTCTTTACATCTGTTTATCATATACCTATTAAAAACATATATCATTTTTCTATTTCTTATTAAACATCTTTATTGTATCTCTAATATTCGTAATTCTAGTTGGTATTTATTAAATTATAATTTTATTACTATTTACTCTTATTATAACATTCATTCCAATTTCATATATTCTTTTCAGAACATATAACTGAATATTGTTTTATATCATATAGGAATCGACCTCTATGTTGACTGGGTGAGTCGATAGTCCCAATGTTTTTGTTTACATTTTAAAACATATGTTCCATTTAATATTAAATTTGTATCTTTTCTCTTTTAAAATTTATTATCTCCCTATTATGTACTGTGTGCATTTTAACAGCTCAGTACAGAATACCTTCCCTTATTTCATAATTTCAGATACAATTTTAGATGAAATTTTCATACCTTAAACACTTATTTATGACTTAAAACAACATTAGTTAAACCAACTGGTTTTACATCAAAATAATAAATAACAAATAACAATTGTGCCTAATTTTATGGCTAAAAAACTCAAAAACATGACTAAAACATTATCTTTCTTTTGAACATCACCTTCCCGTTCCTGGTTATACATTTCCTGTATTCTTTATTTCAGAATTCCTACTCCTTTATTTATATATGAAATTATCCATTGTATTACTATTGTATCTTCTTTCCTTCTTAAAATCAATTATTTCCCAAGTTTAAATCTTACTTCTATAATCATTCTTATGACATTCTTTATTAATTATACATTTTGGATCTGGTTTTATTTATTTATCTATATTTATTTGTGAGTTTTCCCTCTAATATTTAATTTTCCTAAACCTCCCTAACATTATAACTGGAATCGAATCGGTGGTGCACTATCGGCTTACCAAATACCGTCGTCCATTACATACTTTCTGAGATCAGAGGAACATCATCTCTGCCCAGTTAAATGATTGCTGGAATATTCTACAGTCAATCTTCATTAATAAACCTCGTAAGGTAGTCATCATGTGACCTTCAATAAAATAATTAATAATAATAATACTCTAGGGATTATTCACTGTACTTTAACTCAGATCATATTATTTCTTCATAATAATTCTTCCTTCTATTATACACTTCTCATCTCCAATACTTGGATATTTTATTGACATTTATGAATTGACTTTCTTACAGATAATTCTTAAATATTTGTTTTTTTTCTTCTTTTCTTATGATCCTTTTGACGGTTCCATTTTGGCTTCTTCATTCTCTTATTTTCCTTGGTTCATATTCCTTTATTACTAATAAAGCTTGTTATGAGATTTTGGATAGTGTTATACATTACATCATGTAATTATATTCTTCTGACACAATCATTATTATTCCTTTTACATTCTAAATTACATTTCTCACTATTATATTGCATCAGATACACTCATTTTGTTTTTTTGGTTTTGATGATTTTTATTAGGTTTAATCAGTGTTATTTATTATTTTGCTAAATTATTTTTCTCGTTTATCTTCAATAAGTTGTTCTTATTATATTTTGAATTTTGATATTTTCTTTTCCTTTCTTTTAATTCATAAAATAAAATTTTTTATTTGTAATAACTTCCATATTATGTTATTTGTATTAATAATTAATACAATCTTTGTTCCATTAGTTTGCTTTAGTCCATTACCAAAAAATCAGTCCCTTCTTTCCATATTTTCATCTTTAGTTCACCATTGTCAAATACATAAGTTGTCCTTTTTGCCTGGACTATTATTGTTTTCAGTATGAATTCTATCCTTGTCCACTTTATCACTACTACCTTGTATTCTGATTTTTCTGCTGCGAAGTCTTCACTCATTTCAAGACCTCCTGTTGAATTTCCAATCAATTCTGTCCTAATGACATATCTTTCGATCACTCTGTACTGCAATTTTTCGAACACCAAATCTTCAATGGTATCTTCGCCTGCTGTTAACAATTTATTCTCTAGTTCATTAACCAAATATGTCACTGGTATATCAACTATTGACGATATAGCTGATATTTTATTATCCCTTTCTTTTTCTGATGTATTCATTTTAAATATAAATTTCCTTAAGTTATTCCTATAATTTGTAAATTCTGTTCTTTCTATGTAATTAGCGATTGGGAGATTACGTACATTAACCAACCCACTCCTAATCATATCTAATTCTTCCTGTGTATTTTTTTTGTTTCTTGGGACGTCTTACACCTATTTTCTTCGTCTTCTTTTCCACATACTTATTATTCTCTTTGTTTCTGCTATGTTTATTCTTATTTAATAATACACTTTTGTCTTTTTTCTTTTCTATTTTTTCCTTAACACATTCAGAAGTACTGTCTAGTGTTTCTTGACACTTCTTGAAACCACCATCTATTGTTTTACTTAATTTTCTGAAACTTTCATCCATTTGTTTCATTAATTCCTCATGATTTCTGTCCAACTTCTAATTTATCTGTTTCAATAATGTTTCGCTGGTTTTGTTATTCCCTTCCATTATAATTCTCATTATCTCCTGGAAATTTATATCTATTGGTTGGTTTAGTTTCTTTGGTTGGTCCCCTTGGGCATCCCTTACTATTATTTCCATTTCAGTTTCTTCCTCTTCAGCACTATTACTCCTTAATTCATATTGTTGCTCTGGTTTGTTAGCCATTTTACAATCTTTAACTTAATTTAATTACAAGGAAAACATTTTTTATGCTAATTAAATTTAACAAAATTGTGTTATTTGGTGCTGGTTTAAAGAAAATCTTTGCTTTCACGTATGGGCGCCATTTATTGTACTGTTGTTATTTACACGTATGGTAATTAAAATCTGCTCCACGTTGGATCAGCCATTAATTGTACTGTTGTTTTTTACTGATATAATATTTAGTACTGCACCACGTTGGATGCATCATTTATTGTACTGTGGTTATTTTAACAGGTATTGTAATTATGTAATTATGATATGTAACTACTGTTATTATGTTATTCTTTGTTTATCAGTACATGAAAAGAAACTCTCTCTCTCTCTCAGGGTTAATGATTATTAAGCTGTTTGATCTTATTTCCGATCGTATATAGTATCTTCTTTTCTTTAAACCACACCAAATACCGTTAGTATGTAGTATTTTGATAAATAACTATGTAAAAAATATCTACCCTACTAATGTAACTTGACTGATTCTGAATTCTTCCAGCTGCCACGGGTTCACTTCTGGTTGATGTTTATTATTTTCAACTGCAATATCAGGATTGTCGATCCGTTCCTCTACGTGAATTTCTTATTGGTTTTACTGCTGAAGATTTTTTTTCTATGACGACTGCACAACAGATATCTCCTTGGAATATTTAATTATATTTTATGGCCACTCCCACTATTCTTCTGTACAGGCTTTCCCTCTTCTATTGGCGTTCTATTAAGGATATGTTTACATTTCTTGTAATATTATTTATTTATTGAATATTAGTTTATTTTGTTAAACTCAACAGGAATGTTGAATCTCTCCTCCTGATTGTTTACTTTATTAACTTTATAATCAAACTCTGGTATCACAAATTAATTTCTTTACTGTATTTTCTTTTACATATGACATTAAGCTTGATGATGTACAAATTTTTATATAATTGAAGATTAATGATGTTACTTTTCTTAGATATGAAATTAGACTACTGATGTTACTTTTCTTCTATATGAATTTAGACTCTTCAAGTTACTCTTATTAGATATAATTCAAGACTTGTCATGTAACTCTTATTAGATATAAATTTAGACTAATAAACATTTCCTTTCATCTCTATACAATACAATTTTTAACAATTTACAAATTTGCCCTACTTTCTTTACATCTGTTTATCATATACCTATTAAAAACATATATCATTTTTCTATTTCTTATTAAACATCTTTATTTTATCTCTAATATTCGTAATTCTAGTTGGTATTTATTAAATTATAATTTTATTACTATTTACTCTTATTATAACATTCATTCCAATTTCATATATTCTTTTCAGAACATATAACTGAATATTGTTTTATATCATATAGGAATCGACCTCTATGTTGACTGGGTGAGTCGATAGTCCCAATGTTTTTGTTTACATTTTAAAACATATGTTCCATTTAATATTAAATTTGTATCTTTTCTCTTTTAAAATTTATTATCTCCCTATTATGTACTGTGTGCATTTTAACAGCTCAGTACAGAATACCTTCCCTTATTTCATAATTTCAGATACAATTTTAGATGAAATTTTCATACCTTAAACACTTATTTATGACTTAAAACAACATTAGTTAAACCAACTGGTTTTACATCAAAATAATAAATAACAAATAACAATTGTGCCTAATTTTATGGCTAAAAAACTCAAAAACATGACTAAAACATTATCTTTCTTTTGAACATCACCTTCCCGTTCCTGGTTATACATTTCCTGTATTCTTTATTTCAGAATTCCTACTCCTTTATTTATATATGAAATTATCCATTGTATTACTATTGTATCTTCTTTCCTTCTTAAAATCAATTATTTCCCAAGTTTAAATCTTACTTCTATAATCATTCTTATGACATTCTTTATTAATTATACATTTTGGATCTGGTTTTATTTATTTATCTATATTTATTTGTGAGTTTTCCCTCTAATATTTAATTTTCCTAAACCTCCCTAACATTATAACTGGAATCGAATCGGTGGTGCACTATCGGCTTACCAAATACCGTCGTCCATTACATACTTTCTGAGATCAGAGGAACATCATCTCTGCCCAGTTAAATGATTGCTGGAATATTCTACAGTCAATCTTCATTAATAAACCTCGTAAGGTAGTCATCATGTGACCTTCAATAAAATAATTAATAATAATAATACTCTAGGGATTATTCACTGTACTTTAACTCAGATCATATTATTTCTTCATATTAATTCTTCCTTCTATTATACACTTCTCATCTCCAATACTTGGATATTTTATTGACATTTATGAATTGACTTTCTTACAGATAATTCTTAAATATTTGTTTTTTTTCTTCTTTTCTTATGATCCTTTTGACGGTTCCATTTTGGCTTCTTCATTCTCTTATTTTCCTTGGTTCATATTCCTTTATTACTAATAAAGCTTGTTATGAGATTTTGGATAGTGTTATACATTACATCATGTAATTATATTCTTCTGACACAATCATTATTATTCCTTTTACATTCTAAATTACATTTCTCACTATTATATTGCATCAGATACACTCATTTTGTTTTTTTGGTTTTGATGATTTTTATTAGGTTTAATCAGTGTTATTTATTATTTTGCTAAATTATTTTTCTCGTTTATCTTCAATAAGTTGTTCTTATTATATTTTGAATTTTGATATTTTCTTTTCCTTTCTTTTAATTCATAAAATAAAATTTTTTATTTGTAATAACTTCCATATTATGTTATTTGTATTAATAATTAATACAATCTTTGTTCCATTAGTTTGCTTTAGTCCATTACCAAAAAATCAGTCCCTTCTTTCCATATTTTCATCTTTAGTTCACCATTGTCAAATACATAAGTTGTCCTTTTTGCCTGGACTATTATTGTTTTCAGTATGAATTCTATCCTTGTCCACTTTATCACTACTACCTTGTATTCTGATTTTTCTGCTGCGAAGTCTTCACTCATTTCAAGACCTCCTGTTGAATTTCCAATCAATTCTGTCCTAATGACATATCTTTCGATCACTCTGTACTGCAATTTTTCGAACACCAAATCTTCAATGGTATCTTCGCCTGCTGTTAACAATTTATTCTCTAGTTCATTAACCAAATATGTCACTGGTATATCAACTATTGACGATATAGCTGATATTTTATTATCCCTTTCTTTTTCTGATGTATTCATTTTAAATATAAATTTCCTTAAGTTATTCCTATAATTTGTAAATTCTGTTCTTTCTATGTAATTAGCGATTGGGAGATTACGTACATTAACCAACCCACTCCTAATCATATCTAATTCTTCCTGTGTATTTTTTTTGTTTCTTGGGACGTCTTACACCTATTTTCTTCGTCTTCTTTTCCACATACTTATTATTCTCTTTGTTTCTGCTATGTTTATTCTTATTTAATAATACACTTTTGTCTTTTTTCTTTTCTATTTTTTCCTTAACACATTCAGAAGTACTGTCTAGTGTTTCTTGACACTTCTTGAAACCACCATCTATTGTTTTACTTAATTTTCTGAAACTTTCATCCATTTGTTTCATTAATTCCTCATGATTTCTGTCCAACTTCTAATTTATCTGTTTCAATAATGTTTCGCTGGTTTTGTTATTCCCTTCCATTATAATTCTCATTATCTCCTGGAAATTTATATCTATTGGTTGGTTTAGTTTCTTTGGTTGGTCCCCTTGGGCATCCCTTACTATTATTTCCATTTCAGTTTCTTCCTCTTCAGCACTATTACTCCTTAATTCATATTGTTGCTCTGGTTTGTTAGCCATTTTACAATCTTTAACTTAATTTAATTACAAGGAAAACATTTTTTATGCTAATTAAATTTAACAAAATTGTGTTATTTGGTGCTGGTTTAAAGAAAATCTTTGCTTTCACGTATGGGCGCCATTTATTGTACTGTTGTTATTTACACGTATGGTAATTAAAATCTGCTCCACGTTGGATCAGCCATTAATTGTACTGTTGTTTTTTACTGATATAATATTTAGTACTGCACCACGTTGGATGCATCATTTATTGTACTGTGGTTATTTTAACAGGTATTGTAATTATGTAATTATGATATGTAACTACTGTTATTATGTTATTCTTTGTTTATCAGTACATGAAAAGAAACTCTCTCTCTCTCTCAGGGTTAATGATTATTAAGCTGTTTGATCTTATTTCCGATCGTATATAGTATCTTCTTTTCTTTAAACCACACCAAATACCGTTAGTATGTAGTATTTTGATAAATAACTATGTAAAAAATATCTACCCTACTAATGTAACTTGACTGATTCTGAATTCTTCCAGCTGCCACGGGTTCACTTCTGGTTGATGTTTATTATTTTCAACTGCAATATCAGGATTGTCGATCCGTTCCTCTACGTGAATTTCTTATTGGTTTTACTGCTGAAGATTTTTTTTCTATGACGACTGCACAACAGATATCTCCTTGGAATATTTAATTATATTTTATGGCCACTCCCACTATTCTTCTGTACAGGCTTTCCCTCTTCTATTGGCGTTCTATTAAGGATATGTTTACATTTCTTGTAATATTATTTATTTATTGAATATTAGTTTATTTTGTTAAACTCAACAGGAATGTTGAATCTCTCCTCCTGATTGTTTACTTTATTAACTTTATAATCAAACTCTGGTATCACAAATTAAATTTCTTTACTGTATTTTCTTTTACATATGACATTAAGCTTGATGATGTACAAATTTTTATATAATTGAAGATTAATGATGTTACTTTTCTTAGATATGAAATTAGACTACTGATGTTACTTTTCTTCTATATGAATTTAGACTCTTCAAGTTACTCTTATTAGATATAATTCAAGACTTGTCATGTAACTCTTATTAGATATAAATTTAGACTAATAAACATTTCCTTTCATCTCTATACAATACAATTTTTAACAATTTACAAATTTGCCCTACTTTCTTTACATCTGTTTATCATATACCTATTAAAAACATATATCATTTTTCTATTTCTTATTAAACATCTTTATTTTATCTCTAATATTCGTAATTCTAGTTGGTATTTATTAAATTATAATTTTATTACTATTTACTCTTATTATAACATTCATTCCAATTTCATATATTCTTTTCAGAACATATAACTGAATATTGTTTTATATCATATAGGAATCGACCTCTATGTTGACTGGGTGAGTCGATAGTCCCAATGTTTTTGTTTACATTTTAAAACATATGTTCCATTTAATATTAAATTTGTATCTTTTCTCTTTTAAAATTTATTATCTCCCTATTATGTACTGTGTGCATTTTAACAGCTCAGTACAGAATACCTTCCCTTATTTCATAATTTCAGATACAATTTTAGATGAAATTTTCATACCTTAAACACTTATTTATGACTTAAAACAACATTAAGTAAACCAACTGGTTTTACATCAAAATAATAAATAACAAATAACAATTGTGCCTAATTTTATGGCTAAAAAACTCAAAAACATGACTAAAACATTATCTTTCTTTTGAACATCACCTTCCCGTTCCTGGTTATACATTTCCTGTATTCTTTATTTCAGAATTCCTACTCCTTTATTTATATATGAAATTATCCGTTGTATTACTATTGTATCTTCTTTCCTTCTTAAAATCAATTATTTCCCAAGTTTAAATCTTACTTCTATAATCATTCTTATGACATTCTTTATTAATTATACATTTTGGATCTGGTTTTATTTATTTATCTATATTTATTTGTGAGTTTTCCCTCTAATATTTAATTTTCCTAAACCTCCCTAACATTATAACTGGAATCGAATCGGTGGTGCACTATCGGCTTACCAAATACCGTCGTCCATTACATACTTTCTGAGATCAGAGGAACATCATCTCTGCCCAGTTAAATGATTGCTGGAATATTCTACAGTCAATCTTCATTAATAAACCTCGTAAGGTAGTCATCATGTGACCTTCAATAAAATAATTAATAATAATAATACTCTAGGGATTATTCACTGTACTTTAACTCAGATCATATTATTTCTTCATATTAATTCTTCCTTCTATTATACACTTCTCATCTCCAATACTTGGATATTTTATTGACATTTATGAATTGACTTTCTTACAGATAATTCTTAAATATTTGTTTTTTTTTCTTCTTTTCTTATGATCCTTTTGACGGTTCCATTTTGGCTTCTTCATTCTCTTATTTTCCTTGGTTCATATTCCTTTATTACTAATAAAACTTGTTATGAGATTTTGGTTAGTGTTATACATTACATCATGTAATTATATTCTTCTGACACAATCATTATTATTCCTTTTACATTCTAAATTACATTTCTCACTATTATATTGCATCAGATACACTCATTTTGTTTTTTTGGTTTTGATGATTTTTATTAGGTTTAATCAGTGTTATTTATTATTTTGCTAAATTATTTTTCTCGTTTATCTTCAATAAGTTGTTCTTATTATATTTTGAATTTTGATATTTTCTTTTCCTTTCTTTTAATTCATAAAATAAAATTTTTTATTTGTAATAACTTCCATATTATGTTATTTGTATTAATAATTAATACAATCTTTGTTCCATTAGTTTGCTTTAGTCCATTACCAAAAAATCAGTCCCTTCTTTCCATATTTTCATCTTTAGTTCACCATTGTCAAATACATAAGTTGTCCTTTTTGCCTGGACTATTATTGTTTTCAGTATGAATTCTATCCTTGTCCACTTTATCACTACTACCTTGTATTCTGATTTTTCTGCTGCGAAGTCTTCACTCATTTCAAGACCTCCTGTTGAATTTCCAATCAATTCTGTCCTAATGACATATCTTTCGATCACTCTGTACTGCAATTTTTCGAACACCAAATCTTCAATGGTATCTTCGCCTGCTGTTAACAATTTATTCTCTAGTTCATTAACCAAATATGTCACTGGTATATCAACTATTGACGATATAGCTGATATTTTATTATCCCTTTCTTTTTCTGATGTATTCATTTTAAATATAAATTTCCTTAAGTTATTCCTATAATTTGTAAATTCTGTTCTTTCTATGTAATTAGCGATTGGGAGATTACGTACATTAACCAACCCACTCCTAATCATATCTAATTCTTCCTGTGTATTTTTTTTGTTTCTTGGGACGTCTTACACCTATTTTCTTCGTCTTCTTTTCCACATACTTATTATTCTCTTTGTTTCTGCTATGTTTATTCTTATTTAATAATACACTTTTGTCTTTTTTCTTTTCTATTTTTTCCTTAACACATTCAGAAGTACTGTCTAGTGTTTCTTGACACTTCTTGAAACCACCATCTATTGTTTTACTTAATTTTCTGAAACTTTCATCCATTTGTTTCATTAATTCCTCATGATTTCTGTCCAACTTCTCATTTATCTGTTTCAATAATGTTTCGCTGGTTTTGTTATTCCCTTCCATTATAATTCTCATTATCTCCTGGAAATTTATATCTATTGGTTGGTTTAGTTTCTTTGGTTGGTCCCCTTGGGCATCCCTTACTTTTATTTCCATTTCAGTTTCTTCCTCTTCAGCACTATTACTCCTTAATTCATATTGTTGCTCTGGTTTGTTAGCCATTTTACAATCTTTAACTTAATTTAATTACAAGGAAAACATTTTTTATGCTAATTAAATTTAACAAAATTGTGTTATTTGGTGCTGGTTTAAAGAAAATCTTTGCTTTCACGTATGGGCGCCATTTATTGTACTGTTGTTATTTACACGTATGGTAATTAAAATCTGCTCCACGTTGGATCAGCCATTAATTGTACTGTTGTTTTTTACTGATATAATATTTAGTACTGCACCACGTTGGATGCATCATTTATTGTACTGTGGTTATTTTAACAGGTATTGTAATTATGTAATTATGATATGTAACTACTGTTATTATGTTATTCTTTGTTTATCAGTACATGAAAAGAAACTCTCTCTCTCTCAGGGTTAATGATTATTAAGCTGTTTGATCTTATTTCCGATCGTATATAGTATCTTCTTTTCTTTAAACCACACCAAATACCGTTAGTATGTAGTATTTTGATAAATAACTATGTAAAAAATATCTACCCTACTAATGTAACTTGACTGATTCTGAATTCTTCCAGCTGCCACGGGTTCACTTCTGGTTGATGTTTATTATTTTCAACTGCAATATCAGGCTTGTCGATGCGTTCCTCTACGTGAATTTCTTATTGGTTTTACTGCTGAAGATTTTTTTTCTATGACGACTGCACAACAGATATCTCCTTGGAATATTTAATTATATTTTATGGCCACTCCCACTATTCTTCTGTACAGGCTTTCCCTCTTCTATTGGCGTTCTATTAAGGATATGTTTACATTTCTTGTAATATTATTTATTTATTGAATATTAGTTTATTTTGTTAAACTCAACAGGAATGTTGAATCTCTCCTCCTGATTGTTTACTTTATTAACTTTATAATCAAACTCTGGTATCACAAATTAAATTTCTTTACTGTATTTTCTTTTACATATGACATTAAGCTTGATGATGTACAAATTTTTATATAATTGAAGATTAATGATGTTACTTTTCTTAGATATGAAATTAGACTACTGATGTTACTTTTCTTCTATATGAATTTAGACTCTTCAAGTTACTCTTATTAGATATAATTCAAGACTTGTCATGTAACTCTTATTAGATATAAATTTAGACTAATAAACATTTCCTTTCATCTCTATACAATACAATTTTTAACAATTTACAAATTTGCCCTACTTTCTTTACATCTGTTTATCATATACCTATTAAAAACATATATCATTTTTCTATTTCTTATTAATCATCTTTATTTTATCTCTAATATTCGTAATTCTAGTTGGTATTTATTAAATTATAATTTTATTACTATTTACTCTTATTATAACATTCATTCCAATTTCATATATTCTTTTCAGAACATATAACTGAATATTGTTTTATATCATATAGGAATCGACCTCTATGTTGACTGGGTGAGTCGATAGTCCCAATGTTTTTGTTTACATTTTAAAACATATGTTCCATTTAATATTAAATTTGTATCTTTTCTCTTTTAAAATTTATTATCTCCCTATTATGTACTGTGTGCATTTTAACAGCTCAGTACAGAATACCTTCCCTTATTTCATAATTTCAGATACAATTTTAGATGAAATTTTCATACCTTAAACACTTATTTATGACTTAAAACAACAGTAAGTAAACCAACTGGTTTTACATCAAAATAATAAATAACAAATAACAATTGTGCCTAATTTTATGGCTAAAAAACTCAAAAACATGACTAAAACATTATCTTTCTTTTGAACATCACCTTCCCATTCCTGGTTATACATTTCCTGTATTCTTTATTTCAGAATTCCTACTCCTTTATTTATATATGAAATTATCCCTTGTATTACTATTGTATCTTCTTTCCTTCTTAAAATCAATTATTTCCCAAGTTTAAATCTTACTTCTATAATCATTCTTATGACATTCTTTATTAATTATACATTTTGGATCTGGTTTTATTTATTTGTCTATATTTATTTGTGAGTTTTCCCTCTAATATTTAATTTTCCTAAACCTCCCTAACATTATAACAGGAATCGAATCGGTGGTGCACTATCGGCTTATCAAATACCATCGTCCATTACATACTTTCTGAGATCAGAGGAACATCATCTCTGCCCAGTTAAATGATTGCTGGAATATTCTACAGTCAATCTTCATTAATAAACCTCATAAGGTAGTCATCATGTGACCTTCAATAAAATAATTAATAATAATAATACTCTAGGGATTATTCACTGTACTTTAACTCAGATCATATTATTTCTTCATATTAATTCTTCCTTCTATTATACACTTCTCATCTCCAATACTTGGATATTTTATTGACATTTATGAATTGACTTTCTTACAGATAATTCTTAAATATTTGTTTTTTTTCTTCTTTTCTTATGATCCTTTTGACGGTTCCATTTTGGCTTCTTCATTCTCTTATTTTCCTTGGTTCATATTCCTTTATTACTAATAAAGCTTGTTATGAGATTTTGGATAGTGTTATACATTACATCATGTAATTATATTCTTCTGACACAATCATTATTATTCCTTTTACATTCTAAATTACATTTCTCACTATTATATTGCATCAGATACACTCATTTTGTTTTTTTGGTTTTGATGATTTTTATTAGGTTTAATCAGTGTTATTTATTATTTTGCTAAATTATTTTTCTCGTTTATCTTCAATAAGTTGTTCTTATTATATTTTGAATTTTGATATTTTCTTTTCCTTTCTTTTAATTCATAAAATAAAATTTTTTATTTGTAATAACTTCCATATTATGTTATTTGTATTAATAATTAATACAATCTTTGTTCCATTAGTTTGCTTTAGTCCATTACCAAAAAATCAGTCCCTTCTTTCCATATTTTCATCTTTAGTTCACCATTGTCAAATACATAAGTTGTCCTTTTTGCCTGGACTATTATTGTTTTCAGTATGAATTCTATCCTTGTCCACTTTATCACTACTACCTTGTATTCTGATTTTTCTGCTGCGAAGTCTTCACTCATTTCAAGACCTCCTGTTGAATTTCCAATCAATTCTGTCCTAATGACATATCTTTCGATCACTCTGTACTGCAATTTTTCGAACACCAAATCTTCAATGGTATCTTCGCCTGCTGTTAACAATTTATTCTCTAGTTCATTAACCAAATATGTCACTGGTATATCAACTATTGACGATATAGCTGATATTTTATTATCCCTTTCTTTTTCTGATGTATTCATTTTAAATATAAATTTCCTTAAGTTATTCCTATAATTTGTAAATTCTGTTCTTTCTATGTAATTAGCGATTGGGAGATTACGTACATTAACCAACCCACTCCTAATCATATCTAATTCTTCCTGTGTATTTTTTTTGTTTCTTGGGACGTCTTACACCTATTTTCTTCGTCTTCTTTTCCACATACTTATTATTCTCTTTGTTTCTGCTATGTTTATTCTTATTTAATAATACACTTTTGTCTTTTTTCTTTTCTATTTTTTCCTTAACACATTCAGAAGTACTGTCTAGTGTTTCTTGACACTTCTTGAAACCACCATCTATTGTTTTACTTAATTTTCTGAAACTTTCATCCATTTGTTTCATTAATTCCTCATGATTTCTGTCCAACTTCTAATTTATCTGTTTCAATAATGTTTCGCTGGTTTTGTTATTCCCTTCCATTATAATTCTCATTATCTCCTGGAAATTTATATCTATTGGTTGGTTTAGTTTCTTTGGTTGGTCCCCTTGGGCATCCCTTACTATTATTTCCATTTCAGTTTCTTCCTCTTCAGCACTATTACTCCTTAATTCATATTGTTGCTCTGGTTTGTTAGCCATTTTACAATCTTTAACTTAATTTAATTACAAGGAAAACATTTTTTATGCTAATTAAATTTAACAAAATTGTGTTATTTGGTGCTGGTTTAAAGAAAATCTTTGCTTTCACGTATGGGCACCATTTATTGTACTGTTGTTATTTACACGTATGGTAATTAAAATCTGCTCCACGTTGGATCAGCCATTAATTGTACTGTTGTTTTTTACTGATATAATATTTAGTACTGCACCACGTTGGATGCATCATTTATTGTACTGTGGTTATTTTAACAGGTATTGTAATTATGTAATTATGATATGTAACTACTGTTATTATGTTATTCTTTGTTTATCAGTACATGAAAAGAAACTCTCTCTCTCTCTCAGGGTTAATGATTATTAAGCTGTTTGATCTTATTTCCGATCGTATATAGTATCTTCTTTTCTTTAAACCACACCAAATACCGTTAGTATATAGTATTTTGATAAATAACTATGTAAAAAATATCTACCCTACTAATGTAACTTGACTGATTCTGAATTCTTCCAGCTGCCACGGGTTCACTTCTGGTTGATGTTTATTATTTTCAACTGCAATATCAGGATTGTCGATCCGTTCCTCTACGTGAATTTCTTATTGGTTTTACTGCTGAAGATTTTTTTTCTATGACGACTGCACAACAGATATCTCCTTGGAATATTTAATTATATTTTATGGCCACTCCCACTATTCTTCTGTACAGGCTTTCCCTCTTCTATTGGCGTTCTATTAAGGATATGTTTACATTTCTTGTAATATTATTTATTTATTGAATATTAGTTTATTTTGTTAAACCCCACAGGAATGTTGAATCTCTCCTCCTGATTGTTTACTTTATTAACTTTATAATCAAAACTCTGGTATCACAAATTAAATTTCTTTACTGTATTTTCTTTTACATATGACATTAAGCTTGATGATGTACAAATTTTTATATAATTGAAGATTAATGATGTTACTTTTCTTAGATATGAAATTAGACTACTGATGTTACTTTTCTTCTATATGAATTTAGACTCTTCAAGTTACTCTTATTAGATATAATTCAAGACTTGTCATGTAACTCTTATTAGATATAAATTTAGACTAATAAACATTTCCTTTCATCTCTATACAATACAATTTTTAACAATTTACAAATTTGCCCTACTTTCTTTACATCTGTTTATCATATACCTATTAAAAACATATATCATTTTTCTATTTCTTATTAAACATCTTTATTTTATCTCTAATATTCGTAATTCTAGTTGGTATTTATTAAATTATAATTTTATTACTATTTACTCTTATTATAACATTCATTCCAATTTCATATATTCTTTTCAGAACATATAACTGAATATTGTTTTATATCATATAGGAATCGACCTCTATGTTGACTGGGTGAGTCGATAGTCCCAATGTTTTTGTTTACATTTTAAAACATATGTTCCATTTAATATTAAATTTGTATCTTTTCTCTTTTAAAATTTATTATCTCCCTATTATGTACTGTGTGCATTTTAACAGCTCAGTACAGAATACCTTCCCTTATTTCATAATTTCAGATACAATTTTAGATGAAATTTTCATACCTTAAACACTTATTTATGACTTAAAACAACATTAAGTAAACCAACTGGTTTTACATCAAAATAATAAATAACAAATAACAATTGTGCCTAATTTTATGGCTAAAAAACTCAAAAACATGACTAAAACATTATCTTTCTTTTGAACATCACCTTCCCGTTCCTGGTTATACATTTCCTGTATTCTTTATTTCAGAATTCCTACTCCTTTATTTATATATGAAATTATCCGTTGTATTACTATTGTATCTTCTTTCCTTCTTAAAATCAATTATTTCCCAAGTTTAAATCTTACTTCTATAATCATTCTTATGACATTCTTTATTAATTATACATTTTGGATCTGGTTTTATTTATTTATCTATATTTATTTGTGAGTTTTCCCTCTAATATTTAATTTTCCTAAACCTCCCTAACATTATAACTGGAATCGAATCGGTGGTGCACTATCGGCTTACCAAATACCATCGTCCATTACATACTTTCTGAGATCAGAGGAACATCATCTCTGCCCAGTTAAATGATTGCTGGAATATTCTACAGTCAATCTTCATTAATAAACCTCGTAAGGTAGTCATCATGTGACCTTCAATAAAATAATTAATAATAATAATACTCTAGGGATTATTCACTGTACTTTAACTCAGATCATATTATTTCTTCATATTAATTCTTCCTTCTATTATACACTTCTCATCTCCAATACTTGGATATTTTATTGACATTTATGAATTGACTTTCTTACAGATAATTCTTAAATATTTGTTTTTTTTTCTTCTTTTCTTATGATCCTTTTGACGGTTCCATTTTGGCTTCTTCATTCTCTTATTTTCCTTGGTTCATATTCCTTTATTACTAATAAAACTTGTTATGAGATTTTGGTTAGTGTTATACATTACATCATGTAATTATATTCTTCTGACACAATCATTATTATTCCTTTTACATTCTAAATTACATTTCTCACTATTATATTGCATCAGATACACTCATTTTGTTTTTTTGGTTTTGATGATTTTTATTAGGTTTAATCAGTGTTATTTATTATTTTGCTAAATTATTTTTCTCGTTTATCTTCAATAAGTTGTTCTTATTATATTTTGAATTTTGATATTTTATTTTCCTTTCTTTTAATTCATAAAATAAAATTTTTTATTTGTAATAACTTCCATATTATGTTATTTGTATTAATAATTAATACAATCTTTGTTCCATTAGTTTGCTTTAGTCCATTACCAAAAAATCAGTCCCTTCTTTCCATATTTTCATCTTTAGTTCACCATTGTCAAATACATAAGTTGTCCTTTTTGCCTGGACTATTATTGTTTTCAGTATGAATTCTATCCTTGTCCACTTTATCACTACTACCTTGTATTCTGATTTTTCTGCTGCGAAGTCTTCACTCATTTCAAGACCTCCTGTTGAATTTCCAATCAATTCTGTCCTAATGACATATCTTTCGATCACTCTGTACTGCAATTTTTCGAACACCAAATCTTCAATGGTATCTTCGCCTGCTGTTAACAATTTATTCTCTAGTTCATTAACCAAATAAGTCACTGGTATATCAACTATTGACGATATAGCTGATATTTTATTATCCCTTTCTTTTTCTGATGTATTCATTTTAAATATAAATTTCCTTAAGTTATTCCTATAATTTGTTAATTCTGTTCTTTCTATGTAATTAGCGATTGGGAGATTACGTACATTAACCAACCCACTCCTAATCATATCTAATTCTTCCTGTGTATTTTTTTTGTTTCTTGGGACGTCTTACACCTATTTTCTTCGACTTCTTTTCCACATACTTATTATTCTCTTTGTTTCTGCTATGTTTATTCTTATTTAATAATACACTTTTGTCTTTTTTCTTTTCTATTTTTTCCTTAACACATTCAGAAGTACTGTCTAGTGTTTCTTGACACTTCTTGAAACCACCATCTATTGTTTTACTTAATTTTCTGAAACTTTCATCCATTTGTTTCATTAATTCCTCATGATTTCTGTCCAACTTCTCATTTATCTGTTTCAATAATGTTTCGCTGGTTTTGTTATTCCCTTCCATTATAATTCTCATTATCTCCTGGAAGTTTACATCTATTGGTTGGTTTAGTTTCTTTGGTTGGTCCCCTTGGGCATCCCTTACTATTATTTCCATTTCAGTTTCTTCCTCTTCAGCACTATTACTCCTTAATTCATATTGTTGCTCTGGTTTGTTAGCCATTTTACAATCTTTAACTTAATTTAATTACAAGGAAAACATTTTTTATGCTAATTAAATTTAACAAAATTGTGTTATTTGGTGCTGGTTTAAAGAAAATCTTTGCTTTCACGTATGGGCGCCATTTATTGTACTGTTGTTATTTACACGTATGGTAATTAAAATCTGCTCCACGTTGGATCAGCCATTAATTGTACTGTTGTTTTTTACTGATATAATATTTAGTACTGCACCACGTTGGATGCATCATTTATTGTACTGTGGTTATTTTAACAGGTATTGTAATTATGTAATTATGATATGTAACTACTGTTATTATGTTATTCTTTGTTTATCAGTACATGAAAAGAAACTCTCTCTCTCTCAGGGTTAATGATTATTAAGCTGTTTGATCTTATTTCCGATCGTATATAGTATCTTCTTTTCTTTAAACCACACCAAATACCGTTAGTATGTAGTATTTTGATAAATAACTATGTAAAAAATATCTACCTTACTAATGTAACTTGACTGATTCTGAATTCTTCCAGCTGCCACGGGTTCACTTCTGGTTGATGTTTATTATTTTCAACTGCAATATCAGGCTTGTCGATCCGTTCCTCTACGTGAATTTCTTATTGGTTTTACTGCTGAAGATTTTTTTTCTATGACGACTGCACAACAGATATCTCCTTGTAATATTTAATTATATTTTATGGCCACTCCCACTATTCTTCTGTACAGGATTTCCCTCTTCTATTGGCGTTCTATTAAGGATATGTTTACATTTCTTGTAATATTATTTATTTATTGAATATTAGTTTATTTTGTTAAACTCAACAGGAATGTTGAATCTCTCCTCCTGATTGTTTACTTTATTAACTTTATAATCAAAACTCTGGTATCACAAATTAAATTTCTTTACTTTATTTTCTTTTACATATGACATTAAGCTTGATGATGTACAAATTTTTATATAATTGAAGATTAATGATGTTACTTTTCTTAGATATGAAATTAGACTACTGATGTTACTTTTCTTCTATATGAATTTAGACTCTTCAAGTTACTCTTATTAGATATAATTCAAGACTTGTCATGTAACTCTTATTAGATATAAATTTAGACTAATAAACATTTCCTTTCATCTCTATACAATACAATTTTTAACAATTTACAAATTTGCCCTACTTTCTTTACATCTGTTTATCATATACCTATTAAAAACATATATCATTTTTCTATTTCTTATTAAACATCTTTATTTTATCTCTAATATTCGTAATTCTAGTTGGTATTTATTAAATTATAATTTTATTACTATTTACTCTTATTATAACATTCATTCCAATTTCATATATTCTTTTCAGAACATATAAGTGAATATTGTTTTATATCATATAGGAATCGACCTCTATGTTGACTGGGTGAGTCGATAGTCCCAATGTTTTTGTTTACATTTTAAAACATATGTTCCATTTAATATTAAATTTGTATCTTTTCTCTTTTAAAATTTATTATCTCCCTATTATGTACTGTGTGCATTTTAACAGCTCAGTACAGAATACCTTCCCTTATTTCATAATTTCAGATACAATTTTAGATGAAATTTTCATACCTTAAACACTTATTTATGACTTAAAACAACATTAAGTAAACCAACTGGTTTTACATCAAAATAATAAATAACAAATAACAATTGTGCCTAATTTTATGGCTAAAAAACTCAAAAACATGACTAAAACATTATCTTTCTTTTGAACATCACCTTCCCGTTCCTGGTTATACATTTCCTGTATTCTTTATTTCAGAATTCCTACTCCTTTATTTATATATGAAATTATCCGTTGTATTACTATTGTATCTTCTTTCCTTCTTAAAATCAATTATTTCCCAAGTTTAAATCTTACTTCTATAATCATTCTTATGACATTCTTTATTAATTATACATTTTGGATCTGGTTTTATTTATTTATCTATATTTATTTGTGAGTTTTCCCTCTAATATTTAATTTTCCTAAACCTCCCTAACATTATAACTGGAATCGAATCGGTGGTGCACTATCGGCTTACCAAATACCATCGTCCATTACATACTTTCTGAGATCAGAGGAACATCATCTCTGCCCAGTTAAATGATTGCTGGAATATTCTACAGTCAATCTTCATTAATAAACCTCGTAAGGTAGTCATCATGTGACCTTCAATAAAATAATTAATAATAATAATACTCTAGGGATTATTCACTGTACTTTAACTCAGATCATATTATTTCTTCATATTAATTCTTCCTTCTATTATACACTTCTCATCTCCAATACTTGGATATTTTATTGACATTTATGAATTGACTTTCTTACAGATAATTCTTAAATATTTGTTTTTTTTTCTTCTTTTCTTATGATCCTTTTGACGGTTCCATTTTGGCTTCTTCATTCTCTTATTTTCCTTGGTTCATATTCCTTTATTACTAATAAAACTTGTTATGAGATTTTGGTTAGTGTTATACATTACATCATGTAATTATATTCTTCTGACACAATCATTATTATTCCTTTTACATTCTAAATTACATTTCTCACTATTATATTGCATCAGATACACTCATTTTGTTTTTTTGGTTTTGATGATTTTTATTAGGTTTAATCAGTGTTATTTATTATTTTGCTAAATTATTTTTCTCGTTTATCTTCAATAAGTTGTTCTTATTATATTTTGAATTTTGATATTTTCTTTTCCTTTCTTTTAATTCATAAAATAAAATTTTTTATTTGTAATAACTTCCATATTATGTTATTTGTATTAATAATTAATACAATCTTTGTTCCATTAGTTTGCTTTAGTCCATTACCAAAAAATCAGTCCCTTCTTTCCATATTTTCATCTTTAGTTCACCATTGTCAAATACATAAGTTGTCCTTTTTGCCTGGACTATTATTGTTTTCAGTATGAATTCTATCCTTGTCCACTTTATCACTACTACCTTGTATTCTGATTTTTCTGCTGCGAAGTCTTCACTCATTTCAAGACCTCCTGTTGAATTTCCAATCAATTCTGTCCTAATGACATATCTTTCGATCACTCTGTACTGCAATTTTTCGAACACCAAATCTTCAATGGTATCTTCGCCTGCTGTTAACAATTTATTCTCTAGTTCATTAACCAAATATGTCACTGGTATATCAACTATTGACGATATAGCTGATATTTTATTATCCCTTTCTTTTTCTGATGTATTCATTTTAAATATAAATTTCCTTAAGTTATTCCTATAATTTGTAAATTCTGTTCTTTCTATGTAATTAGCGATTGGGAGATTACGTACATTAACCAACCCACTCCTAATCATATCTAATTCTTCCTGTGTATTTTTTTTGTTTCTTGGGACGTCTTACACCTATTTTCTTCGACTTCTTTTCCACATACTTATTATTCTCTTTGTTTCTGCTATGTTTATTCTTATTTAATAATACACTTTTGTCTTTTTTCTTTTCTATTTTTTCCTTAACACATTCAGAAGTACTGTCTAGTGTTTCTTGACACTTCTTGAAACCACCATCTATTGTTTTACTTAATTTTCTGAAACTTTCATCCATTTGTTTCATTAATTCCTCATGATTTCTGTCCAACTTCTCATTTATCTGTTTCAATAAAGTTTCGCTGGTTTTGTTATTCCCTTCCATTATAATTCTCATAATCTCCTGGAAATTTACATCTATTGGTTGGTTTAGTTTCTTTGGTTGGTCCCCTTGGGCATCCCTTACTATTATTTCCATTTCAGTTTCTTCCTCTTCAGCACTATTACTCCTTAATTCATATTGTTGCTCTGGTTTGTTAGCCATTTTACAATCTTTAACTTAATTTAATTACAAGGAAAACATTTTTTATGCTAATTAAATTTAACAAAATTGTGTTATTTGGTGCTGGTTTAAAGAAAATCTTTGCTTTCACGTATGGGCGCCATTTATTGTACTGTTGTTATTTACACGTATGGTAATTAAAATCTGCTCCACGTTGGATCAGCCATTAATTGTACTGTTGTTTTTTACTGATATAATATTTAGTACTGCACCACGTTGGATGCATCATTTATTGTACTGTGGTTATTTTAACAGGTATTGTAATTATGTAATTATGATATGTAACTACTGTTATTATGTTATTCTTTGTTTATCAGTACATGAAAAGAAACTCTCTCTCTCTCAGGGTTAATGATTATTAAGCTGTTTGATCTTATTTCCGATCGTATATAGTATCTTCTTTTCTTTAAACCACACCAAATACCGTTAGTATGTAGTATTTTGATAAATAACTATGTAAAAAATATCTACCTTACTAATGTAACTTGACTGATTCTGAATTCTTCCAGCTGCCACGGGTTCACTTCTGGTTGATGTTTATTATTTTCAACTGCAATATCAGGCTTGTCGATCCGTTCCTCTACGTGAATTTCTTATTGGTTTTACTGCTGAAGATTTTTTTTCTATGACGACTGCACAACAGATATCTCCTTGTAATATTTAATTATATTTTATGGCCACTCCCACTATTCTTCTGTACAGGATTTCCCTCTTCTATTGGCGTTCTATTAAGGATATGTTTACATTTCTTGTAATATTATTTATTTATTGAATATTAGTTTATTTTGTTAAACTCAACAGGAATGTTGAATCTCTCCTCCTGATTGTTTACTTTATTAACTTTATAATCAAAACTCTGGTATCACAAATTAAATTTCTTTACTTTATTTTCTTTTACATATGACATTAAGCTTGATGATGTACAAATTTTTATATAATTGAAGATTAATGATGTTACTTTTCTTAGATATGAAATTAGACTACTGATGTTACTTTTCTTCTATATGAATTTAGACTCTTCAAGTTACTCTTATTAGATATAATTCAAGACTTGTCATGTAACTCTTATTAGATATAAATTTAGACTAATAAACATTTCCTTTCATCTCTATACAATACAATTTTTAACAATTTACAAATTTGCCCTACTTTCTTTACATCTGTTTATCATATACCTATTAAAAACATATATCATTTTTCTATTTCTTATTAAACATCTTTATTTTATCTCTAATATTCGTAATTCTAGTTGGTATTTATTAAATTATAATTTTATTACTATTTACTCTTATTATAACATTCATTCCAATTTCATATATTCTTTTCAGAACATATAAGTGAATATTGTTTTATATCATATAGGAATCGACCTCTATGTTGACTGGGTGAGTCGATAGTCCCAATGTTTTTGTTTACATTTTAAAACATATGTTCCATTTAATATTAAATTTGTATCTTTTCTCTTTTAAAATTTATTATCTCCCTATTATGTACTGTGTGCATTTTAACAGCTCAGTACAGAATACCTTCCCTTATTTCATAATTTCAGATACAATTTTAGATGAAATTTTCATACCTTAAACACTTATTTATGACTTAAAACAACATTAAGTAAACCAACTGGTTTTACATCAAAATAATAAATAACAAATAACAATTGTGCCTAATTTTATGGCTAAAAAACTCAAAAACATGACTAAAACATTATCTTTCTTTTGAACATCACCTTCCCGTTCCTGGTTATACATTTCCTGTATTCTTTATTTCAGAATTCCTACTCCTTTATTTATATATGAAATTATCCGTTGTATTACTATTGTATCTTCTTTCCTTCTTAAAATCAATTATTTCCCAAGTTTAAATCTTACTTCTATAATCATTCTTATGACATTCTTTATTAATTATACATTTTGGATCTGGTTTTATTTATTTATCTATATTTATTTGTGAGTTTTCCCTCTAATATTTAATTTTCCTAAACCTCCCTAACATTATAACTGGAATCGAATCGGTGGTGCACTATCGGCTTACCAAATACCATCGTCCATTACATACTTTCTGAGATCAGAGGAACATCATCTCTGCCCAGTTAAATGATTGCTGGAATATTCTACAGTCAATCTTCATTAATAAACCTCGTAAGGTAGTCATCATGTGACCTTCAATAAAATAATTAATAATAATAATACTCTAGGGATTATTCACTGTACTTTAACTCAGATCATATTATTTCTTCATATTAATTCTTCCTTCTATTATACACTTCTCATCTCCAATACTTGGATATTTTATTGACATTTATGAATTGACTTTCTTACAGATAATTCTTAAATATTTGTTTTTTTTTCTTCTTTTCTTATGATCCTTTTGACGGTTCCATTTTGGCTTCTTCATTCTCTTATTTTCCTTGGTTCATATTCCTTTATTACTAATAAAGCTTGTTATGAGATTTTGGTTAGTGTTATACATTACATCATGTAATTATATTCTTCTGACACAATCATTATTATTCCTTTTACATTCTAAATTACATTTCTCACTATTATATTGCATCAGATACACTCATTTTGTTTTTTTGGTTTTGATGATTTTTATTAGGTTTAATCAGTGTTATTTATTATTTTGCTAAATTATTTTTCTCGTTTATCTTCAATAAGTTGTTCTTATTATATTTTGAATTTTGATATTTTCTTTTCCTTTCTTTTAATTCATAAAATAAAATTTTTTATTTGTAATAACTTCCATATTATGTTATTTGTATTAATAATTAATACAATCTTTGTTCCATTAGTTTGCTTTAGTCCATTACCAAAAAATCAGTCCCTTCTTTCCATATTTTCATCTTTAGTTCACCATTGTCAAATACATAAGTTGTCCTTTTTGCCTGGACTATTATTGTTTTCAGTATGAATTCTATCCTTGTCCACTTTATCACTACTACCTTGTATTCTGATTTTTCTGCTGCGAAGTCTTCACTCATTTCAAGACCTCCTGTTGAATTTCCAATCAATTCTGTCCTAATGACATATCTTTCGATCACTCTGTACTGCAATTTTTTGAACACCAAATCTTCAATGGTATCTTCGCCTGCTTTTAACAATTTATTCTCTAGTTCATTAACCAAATATGTCACTGGTATATCAACTATTGACGATATAGCTGATATTTTATTATCCCTTTCTTTTTCTGATGTATTCATTTTAAATATAAATTTCCTTAAGTTATTCCTATAATTTGTTAATTCTGTTCTTTCTATGTAATTAGCGATTGGGAGATTACGTACATTAACCAACCCACTCCTAATCATATCTAATTCTTCCTGTGTATTTTTTTTGTTTCTTGGGACGTCTTACACCTATTTTCTTCGTCTTCTTTTCCACATACTTATTATTCTCTTTGTTTCTGCTATGTTTATTCTTATTTAATAATACACTTTTGTCTTTTTTCTTTTCTATTTTTTCCTTAACACATTCAGAAGTACTGTCTAGTGTTTCTTGACACTTCTTGAAACCACCATCTATTGTTTTACTTAATTTTCTGAAACTTTCATCCATTTGTTTCATTAATTCCTCATGATTTCTGTCCAACTTCTCATTTATCTGTTTCAATAATGTTTCGCTGGTTTTGTTATTCCCTTCCATTATAATTCTCATTATCTCCTGGAAATTTACATCTATTGGTTGGTTTAGTTTCTTTGGTTGGTCCCCTTGGGCATCCCTTACTATTATTTCCATTTCAGTTTCTTCCTCTTCAGCACTATTACTCCTTAATTCATATTGTTGCTCTGGTTTGTTAGCCATTTTACAATCTTTAACTTAATTTAATTACAAGGAAAACATTTTTTATGCTAATTAAATTTAACAAAATTGTGTTATTTGGTGCTGGTTTAAAGAAAATCTTTGCTTTCACGTATGGGCGCCATTTATTGTACTGTTGTTATTTACACGTATGGTAATTAAAATCTGCTCCACGTTGGATCAGCCGTTAATTGTACTGTTGTTTTTTACTGATATAATATTTAGTACTGCACCACGTTGGATGCATCATTTATTGTACTGTGGTTATTTTAACAGGTATTGTAATTATGTAATTATGATATGTAACTACTGTTATTATGTTATTCTTTGTTTATCAGTACATGAAAAGAAACTCTCTCTCTCTCAGGGTTAATGATTATTAAGCTGTTTGATCTTATTTCCGATCGTATATAGTATCTTCTTTTCTTTAAACCACACCAAATACCGTTAGTATGTAGTATTTTGATAAATAACTATGTAAAAAATATCTACCCTACTAATGTAACTTGACTGATTCTGAATTCTTCCAGCTGCCACGGGTTCACTTCTGGTTGATGTTTATTATTTTCAACTGCAATATCAGGCTTGTCGATCCGTTCCTCTACGTGACTTTCTTATTGGTTTTACTGCTGAAGATTTTTTTTCTATGACGACTGCACAACAGATATCTCCTTGTAATATTTAATTATATTTTATGACCACTCCCACTATTCTTCTGTACAGGATTTCCCTCTTCTATTGGCGTTCTATTAAGGATATGTTTACATTTCTTGTAATATTATTTATTTATTGAATATTAGTTTATTTTGTTAAACTCAACAGGAATGTTGAATCTCTCCTCCTGATTGTTTACTTTATTAACTTTATAATCAAAACTCTGGTATCACAAATTAAATTTCTTTACTGTATTTTCTTTTACATATGACATTAAGCTTGATAATGTACAAATTTTTATATAATTGAAGATTAATGATGTTACTTTTCTTAGATATGAAATTAGACTACTGATGTTACTTTTCTTCTATATGAATTTAGACTCTTCAAGTTACTCTTATTAGATATAATTCAAGACTTGTCATTTAACTCTTATTACATATAATTTTAGACTAATAAACATTTCCTTTCATCTCTATACAATACAATTTTTAACAATTTACAAATTTGCCCTACTTTCTTTACATCTGTTTATCATATACCTATTAAAAACATATATCATTTTTCTATTTCTTATTAAACATCTTTATTTTATCTCTAATATTCGTAATTCTAGTTGGTATTTATTAAATTATAATTTTATTACTATTTACTCTTATTATAACATTCATTCCAATTTCATATATTCTTTTCAGAACATATAACTGAATATTGTTTTATATCATATAGGAATCGACCTCTATGTTGACTGGGTGAGTCGATAGTCCCAATGTTTTTGTTTACATTTTAAAACATATGTTCCATTTAATATTAAATTTGTATCTTTTCTCTTTTAAAATTTATTATCTCCCTATTATGTACTGTGTGCATTTTAACAGCTCAGTACAGAATACCTTCCCTTATTTCATAATTTCAGATACAATTTTAGATGAAATTTTCATACCTTAAACACTTATTTATGACTTAAAACAACATTAAGTAAACCAACTGGTTTTACATCAAAATAATAAATAACAAATAACAATTGTGCCTAATTTTATGGCTAAAAAACTCAAAAACATGACTAAAACATTATCTTTCTTTTGAACATCACCTTCCCGTTCCTGGTTATACATTTCCTGTATTCTTTATTTCAGAATTCCTACTCCTTTATTTATATATGAAATTATCCGTTGTATTACTATTGTATCTTCTTTCCTTCTTAAAATCAATTATTTCCCAAGTTTAAATCTTACTTCTATAATCATTCTTATGACATTCTTTATTAATTATACATTTTGGATCTGGTTTTATTTATTTATCTATATTTATTTGTGAGTTTTCCCTCTAATATTTAATTTTCCTAAACCTCCCTAACATTATAACTGGAATCGAATCGGTGGTGCACTATCGGCTTACCAAATACCGTCGTCCATTACATACTTTCTGAGATCAGAGGAACATCATCTCTGCCCAGTTAAATGATTGCTGGAATATTCTACAGTCAATCTTCATTAATAAACCTCATAAGGTAGTCATCATGTGACCTTCAATAAAATAATTAATAATAATAATACTCTAGGGATTATTCACTGTACTTTAACTCAGATCATATTATTTCTTCATATTAATTCTTCCTTCTATTATACACTTCTCATCTCCAATACTTGGATATTTTATTGACATTTATGAATTGACTTTCTTACAGATAATTCTTAAATATTTGTTTTTTTTTCTTCTTTTCTTATGATCCTTTTGACGGTTCCATTTTGGCTTCTTCATTCTCTTATTTTCCTTGGTTCATATTCCTTTATTACTAATAAAGCTTGTTATGAGATTTTGGTTAGTGTTATACATTACATCATGTAATTATATTCTTCTGACACAATCATTATTATTCCTTTTACATTCTAAATTACATTTCTCACTATTATATTGCATCAGATACACTCATTTTGTTTTTTTGGTTTTGATGATTTTTATTAGGTTTAATCAGTGTTATTTATTATTTTGCTAAATTATTTTTCTCGTTTATCTTCAATAAGTTGTTCTTATTATATTTTGAATTTTGATATTTCTTTTCCTTTCTTTTAATTCATAAAATAAAATTTTTTATTTGTAATAACTTCCATATTATGTTATTTGTATTAATAATTAATACAATCTTTGTTCCATTAGTTTGCTTTAGTCCATTACCAAAAAATCAGTCCCTTCTTTCCATATTTTCATCTTTAGTTCACCATTGTCAAATACATAAGTTGTCCTTTTTGCCTGGACTATTATTGTTTTCAGTATGAATTCTATCCTTGTCCACTTTATCACTACTACCTTGTATTCTGATTTTTCTGCTGCGAAGTCTTCACTCATTTCAAGACCTCCTGTTGAATTTCCAATCAATTCTGTCCTAATGACATATCTTTCGATCACTCTGTACTGCAATTTTTCGAACACCAAATCTTCAATGGTATCTTCGCCTGCTTTTAACAATTTATTCTCTAGTTCATTAACCAAATATGTCACTGGTATATCAACTATTGACGATATAGCTGATATTTTATTATCCCTTTCTTTTTCTGATGTATTCATTTTAAATATAAATTTCCTTAAGTTATTCCTATAATTTGTTAATTCTGTTCTTTCTATGTAATTAGCGATTGAGAGATTACGTACATTAACCAACACACTCCTAATCATATCTAATTCTTCCTGTGTATTTTTTTGTTTCTTGGGACGTCTTACACCTATTTTCTTCGTCTTCTTTTCCACATACTTATTATTCTCTTTGTTTCTGCTATGTTTATTCTTATTTAATAATACACTTTTGTCTTTTTTCTTTTCTATTTTTTCCTTAACACATTCAGAAGTACTGTCTAGTGTTTCTTGACACTTCTTGAAACCACCATCTATTGTTTTACTTAATTTTCTGAAACTTTCATCCATTTGTTTCATTAATTCCTCATGATTTCTGTCCAACTTCTCATTTATCTGTTTCAATAATGTTTCGCTGGTTTTGTTATTCCCTTCCATTATAATTCTCATTATCTCCTGGAAATTTACATCTATTGGTTGGTTTAGTTTCTTTACTTGGTCCCCTTGGGCATCCCTTACTATTATTTCCATTTCAGTTTCTTCCTCTTCAGCACTATTACTCCTTAATTCATATTGTTGCTCTGTTTGTTAGCCATTTTACAATCTTTAACTTAATTTAATTACAAGGAAAACATTTTTTATGCTAATTAAATTTAACAAAATTGTGTTATTTGGTGCTGGTTTAAAGAAAATCTTTGCTTTCACGTATGGGCGCCATTTATTGTACTGTTGTTATTTACACGTATGGTAATTAAAATCTGCTCCACGTTGGATCAGCCATTAATTGTACTGTTGTTTTTTACTGATATAATATTTAGTACTGCACCACGTTGGATGCATCATTTATTGTACTGTGGTTATTTTAACAGGTATTGTAATTATGTAATTATGATATGTAACTACTGTTATTATGTTATTCTTTGTTTATCAGTACATGAAAAGAAACTCTCTCTCTCTCAGGGTTAATGATTATTAAGCTGTTTGATCTTATTTCCGATCGTATATAGTATCTTCTTTTCTTTAAACCACACCAAATACCATTAGTATGTAGTATTTTGATAAATAACTATGTAAAAAATATCTACCCTACTAATGTAACTTGACTGATTCTGAATTCTTCCAGCTGCCACGGGTTCACTTCTGGTTGATGTTTATTATTTTCAACTGCAATATCAGGCTTGTCGATCCGTTCCTCTACGTGAATTTCTTATTGGTTTTACTGCTGAAGATTTTTTTTCTATGACGACTGCACAACAGATATCTCCTTGGAATATTTAATTATATTTTATGGCCACTCCCACTATTCTTCTGTACAGGATTTCCCTCTTCTATTGGCGTTCTATTAAGGATATGTTTACATTTCTTGTAATATTATTTATTTATTGAATATTAGTTTATTTTGTTAAACTCAACAGGAATGTTGAATCTCTCCTCCTGATTGTTTACGTTATTAACTTTATAATCAAAACTCTGGTATCACAATTAAATTTCTTTACTTTATTTTCTTTTACATATGACATTAAGCTTGATGATGTACAAATTTTTATATAATTGAAGATTAATGATGTTACTTTTCTTAGATATGAAATTAGACTACTGATGTTACTGTTCAAGTTACTCTTATTAGATGTAATTCAAGACTTGTCATGTAACTCTTATTAGATATAAATTTAGACTAATAAACATTTCCTTTCATCTCTATACAATAGAATTTTTAACAATTTACAAATTTTCCACTTTGATACTTCCCTACTTTCTTTACATCTGTTTATCATATACCTATTAAAAACATAATCATTTTTCTATTTCTTATTAAACATCTTTATTTTATCTCTAATATTCGTAATTCTAGTTGGTATTTATTAAATTATAATTTTATTACTATTTACTCTTATTATAACATTCATTCCAATTTCATATATTCTTTTCAGAACATATAACTGAATATTGTTTTATATCATATAGGAATTGACCTCTATGTTGACTGGGTGAGTCGATAGACCCAATGTTTTTGTTTACATTTTAAAACATATGTTCCAATTAATATTAAATTTGTATCTTTTCTCTTTTAAAATTTATTATCTCCCTATTATGTACTGTGTGCATTTTAACAGCAGCACTATATATATTGCAACAGTACACAGGATATGAAGTTCATTTAAGTGGAATACTAATGCTATATAATATATTCTGATGGCCATAGACATGTTTAAATTGATTTTGTTTTTTTCTGTAAAGTAGTTTTGAATCAATCTATGTTTAAAAAAGTATGTTATGTCAAAATTGTCACAACTTTATTCTCTTTTATGTCATGTGAAATATTTGTGTGTAAGTGTGTGAGTGCGTGTGTGATTTACATTTTATTTAATAACTTCGAGGAAAATTAACAGTTCGTTCTGAAACTTGGACAGAGTATTTTCATGGTTATAAGCTACATTTTCCATATACTCAATTCTCCACACCTATATTTTTTATGTTTTTTTTTTAAATGAAATCAATTGTCTTTTATTCTTGTTATCTTCAAGAAAGTAATAAAATTTGTAGATTAGATCTAGACAGGCCTTTGCAGAATCGGACAATATTTAAGCCTGATTTCAGTCTATCTGTGTTCTCATCTGTGACGTTGCTAAAGTTTCAACCAATCAGAGGGTCTACAATTTATTCACTTTGGTCCTCTGTCGAGAACACTTCGTGCAGTTTCTTATAAGGACTTGTTATAGAAAGACGTACTCGCTGGCACGAGTTTTTCATGACAGGGCAGGTCGTTTTCCTGTATACTTAGAAGTTGGTTCACGGTTCGAGGTGTTCGAAACCTGTAACACTTACAGAACTCAAATAGTAAAAAAATAGACCATTCTAGTGCTTTTCGCGTATAGTTGAAGATATCCGCTAGGTAAAAAATATCTACTGAGATATTTTGAGTTACACGAGAACACTTCAAGAATCCGGAGTTGGTGTAAGATCAACACACCCAGATCTATTTTACCCAGTTTTAAAATCCCTGAGATTAATTAAATTTAAATTGTAAACAATAACAGTTTGTATCTCAGTGTGCATGGGTGCAACGATGTGAATTGTCTGCATTAGTGATCTTCAAACAGTCTACGGGCAGAGTTCCAGCTATCCAGTCGAAATACGTGCGCGGAGCATCGAGTGGCTACGCAAACAGTAGATTTCAACACATCAAGTAACATAATTGTAAAGCAAGCCAATAGACTCAATTTTGAAAGACAAATTTTTAAATAAACAATTTTATACTTAATATAAATTAATAAGACAATAGTAAATTTTAATGATTTAATTTAATAAATTTTCTTACCTCCAGATATAGACTCTGTTGTACTAATTTCTATATTACCTGTCTATGCAGTTTTAAATTGTATCGTTGCAACACACACACACACACACACACACACACACACACACACACACACACACACACACACACACACACACACACACAGAGTAGAATCCCGCTAACTCAACTCCCGATATCTTGACATTCCGTATAACTAGACAATCACTTTTTTTTTAATCACTAAATGATTTCTGCTGGTCAAGCAGAACCTTATCTTTGAAATAATGTGGTGTTCTATTAAAAGCTAGACTATAATAATTTCTAACATCGCCTATACGGTGCAAAAAGTATAGGTACATTTTAATTACTGTATTATTGTAATTACAGTACATATTTATGTGTATGAATGTCCGTATGTTTTCCTGTTCTGTTCAAAGATTTGTTACGGTATTCAATTTTTGCAATTTTTGTCCCTTTCCTTTTGTGACACTAATTCTTGGAACTAAGCATGAGGAAGGGTGTGACGTGATCGATAAACTAAAGAAAATAGACATGTTGGACGTAGTGAGGGGGGATATCTGAATCTTGGAATGAAGCGAGCATAATATAAGCCATGTTCGTTCCTGGAGAAAGTTGCTGGACCATTCAGGAAATGAGTTTCAAGAAAGCAGAGAAGAGACAGAAAATTGTGAAATAGTGGACTTATTGAAGAACATTCCAGGCTGCGAAGAAGTTACTGGGGCAGGATGAAAACTGTGAACTTTTAGGAGATTGGTGAAATAGTTGCACTAATGAAAGAGAACAAGGATACAAACGAAGATGAATCAGAAGACGAAGTGATGGAAGACAACGGAAAAGTTAAAAAGATGACTCACAGTGAAGGACTAAAGGCCGCTGAAGGGATGCTCAATTACTTGGAGGAGCAGGGTGCATCTGCTATGGGAATTTTGTTTCTCCGTCGCCTATGTGATGAAGCTGCATGAAGACATAATGAGTGTGAGAGACAATCTAGCATCACGAGATTTTTTTCTACAAAGAACTAGTTATTTCTTCAATTTTGTATGTAAGTTTTTTTTTTAACTTTTAACAATTATTTTAAGGTATGTTGTACTTTTCTGTGTCCTGTATTGTGCTAGAATATTCATTAGAGTAATATGCAGTAAAATATTATGAGTTGTGAATAACCCACCCTTATTCCGTAAAACTCGACATTTTCAGTAACTCATCACCCCTTCAGTCCACATTGGGCCGAGTTGCGGGACTCTACTGTATATATATGTATGTATGTATATTGTAATGATACATATTTGCATATTCGCCCAGGGAAATTTATTAGTGCATATAAAATAAATATAAACAATTGTACATAGTTTTAAATGAATCATACATGAACAGACAAGCTTGTACAATACTTAACTTGTTTTACTTGGTTACTGAGGGGTGGCGAACTGTGTGTGTGTGTGTGTGTGTGTTTTGCATCACCTGATCGAGGGAAGAGAACAATAGTTTCTATGTGTACCAGTGTATTTAACTTGTGGTAGTGTGCCAGTCCAAACAGGCAGAAAATACACTTAATTAAAGTATGTTTATTTAATAAAAAATTTGCACAATGATATTACAGCAAAGCAAATTATTTCTTGTTAAGACATGCAAAACGACGCATGTGTAGATACAATTCGAAGGTAAAGGGTACACGTATAACCAAACTAGAAACAAATTAGTTAATTACTCTGTTAATTAATATGTGATGAGCAATTAATTAATATCTTAATAAAGTCAAAAAGCTCACGAATCATATAATTTTATTAGTTTGCACATGAACATTAATTATGAGTGCAAAAAATATGAAAAACGTGATGTGTGATAACCGAAGCCCTGACCCAAAGCTGTACATGTTTGAGATGGTCATAGACAATCTTCAACCTGTTGGCTTGGCTCCAGTTTAAAACCCTGTTCGATTCTGAATGAAAAACAGACTCTTATAATTTGTTCCTGGGGACACTATCTCCGATTCATTTTGTTTTAATTGTCTCCAAGTCACGTTACTAATATTTAGAATTAATATTAGGCATTACCTGTATTAACTTCCGTCTTGTGACTTCTTTAGTTTTTTCCTTAAAACAACGCGTTTCGAGAATAAATTCTCATCATCAGGTTTTTTAAAAATTATAAAAAAACATCAAATTCACCCAAAAGGGGTCGTTAACTATTTAAAATACACAAACACAAAAAAACACAAAAACACCACACATAATTAAACACCGACACAGTCACGGCACAGTCCGATGCGCATCGTCTCGCCGCCAACGACCAACTCTGGTCGTTGGCGGCGAGACGATGCGCATCGGACTGTGCCGTGACTGTGTCGGTGTTTAATTATGTGTGGTGTTTTTGTGTTTGTGTATTTTAAATAGTTAACGACCCCTTTTGGGTGAATTTGATGTTTTTTTATAATTTTTAAAAAACCTGATGATGAGAATTTATTCTCAAAACGCGTTGTTTTAAGGAAAAAACTAAAGAAGTCACAAGACGGAAGTTAATACAGGTAATGCCTAATATTAATTCTAAATATCTCCGATTGCCCAGCAATATAAAGCAGACATCAATCATTCTAAGACGGGGATGCTCTGTTCAACGGACAACCGACAACAGACTCCTGCACCAGGAACATCATAATCAAGGAACAACACACGCACGCACGCACGCACACGCACACACACACACACACACACACACACACACACACACACACACACACACACACACACACACACACACACACACACACACACACACACACACACACACCATGGTAACTTAACAGTGAAAAACGGGTGGAAAATGAACAATTATTTTTGATAAACAAAGACAGTAAACAAATATAATAATGATATAAAGAAAAGAAGAAATAAATAATTGTTCATGTTGTAATTACAAAAATTTAAATAATTAATATAATTTAAAGAATACATGTGATTGTGTTCAAATACAGACCTAGCAACAGAAGAAAAAGAGGCAGACCTAGATTAAAATGGATAGAAGGGATCGAAAGGAGTATGGAAGAAAAGAATCTGAAGAATGAAGATACACAGAATAAGTTGATATGGAAACTGAGATGCACGATGCGCCAGTAGCTGTGGGATCCCCGTCAATATATAATTTTAACTGTTTTTTCAAGTAAATTTTCTAGTTAGTTAAAATGAGTTCTAGTTAGACACTCTCGTTCTAGTAAACCACAACACAAACATGAAATTTTCAGAACTCATGGTATGTTAATTATCCTTGGCTATGTGGAAGTCTTTTTTTTTCTAAAACTTGTTGTTGTTCCATGCCTTTTAATTGGTGATATGAAAGGTACATAGGATTAAATGGGTTTTGATGGTAGGCCTGTATCAACTGCAACACATTCATTTACAAAGCATGAGGGTTCTTTAGAACATACAAAAAACTCAGTCTGAATAAATGAACTAAAAAGGAACCAACATCGGATATTAGATGCTCTGAGAGAAAATACTTGTGTCAGATTAAAAATTAAATGAAAGTGTCAAATTGAATAGACTTTTAATGTATTTATCACACTACCACACTCCCACAGAAAAACAAAATGTAAACTAAAAATTTTCAAAACAAAGAACAATACTAGCATTTTAAAAATAAAGTCTTATCTTAAATCAATTAACATGATGTCAAAATCCATTAGGCAATTCTTTTGTCAGTTGAGAATTTCTGTTTCATTTTTTAAAGCATAATCAGAACACATTCACACAAAAATCTATTCATCAGCTCAGAGAGTTCTAAGATATGTTACTGTGTAACAATCTCCGTATAGTATGAAATTAAGTCCCTAGAAGGTATTTGTCTGTTTTGACTATCAGAGCATACGGGCAGATTTTGATGTTGTTTTCACCATTATAGAGAGCACTGTTAAGGAAGATTTATTAATTTATTGTCAACAGAAGTTGAACAGTGATGCTATTAGTGAAGTAAGTCCACAGCAAAACGAAGAAGGAAAACAACCAACATCATCTTCCAGGAAGTCTTAAAAGATATTGCTTTAAAAAGCCTGTTGCCATTAAGAACATTCTAATAATCAAGACAGAGTTAAAAGTGTTTAACAAATAGCCACCTATTTGTGAACATATTCAAGGATTAAACAAATGCGATTATAATATACATTATGTGTGATATTTCAGTTCTGTAACCACATTAAGTATACACACATTACCCAATTATTTTATAATTGTTTATATTATACAAATCTTAACTTGCTTACTATATTTTTGAGTTCAGTATTAAATATAATCTTACTTAAGGAGACTGATCTAAGAAAGAGCGTATCACTTCCTGATATTAGGCATGACAGTATTTTGTGACGGTACAAATACTACCGTCCAGAGACATATTGGGAATATCAATATTTTATTTGTAAATTGTATTGGGGAAAAATCAGTATACGAGTTAGCATCAAGGTTGTCGATCTAGCAGCGGAAGGCAACCATTTTTAGCAACATGAACTTTGAACTATATGCATTTTGAGTCACGCTACATGACATCATGTAACGGGGCAAATTAAGAGAAGGGTCTATTTTTTTATTTAATAATTATTTGGGGCTAATCTGTTTGGGCACCATTTATGGTCACGACAACTTAATTTATGTAACACCCTGTATTCACCTTGTGCCAGACGGCACCAGGTACGAGAGCGATAAAACATTGGAATGTGGATGTGTGCGCGTGTGCCGCTTTCTTTACTCTCCAACTCAAAGTCGATAACGGAAGGAACACAAAAATATAACTAATTATCGTGTGACGTGGTGCCTTTTAAGCCAATGAGAGAACGAGTTATGGAAGAGACATCCGGTTAGCGGCCACGTGGTGATTTACATACAAAGAACGAAGCGCGTCACCCCGGCAGCTTGTTGCCTTAGTCGACTTACAACTCCTGACTGTACGGTCATATAAAACATTGCTCAAGCTAATTAGGGTCGGCCAACAAGTAAATCCTGTTATTTTAATTTAACATAACAGTCAATCATGTTATAGTGATCGAACAGAAGTAACCGGCAAATAATAACACTCTAAACTTATAATCGGAGTGTGTCAGCAGAATCAAGTTTTAATAGTGATGGCGTAACCACGTGGATGAAGGGACGAGTACCTAATTTAAGCAGTTTGAACAGGCAAAATATTTCAATTTTAATTAATTTCAATTCACCAATATTAATTATGAAAATTCAATAAAAAAGCGCTTTACGGTATAAAAAGTATGAGTAATGATTGAGTGCGTGAGCAAACTGGGTTGCTTTACAATAGATATAGTCTAGTTTAATAAATAGGGTTAAGTATATTTCACAATCTATTTTCAATGTAACGTAAAAGAAAGACAAAATTGTTGATGTGGGAGTTATGGTGGTATTTGATGGCAAAGTAAGATAAAATAAAAAATGTGTTAAGTGAAAATATAAATCTGTCTTGGTCAATTGCATTCACCTGTTTTTCTCTGCTAAGTACACCAGATGACACCTTGGTCAATTACCAGTAAAGGTAGGTAATACAATTTTTAATATTAAACCGTTAATTCATGTGTACTACTTCAGTTGACGCCCTAAACAGGGACAAATTTCAATATTTTAATTACTATTTGAAGTGACATACTTCAGTTGACGCCCTTACAGGGACTAAATTTAATAATAATCAGCCTGTAATACTCCAGTCAAGAGGCAAACCCCGATGATCTCACTTTAAAATCTGGGTCAGGCTCGACAACGCCTTAAAATCTGGCTACGTAACAGAAATCAAACAAAGGAACGAGACCACGTGATCGCCCCTCCAGCTAAGACTTTTGACCAGCTTCAGTCTGCCCAGTTGAATTCAACATGTTGTGCGATAAAGTCCGCGGACGATTTTAAGGGCGCGCCCAGTCAAAAATGTAGCAGTTTGGATATAAATTAAGTGTTAAAATTATGAAACTATGAATTCAATATTTCGGCAAAAAAATCAGAGAACCACAAAAGGCTCGGGAAACGTAGAAATGTAAAGAACAGTGAAAGTGCGTGACGAAGCTGGCTACCACTGGACTGCGAAAGATAAGTACAAAATGGGGCAAAATTTAAAGTTCCAATATGAGTTTTTAAACGTCAAAATAAATAAATATCAAAATTTTCAAAGGAAACGGGGTTTATAAAACAAATGAGATCTCACAAAGAAAATATGTAATGCATGAGTGTGTGTGTTTGTGTAAAGGTATGTAACTCATTAAGAAATGCTGGTTTGTGGGGGTAAAATTAAAGTTTTCATATTATTATTATTATTATTATTATTATTATATTTGTCTATGTTATAATTCATACCACAAGTTGTCTACGTAGAGAAAGGGAGGAAGAAATGAGTTCATATAAAATATCTAATAAAATTAAGTTTATTTGAAGCTAAGAGTGAATATTTATTAACTTTGAATAACCTAATTCTGTCTTCCATATAAAACTCGCTTCACACGAACTCTGGGTCAGTCATTTAGAAAAGCGCTGATGGAAATTTGAAAATGGCGGTCAGTAAATGTACTGGTGCACAGCTGTTCAAGTGTAAAGTGAAAGTTGTTATGGTAAGTAAAAGTAAATAATAATAATAAAAAAAAATCAATAAAAGTAAGTAATATTACAATGGCGACCGAACAGGGACGTCGGCATGAAATTCTCTAATTTAATGCAGGCGTAGGCCTGTTTTGGAAGACAGAACAGATTATTTTAAATAAAGAAATAAAAAATTTCATTTACGTCTAAATAGACATACAATATTAGGTTATATTATGATCATATTTAGTGTGTGCGATTAGAATACTTTGTTAGGTGTTAAGTAGGTATTATATATGTTAATATTTTTGATGAAAATTTATAACTTTACAATTAAAAAATGGCGAATAATGAAACCAGCTTTACTGAATGAATAATCATGAACAATATAGAAGCAGAATCGACGCCTACAACCACTAGAGGAACAGAGTTGTAGATGGCTGCTCTAATGAACTGTATGAAAACAATGTCAGACGATATTAAACATAGTATAAATGTTAAGTTTGACAATACTAACGAAAATTTTGAAAGGAAATTTAACGAGTTAAACGCAAAATTAGATGAAAGGTTTAAAAAAGAAAATGAGAAGTGGGAAAGAGATAGATGTAGATTAAAGGAGAATACAGAAGGTGAATTAAAACAGGTAAGTAGTAGTAATGGTGTTAATTATAATGATGACACAGGTAAGTGTAACGAGAATAAAAATGTAAAGAAGTGATAGATGTCAACATGGGCGTAACCAGCGAGGGGCAGGGGGGCCGTGGCCCCCCTAAATTTGAAAATTTCCTAGGAGGGCGCTGAATTTTAGGCCGCTATACGTTATAAATATGTCCCGACTCGGACATACCAGCGCCACCTAAAGCTACCGAAGGTAACTACTACCTACTCCTAGTTCCTTCGGGGTCTGCTAGATGACGTTCACTGTGCAGTTATACACCACTCGAATGTTTTCGACATCTCCACTGGGGCACTGTAGGTACAAGACCGTTGCAAAGATTGTGCTGGAAGTTTATATTATGCACTTCAATTTTACGAGTTTTGTTTTGTTTATTACGTGGACTCCGTTACAAATACAAACTGCCTCCAGTCAATTATTTTTAGCACTTACTGCAGAGTAACGTGTGTAGTGTTAAAATGGACATAAGAAGATTTTTTGGAAGTAAAGGTAATTTTTGTCTTTTTTATGAAGTTTGAAAAGTAAAACGTTTTATTTTTATTTTATTTTGTAAAATCTCGTTTAATAACCTCTAGTTTTCGCCATGATTAGGCAGTCCATCTTGTAAACGCAAGACTTCTTTTGTTTTTAAACATATTTTTTCAACTACTAGTAAGTTTAATTAAAAACTACTTTTACGAACTGGACGGGTATGAATCTGAAGCTGAATTGTGGTATAATGTGTGGAGCGAAAAAAACCTTGATCGGCAGGTGTTAAAAGACTTGGAAATAGTCGAAGTGATTAAAGAAGCCAACACATTCTTTCCTGCCATAAAAAATGCCCTAACAATCTCAATAGCGCAGCCTTGTTCCACGAGTACTATTGAAAGGTCATTTAGCACCTTAAGACGTGTTAAAACATGGTTGAGATCGACAGTAACAGAAAACCGCTTAAACGGATTATGCTTAATGAGTGTCCATAAGAAATTTGTTTTGGAAAAGAAGAAAGAGTTGGAGATGGAAGTTATAGAAAGATTTTCCGAGAATCCAAGATGGCTAGTTTCAGTTTTTTTCATTTCATTTTTTAAGAGCAATTAATAAAGCGATTTTTTTCATTGAGTACCTAAACCTAAAGGAGAAACAATGGTTATGCTGGGTTTACTTTGATTGAGTAAATGAATAAATCAATGTTGTGTATGGCCCCCCCCTAACAAAATTTCTGCCTACACCCATGGATGTCAATACAGGTGATAATTATAATGGTGATAAAATGACGAATAATGACGAGGTTGTAGATAACAAGGTAAGTAATGGGGTTAATTATCATGATGAATATAATAATGAGTTAACAAGTAATAGTGGTAAAATAGTTGAAAAAGGGGTATCTAAGGGTGATACAGAAAAAATTAATAGTGATGATGAGAATATAGAGTTAGTAGGGGGTAGTGAGAGAGTAATGATAAGTATAGAGATGCTCGAGAGAGAATACGAAGAGAGTTATTTTGTGGAAGTGGGGCAGAGGGTAAATTTTCCCCTGGTAAATTGTGAAATAAGGTTTTCACATGTGTTTAGGGAGGACGCGAGTGTTCCTCAAACAGAGACAGAAAGTCTCAAAATGGTCATTTAAGTTTTTGTGGTGTTCCTGGAAAAGCCAGGAGGTGTTTTTATGATATTGTAGTGCCCTGCATGGAGAGAGAGAGAGAATGTGAAATGGGAGTGGGAAGGTGATTTTGTGTGAGAGAGAGAGAGAGAGAGAGAGAGAGAGAGAGAGAGAGAGAGGTAGTGTTGTTTGAGGTTAGTAGGAGTTATGAAGAATTGTTAGAAAGAATAAAGGTTGAGAGAGTTAATAAAATAAAAAACTTACCTTATGATGAAAACAGTACAGCGGTGGTGAATGATGATAATGTTGATAATCATATTGAGTACTTAATAGCAGCTGACTCTGATAATAAGGAGATGATAAAATGCTTTAATTGTGACAAATAATAATACTGACGGTGACAGGACCAGAATTACTGATGTAGATAGGTTATATGGTAGAACAATAATGTGGGATAACCCAGTAAATTATTATGTGGGTATAACGGAACAATTTAAAATATTAAATAGTTATTATATTGATAATAACAAAATAAGTTTATTTGAGAAGGAAAATTGTTATGTTTAAATCAGATTAAATTTTGATGATGGTGGTTAGACAATTTTATTAGGAGATTGTAATGGTTTAATACTAGACTGAATAATGTGATGAGTCGTGACAAACAAGAACATTTAATGATGAAAATTGTAGATAAATTTGTATTGATGATTAAAATATATTGTGTTAAGATTATGTTGTTGGTATGTACATTGTATTTTGTGTGATCGATTTATAGTTTTGATGAAATTAAATGAAGTTAAATTGTTTTGAATAAAGTAATTGAAGTACAGTGAAACTTCGATTAACCGTCACTCTTTCAACCGTCAGTTACTGTTAACTGTCAGTCCGTACTCTATGTACAGTAACTAGATTGCCACGAAAAATCATCCTCACTTTACTGCTGAGTGGCGGAGGCACCGGAGTGGCGCACTATTGTTCTGTTGATGAGTCACATTCTTGGCCTGCTTATCTATCGTACACGTAGTCAGTTTCAGTTGTCGCTGAGAAGTAGTTGTGGTCTGTGCTGTACGTTATTTGATGTGTAGTGGCTTAATTGTTTCGGCATATGATAGTGACATTCACACCAGTAAGTTTTGTTGTTAAGGTTTCTTTTCTTTTTTGTTTTTGTGCAACAGCTAAAAAATGGCTGAAAAGCGTAAACGGGTCGTGTTAGATCTCAACCAGAAAATTGAGATTATTAAACGTTTGAAAAAATGTGAAAATCCCACTAGTATTGCTCTCATTTACGGCGTTGGAAGAACCACAGTGAATGACATTAAACGCGATGCTGAAAAAATAGAACAACATGTTTCAAAAATGCAAAACATCGATGGAGATCCTAAGACTCGTAAAACCATGAAATCAGCAAAATGTGACCAACTGGACACTGTTATGTATCAATGGTTTATACAAGCACGGAGTCAAGGAATTCCACTTTCAGGCCCCGTAATAATGGCCAAGGCGGTTGAAATGAACAAAAAACTTGACGTAGATCCTAATTTTAAAGCAAGCATAGGATGGCTCGATAAGTTTAAGTATCGCCATGGCATTCGGAAACTAGACATTAGTGGTGAAAAACTTTGTGCAAATAGCGCAGTTATTGCCGAGTACAGAGAACAAATTAAAGAGAAAGTGGCTAAATTAAACCTCGTTAGGAAACAAGTGTACAATTGCGACGAAACCAGGCTCAATTGGAAAGCTGTACCACAAAAGACATTGGCATCACTTTCGGAGACATCAGCCCCAGGTTTTAAAGTCCAAAAAGATCGGATCACTTTAATGGTTTGTACAAATGCCACTGGCAATCACAGGTTACCCCTGCTTGTGATTGGAAAAGCAAAAACACCTCGTGCATTCAAAAATTTTAATTTGAACGCATTGCCTGCTACCTATTACGCTCAAAAGAGTGCTTGGATATCTCAAGATATTTTTTCCGATTGGTTCCACAAAGTGTTTGTGCTACAAGTTAGAACTCATTTGGCTGAAATGCAGTTACCACAGGAAGCATTGCTGCTAATGGACACTGCTCCAGCACTTCCCACTTGCGGAATTAAAAGTGATGATGGCAAAATAACAGGCCTCTTCCTTCCGGCAAACACAACACCACTAATCCAGCCTATGGACCATGGCATAATCGAAAACATGAAACGTCGTTATAGGAAAGCTTTTATTGGAAGTTTGATTTCATCTGAAGAAGAAATGTCTGTAAAAGAGTTTTGGAAAACGTACAACATAAAAGATACAATTTTCAATGTTGCTGCTGCATGGGATGATCTTCAAGTGTAAAATCTTAAAAATGGGTGGAATAAACTCTGGCCTGAAGCTAATGATGGTGAACCTAAGGAAACTGAGAGTGTTAGTGTCGACGAAATTGTGCAACTGTGCAATAATATACCAAATGCTGAAGACATAACGCCAGCAGAAGTAACAGAGTGGTTGGGATGTGACAAATTGGACGGAGGCTTTTGACATTTTGAATGACTATGAAATTGTTTCCAGTGTGATTGACAACGAAGAAGAAGAAATTGATGAAGACGAGTGTTATATTTTGAATGAAAAAACTACGTTAAGCCATACAGAAGCAGAAACAATGTTATCAAAATGCATTGAGTGGTTTGTGGGGCAAGAAGAGGCAAACGCAACGCAGATACTTCTCCTACGTAAAGTATGGAACATTGCCGCTCAGAAAGCACGAGCCTCGAAGAAACAAAAGAAAATAACAGACTATTTTAAAATTTGAATATGTATGTATGTCTAGAGCATAAGTTCATTTAACAATATGTACAGTACATATGTTGTACTACATATACTGTACTTAATGTAAATTGTATATTGTTTGTTTCTGTAAAATAAAATACATGTATGTACAGTGTATTTCCAGTTCGTAAACGTGCATTTTTTATCATTCGTTCATATGCAATGGATGGGGGTGGGTTGTTGTTTAAGGTTTTTCTGTTATCCATCTATCCAATTAACCGTCACCGTCCCGGTCCCGACCCTGATGGTTAACCGAAGTTTCACTGTAATTTACAGTGTTTTGAAAAAGATGTAAGTAAATTAATTTGTAATGAAAGTAAATTAATTTAAAAAGTTGTAACAGAGGAATTTTGGTAGTGAATTTAAATTTTGGTTGAGATTTGAATTGAATAATCAATGGTAGATGATTAAAATGTTGAATGGAAATGCAGAGTTGAAATAATGATATAACAAGTGGAAGATTTAATTGACAAAACTGAAATTAAAGTTGTAATGTTGGTAATTTTTTATACAATTTCAGAGTTGAGATGTTTATGTTAATGTAACAATGGTAATGTTCATTTTGAGTGTTTATTATGTTGTATTATGTTTATCATGTTATACATAAAATGTTTATTTGAATATAGAGATGTATAGATATAAGACAAATATCTTAAATGTTTTAAATGCGATTCCCCAATTTTGGGCGGTCACGACCTCACCATCCCTGACTGTGGTTTTGGCTGATGATCATATATGGGCAGACTTATTGTACACTGACCATAGTTGGTTGCCTTTGAAATTGGTGTAACATAGAAATTTAACGGGGAACAAAAGGGGAATCTAAGAATTTTGTTTTTGAAACACGGCTACGCACCTATAGCAGGGGTGGTAGACCGAATAGGGGCATATCAATAAGTTTATTAGTAGGGGTACTAGTACCCTGAAGTTTATGTAACGCCGAAGCAAGGATGGGGGTGAAATAAAAGAAAAAATGTTCACCCCTTCCGCCTCAGTCCTTGTGGCGGCAACTGAGCGCTACAGTCCAGGGGGGCAATAGTGTGTGTGTGGAAGGAGGAAGTTGATGATTATTATTAATGGGATAAAATAAACCGGTTAAATGGAATTATGTTGATAATATAGAATGTGTAATTGATCTATGATGTAATTAAATGATTTTTGTGTTGTTTTAAAGAGTATTATGGAGACGATTAACAATTTTTTGAGAAAAGATATAAGTAGATAATTTGTGATGATGTAGTCGATTTAAATGTGTCTAAGAGGAATTTTAGTAATGAATCTAAATATTTTTGAGATGTGAATTGTGTAATGAAAGATATTTGTAATAAGAGTTCATATAAAATATCTAATAAAATTAAGTTTATTTGAATCTAAGAATGAATATTTATTAACTTTGAATAACCTAATTCTGTCTTCCATATAAAACTCGCTTCACACGAACCCTGGGTCAGTCATTTTGAAAAGCGCTGATGGAAATTTGCAAATGGTGGCCAGTAAATGTACTGGGGCACAGCTGTTCAAGTGTAAAGTGAAAGTTGTTATGGTAAGTAAAAGTAAATAATAATAATTAAAAAAAAATCAATAAAAGTAAGTAATATTACAATTTTCACTCAATATTGATCAATTCCTAAAAGGCTTATCAGACATTTATCACCATTTGTCATAATGGTGACCTGACTATTGAAGGAAGCAAAGTAAGGAAAAGTATATAAGGAATCTGGTTCAGTGTGGACAATGTAGACTTGCAGATGATATGTGCCTGTTGATGGTGGAACAACAGGTCATTTACTGCATGAGTTGGAATTAACCCTTCAAAAACCAAATAATTTAAAATATTTCAAACTAAACAAATGTTAATAGATTTTTGTATTACTTTAAAGAAATATAATTAAGTTAACATGCTTGTTTGTAAAAAATATAATTTATCTACATCTTCACAGATGGATCGGTGGACATCGAAAGCGGGAAGTCAGGTGCAGGGTATTTCAACCAGAGTAATGGCGAACGGTACTATATTCAAGCTAACGCACAGTCCAGTATGGACGCCGAATTATTGGCTATAAACGCGGCATTAACCTGCTGTCTTTCCATTGAGCAAAAGCTCATCTGTATCTTGACTGACTCCAAATCATCATTAGAAGCGCTATCAAAATCTGGCACGAGTGCGTACTTCTTTCGTATTAATGAAATAAGGAAACTATTCCTCCAGCTACACAATGAAGGAAAAATGATCACCCTTCAATGGGTTCCATCCCACTGTGGAGTCCCCGGAAATGAAATAGCAGATGGGATCGCGAGGGAAGCGTGCACAATGTATCCAACTAACCTAAAGAAGTTCTCCCTGCTGCAGTGCAGAAGCTCGGGTGACTGACACTTCAGGAGCTCTTGGGAGGACAGTTGGAAATCAGCAACCACAGGTTGCAGCTTATACCAAATACAACCTGTGCCGGCCAAGGAAGACATCTACAAGGGAGTAGCACGTCCGATAGCTGCTTTTGCTGCGAGGGCACGTACCGGCCATATCGTTACCCAAGAATATCTCTTTAGGTTCAATCTCACGGATACGCCACAATGCTTATTGTGTGAAGACGGAGAGGAGAACCTTGAACATATACTTATAAAATGTCATTACCCGATTGCCGCAAGGGATATCTTAAGGATGCAAGTGTCGGGATGGCAAGAAATCATGAGCAATAAGAAGTACTGGGGTATCGCTTCTATGATCTACCATGGACATCGGGCTATCGGCTACAGTTGAAGCTGGACGCCTGTAGGAAGAAGTAAGAAGTAAGTATCTCTGCCACTGGCCAGAGATCAAGAGTCTATGTATTCATGCTTAAAAAATAAAGGTCCTAATTTCACAGAGCATAGTTGTTTAATTAAAAATAGAAGCACAATATATAAAGTGTAGAATATATTGTATAAAAATATTGAAATATATACAAAATGTTTGTGCTTGTCTATTACATATTCCACATACCCATCACTGTCCTACTACATTCCTATTAACTGTTGTATGAAAACTCTATTGTTTAGTAAATATTCTATATATTGCAATTATTTTTATATGGTGTATTATGCTTACATAAAATTGTTACACAAAGCAATATTCAACATTTTACACATATTTAAGGTGATCTCAACCTCATCAGTATCTAGCCAATCACATTTAAGAATGATCTTGTCCTGCACATTTTTGGTGGAACTTCTGGTAATATTATTGTTGTAAGGTTCAGGCTCAGATCTTATCCTATTTTAATAGGAGATTCAAAAACTTAAAAGTATTTGATAGCATATTTGGATTTTTCAGCAGTAATTTTTTAATTACCCTGAAGTATGAATTAATTATGTATTGGAGAAATATAAATTTAAAACAATTCTCGAGATGAGGCAGATATTGATGTGTCTGATTTGTTTAGTGAACTGAACACTTGAAAAGTGAATTTTCTCCAAAATATGCTGGATGAGCCGTCAAGCATTTTTCAGTACCTTTGTTCTCAACATTCCCAAATTCAGCAATAGCATTAAGAATATTGCTTATATTATGGTATCATTGCAGCTGACAAAGTATTCTCTAAATTAAAAATTTAAAATCTTAGCTAAGATCAGAGAAAGATAGAGAAAGACATGGGCAGCAAACTGAAGATCGTACGTAGGTGCATCTTGATTTGGGCTTATAACCACTGTAAGCAGCAACTGATATCATTCTCACATTATAATAAACTTGATCTATGCATTTTTTCAAGTCAATGTTATTTATTTTGAAGAAAATCTAAAATAAAATTCTTCAACTCAGAAGTCATATGCACAGAGGAAAACCCCATAAATAATTCATTTATGTTTAGGTCAGTTGGTTTGCCACTTTTATTCACTATAATTTTCATGTACTGAAAAATGACACTTAATGGTCAACTTGTGTATTGTCTGGCATGGTGTGAACAATTATTGAATGCAATGATGCTTCCCTGATATCATTCAGAAGAGTTTGTTTCATCTGTTCCAAAATAACTTGAAAGAGCTCATTCTATATATCATGAATGAGATATTTTGTCTCGCCTTCTGGTTTATGTGTGAGTTGCTTTAATGCTGAGTCATAATTTGACAACAGTTTAATTATAGAAAGGAAATTGCCTCCTTCTACTTCTCCACTTCTGGCATGTTCTATGTGACCCCTAAATGATAAATTTTCCTGGGATCCAAAAAGAGACACATTCAACATGCAATGAAGAACCTGACTGCAGAAGTTAATTTCTTTTCTAATCTTTAATGATTCATCCAATGAGTGACTTCTTCTCCAACAGTTATAAACAAAAATACATTATCACACATGTCTATAAGAACAGTGATGAGCATTGACAAATTAGCTTTCAGATTGTTTATGGGAATATGCATGCCTCTATTTAAGTACTATTCCAGTAAATGTTTATAAAAAATCATTATGAGCAGCGGGTCATGAAAGAGAGAATTGTAAAATTACAGGGACGACTTCCAAAGGCAGCAATAACATAACATGGTTGAGCTGGATATGTCTATGTTGGAGATAATATAATGGGTGGTCAAGATGCCAGCGGAAGCGATAGCAGTAGAGGTTGAGTTAACAGTAGAAATGTTGCTACATGGTGGTAACTGAACACTCAGCTGTTATGTCTGTACATGTTTTGGAAGAGTTGATTACATGTGATTGCTTTCTACAAAATTCAATAATATTTGATAGTTTTTTTCTTATTTTTTGGTCATCCATTATTTTTCTTTTATCTTTTCTGGAATTTGAACCACTTGGTTTTATCTTCTAGACGATCTTATTTTTTTAATGTACACTTTATGCAAAGAATTTACCGTATATATGATTTGTTTATGATGTAATTTTAAAATATGGTTTTAAGAAATTTCTAATTCATGGAGAGACACCACACACACTGTCCTTTTCCATCACCACATAGAGACATTGACACACATAAAAAACAGCACACACAAGAAACTGAGCCGCTACGAAAATACATTATCACACATGTCTATAAGAACAGTGATGAGCACTGACAAATTAGCTTTCAGATTGTTTATGGGAATATGTATGCCTCTATTCAAGTACTATTCCAGTAAATGTTTAAAAAAAAATCGTTATCAGCAGTGGGTCATGAAAGAGAGAACTGTAAAATTACAGGGATGACCAATGAACAAGAAGTGGTGACTTCATACTTTTACTAAGTCACATACTCATCAGTCTAGTGTCTCATTTTAAGAAAAATGTCAGTGTCAGTGAAAATCAAACAAAACAGAAACACATGCTGTTTGATTGTCTTTGTTCATCTTTGCATATTGGCATTTGCTTGGGCAATTGGCTATAGATACCTGCTGCTTACAGTTTGTCATTCTACTACACTTCACACTTCATCAGATGAGGGTCAACCCAGATTTATTCCAGCTAAATGGGAAGCTGTATATTCTATTCAACTGCCCTCTCTCACACGATTGAAACTTTCCTCTCCTATACCTCCTCCATGTCACTTCATATGCATCACTCCATAACTGTGCCCTCTGCAGTTTTAGTGTTGTGAGACCTAATTTCACCCCTGGCACACACACAAATTTAAACAATAAGAGTAAACATGCACCACATAACAAATTTATAAATAGCACACTTCTTTATACTTGTATTACAAAGAAAACAAGTGTACAAGTATTTAAATATCCTTTGGTATGTGTGTGTGTGTGTGTGTGAATACATGCATGCATGTACATACTAGAGGGTTGCAACAATTGAAAAAGCAATGCCAAAATCCAATTAAAACACATTTATACAAAATATATTATGATTTAATTTACATTTAATACAATTCACAGTTCATTAAGTAATATACACAAGATACATAGGACATGTTAAACAAAAGTGATAGTTTTATTTACTCCTAGGTTTTGATTTTATTTTATAAATACTCTTTGTGGTAATTACAAATAAATTATTGTTTGAAAATTAAAATAAATTTTACAATAATAACATGCTTTTCAACCATGTTTTATACATTTGAATCCTTTTATTTGTTTAACAAATTCCTATGATGTCTAGCATCATGGGAATTAGTTTCTTAGTAAGGTGTAGGTCTGACTCTACACCAGAGTGTCTTGGCCAATAACAATAACAATAACGATGATAATAATAATAATAATAATTTGATCACATATCAAATTTCTTAAACATAAACATCATATTATTAGTAATGTCACTGATTACAATGCTGCTACAACGAAGTCTTTAGAACTAGATTATATGAAAAACAATGTTTATTAATATATATAGTTTAAGTTATTATTTATGTACTTGTGTTTACCCTTATTTGATTTTTACTATTGGCAGTAGCCAATACTATGATCAAGAGTTAAAAACTAGTCATTTCCTGCCTGAGCAAAGGAAACTTTATAACTGACTCTGTATCTGCAAATGTTTAAAGCATTACTACTAGAAAAATTTAATAGGTTGTTTTATTATACAGTTACCAACAATAATATTACAATATTGGAAGCACAACAACATTTTAGGAAGTGGTGCTATTATATATTTTTCATCTTCTGTACTATTCACACTAAAGAATATATTTGAGGGCCAATAACTAACTTACTGGTACTTGAATTATAAAATTGAGTGAAATACCTGTATGAAACACTATAAATGCAATGAACTGAAGAATTGTTTTTTAACAAAACAAGGCCTACTGGATGCTACTCAGAAACTTACTCTTCATCTCTACTCAAAGAATTTACGTCAACTGATTCCTTCAAAATTAAATGAAACCTTGTAATTTTTCTGGATTTTAATGGTACTATATATATATAATAAATTCACAGTTTGATGAATGAAGGAAACAAGAAAACACGGCTTAGAAAAAGAGTATACGACATAAAAAACTATGCATTGGAGTAAGGGAATACATTAAGTATTTCTTTCTTCTGACAGTTTACTTGTCACTATTGCTAATCAGCTGGGTCCCTTTGTATTTATAAAACCATTTCTTATTTTGCTATGGTGATAAATCACACTGTTATTGGCTTCCAAACAAGTAAGTGTAACAGTAGAGTGAGTACATTACCCATTAATGTTGTTAATAAAATTTAGTTACCATTATTCCATTGATAATTATTTGATATATGATATATTTATAGAGTACATAATCTATAGTTTGGTTTATTTATGTGTGTACTTATTACTGCTGAGACAAATGTTTTTTTAAAATATAAAAACTGAAACACTTCTGGTTATTATAGTATGATTTCCCAATATATACTTGTACTGTATAAACTTGTGTATATACTTGCATAAACTTGTGTATATACTTGCATAAACTTCTTGTAAGTGTATAAATGCAACTGTATCTAAAAAGAAAGACCGTATGCAACTGTATATAATTCTCAGACATATTATTTACTAGAACATCCAAGTTCGTTTTGGCAGTTCACATAATATAATATTAAGGCACAACTTGAACATTAATATTTTTGCCTGTCATTTTACATTAAGCAATTTAACTGTGTATTTATGTATTATGTACTTAATTTCATGATTTTATAAAAATTATTTGTATTCATCTGTACAATCTAAAATGAAATAAATGTATTCAAGAAATTAGAAGAGAATTCTGAGTGCATTAGGTTTTGCTTGATATTTCTATAACGTGTACTTTGACAATATAATCACACTCTACTTGCCAGCAGTTGAACATGTTTATTATCATTAAAAAAAAAAAAAAAAAAAAAAAAAACTATTATGTATAAGATTCTGTTACTAACTGGATTCAAATTAAACAAATGATTTCCATTAATATTTTATGGTCCTATTATTTTTTAACAAAAGCATAATTCCATTAGGATTATGCCACAGAAAAAACAGCTTGTTTGGCTATACTAATAAGTAGTCTGAAGACAAAAGTACATATATTAAACATTATGTTGTATAATACAATTTTAAGAATATACATTGGTAATATTGAGACAATAGTTTACAAAGAAAGTGACATCAATCCATGATCATCAAAATTAGTAATGCTTTTTTTAATTTTGATAAAATATTGTGACATTTGTTTCCAGCCAAACAGAAACATAGGTAAAGGCATACATACAGCATTGTTAGTACAAAAAGAAAAAAAAAAGCATTAAAAGTATTACTGTCAAGGCAACAATAATACATGTATTATTTAATGAACAAGTCACAGCAGTTTCAGATTGTGTGTTCAGCATATTTTTACGATCAATTTTTTTTCTTCAATCACAAGAATGAACAAAAAGAGTTAACATAAAATGAATGGCATTGTGTCTCTTTTTAGTATGGTGTGATGTAAGCACACCAGCATAATATCACAATTTCAAGATATACCAGAGTAACTCATAATTACTGAATTTATAAAGTTTCGAAACATAATTATAGTTATGGGTGAGATGTAGCTGACGTAGTGTTTGAGTTCGATTTCTTTTTCTTAGGTTTGGTTCGCCCACGACGTCTCCGTGGTGTTACTGTAGAATGAGAAATGGCCTTTTCTTTGTTTTCTACATTATCATTGCTAAATGGGGGAATAGTGCTGCTTCCTTCTCCAGGTGTAAATGCATCCCCTATCACAGAATGTGACACAAGCTTCGGGTCAGTGCAGTTGAGTTTCTTGAACATTCTAACTGCTCTTTTGAAGGGCTGAAAAAAATTCATAATATACTATTTTGTAATAAAATTCCAGAAGAGAGATATATATATATAAATTTTATTTCAGACAGTTTCACACACACACACACACACACACACACACACACACACACACACACACACACACACACACACACACACACACACACACACACACACACACACACACACACACACACACACACACACACACACACACATACACACACACATACACACACACACACACACACACACACCAGGATTACACTTGGTACATTTAGAACAATACTGTTTTTATATATAACATCTTAAAATATTTGAATTTTCTAAGTACTGTGATCTGGTATGTTAAGTTTGTAAAGACCTATATGTAAATCTAAAGAAACAAACTGACAACTTAGCTACAAAAGTGTCTGGATCCATAAGAATAAGTGTCTTATGAAAGAATCTCAGTGATTGATGATTAACAGGAAAATGCCACAGTCAATGTAATCAAATATAAAATAATGCTCTGAATAATATGTTGTGCACAGTCAATGTAAAATAGCAGTGTATTATTTCTGTTGCTTTTGGAAACAAGCCGAGTTACAAATACTATAATAGTGAGCTGTAGTTAGCAGGAATAGTACTTGTGTGCCTTTAGAATTATGTATTATGTGGAAATAAGCTGTACATACTGTATGCACATGAAAACTGTACACACTATTGTTTTTTGAAATAGAGAATGTGGAATACAAAGTTATTTAAAAACATGTACATACAATATGTGAAACTACATTCTTACATTCTCACTGGTGTAAATGCAATGGAGGTGGTCATATATTTTGGGATCTCCATGCTTATCCACTTCTTAATGTGAAAAACTTTAAGTATTTTTATATTAATTTACATAAAGAGCTTAAAATAACTGCAGAATTTTATAAAAATTTGTTTGCACTTATGTTTAATCTAATGCAAGAAACAATCAATAATTCATACAGTCAACACAAATGGATGGATAAAGTTTTTTAATCACTTTTTATACATTGTTGTATAAAGTATTCACTGTATTTTATCTGCCGTGTTCTGACCAGGTTTCTCCAGAGATTTAGGATTATATCTTGTAAGTATCTTTAGGAGTAAGATGATATTGTTTATCATTATAGACAATAACTCTAAACAACTTTATTACAACAGGTAAAAATAGGGATATGAGAGACATTTCTATTGAACTCTGCTTATATCAAATTCATTTGGAGGAAATGCAACAGCATACATAAAAATTAATTTAATTTCATATGTAAAGAATTTTTATACCTGCTCTGAATATAATTTTAGTTAATTTCATGCATAACTTTTGGGTTATTATTATTAATGATAATAAAAATTTTGTGTGTAGTGCAGGTTTCATTTTTCTTTATTAAGATAAAGAAATAAAAGTACAAAAATGTGTATTAAACTATAACAATCATGTTCCTATATTTACATAGTTGATATTAAGTGCAATATAAGATCAAACTCATGGTCCGTGCTAAACCACCACAAGTATTTTATATGTGCGAATGTGTCAGTGTATATATATATGTGTGTATATATATATATATATATATATATATTGCAATAATACATATTTGCTTAGGGTAATTTATTTGTACATTTATCTGTATAAAAAAATATACAGATATATGTAGTTTTAAAATTGTCCATACAGGAATGGATAATTCTTAATGAGTTATTTGGTTACCAAGGGGTGGCGAACTGCGTGTGTCTGTATACAGTGTTTCTTACATGTGTGTGTGTGTCACATCACCTGATCGAGGGAGGAGAACAATAGACTTTGTGTACAGTGTATTTAACTGTACAGTCCAAACAGGAAGAAAATACAAGTAATTAAATATATTTATTCGATAAAAATTTTTACACTGACATTACTTACAGCAAAGCCAATGATTTCATTTTAAGACATATAAAATGACGCACGTGTAGATACAATTTGAAGGTAAAGGGTAAACATATAACCAAACTAGAAACAAATTAGTTAATTACCCAGTTAATTAATATGTGATGAGCAATTAATTAATATCTAAATAAAGACTTATTAGTTTTCACATGAACACTAATTATGATTGTGAAAATAAGAAAAAAGTGATGCGTGAAAAACTGACGTGCAGTTCAAGCCTGAACAAAATCTGACAAGTTTTTGATGGCTTGGTAAGCAATCTACAACCTGTCAGCGTGCCTTCAGCATATAACCCTGTACGATTCTGAACAAGAGGAGCCAGACGCTAATAATTGTTCACGGGGACACTATGTAAGTTTGCTAAGCAACATAGGAGACACCAATCATTCTAAGATGGGAGAGACTCTGTTCAACGGGCAACCGACAACAGACTCCGGCACCAGGAACATCATCATCATCATCAACACAACACATACACATGCCACAGTAACGCAACAGTGAAAAAAAGGTGAAAAATAAACAATTATTTTTATAAACAAAGACAGTAAACAAGTATAATCATGGCATAACGAAAAGAAGAAATAAATAATTGTACATAGTGAAATTACAAAATTTTAAATAATTAATATAATTTAAGAATGTAATTGTAACATCTGTTTTCGAGTAATTTTTTTTTAGTTATGGGTGCACAATAAAAATACTACAAATAAACTTTTTAATTTTTATAATAAATATTTAATTGATATCAGATTTGCAACACTGAAAATAATTACTTGAATTTTATATTGTAATGTCAGACACTCGAAGTAATTAAAATAATTTTATAATTGTTTTTAAAACAATTTTTCAATTTTGAAATTGTTTTTATATTTGCATTTTATATTTGTTATTTACATGTTCATATCTGTGTTGATTTTTATTGTTTGCATATTATTTATGTGTAATTTATAATGTATATACTACAACTAATACATGTACAACAGCTTTCTCTTGAAAGGCAACTTTTAATAGATGTTTCTTTTTAATTTTTAAAGAATTTGTTTTTTATAAATCAATGTATAATTAGCATTTATTCCACACCACAAAATCTTTCACCTCTCTTCTCACATAGAATTTATTGTGCAACAAGAGGGACTTAACGTAACGAACACAGAAATTTCACAACCTAACTGGTAAGTTATTTGATAGTTACACTGAGTACTTCAGATACACAAAATATAAAAATTGTAATGTTGCAACATATATAACTGCAGAAGCTGAAAATCGCTTCTACTAAAAATATTAGTGCTATTAAAAATATTCTTCTATTAAAAATTAGTGTAACTTCCATTAATTTAGTAATAACATCTCACCTTCAAAAAACAAATAGATAAATAAAATAAAAGACAATATAAAACTTTCAGACAAACATAATCTTGATATAAATCTTGTAACTTTAAAAGCAAACCTCTCTCCCCAAACAACCCACATGTCTTAAATTGGCTCCAGCTAAAAAGCCAGCTCAAAAGTTCAAGAGGAATTTCACAAATAACAGATATAGTTGGGGAGTATACTATCAGCTTTTCAGTTATCGTGCTCCTCCTCTCTGAAATGTACCACCTAATCACCAAAACCAGATTTACAAAAACTCAAGAAACGTCTACAGTTATCTCGCCCCAACAATGACCTTGTCAGTACTGATGCAAATGACAATTAACACATCCCTGGACTCTAAATAGCTTAGATACATTTTGGTGAAAATAATTATGTATAATGGAATATATTATAACGGAACCAAATATTAACTATTTGGGGTTATATGTTTACCGCATGCTGAAACCATATTTAAATAAAAATTAACAGTTAAAACTACATTTGAATGTAGAGCATTGAAAATAATGCTGTGTAAAGCAACGCACATGTGGTCGTTATGTAAGCAGTTCGCTGTACAAGGAAGCGACCACACCCAAACTGTTAATTATTAATATCTCGGAAACTAATAAATAAAGGCGAAATCCAACATAGCCAAAATGTTTGCCGAGATATTAATAATGACGTGTGCAAATTTGATGCAATATAATTAACAAATGTAAGAGTTAATTAAAATAATTAAATAACTTCTGTTAAAATAAAGTTACAGTAAAGAGATTTTAGTATATTGTAAAGATAATAATTTGTGACAGATTGTATATTTTAGATTTCACACAACTTGATTTGCAACCAAGTTATTGCAAAATTAAATAAGTACAGGATATCCTTAGCGACAAACTGGTTCCGCCGGATAATTAATTATTAGATAATAATTCTATTCTCCGTCTGTGGGAACCAGACTTCATTCTCACGGACTAAGGGAATTCTAAATTTTATGTGGTAGGGAGAGTGTTTCGACCAATGAAATCATTTCATGCAGCCCCGGCCAGTGCGATGTTTTCTGGTGGAAAAATTCACTCTTCTGTCAGTACTCACGAAGTTAAGACGTAGTCCTTCGATCGTCTAGTAGCCAAAGCGGTGAAGATCAACAAGAAGACTCTACGTGGTCAACACACACGCGATTACGAACACACTAACTACAGATCATCTGTATAGCTCGTAATTGCTACGTAAAGGCGAGATACTCTTCAAGACATCAACCAAGCTTATTGTGTACTACCAGATAGTCATAAGCACGCAAGAGATCCACCCGACTTCAAGACCAGACTTCAAGAATACAGCAGAGAGGCCGTCTAAATCATTGGTTAACAGCTGACGAACCGAGCGACCGCCCGAACGAAGCACACACACACGCTGACGTGCAACGTGCGAATCGACGGAGAACAGGAAGCAGTTCCAGCAGACAACAGCAGACGTTAAAATATTCACAAACAGCAGGGAAGCAGAGTGTTGCCGAATTTTGAACTCCACGACCGAATCCAGCAGTTCTAAGCAGATTACTTTCTCTAACCAAGGACTCGAATCGACGAGGGACAAAACGGAACGACATCCTCTTCAGTAACAGGAAAGCAAAATCTATTTATTTATTTTTCAGATCAAATTTTCTATTTTTCAATTAAAACATTGTAATTCAAATAATTCAGGTGCCAAACAAAAAGCAAAGACTCTAGTAATTAAAAAGTAAATTCGTTGTGATAACCTGTATAGCAGTTTAAGGTTTTAGTAAGTTATAGTTAAGAAATAGAAGTAGTATAAAAAGCGCTATACCAATCTTAACTGACAATCTAATCTTAGATCATACTGCAGTAGATCAGAAGTAGAATCACTAGAAATGAAATAACGTGAACTAGACTGTCACGTCTAATTTATTTTAACTAATTATTCAAATTAATTTTAGAGTTTTATAGGTTGTTTCATGAACACTTAGATTCAAATTAATTAAATAAATTTAATTAAATTCAAATCAATTAATAAAGTCAAATTTAAATTGCAATTAACTCGCAAAGAATGAGTTCAGTTTCTTTCAACTATTAGACAATCGAAAAACATCGATTCATTGTATAGACTATAAGAAAATTCATAACATTATAACCATTCTATTCTTGTGTGTTGTTGGTGTAATAAACAACGTTTTATTACCCCATATAACAGTGTTTTATTGTTGTACGATAAAGCCTACCAGTCTCACAAAACTCTCCCCCTTTAAAGTAACCCATTATGTGTGTTGTTGTAATAATTTGAGATTACTAGCTTGCGAACTTCAAATCCAAAATCCACACGCCCTAGTCGGAAGAATCTGCAAGATCAGACAGCAGGTGGGTACTCACACACAACATTACATTACAATAACGCATAGTAGAGGTAGAGTTATAAATGTCGGCCAACGTGGGGCACGACAAACGTACGTCAAATTGAATTCACGTTCCGAACAAGAGTTATAAATGGCTTGCCCGGAACGTGGGGCGCGATCAAATTAAATTAAATTAATTAAATTCAATTTAAATTTAATTTTCACGTGTTAAACAAACTTTGCTGTTTTAACTCGTAAAACAGCTGGCGTCCAACTAAACAATCCCCAAAGAGTTTTGTGACTGGTGTTTGTACAACAGTAAAGTTATTGTGTGTATTTGAAACTGTTCTGTGTATTTTAAATTGTGTATATTTGACATTGTTGTCTATTTAAAATGGATATGGATAAAATACTTAAACAAATACAGCAAATGAACGCGGAAATGAAACAAGCTAACGCGGATTTGACCGCTAAAATAGACGCGAAATTTGAACAAATAACAGCCAATGCTGACATAAATATCGCGGAATTAAAATCTAATATCGAAACACAAAGAGTTAGTCTAACCGAAGCATTAGAACGCAGTAACGCTGACATAAACGCCGAGATTAAGCAAAGTAATAAAGAAAGTAGTAAAGAATTAACTGCGAAAATAGACGAAAGAGTAAATGAGTTAACCGCTAAAGTCGTTGAAATCGGTGAGAGTAATAAAGAGCTAACTGTGAAAGTCGCAGAGATCGGCGAAAGAGTAAATACGGTCGATACTAAAATCAATGAACGGTTTAAGGTTTTTGAGACCACAATGCAAAAATCGTTTATTGAACAAGTAACACGTATGGAGGGCCGGTTCAAAGACCACATAACCCGCTGTGAGAAACAGACACTAGAGGTTTCCAGGAAGGTGGAATCCCTAGAGGTAAAAATTCACGCGGACGTGACCGAAACACAACGACGAGTAGATAAATTAGACGCTTCAATTGTAGAGACGCGATCTAACATTGACTCTAATAAAGAGAGTGTTTTACAAACGTTAAGCGACGAGATTCTGAAGGTACGACAGGAGGTACGAAGGAGGTCTGCTCCAAATATTTTGGTACAAGGTCCTGTCGATGAGAAAAATCGCGTGTATTTTACGGGGGAAAATAACGAAAACCCCATTGAATTTTTATTAGCGTGTGAGAGTGAAATGGCTAGAGTAGGTTCCCGACTAGAAGATCAAGACAAAATACAGTGGGTGGTTAACGCGATGCGTGATTCGGCGCGTAAGTGGTATAACATTGTACGCGATAGAGTGTCCACATACGCGGAGTTCAAACAAAAATTTGAAAGCCGATACTGGAACTCGCATACCCAACGACTTCTGCGCAATGAACTGGAATATGGCCGTTTTGACAAGAAAATGAATATTACCGCCGAAAATTATATAATCCAGCAGGTCGAGCGCGCGAAGCATTTAACCCCAGCATTTGCGGAGATTGACATAGTCACCAAGCTTGCCTACCATTTTAATCATAACATTAGAGTAGCTGTATTTACCCAGGGTATTCGCACGGTAGACGAACTCCTCATTCTAGTGTCCCAAAGTGAGACGGTTTTTGATTTTGGTGGGTGGCGTTACAATCCCGATTTTCGCCGAAATAATGAAGGGCAGAATACGCGACTACAGTACCATCAGCAAACGGATCAAAAACCGAGTACCAGTTCTTTGAGTACAAGGGAAAACAAAATTTTGGTAGACCAAAGGGGCAGGGTAAGGGTAACGATGGAGCACAAATTAGAGCGATTCAAACGGTCGAATTAGCCAAAGCTGATACAAATGAAAAAGACAGCGACTCCCACGGCAATAAAAATTCGAACAATAAATCGAAAAGTTACCAAGCTACAAAAAACGTGCCAAAATGCGCATCCAGCAAGGACGCGCTATAAATTCGGCAAAATTGTGTAAATATAAGCATGTTAATTATAAGGATTATATATTGTGTGAAATGTGTACTTTTAATTATGTAACTTGTGTGCCCGTTAATAATGTGTTCCCACCGGATGTCAGGGATTCGTTGCTAGAATCCGGTCCCACGCGACAAAGGCCCGTGAGCGCGGCGTGTCCGGTGTTACACGCCTTTGTCAATAGCGTTCCCACGAGAATTCTGTTGGATACCGGTAGTGTTGTATCCGGCGTCAGTGAAAGGTTCCTGCGTACCAATAAAAAATATTTTCGTACGGCCCCATCACTCCCAATCAATCAATTTTATATACGAACCGCTACCGATACAAAAGAAAAAATTGACACTCAATACTATCTAACTATCATGCTAGACGAAGTGCAATTTGAAGTGTGTGTAGTGGCTATAAACAATTTAATATGTGATATGTTATTGGGGGTAGATGTATTGGAACAAATACGTGCGGAAATTAACACCAGTGAACACTTATTAAAATGCACCATAGACAATGTTCGTTACACTTTTAAATTGAACACACCGACACACACACAAAATCATGGTGACCCAATTAAAATCACACGGCCACCAAAACAAGTAATTCACTATAAAGAATGTGAAGAGGGGGAGACCACCTTAGATTCCCGAACTGAACGGAGATTGTCGTCGCTGCAAGAAGAATTCAGCGATATCTTCAGTGAAGAACATTCAATCTCGTCAGTGTATGAACACAGAATCCATCTCACAGAGCCAGAGAAGTTCATAAGGAGAATCTACCAGGTCCCTATAAAATACCAGGCCGAGGTCCAGCAGGAGATACAGCGGATGTTGGATGAAGATATTATTGAAAGATCTAATAGCAGCTTCCTCAACCCACTGCTGGTCGTCCGCAAGAAGACTGGAGAGATTCGACTCTGCCTGGATATGAGGAACTTAAACAGTCTCGTAGAGAAAGAGTTTGACTGCACACCGACAGCGGAGGACCTCTTCATTAAATGTGAAGGAGCCAGGTACCTCACGAAGTTAGATTTAACAGCAAGCTTCTGGCAGGTCCCGCTGTGTGAGCAAGATCGTAAGTATACAGCATTCATATTTAATAACAAATGCTATCAACATAAGGTGGTACCTTTTGGCCTTAGCACGAGTCTCGCTGCGATTGTAAGATGCCTCGAGAGAGCTCTAGGACCTGAGGTAGACCCATACACGGTAATATTCGTGGATGACATCCTCGTGATATCCCGCACTTTGGAGGAACACTTCGAGCATCTTAGGAGCGTCTTCCAGAAGCTGAGGTTAGCCAACATCAAGCTCAAGCTACACAAGTGTGAGTTTGTAAAGTCCCAAATGAAGTTCCTGGGACATATAATCTCAGCTACAGGTATCAGTACGGACCCAGAGAAGCTCAGGAGTATTATGGAATTCCCGGTGCCCAAGAACCTCAAAGCACTGCGAGCATTCCTTGGACTCACGGGATATTACAGGAAATTTACCAGCAAATACGCAGAATATACAGTCCCGTTGCTACAGCTGGTACGCAAAAATATAAAGTGGAAATGGGGTTCTGAAAAGAACGATGCGTTTGAGAGGGTTAAAGGCCTGTTCCAATCTAATTTACAATTGTTCCATCCACAGCAGGGTAGGAAGTATGTAATGTACACTGACGCTAGCGAGTACGCTATCGGCGCCGTGTTGCATCAAGAAGACGAACAAGGTAGTCTTCATGTTGTAGCATACGCCAATAGGACGCTCAAAGGCGCTGAGTTGCACTATTGTACTTCCGAGAAAGAAATACTCGCCATAATAAACGCACTCAGAAAATTCAGACACTACCTATACGGTACCCATTTCGAGATCCACACTGATAATCAGGCGTTATCGTTTATATTAAAATGTCGATTAGCAAATTCCCGACTAACACGATGGGTGTTAGCTATTCAGGAGTACTCATTCACGATTAAATATTGCAAAGGATCAGAGAATACCACCGCAGACACTCTAAGTAGATATCCGCCCGTAGAAAAGGAGGAAGTATATGAAGCAGCTGACGACGAGTTGAGAGTGTTAAACATGCAATACACTGTCGCGCCTGAAGCTACTAATATGCTACAGAACTTAGGACGCGAGCAGGACGATAACCTCGCACTCCTTGCTAAAAAGCTAATGTTAGCAGCTCACCCAAATCCTCACTATCTTATACAAGACAATATATTGTATAAATTGTTACAGGGCGAATGGAAAGTGGTATTGTCTCCAGCGATGCTTGCGTGTATAACACAATCTTTACATATAAAAATGGCGCACGCATCTCCTGTAAAATGTGTCAAAATATTGCAGGAGGATTTTACAATTACCAACATGTACCGTAGGGTAAAGAAATTGCTAAAAACCATCCCAGACAGCGAAAGTACCAAACGTACACACGTACGTGCCCATGGCCAATGTGATAACGGAAGGTAAGGGACAGATGATCGCCATCGACTTTCTGGGACCATTACCCAAGGCTACCAGAAATCTAAAACACATGGTAGTTTGCGTCGATGTGTTTACCAAAAAAGTTAGCCTTTATGCGATCCCTAGGCCCACCACAAAGTCCGTTTTAAATATTATACTTAATAAGTATATCCCACAACATGGACCAATAAGGAACGTACTTAGTGACCAGGGAAAGCAGTTCCAAAACAAACACTGGGCAGCCACCCTGGAACGTAACGGTATCAAAGCAGTCCTAACCTCGATACGACGACCACAGGGAAACCTTGCCGAAAGGGTGAATCGGGAAATCGGTAAAATGTTCCGTATCTATTGCTATAAGGAACAAAGTAAATGGCCCGAGTTCTTACCGTTCTTCGAAAAGGCAATAAATGAGAGTTATCATGATACCACGGAATACACACCAGCAGAATTAGACTCTGGAACCACGCCAGAGAGGTTTTGGGATAATTATTTAAGTAAGCCAAAGACTTATAATCTACCTCTGCCGGTGCAATGTAAAAATCAACTTGTGAGGGAAAGAATAGTTGAAAAAGGGCGAAAAAGGGCAGACAAATTTAATACGACGCATAAACTAACGAACTTTATAGTAGGTGAAAAAGTACTGCTCAAGGCGAATCCTGTAGGCCGACGAGACATAAATGTGGCTGCAAAGTTCTTTCGTTTATATAATGGACCCTATCTGTTGGCTCAACAACTCGCACCTCACACGTTCATCGTTACGACTCTGGACCGAACGAAAACGATCGGTAAATTCCATGCGAGCTCTTTGAGAAAATACTTTGAGTAGCATGGCGTTCCAAAGCGCGTCGCGACGAAATAAAAAGACTTTAAAAAGATAAATAGTATATAGAGTTAATAATAATTGTATTATAATAATTAAAATTAAAATAAGTAATTTGTGTTTTATAATATTATTAATAATAATTATAGATAACTTGTCTACTAATAATAATGTTTTCCTAGCGCGATAAATAATAAGCGTATAGAGTGAGCGAGAACAGCGGCAGGAAACAGTTACGTCACGCGATAACGACTACCTGACCCACATATGAAACTAGGTCAAGCAATTAGCCGCGCGCCCGGCGATAACGTTTTAAATACTGTCAGCAAAATTCTTTGTACGCGTGGCATTGTATACAAATAAAGGCTACTACTCGTTTGAAAAACATTATACGCAATAAGTTGCAAATATAACATTTTAATACATGTATTTAGAGTTAAATTGTATATAATGCAATAACATTAACACTTGTGTACGTGTCTTCAGAATAAGTAATACAATGTATAGCTAGTAAGAATAATGATTACAGAATATGTGTGTAATGATTAAGAAAAAAAAAATAACTGTAATTATTACACTCATTTTTTTTTAAAGCGGGTGTGGGAATATATAACGGAACCAAATATTAACTATTTGGGGTTATATGTTTACCGCATGCTGAAACCATATTTAAATAAAAATTAACAGTTAAAACTACATTTGAATGTAGAGCATTGAAAATAATGCTGTGTAAAGCAACGCACATGTGGTCGTTATGTAAGCAGTTCGCTGTACAAGGAAGCGACCACACCCAAACTGTTAATTATTAATATCTCGGAAACTAATAAATAAAGGCGAAATCCAACATAGCCAAAATGTTTGCCGAGATATTAATAATGACGTGTGCAAATTTGATGCAATATAATTAACAAATGTAAGAGTTAATTAAAATAATTAAATAACTTCTGTTAAAATAAAGTTACAGTAAAGAGATTTTAGTATATTGTAAAGATAATAATTTGTGACAGATTGTATATTTTAGATTTCACACAACTTGATTTGCAACCAAGTTATTGCAAAATTAAATAAGTACAGGATATCCTTAGCGACAAACTGGTTCCGCCGGATAATTAATTATTAGATAATAATTCTATTCTCCGTCTGTGGGAACCAGACTTCATTCTCACGGACTAAGGGAATTCTAAATTTTATGTGGTAGGGAGAGTGTTTCGACCAATGAAATCATTTCATGCAGCCCCGGCCAGTGCGATGTTTTCTGGTGGAAAAATTCACTCTTCTGTCAGTACTCACGAAGTTAAGACGTAGTCCTTCGATCGTCTAGTAGCCAAAGCGGTGAAGATCAACAAGAAGACTCTACGTGGTCAACACACACGCGATTACGAACACACTAACTACAGATCATCTGTATAGCTCGTAATTGCTACGTAAAGGCGAGATACTCTTCAAGACATCAACCAAGCTTATTGTGTACTACCAGATAGTCATAAGCACGCAAGAGATCCACCCGACTTCAAGACCAGACTTCAAGAATACAGCAGAGAGGCCGTCTAAATCATTGGTTAACAGCTGACGAACCGAGCGACCGCCCGAACGAAGCACACACACACGCTGACGTGCAACGTGCGAATCGACGGAGAACAGGAAGCAGTTCCAGCAGACAACAGCAGACGTTAAAATATTCACAAACAGCAGGGAAGCAGAGTGTTGCCGAATTTTGAACTCCACGACCGAATCCAGCAGTTCTAAGCAGATTACTTTCTCTAACCAAGGACTCGAATCGACGAGGGACAAATCGGAACGACATCCTCTTCAGTAACAGGAAAGCAAAATCTATTTATTTATTTTTCAGATCAAATTTTCTATTTTTCAATTAAAACATTGTAATTCAAATAATTCAGGTGCCAAACAAAAAGCAAAGACTCTAGTAATTAAAAAGTAAATTCGTTGTGATAACCTGTATAGCAGTTTAAGGTTTTAGTAAGTTATAGTTAAGAAATAGAAGTAGTATAAAAAGCGCTATACCAATCTTAACTGACAATCTAATCTTAGATCATACTGCAGTAGATCAGAAGTAGAATCACTAGAAATGAAATAACGTGAACTAGACTGTCACGTCTAATTTATTTTAACTAATTATTCAAATTAATTTTAGAGTTTTATAGGTTGTTTCATGAACACTTAGATTCAAATTAATTAAATAAATTTAATTAAATTCAAATCAATTAATAAAGTCAAATTTAAATTGCAATTAACTCGCAAAGAACGAGTTCAGTTTCTTTCAACTATTAGACAATCGAAAAACATCGATTCATTGTATAGACTATAAGAAAATTCATAACATTATAACCATTCTATTCTTGTGTGTTGTTGGTGTAATAAACAACGTTTTATTACCCCATATAACAGTGTTTTATTGTTGTACGATAAAGCCTACCAGTCTCACAAAACTCTCCCCCTTTAAAGTAACCCATTATGTGTGTTGTTGTAATAATTTGAGATTACTAGCTTGCGAACTTCAAATCCAAAATCCACACGCCCTAGTCGGAAGAATCTGCAAGATCAGACAGCAGGTGGGTACTCACACACAACATTACATTACAATAACGCATAGTAGTGTAGTTATAATATATATATAATTTTATCCTCCAATCTGACAACCTATAGCTTTTAATAAAAAAATACAATACCATATGTAACTTGTGTTCAAGAAACAAGCTTCAAAAATGATTACTGTACTAAAACTACGAAATTTTCCTGTTTCCATAAAAACAGAACTGATACAGAACGTGCAAGCAGAGGAGACACCATATTTGTGAAAAACATGTATCTACATACTTAGATTTATCTCCAAATGAATGTCAAAATTTGTGCTGCCTACCTTCTATTACTACATGTCCTCACATTAATCTAAGCATATTTAATACTTCTTGTGTTTTCTGCCCTAGGGCAGGTCTTATACATACTCCCTCCATGCTTTCCTATCATGGACTATTTGCTTCAATTCATGATATGGCATGTGTAGGTCATCAATCATCTGGCCTCTCCTCCGTCCTCTATTCCACTTCCCATTTACCAGTCCCTCTAGTGTTTCCATCATCACATTACCTCATGTCCTGACCATTTTCACATCAACCACTATTTAGCAAATGCACGCAAATTTGCATTTGAAGAATCAGTGGACCTAATCAGGGAGCTCACAAAAAATTCTTTATCATAGAGAACTTTAACATTCATCACACCTTATAGGGACCCAGTAAACCTGATCAAAGAGGTAAAATAATTGAAAACTTACTTGACAACCAAAATACTTCTTTACTAAAAACACTTGGTACACATACCTGTGCCTGTCACACAATTCTTACAGTTCATTTTGATTTAGCCTTGTGTAACAAAGAATCTTATATTTTCTTGTGTGGTTAGTGTCTTTCGAGGTGGTTGGTAGTGATCACTTTCATATCACAATCAAATGTCATTATGCGTCTGCTATGGGGCTTATTATACCCACTGATTGGGGACTGTATCAGTCAACCATAAAAAATCTATAATTGAAAATACAGCAAATGTGAAATTGTACATAAGTGTCTATGACAGAATTGAAGAATTGTTAGATGTAGCAAATTTGTACTTTTATCATTTGTAAACAGTTGGAAAACATTTTGACTTGCCCACCTTCAACATGATAATATCAACACTGACTCAACCTCAGCCACAATAGTCATCATTTATGGCCTGCCTACATGTCAACTACAAGCAACTAATGCAAATTAAATAAACTACAATATCCCTATTAGTTTTAACTTGTTCATTGTGTTTTTCAGTTTTTATTTTATACTGTTTACTTAAAGAAAACTCAATCCTTGTTGTTTTCCAAAATCTTTTAGAGCAGCCTGGGAAGTGATATGGCTCTCTAACAGATCTACACCTTTTTCTATATTGTGTTAAGTCAGTAAATTCACATTTTATCTAAATGGTACACCCTTCTATTGAGAAAAGTAGACGTAGCCAACAACTTTTTATAACTGCACAGCCACATGAATGAAATGCAATTTTGTTGCTTCAAATGAGAAGTTAAATTTTTTTCTTTAGATTTTAAATTAAACTCTATTGGTGTTTGTCTATATTTCAAAACTATGCCAAATATCTCTGCAAAAGTTCTAGATTGAAAGGTTTTACAAATAATTCTTCAATAACACAATTACACTCATATGAGGAAGAAGTTGCTGCAACAAAGCCACACGACTGATAAACGCTAACATCATAAAAATATACATTAGTTAAAGATTAACACAAGAATTATAGATAGTGAACATGCTACAACTACTGCACCATAGTAACTCACTGTAACTACCCTCTCCACTGTACTGTGGCAGGGATCACTGAATCCATAGGCACACTACATGGCACAGTTAGGCAGCATATATGATGAGTAGTGTTCATATAAATGACCACTAAGTTATAAACACCCTTGATTAATAATATCCCAATTTGTTTATACAGAAAGCTTTTAGGATTTAGCACTGATGCACTGATTGTAAAACATTTGTTTACAACCAATTTTTAAATAGTAAGTATTGCTTAGAAAGACTATATGGATGTTTTGGCAGAGGTAGATCCTATAAATTCATTCATTTTCTATCTGGAAATGTAACTGACATTCTCGCAAACATCTTTGCAAGAAACCTGAATAATGTCAACTACAACAGTCATTAAAGAATATTAAAACCGTAAGACTGATAATGTTCATGCACTAAACATAGCCAGAGCCATAAAAATTCAAGTGCTGGACCATCAATGCTTTACTTAAAAACCTACCACAAAATGGACTGATATATCTTACAGAAGCACCAAACATCTAGTGTACTGGATGTCATCTTGTTAAATGTAAAGACTCCGTCATTATACCCATCCCTAATTTGAACAAAGATAATCATCTAGTATTCAACTACTGACTAATATCCTGATATTTACCTTGTGCAAATGAATAGAAACACTCATTAATGCCAACCTACTCTAGCATGTTGAATTTCCTATCATCCTATCATAGTAGTTTTGAAGACACAGATCTATACTTGATCAACTTGTTAGTAATGAAGATAACATGTGTGAAAACTTTGATAAGAAGACCTTAAAAAAAGCCTAGATTTGGAAGTGTACAACATGGTCTGACAAAACCAAATTGTTAAAATATGTCTGCTATACTGGTTAATGGACATTAGTATGCTAAAATTCATAGTGAAATTCCTTGTGAACAAAAGTTTACATATGCAATCTATTGGCTTATAAAAAAGTAAAAAGTATAGATTTTTGGTATATAATGATACATATATAAAAAAGTTGAATTAGAGAATGCATTTCAAGTTCTAGAATTTACAGGAATTGTTTGATTAATTTGGGTATCTATGAAATATGCATATCAGCTATTTCTTGCTATATGGCTGTAGAACACTGTGTCTACTTGACAAGCATTGTGTAGACCAGGCATGTTACTTAGGGGACGTCCATTAATTACGTGAGCTCCAAATGGGGGGGGGGGAGGGGTCCGGCAAAATCTCACCAAATCTCATTTAAAGGGAGGGGGGCCAATGAAAATCTCACGTCATCTTTTTAATTCAGAGAATATACATTATTATAACGCACCTTAAACGTAGTTATCATTTTCAACTCTAATTTCACAGAAAAAATGTAGTACATAGAAGATATGCTTTAGGTATTTTTAGTGGTATGAAGCAAAAACATGAACATATCAAATAAATTTAATTATTTAAAAATTATAGGGTAAACCTCAGGTGAGGGGGAGGGGGTCCCACCACATCTCACCAAATCTTACCAAGGGGGGAGGGGGTCCAAATTTAAAAAAAAACCTCACGTAATTAATGGACGTCCCCTTATGTTTTTATCACTGTTACAATATGTTGAATCATCATACACCAAACTTGAATCGGATTCTAACAACAGGAAAGAATAATATGGAATTTTTGTATTTCACGGTAATGACCAATCAGATAGCGTATTATTTTTTAATTTTCTGTCATTTTAAAACTGATAAGAGTTTTTAAAAAAAATATAGAAATATAACAAATTTTCAAAAACAAACTTTTGGTAAGTTGCTCAGTTATAATAAGTTAAAAAAAAATCAAGTCTGTTTTTTCCAGCTTTGAAGTTAGCTTTCATTTAATATATACATTTATAACAAATTATAAATTTTTAAAACCCCTAAAGTTACAAAAAAATAAATATTTGAAAACTTAGTTTTTTTTATTTTTGAAAACATTTGTACAAAAGTGAGTACACAATAATTAACTCTGAAACTTTCCTATAAAACTTTATTGCTCCCATTTTATTTGGATGAAAACAAAATTATCTATACATGTTTATGTTTATTGTAAACGTTTTCTACCATATGATAAAGATATTTAATCCACTGTTAAAAATAAAATTAAATATTGAGAGTTTTTATGCACTTTGTAATAGATAATTTTTATAGAAAGACAAATGGTAGGAAAATGATGTTGATATATATATATGTATTGCAGGCAATATTAAGAGGTATAGCTTAACCAAAATTTCATGCAGTTATACAATTATGCAACTATACCAAAAGGCTGATGCATAAAATCTTGTTCATTATAACCTAGTCAAGGAAGCTTGTGGAAACAAATAATTATTTCTTGGTTTTAGTATCTACAATAATTATTTTATGCGACTTGAACTATCAGACTGAATTCAACTTGGGAACTGCTTTTATCTTACTGCTTACAGAAGAATTATATTTATTTTTTATTTCTTTCATTATACTGAATCACAAAATGCTTGTAATACAAAAGTTTCTGTGTTACAAAATTTTAAAACATTCAACATCTGAGTAACTAGTTATTCCATGAGTACAACTCCTACTTCAGACTCCTGTATTTTCTTTTTTTTGTTTGTTGATGTTTCGACACATCAAAATCTATTATCATCTTCAGCATAATGAAAGCATATATGTTTGAGGTTTAGGCATATACCTAAACTTGCATAAGAGTACGCTCAGATAAGCCTCACGTTTGGGTATATTTTGAAGATAATATGAGATTTAACAGGTCAAAGTGGCAATAGAAATAAGAAAATACTATGGTTTTTGTCTATGTTTAAAGATCAGTTATTCCATTTTCTTTTTCTTTATAGACTATGAGAAAAGAATTAAAAGTTTTGGGACTATTCAGGCATGGTAGTAGGCACCAGACATTTAAGGGAACTTCTGCAGAAGCCAGGACTATGTGAGAGAGAGAAGACGAAGAGGAAACATCTTGCTCTTGACCAGCCATTGGGAAGCCTTCAAGCCAACTTTAACATACCATTACCAACAGGATATCTTGAGACCAGCCTGCATTTCACCGACTGCCTCACGGACTGGACCTGGGCAACTGCGTGGGAACCGGCTACCGGATAGACTCCTCAGGTGAGTGGACGTCGGCTCTCTCGCTTCCTTGCTAGCGCTGCCCTGAGAGATCCTTCGAAGGCCCCACCAGTGGTAACCGACCTTGGACACCTCCGAGGTAAAGAGTATGGTGGAAACCGAACATTGCACAAAGTTCGGTATTTAACGAAGCCGTACATTACTCCTCTGTTAGATCTCTGTTCCCTACCCGCTTTTGAGAGGTGGCATGTCCACCTCTCAAACATCTGATCGCTCCTTGGGTACCGCTTGCGGTACCCAAGCACCTACCACTACCCTTTGCCCTGATCGGCCCTTTTTAGGGCCGACAGTGCCCAACCCGGCGGCAGACTGCGCTGGCGAGTTCATGGAGATGGACTCCCCGGCAAGTCCGCCTTCCGAACCAGGCCCTTCTCAGGACCACCCTGGTACTGTTGTGCCCGGCGCCACTGACGGCGGCCCTGCCTGGAAAAAGGTGAAGAGCCGGAAACGGACCTTCTCCTCTTCCTCGGGCGGACCGGAACCCAGTGGTGGCTCGGTTCCCACTACCAGGGCAGGTGCTCAACCAACCGCTGAGTCTTCAGAACCATTCCGCATGCCACCCATAGTTCTTGACGCCCCCAAAGCGTGGCATGCTTTTGCTAAATCTATCAAGCAGGCGGCAGCTTTCCCTATTGATATTTATCACCAGGGCAAGGGGGCTTCTCCGCATCAAAACTAGGACTCCCGACGAATTTCGGTTCGTCCAGAAAACCCTTATAAACTCCAATGTCCAATTTCACACCTTTGGTCTCCCTCAGGAGAAGGAAATCAAAATTACCATCCGTGGTATCCCCCACGATGTGGCCCCGACAGACATTATCGAGGAGTTGCAGAGCCTTGGCTTCACTCCAACCTCCTGCATTCCACTTGTTGACCGCCAAAAGCGCAAGGTCAACGTCTTTTTTATCAAACTCAAGAAGGTAGGAGACTACCAACTCATCTACTCCCTCCGGGAGCTTTTATGCCTCCGGATAGAAGTCTCCAGGTATAACACCCCCACCGGCCCTCCGTAGTGTTACAACTGCCAGAGGTACGGCCACGCCTCTTACAACTGCCACATGGCACCCCGTTGCGTACGCTGCGGAGAAGGTCATCCTAAGGGCGCTTGCACGAAGGACCCTAACGCTGACGCAAAGTGCGCTAACTGCAAACAAAACCATCCAGCCAATTGGAGAGGCTGCGAACATTACCAATCTGCACTTGAGCGGAAGCAGGAGATGGACGAGATCCGGCACCGCAACCCGACCCGGCCTCAGCGCCAAACCAAAGTCCAGCAGACCGCCACTCCGGCGGCTGCCCCAGCCCACCAACCGCCCGTCCAACCTCGTCGTACTAGTGACGACCCTACACCTGCTATTACGGAGCCTCCCTCCACAGTCAAGTCATTCGTGGCAGCCGCCGCATCCAAACCCACTTCTGCGCCTCAACGCGCGAAGGCTCCGAAGCCCAAGCCCAAACAGACACCCCTAGCTGCTAAAGCTCCTTCTAAAAAACACTCCACCGCTCAGCAACTACCATTGGTCCAACCACCCAAGCCCGAGGCAACCCCAGCAACCTCGAAGCCAGCTCCCCAGCCAGCCCGCCGACTCGCGGCCGTGAGCGAGCCCGATGAGGACGTGCTTACGATCGCGGAGTTATAGGACTGGATGGTAGTTCTCCTGCCCAAACTAGTTGCTGCGCGCGACCTGAACTCTGGTCGTCACAATCATGACCTCCCTTACGTCCTTGTTGCTCGCCCGTAATGGCTAGGCCTCTCACACTCGTTGCTTGGAACGCAAATGGCGTAGCCGGGCGGCGAGCTGTGCTGGTTTGCTTCGCGAGCGAGTATGACGCGGACGTAGTCCTTCTCTCTGAAACCCACCTGCGTCCCCAAAACCGGTTTAACCTACCAGCTTACGCTACTTATCGTACGGACCGCCCAGTGCCACTCACCAGAGCCGCATCTGGCGGTACAGCCATTCTCATCCACAGGCGATTATCTCACCGACCTTTACCCCCCCCCCCGGACAACCCACATTGAAGCGACTGCGGTCGCAATCAGCGTAGCGGGAGCCGAGCTTCGGCTGGTCTCCGTCTACAACAAACCTGGCCTGGTTCCTAACCCCAGGAACCGCGTCAGGGAGCTTGACGCGCTCGTTGACCATGATCTACCACCCATTGCAGTCGGAGACATGAACTGCAAAGACCCGTCTTGGAATAGTCGCTTGACTAATCAAAGCGGTCGTGCTCTCGCCCAATACGCCTCGACCAGGCCTGACGTCCTCGTCATCGGCCCAGACGAGCCGACATCCATTCCCTCCAACCCTGCCAACCAGCCAGACGTTCTCGACATAGTTATTGTCAAGGACGCTGTCTGCCCCATCCTGGTCGAGGCCATCTCAGCCCTATCTTCCGACCACAATCCACTCCCCGCCTGCCCGTCCTTGTAAGAGAGTCAACTGGCGCTCTTACCACGACGAGCTGTGCCGTAGGTTCCCATCAGCCCCTGAGGCCCCAGCGCCCTCTTGGAGGGAGCTGGACCGCCAAGTCACACATCTCCATGACACTCTTACCCACTGCATGGATAACCACTCTTACACTGTCCCAGCACATCGTAGGAAATCTCAACTCCCTGTCGAAGTCCAAGAAGCCATCAGCCAGCGGCGGCGCCTTCGCCGCAGCTGGCGAAACACTCGCGATCCCGCTGTCAAGCGACAGTATCGCCGACAGTCTGATTACGTCAAGCAACTCCTGGTTGATGTCAATCAGCATAGTTGGGACAACTATCTCGAATCCCTGGAAGTCGACCACGCCTCCGTTTGGCAGGGTACTGGTCGCCTCCTTGGCGAAAAGAGGACTCGCCACCCCCTTGACTCCCCGACGGGTGTTGTTCATTCACCGGAGCGCAAGGCCGAGGTCTTCGCAAACTCCGTTGAGGAACAATTTACCCCTCACAGAGGCGTCTTCGATGCGGACCACATGGCTCGCATCGAGGACTTCCTCGAAAACTATCTCGCCCAACCTTTGACGGATCCCCCACCCCCTTTCGAAAAAGCCGATCTCGTCCATGCTATCGCACGGATGAATCCTAAACGGGCTTGCGGCCCGGACAGAATAGGAGCGACCGCCCTAAAGAATGCCCCGTCAGTTGTTACTGACCATATCCTGGACGTGTTCAACTCATGTCTCCGCCTCAATTACTTCCCTCGCCTGTGGAAAAACGCAAGGGTAATCATGATCCCTAAACCCGGGAAATCTCGCATGTTCCCTGAAAATTATCGACCCATCTCACTACTGCCCGTGCTATCGAAGGTGTTTGAGCGCCTCCTGCACGCCCGTGTTGTACCGCTGCTTGATGGTTTCATCCGCAGCGAACAGTATGGGTTTCGCAGGGAGCATTCAACCACCCTACAACTAGTCCGCGTCGTTACCCAGTTCTCTGACGCTGCAAACAAAAAGCTGCACACCGCAGCCGTCCTCTTGAACGTTAGTAAGGCCTTCGACCGTGTCTGGCACGAAGGTCTGCTCTATAAACTGGCACACACGCCCCTTCCCGCATCTACTGTGAGACTGTTCTGGACGTATCTCCGCGGCCGGACTTTTCACATTAGCGTAGATGGAGCGGTCTCTTCTGACCGCCCCATAGACGCTGGCGTTCCCCAAGGATCAGTCCTCGGCCCGGTTCTGTACCTCGTGTACACGAACGACTTGCCCGTATATAACAATGTCACTCTTTCCCTTTTTGTTGACGATGCCATGTATCACTACAGCTCGCAGAACCCTGGTTTTGCTAGCACAGTGCTACAACGCCAACTCGACCTTCTGCCTCCCTGGCTACGTAAGTGGCGCGTGGCGATCAACGCGGAGAAATCCGAAGCGATCTGCATCACGCGTACGCGGACCGCATGCCAGCCCCTAACCCTCGATGGGAACCCTATCACTTGGAAGAAGTCTGTGAAATACTTAGGAGTGTCTATTGACAGTTGACTAAGCTTCGCAGGCCACGTCCAAACCAAACTCCAACAAACCCGTGGCGTCAGAGCCAAAATCTTTCCCCTCATCTCGCGCAGAAGTCCCCTCTCCCTGCGCACAAAACTTACCCTTTATCTACTACTAATCAGATCAGTATTCACCTACGCAGCCCCCGCGTGGTGGCCCCTCTTATCTGCCACAACGAAACGTAAGCTGGAACAGTTCTAGAACAGTTCCGTCCATATCCTATCAAACTCGCCCTGGTTTGTTTGTAACCGAGCTATCAGGACGGGCCTCCGTCTGCCAACGGTGGAAGAGTTTGTCTTCAGACTTTCTGTGGGCCTCTTCTTCCGGGCAGCAGACTCCCAATACAGCAGGGCTAGATAAGCCTCATGTGCCGGGATATATCCCAAACTGCTGTAACTGCAAGGGCGCCCATCCGGCTAGTTACCATGGTTGTATAAAATATATCGAGGCTGAGACAGCAGCGATCTGGGCGCCCTGGCGCGCAGCGTGTAGCTGGCCTTACCCCTAATCGGCGAGAGGCCTTCCCCCCTCTCTCCGGTTCATATGTCAAGGCCCCGGCAGCGACTCCTATCGCTCCCGCGGTCTCAGTCCCGCCTACAAGCGTCGCTCCGGCGGCGCCTGTGACGGCTCCACTTCCGGCGCCTGCCGGAGCGCCCGGCCCTTCCTATGCAGCTGTCGCTGCCAAGACATCATCATCAACCACTTCCGCCCGCAAGGGTTCCAAAAATCGCTCTCGTCGCCGGACTCCCGGCCGAAGTCATCAGCAGGCTCGACCTGCCCAAACTCAGCGGGACTCTCCCGCCCCTGTCATCGCCCAACCTACGCGTGAGCAGACCACAGTTCAATCCGCTAGCCCAGCGCCATCTGTAGTCCTGGCCGAAGTTCCTTAGGAACGTCCGCGCGGGTCCCGGGAACTTTCTCGGGCTCCAGCGGACACCCTGACGGCTTGGGCCACTACACTAGTAGAAAGCATCAGGTCTGCTCCTGATACCTCGACTGTGCTAATGTTAGTCTTCCAATCCCTCTCTGCTCACTTCCCTCTCCTCCCCCTTAATGGCTAGATCCCTGCGGATCGTCGCTTTGAACGCCGATGGCGTTTCCTCTCGTCGATCTGAGCTGGCGGCTTTCATCGTGGAGTACGACGCTGATGTCGTGCTTCTCTCCGAAACCCATCGATTCTCACTACCTTCCTACACTTGTTATCGTCAGGATCGTCCCCTACAGCCGCGCCATCCCCCGTCTGGGGGTACGGCGATTCTGGTCCACAGGCGGATATCCCTTAGGCCATTACCCCCCTCACTACTCGACTCATCGAAGGTTGTGCGGTGGCGGTGGACGCCGGCGATTCGGAGTTGCGCATTGTTTCCACGTATCTCCGACCTCGCCTGAGCCCACCGCCTCCGCCTGAGGAGTGGAACGCCCTCCTCGACCATCCAAATCTCGACGATTGCAGCTGGCGACTTCAACGCCAAACATCCTTCATGGAATAGTAGGGCTACCAACGCCTACGGCAACTCGCTCCGCCGGTTCGTCCTAGACGACTCGGATACGCACGTCATCGGCCCTGATGATCCTACCCACTACCCCTATGCCGGTCACCAACCGGACGTTCTTGATGTAGTTGTAGTCAGGAACGTGGCCCATAACATCCAGGTCTCGTCTGTGTGAGACCTCTCGTCTGATCACAATCCCCTGCTAATAACTGTTCAAGATGTGTCGGCTTCACCCCGACCTCCCGCTGGTCCTGCTGGGAGGGTCAACTGGCGCTCCTATCACGACGAGCTCTCTCGAAGGTTACCATCTGTCCCAGCGGACCCGATCGCCACTCGTGACGATCTGGATCTCCGTGCCACTCATCTTCAGGAGTTGGTCCAAGGTGTCATGGAGCGACACACATACAACGCTGAGGCGAACAATCGCAAATCGACCCTTCATCCGGAAGCTATCCACGGCATCTGGCTTCGGCGCAAGCTACGCCCCAGATGGCAACGCACCCGAGATCCCGCCGTCAAACGACTGTTTCAGGCCCAGTCTCTTTACGTCCAGCAGCTTCTGCGGGACGTAAACTCTGATCAGTGGGACTCATATCTCGAGTCCCTTGAAGTCGACCATGCCTCCGTCTGGAGAGCAACGAGTCGCCTTACCTGCGAGAAGAGTACTCGCAACCCGTTGGATACCCCGAACGGCATTGTTTCTTCATCGGAAGGCAAGGCTGAGGTCTTCGCTGACTGCATGGAGACTCAATTCACCGTTCATCGAGGCGTCTCGGACCCAGCCCACTCGGTAGTCGTTCGGGACTTCCTATCTGGATATTTTTCCCGCCCTCCACCTGACCCTCCCGCTCTCTTCGACAGGGACGAACTAGTTTCGTCTATCTGTCGTCTGAACCCCCGTCGCGCCCCTGGTCCTGATCGGATCGGGGCCGGAGCTTTGCAATATCTCCCGGCCTCGGGCGTTGAATTGGTCCTGAATCTGTTCAACTCTAGTCTCCGGCTGCACTACTTCCCCCGCCTGTGGAAAAATGCCAACATCTGCATGATTCCCAAGCCCGGCAAGCCTAGAATGTTTGCAGACAGCTATCGTCCCATATCGTTGTTGCCAGTCATCTCAAAGGTGTTTGAGCGTCTCCTACTAGCCCGCATCTAGCCGCTGTTGGATAATTTTATTCGGAGCGAACAGTTCGGGTTCCGTAGAGAGCACTCGACAACTTTACAACTCGCCTGAGTTGTCACAGCATTGTCCGACGCCGCCAACAAGAAAGAGTCTACGGGCGCTGTTTTGTTGGACGTGAGTAAGGCCTTCGACAAAGTCTGGCACGAAGGCCTTCTCTATAAACTCGCTCACTCCCCCGTCCCACCGTCCATTGTGCATTTCTTGCGGTCCTAGTGATCGCACCTTCAGTGTTAGCGTCGAAGGGTCCTGTTCATCAGTTCGACCCGTCGCCGCTGACGTTCCGCAGGGATCTGTCCTCGGCCCCGTTCTGTACCTAGTGTACACGAACGACCTACCTGTTATTCCTGGAGTCACGTTATCTTTATTCGCTGACGATGCAATGTATTACTGCAGCTCCCTGTCCCCGCGTTTTTGGAGTACAAAGCTGCAGCGTCAGTTGAATCAGCTTCCGGACTGCTTACGGAAGTGGCGGGTGATGATCAACGCGGATAAATCCGAGGCGATCTGCTTCACCCGTAATTCCACTTCCCGGTGCCTGTCCCTCTCCCTAGAAGGGATGCCTATCGCCTGGCATAAGTCGGTGAAGTATTTGGGCGTTCGGCTAGACCGGCGCCTTAGCTTCAACGGCCACGTGACTAATACCCTCAATAAAGCTCGAGGCGTCCGAGCCAAAATATTTCCCATGCTCTCGTGCCACAACCGCCTAGCTTTGCGCACTAAAGTAACCATCTATCTCTTGTTTCTCCGGTCAGTATTGACCTATGCTGCTCCCGCATGGAGATCGCTTTTGTCGACCACTAACAAGTGTACGCTGGAAGCCTTCCAGTCCCGTACCCTCCGATCCTTGTCGGGGTCTCCATGGTTTGTGAGGAATAATGTTATTCGTGGAGACCTTCGAGCTCCTACCATCGCCGATTTTGTCCGGTCGCTTGCCGAAACTCTCTTTGCTTCTGCAGCGACCTCGTCCTTTCCCTACCTACGTACTATTAGCACGTCAGCACCACCTCTCCCTATACGAGTCAAACGCCCTCGGGCGATTTTAGACGATCCCCCATAATTCTGTTTGCTGTAATTTAGGTTCCCCAGCAACTTGATTTCCTTGATACCTTCTTCTTAAGTCTTCTCCCTCACCACGTATGTTGGTTTGCACACTGCTTGGCGCTGTTACCGTTTGCCACCGACACGGAGGTTCCCTGCCTCGCGGGGAACGACGGGCGCCACAAGGCGCCTGCCTGCCGGGCCGGGCGCGTGCGGCATCTGCCGTTCGCCCCGAGACCGGTGGCAGTGTTGCCTTGACCCGGTACCTATATAAATACAACTGTGAAAAAAAATTCCGCCGCCTATACGCAAGTTATGCGGCAATCAAGCTCCAGCGCCAACTCGACGCGTATGTCGGGTGGACCGATGACTGGAGAGTTGCCATTAACGCTTCCTCGAGGTACCCTGGACCAACAGCGTCAAGTACCTCGGGCTCCACGTGGACTCCCGACTCATCTGGGGAACCCATACACAGTATATCCGACAACGCGCTTCGGCGCAACTCAGTAGACTCTGGCCCGTGCTATCTAATCCGGCAATGACCCCCCGGCTAGGTAAGCTCATAGTCAACTCGTACGTGTTGCCCGTGATTACCTACGCCTGTCCTGTTTGGGGATACCTGGCTCGTGGTCATATAACAGCGCTCCAGCGCGTACTCGACCGGGGACTGAAGCTTGCGTGTAAAGTCCCCCGGAGGTACTCTTCTCGTCTTTTGAGGAGAGGACTCGGTGTCCGCTTTTTTGATGACACCGTGAGATGCCTGGTGCGCAGATTCTATGTTCGTTCCGACAGAGTGACCCACAATTCCCTCATTGCCGAACTTGGTAAATACACCCCGCGACCAGGTGAGTCCTGGAAGCGACCTCGTTTATTAGTCCCGGTGGTATAATCCACCAATCGCAGGTCGCTTCAGACCCTCCCATAATTAGGTAAAACATATATAACTAACTCAAACAGACCAAGTGGCAGGAGTCACGGCGGAGCCCGAACCCATCTCTTTGGAAGAGGTCTCAGACCGGCTCGCTGAACTTCAGCCAAGAAAAGCTCCAGGCCCGGACGGTGTTACGAACACCGCTCATCAACTTCTTCCCGAGCCTGGAGTTCAATTCCTGACTGATTTGTTCAACGCGTGTCTTAGACTGGCCTACTTTCCCAAGAAATGGCGAAAGGCGACGGTCATCGTGATCCCGAAGCAGCGAAAGGATACCACCCGCTCTGAAAACCTCCGGCCTATCAGCCTACTCTCCGCTACGTCCAAGGTTTTTGAGCGCCTCGTGCAGCGTCGTGTACGAGAACATCTAACCAACTTTGACGTGCTGGTCCCCGAACAGTTCGGCTTTCGTGTGGGGCATTCGACCACTCATCAACTGATGAGAATGGTGGAAAACGCAAATTTTATGCACGTGCGGCGAGGTTCCCAGACAATCCTCTAGTGACTGGGCTGGGAAGGTACCGTATACGTCCAGGTGATTCGTGGAAACGCCCTCGGTGTATACTGCGCTAGTGTAGGCTAGCACAACAGCCGAGAACCGGCCTGCTATCGAGCACACGCCCTACTTTGGCAGGGCCACGAGGCAGGAGCTCCAGAAGGTAGCTCGGAACTCAGATCCCGAGCGGTTCGTCTCTGCGACGCACAACCGCACAGCCCAGAGCGAAAAAAAAAAGTGGCAGGAGTCCTTTCTGAGACTCGGGACACTGCACTACTCGCGACCCGCGCTTCGCGCGGGCCGCGCAACCCCCAGTCGTGTTCCGCCGCCTTCTCAGTTAACTGGTTGGCGTATCCCTCCTGATTTTTAGGCCACCTGTATTGTGAAAGTCCAGCACTGTTTTCATCTGACAGCCATCGGGCACGTCCCGGAAGCTGTAATACAGCCATGGGTGCAAAGACGCCCCACTAGATAATGCAATGCCAGGACTAGATGTTAATCACTAGTAGTTCAAGCTGACTGGCAGTGTACGTATTTGTTCAGACATTAAAGTCCAGGCAATGGAAGATAGCTCCTGCAGGAGCTGTGAAATGTCTGGCATATATGAGAGTCTACTAGACCCAAATAGGTTGAAACCTTTTAACACTTTGACATGGGCTGTAAAACATATTGTAATGTATTGAGCATAAATAATTATATAACTGAATAAAAGTATAGTGAGTTTTAAAATGTCTGTCAGCGTTTTGAAAAGTATTTGTTTTACTATCTTCAGGACAACCATAGACAAGCTATTTCGACAGTTGTGTCACTTTGTTGAATGTGGCAATAAATTTTGTCAAACCCAAATTTTTCTAAATTGTGTTCCATTTATTGAGTAAATTGTTTTTATTTATTAATTCATAATCACTACTAAAATGAAAAGATGAAAAAGACTAAAAAGACGAACTAAAAAAGATAAAATATCTAACAGAATCCAACGGATTGTCACCGGACAAAAGGCTTGCCGCATGACAAATGACGCCAATCGTACACTCTAGTGTTTTTGGTGGCCCTACAAAGGACCGTGTGGCGAGAAGGCTGATGTTGGTTGTGCCGCGCTGAGATGTTCGGCGGCTGTGCCCGCTGTTCGTGGCGTACTGCAGTCCTCCTCTTCTTTCGGTACTGGTTGTAGAGTCGGCTGCCGGCCCAGCGACGTCCTATCGCTGGCGCGGAACTGGAGGGCGAAGACGTAAGAACGCCGGTTCTATTCTTCGGCCATTCCTTCCAGCTGACTCCGCGTCGATGTCATCCGAGAGAGGAGAGGAGATGAAGTGCGTCCGATGGCGTGGCGATGAAGTGCCTCGAAAATTTCTAGCGGCGCTGGTTTTATGCATTAACCGGAATTGCTGATTTGCTCGCTCCGAGAACGTTAGTTGGTCACGTCTCGGCTGCTGCTCCCTGATTGGCTCGCTGTGTCCGCTGCTGGTAACGGAGAGCAGATGTTCGCATACCGCTGCCGTCACAGGATACAACAGAACAAAAGTCAATAAACTCCTACACAAAACAAAGAACAGACAAAGACAGAAAACAACAAATTCATAACACTAACATACTTCAATAACCACACGGGAAAAATAGCCTACAAATTTAAAAAAGCAGGATCCCATACAAAACTACAAACAAAACAGAACACGCACTACAAAACACACACATAAAGAACAAAACAAATTTGATCTACTTGGTGTTTACAAACTAAGTTGCTCTTATTGCAACAAATTCTACATAGGCCAGACAGGATGTTGCTTCAAACAAAGATATATTGAACACACAAAGGCACTACACTCCACTACCGAATCCACCTTTGCAAACCACCTCATTGAAGCAAACCACACATACACAAACATCGACAGCAACATGGACATTCTACATGTACACACAAACAGCCGAAAACTAGACACTCTTGAACAATTGGAAATATACAAACACACAAAAACACATAAAAACGACATCCTAAACAAACAGTCACAATTCAAATCACACGTATTATTCGAACATATCACACCGCACACACACAACATCGATCCTTCAAAAGTTGACGCCGTCACCAAGAACAAGATGGACAGCGGTCCCAGTGACAACCTCTGATAAAGCTTATAATAAGCGAAAACTGGTTCAGGCTATAAGGTAAAACTTTTACATTTTACCAATAAAAAACTTTGTGTTCTGAGTCGGTAGTGATATACTTATATTTAAAAAGAAAGGGTTTATTGAATATATTTAATCTTATTTGTTTATCACTTTTCATTCATCTCTTACATACAGGAAAACACTCCAAGTATTGTGAATAACTGTTTCCTCACCTTTGAGTGTTTAGCTGCCCATGGCATTATGAAGCTAGGTACTAGTTTTGAGTCTCTGAAATGTCCCATGATGAGAAACATTTCTTGGCTATATTTAGTCTTTTCCTCACAGCAGTGATCTGGTGGCTCAAGCGTCAGTACAGGTCGTCTCAATTTTCCTGCATTTCCATTAACTTTCTTACCTTTTAAAACTTTAGCTTTTTTACATGTCAGTTTTAGCTTACGTACTCGTTTTAGCTTGGCACGCACAGCTGTAACAAAAAAACAAGTTAACTTATGCACAAAATTGTGTATAATCCTCATTAAATCTTTATTCCACATTTTTATCTCTACTATTATTTTCATTGTTGTTGTTGTTATTATTATTTAACTAAGGCTTTTAGCCCAACAACATCGACCAGGAGTGTTGGTTGACTTGTTTTGTTCTCACCTAGTCTCTAGTCTAGTCTAGTCTAGTCTACTCTAGTCTAGTTACTCAACAAAAGTGGAAATTTGTACACAATATGGAAGATGCAAAACAGTATTTTCAGATCTGATACTGTAATCTTGGTGCTTTTAGGAAATAGAGTCTTGCCTACCATTATCTGTTCATTCCTGAGGTCTTCTCTCAAGTTACTTTTTCTCTGTGTCTTTGCCTGGGTTCCATAAGAGCACTACTGTCTTGAATTATATGTTTCACTGTAAGTGCCCCACTACAGGTACAGATACGTAGTTCCTTCTTGTCCTTGTAGGGGATAAGAAGATGTCAAATTAGTGTGCCTAATTCACAGTCTGGTGATATAAACTTGTTCATGATGATTGTTTACCTGCTACAGAAACTTGTTCACCTGGCAATTGCTATTTACAGGCACTCTACTTTGGAGCAGAAATTTGCTCTGCTGTGTATTCTACATCTACTGCTACATATTAATAATGGTGGTTGTGGTAGCTACTTTTGTATCTACAGATTGTATAGTAATTGCATTGACCTCTGCGCTGTTTGTAACATGTCTCGCTGCAGTAGCAGATTCTTCATTACCTTCAATACCCTCATGACCCAGACACCAAACAGAAGTAAAAGATGAATCAAGGTCATCTAATGCATGGCACAGTGCTATTGTCTGTTGCAATACGGATCCACTGTGCCTGGATTGTCAAAGGCAGTTAGAAATCTCAGTGAATCCACAAAGATAACAAATTTTCTGTCACCTTGATTGACAGAATCAAAAAGCTTGCCACACCACACACTTGCTGGCTTGGGCAATGTCAAGGAGTGGGAGGCACCCTTGATGACAAACGCACTACCCATTCTGCTCTGTTTTCAAGCCATCAGTGTACACAATGATATGTTCTTCAACATATTCCTCTAGGACTGATCTAAAAAGTAATTTCAGTCCAGTTAAGTGGCATGATTTCTGGCTTCTACTTGTGACATCCAGCCAGCAATATGGTTTACAAAGCAGCCATGGCGGCACCTCACATGAAATGTGCACTTGGACCATTGTGCCTGGATGTTCTAGTGCTGGGTTATTTCAAGCACATGGGTGCTGGCTGGTCAGGTGAATGTACAACATTGGTTGCAAGTCTGTAGTTCGCCATCAACACAGTTTATGTGGCTTGGTAGTGCTGAAATTTTAGCCACATGTCTTGGAAAGAGCAACTGATGTTGAAGATGTATGAATGCCATTCCTGCTTCACAACATAAACTTTGTGCTGGGTTAGTGTTAAATGCCCCTGTGGCATAGCACACCTCTGCATTGTGAACAGGATCTAGTATTTCAGGCATGACCTCCTGGCTGAAGAGTACTACATGCATCCATAATCCAGTGCAGTGTACAGGCGCAATTAAATTTCTCTGTCTGTTCCCCCAGATCATATCAGAGCTTCACCTAATGGCATTTAGCAAAGATTTGCACCTTGCACCCAAGGCATCCACGAGCACAATCCACGTTAAGTGTCTGCTGAAATTTAAGCCTAAAAGTTTTATTTCAGACATATAGTGCAGCTGAACACCATTTATGGTTATCATGGTTAACCATATGAGTTAACTATAAATGGTTAGCATTGTGTCCAGGTACCTTCTTCATTTTCGACAGAAGTGGACACAGGACATCTTTGCTGCCGAGAATGAAAAGCCCATGTTATTACCATTTTCAACCAACATGTCTATAGCGCCTTGCAATTGCTGTGTTATGTTTGATCATTGCTGTTGTGTTAGCCAAGTAGAACAGCACAAGATTGTCATCATACAAGCATTTCCCCATTGACGTTTCCATACCCCTAAAGATCCCATTGGTATATTGAAAAGCATGCCGCTCAACTGAGATCCCTGCTGCACTCCATTTTTTCCAGTTCAGTTGAAGCCAATAGTGACTGCCCGACCTGAACACAGAAAGTCCTGTCTTTGGGAAAGCTGAAGATAAATTTAGGCAGGTTACCTCTGAACCGCCAATCATGTAGCTGTTGCATGATGTTTTAGCTCCAAGTTTTATTGAATGCTTTCTCCAAATCGAAGAAAACTGCAAGTATGTGTTTGCCTTAATGAAACTGTTTTGAACTGCATTCTCCATATATACCAGTTGATCAGTAGTAGAATGGTGCTTCCAGTACCCACACAGATGTGTAGTCAGAAGGTTGTGCTTTTCAACACACAAGGTGAGTTGGCCGTGTACCATCCTCTCCTATAATTTTCCTAAACAGCACTTCAAAAATAGCTACTGGACAATAGTTTTCTGCTTTAAGGGGATCCTTTCAGGCCTTCAGAAGCAGGATGATGATCACTTGTTTCCATAGCTACATCCAGCAGTTGACACATTATAGTGGGGCCAGGGAATGCTTATAATATCATCTCATCCCGCTGTAGTGTATTATTATTATTATTATTATTATTATTACTATATTACATTATTAGTAATACACTAATAATACAGTAGTATTATTACATAATTATTATTATTATTTCGATTTACATTTACAAGTCAAATTTAGAAAAAAAAAAAAAAAAAAAAATAATCACACAATTAAACAACCATTCAATTAAAATTGATCATATATTCCCAAATTTAGATAGTGTTATTTTGAATTCAAAGTAATATGTTTAGATAATATGTCTGAATTCAAACGTATATATTCGAATGTTAAAAAATGAACCTTTGGGAACATTTGAAATTATATAAAAATAAAATAAACAATAAATTAATACAGGAAAACATCCAAATGGACACCAAGAATGATAGTATTTCCAAAATTATTAAATTAATAAAATAAAAAAATATTTATATTATAACTACCTATTTATATATGTATGTATATATCGGCCTAAATAGGTATATATATATAAAATTTATTTAATATTTATAAATTCTTTACCTCAAGATGTTTTTTCACTATGGGAAGTTAACTTCCATAAAATCAGGAAGACTGAGGATGGGAACAATACGATTCCCGAACATGTACCAAATAAGGGAAAAAACATCTTGAGGTAAAGAATTTATAAATATTAAATAAATTACATATGCATCAAGAAATAGACTGTAGCAAAAAGTGTTTAAATATATATATATATATATATAGTTACACAATATATTCTTGTACAGTCAAGAATGTTCTTCTACACACTTCTTGACTAGCCCAGCATGCCTTGTCAAGCAATGCCTTGTCTTGTACCAAGACAGTCCACTCACATAACACTCAAGTACCTTCCAGAGTGTTAAAGAACACTTGAAATATGCATTAAGCTGGCAGGCAGTAAGGATGGAAAATTATTCTCAAACACCTGTGCTACCTATAAAAGGAAGAGTGCCTGGCGTTGTCAGTTAGTCACGTTGAGCGATTTCCTTAGTACAGATCGAGTTATTGTCGAAGTATTGTGAGAAGTGATTACTGTCTTATATCTAGTGTGGAACTCTGTTAACTGACATTATTATTGCGTGTCTACAAATTTAACTCGAATTGAAAATTACAAATGGTTGATTACAAATTATTAATTGTGATTAATTAAAGCTGGTAATTAGTGATTTCACTGGTGTCTATATTCTGTTTTCCACTGTACCATACGATGATCAGTGAGACCGTCATAACAATATACTGTATATAACATACATTAGAAATGTGTACAACAGCTGTTATAAAACAATATTAATTTCAAATTTTCTTAATTATTTCTTTGCTTATTTATATTTCTGAAGACTACAGTAAAGAAGACTGTCAAAATATATTCTTGTAAAAAATAAAAAATATTATTTATTATCAATAAGTATAATAAGAATAATTGTGAACTATTATGAATATTAACAATATTAATATTATTGCTTTTGTTATTGTCCCTGTTAAACGCGAGTGTTTACAACATTAGATAGCCTCAACATTGTCTCATTCTGATTCTAAATAAATTACATGCATTTACAAGAGAAAAAGAACAAGCAAGCAAGAATGGCTAGATCAGTCAAAAATGACATTCTAAATCAGTTAAGTCACACCATGTTTTTCTGGACACTAGGTTTCCCAGAGAGGTTGGCGGACGCATAATTTGCTGGCAGTTTATGTACTTGCCAGGTACACACCACAGAACAGGCAGATATTATAGTCCCTGATAATATCAAAGGCTCTATACCATGCGAATGGGTTCCCTGATGAATAGGTACATGCTATATTAGGGATAAACCATTTTAGGAGAGACAAAATATGTTATAGCACACCAAGAAGGTAATGTGGCCAACATTACTGTAATGTTTATAGGCTGAATTGATCTGAGGCCTGATAAATGAATCTTGACATTATGGCACCTATAAATTCTAGTTTAATTAGTAGGTACTGTATCCACTGAATTACCATGACATTTATTATTACTATTTAGTTCACCTGAACCTATTAATCATTTCATGTCGGATGTGTGGAAGCATTATCCATTCTATGCTTAACAGCATGTGTTGTATTCCACTTCATGAATGATTAGGAAATATCAAAAATGTAAGTGAATAAAGATGAAATTTACTATGTTAATTTTTTTTTTAAATAATGGACTCTATTAGAACAGTTGAACAAACTGAAATGTAAATATTTACAAAAAGGGTTATAGAAGTAAACAGTCTCTCAGTACAATTGTCAGCTAAAGTTGTATATTGTATTAAGGCGAATTCACTATCAATACAAAAACATGATAATAGAGTTATGAATATTTAATTTAACATTCTGTAATGTAATTGTGTGCTGTGGCTATATTAAAGGTAAACGCCACGGCCTGTTTTAATGTAATTCCGTACGCTCGGTGCCTTATCGCCGCTTGTTAGATTGCCCGCGAGCGATATCGAGATTTAGTCAGCCGCCGTAAATTGATCTGTGACGTCATTTGGTTGGCCGTTTTGCATGTGCTTTGACAACGAGATCTATTCAGCAGTGTTTTTGGGTTTTATAATTTCATGCAGCGGTAACTCTCGCCTCTTTCTCTTTCAACTTTGGTACAGTGCGGACAGTGATGGCATGCAGTTCTTAACAGCTATTATGATTCGTTAATCCTATAAAGAGCTTCAGGTGAGCCAGTATTCATGATTTAATTATTAATGTTAATTTAATTGGGGCTCGTTTGTGTAAAATGTAACGATAGTGTGCGTGTGTGTGTGTGTGGCTCTGACTGTCCATGTTCATTCAGGTATGAATAAGACACGTGGTTAAATTATTTAAAATAAATTTAAAGAAATAATGTTAGAGGGAATGAAAACTTAAAGCAGAGGAATTAAAATGAGTTATAAAATTAGAATTGTGATTACACTAAAGTCTAGTTGTTAATTGAAATAGTTTGTAAATTTATTACAGAGACCACGTGCCTGTAAGTTGTTGATAATGTGAATTTAAATCTAGAATGTAACCCATGAAAATTTAAGCTTGGAATTGTAATGATTTAACTGTAATGAATCGAAATTTAATATTCAAATTAATAACTTGAAGTTTGACCTTTACTGGGGTTAATGGCAGGCATTTGTTGAATTGAAATTTTAGTGGTGTGTGTGTTTGGGGTTGCATGGTGAAAAGATGTGGGGGCGGTATGTTCTCTTTCTCTGAATCCAATATACAAATAAAATTTTTACAGGATTCCCCGCATAGTCGGGAGGTAAAAGGGGTCGACGAGATGGAAACACTTCATCTTTTCCCATCCGCAGAGCAGTGCGTAAGGATCCCCAGCGCCGTCACGCCACGCTAGATCACCACCCACACTCAAACTTGGACGGCAGGAATCTCCTTTATGTGTTGTCAGAGATCAGGTGGGAACTTTCCTTTTTTATTCATCACACACACAATACTCCGCCAGTTACCGTGTAACACACACAGAGAAACTCAGTTCTATAAAATAGACTCATACGTCAGAGTTAACATTGCCTGAACATGTTCTGTGTAGACATGCTAAATTGTGCATAGTGATGACTGTGATTGCGAAAATGTTATAAGTATTGGTATATTAATCTTTCATGATGTTAAGAGTTACCATTGTCACAATGGTAGATATTTAATTTTAATTCCTGCAAAGGAAAACCAATTTCAAAATCAACTTACAAAAATCAAACTTTAAAAAATTGCAATAACCTGGACTTGTGATCCTGGGCGTTCAACATTTTTCCAGTTCAATTGAGTCTATATTGAATCCTTTTGATTTAATTATAATTATTTGGTTCTGCTTGACTATAGAACATTTAGTAAAAATTTATAATTAATTAACAAACTTTTAATGTCTGCATAGCAGTGATCACAGTGTGTGATCTTAAGGTTACTTGCCTTTCGTTTTATTAATCCAAGTGCTGGGGACAGATAGATGGAAGTACAGTATTTGAACACATTTAAGTAATTATTTTCAAAAATTTAATTATTATCTATGGATAATTGATTCTCTTTATTATGTACTTGTAATAATTTCATGCTGATTAATTGCTCAACCATTGTGAATGCAAATGAAAAATCTTTTTTATTGAAGGTGAAATACTCTGTTTGGTAGTTTTATATGTTGTAATTTAATTGTTAGAGATATTTTTGAGATGGTATTGTTCCAATCCAACCACATGGTGCTTTAAAAAAATTTTAATTGATGTTCAACTTACAGAAAAATCAAGACCAAGAGAATTATAATTGTAAAAGAAATTTGACTCAAAATCAAATGATGCATTAATAAAATTTTGTTGCTGTTAATCAAGTGTTTCTTTGCAAGACCTGTCATGATGGGCTCAGCATATTTTATTTCCATCTAGGCCACGCGTCTAGTTTTAAAAATTAAGTTACGCCTCCCCCCCCAAAATTGTAAAAATTGTAAAAATTTTGGGGCGGTGTTTCAATGGTAGCAGAGCGTGGTTCTTTTTGAGCCCCTGAGCTAAAAATGTGACAGGACTTGCAAGGTAGCTAGGGAGGTTTTCGTTGGGGGATTTTGGCAGGGTGAGATTTCGGGTTCAGTAAAAGAGGGTGTGGGCACAAACAGACATATGTTGAAAGAGAAAAGAGATTGAAACAAGATTTTATTGGTGTTATATGTTAATTGTATAAAATTTTGATGTTGTATTTTGTGTGTTATATATATTTTAGATTAGATTTGATATATATATATATATATATATATATATATATACCAGCTCACTTTCTTGTTGGAGTTGGTTATTATTTGTCCATTGATTTTCGGTCTGACGAAGACACTGATTGATTGAGTGATTGTTCCGGAGCTGCGGCAGCCCTATTGAGGGTATTTTCTAAATGAAATATAAATCTGAATTGATTTCTTTTGTGGAGAATGTGGACATGGTTGGGCCATAAATCTGTTTGTGTGTTGTCATTTTTGCTGTAATGGATTTTAAGCCATTTTGCCAAGGTTGCTTTAGTGAGAGTAGGTATTTTATATATCAGCGATATTAATAATTTCATTGTTACAGAGTATGTTGTGTTGTGTCCGTTAACTGGTTAGTGTTGTGGTTGTGTTTTCTTGTGTTCGGGAGGCTTGCTCTGCTCTTCTGCACTACACCTTTCCCTCTTGCAGCGTTAGGGCAATCCTGAAGCCATTTGAGGAGACTCAAGTTTTTCCTCTGCTTTTGTTGTGATGTCGTGTGGAATTGTTGTTGTGTTTGGTCAATTATGTAAAAACAAAAAAAATGGAAAGGTATTTTTTAAAGTCGTTTGTTGGTTGCTGTGTTGATTTTTCTTTCTTGGACAGTTTGGTTAATGTTGCAAATAAGTTTGAAAATCTTAGAAATCATTCATAATTTCAGAGTTGAGTTATCGTTGAGTCTGACACACCGTATTCTCATTCAAGGTTGATGTCTCCAGTTTTCTTTGGGTAGTATAGCGCGAAGGTAGGCTGTGCTGTAGAGAAGTTACCCCCCCCCTTTCCTCAAGTATTGAGATTAATTGATAGTAAAGTGATTGGGAGTCGATTTCAATGTTGTGTGCCCGCGGTGCTCTTCCGCTGTGTACTGTAGCGGGGTCGTCCACCCTAGTGTAGGGGAGTGGACCACTCATGTGTCAAGGTGGATGTTCCCTTGTTGAGTAATATATGGGTGGTCGGGATAGCAGGTGGAAAGATGGACCAGGTGATCGCTCACGTATCAAGGTTATAGTACCTTGTTAGCCTTTGGGCATCCGTATATGGGCGAGAAAGTAGGTCGGGTCACCAATGAGGGTGACGTTGGGGCGGTCCCATGGGAGGCAGTGGTGGTGGAAGAGTCGCATGGGGTATAACGGTTATGTGGTCCTGGTGGGGGAAGGGAAGTTCTCCTGTGTAGCGATTGATTTGGGTTCTCAGTTGTGAGTTTAGGAGGTCTTAGGAGGTCAGAACTCAGAGGTGTATGCGAAGTCTTATTTTTCTTCTTTTCTTCATTCTGTCTCTTGTTGCTGTATGCTGACCCTGATCAAGTCAGCATGCAGTACCGCACACCCACACACAAACGCATTCAGGCACACAAGCACGCACACTCCACTTCTTTTTTCCTCTTGTTTCGTTTTCTCTCTGAGCCTCTGTCTTCCTAAGTGTGATAGTTTTCTGAGATTTCCCCAGGAAGTCAAGAGTCTTGTGATTATTGTGATGCAGCCAGGAAACCGTGAATATAGTTAATCCTTTTGGGGCAGCCCAGTGAAATGTGACGCTAATGAGGATGTTGTAGCCGCGGTCGCAGATTCTAGGTGTTCTGCTTTCAGTTTGTTAAGGGTCATGAAAAGTTGTAGTCGCTGTCGCACTTTCGTTCTGGGTTCGATCCGGCTTTGAGTCAGATGGGCAGTTGACCACTCACATGTCAAGGGCCTTGTTTTGTGCATTATCTTGTCTTCTAGGCAGTGAAGTGACATGTGTGATTCCTTGTTGTCTGAAGGGAAGGCGTGAGTGGTGGTAGGTAATGTCGTGTTGTTGTTTAGGGTGTTGATTGGTGCTTGGGATCTCAGGTTGTGAGAATTTGAGTTAGGGCATTGTGATGAGATTTCCCAAGGCAATCAAGAGGAATATGGTAGTCCTAGGTAAGCAGTCATGAGGACTGTGAATAGTGATTTGAGTTTTGGGGGCAAGCAAGTTGCCATTTTGGGGTGAGGGTGTGCCGTGGCTATATTAAAGGTAAACGCCACAGCCTGTTTTAATGTAATTCCGTACGTTCGGTGCCTTATTGCCACTTGTTAGATTGCCCGCGAGCGATATCGAGATTTAGTCATCCGCCGTGACCTTTATCTGTGACGTCATTTGGTTGGCCATTTTGCCTGTGCTTTGACAACGAGATCTATTCAGCAGTGTTTTTGGGTTTTATAATTTCTCGCAGGGGCAACTCTCGCCTCTTTCTCTTTCAACTTTGGTACAGTGCGGACAGTGATGGCGTGCAGTTCTTAACAGCTATTATGATTCGTTAATCTTATAAAGAGCTTCAGGTGAGCCAGTATTCATGATTTAATTATTAATGTTAATTTAATTGGGGCTCGTTTGTGTAAAATGTAAAGATAGTGTGTGTGTGTGTGTGTGTGTGTGTGTGTGTGTGTGTGTGTGTGTGGCTCTGACTGTCCATGTTTGTTCAGGTATGAATAAGACATGTGGTTAAATGATTTAAAGTAAATTTAAAGAAATAATGTTAGAGGGAATGAAAACTTAAAGCAGAGGAATTAAATGAGTTATAAAATTAGAATCGTGATTACACTGAAGTCTAGTTGTTAATTGAAATAGTTTGTAAATGTAATTACAGAGACCACGTGCCTGTAAGTTGTTGATAATGTGAATTTAAATCTAGAATGTAACCCATGAAAATTTAAGCTTGGAATTGTAATGATTTAACTGTAATGAATCGAAATTTAATATCAAAATTAATAACCTGAAGTATGACCTTTACTGGGGTTAATGGCAGGGATTTGTTGAATTGAAATTTTAGTGGTGTGTGTGTTTGGGGTTGCATGGCGAAAAGATGTAGGGGCGGTATGTTCTCTTTCTCTGAATCCAATATACAAATAAAATTTTTACAGGATTCCCCGCATAGTCGGGAGGTGAAAGGGGTCGACGAGATGGGAACACTTCATCTTTTCCCATCCGCAGAGCAGTGCGTAAGGATCCCCAGCGCCGTCACGCCACGCTAGATCACCACCCACACTCAAACTTGGACGTCAGGAATCTCCTTTATATGTTGTCAGAGATCAGGTGGGAACTATCCTTTTTTATTCATCACACACACACAATACTCCGCCAGTTACTGTGTAACACACACAGAGAAACTCAGTTCTATAAAATAGACTCATACTGTGCCGTACTGGGTTCGGCATTGTAGGCGATGTGTTTTTAAAACAAGCGGCTTTGACGTCACGCGCGGCCACGGCATCTCGTCGCCGTTGTGCTATGTTCACTGTTGTTGTGCAGTGACGAAATTCAGTTGGCGCGTCCAGCTGTTTTTGTACATTCCTGTATCCGAGAGGTTTCGTGGTTGGATAGACGCTTTGAATCTGTCTCATTTCTGTTTAAACTCTCAACCAGATCATCTGCTCTCGGCTGACGGCACTCATCAGTTCAGGACTTCGTCGACTTCTCTATGGTTGGCTGAATAAAGTTCTGCTCCAGGTGCTCGAACAAGGGCGAGATGGGTGTCGGGTGTGACGACCAACTGTCTACCCTCCTGGCAGAGACGACCTTTTAGCCATGATATGCCGTCAGTCGATATCTACCATTCAGACACACTTATGACGCTACGCTGCCCCAGGACTTCTTAGTACAACCGAGACACACTGATCAGCCACAGTATTGCTTAAGTGCACCGGACGATCCAGGTGGGACCATTCTAATTATTTAATTCTATCTCAACGACATTGTGAATGCACGGAAGCTCCCAGAAGCTCACTCATGAAGTTTTAACTGTTAAACTTTTGCACAAACTCTCATGTTCAGTTCTGTGACTGCATGTGTGAACATTACACAATTAAACCTAATGAAATCTATTATATCTGCTTATAATGTGTAAGAAAATTACACACACACGCATATCCACAGTCGGCTCTAAGTTCTACTTTTTTAATCCAATTAAAGCTATTAGAGAGTTAGTTATTTTGTGCTTTCATGTCATGCGGTCATGGCAGAATTCTAGTCACGTAACGGGGGCTGTCTGATGTTTTAAGTTGTGAAACTATTCTCATGGTCACATATTCTTATTGCTTATTATGATTAAAGTGAGGGTTGATTAGTATTTCGAGTCTCTGGTTTGGTTCGGGGCACTTACATTCTCTGGTGCTAATTACCATGGCATATTTATGCTTCGTAGCTGTTATTTATCTGATTACCTGGTTAAATTATATTTATACATATATATGTATGGTTGTGCATTCATTTATTCTAGTTGAAATGGGTTTTATGAGGGGTTTGGTACAGAACTGAGGGATGTTGTGTATGTGCTTCTGTGTGTAATCTTTATATATTTTGTTGGGGGAATATGTTATAAATTAAAAGATCATTAATGTGCTTACTAAGTTACTAAAAGGCTAGCCTATTTTAAGTCCTTTCTATACAACACCACTTATGGATTAGTGATTTTCTATTTTGTGAATAACATTATTGCAACCATTAACTTGAACATAATGTGGCAGGATTTATGCAATTTATGTTAATATTCAATTCACTCACATGTTATGCCATTAAGAATATTAATTGATATATATAATCCTGCAGTCAATTTTGCTCTTTGTTCAATCTATAACTTGTCATCTCATGTAAGAGTTGCATGCTTAATAAAGTATACGCTTGTTGGTTAATAGACTTTTTCATTTGCAAGTCCTGTCATTCACCTGGGGGGACATGTCTGTAATTGTAATTAGGCCTTGCACACTTTTGCTTCCTCTAGGTTCACCACCTAGTTCTAAATATTATGTCTCTCCCCTTTAAAAAAAAAAACTTAAAAATAAAATAAAAATTCAAAAAAAAAAATTTACAAAAAAACGTATAAAATAAAAGAGGGGTTTCAAATGGTAGATCAGAGCGTGGTTATGATTCTAGGTATGTAGTAGATATTATTTCTGCTTCATTTTTCTGAACTTTGGAAGTTTTAGAATCTGGGGACTTGCATTTATTTTCTTAAACAAAACTTGGTGTGGCTACAGGCATGTCAGCTGGTGTTGGGAGTTGCAAATTATTTCAAATTATTTTTTTTAATTGGAATCCAAGTGTTGCAAGAAAAGTTAATGGTAATGTAACGATTTAATAAAATGAATAATCAGAATAATAACATATTTTATAAAATGAATAAGGGGTTGATGAAGTTTAAAATGATTTAATATGTGTTAGTGTTTAAGTAATTATTTTGTGATGTTGAGTGTAAGGTAGGTTTTGGAAGGGGGTTATAAGCATGTGATTGATGGTTTTTAAAATGAATGTGAGCTGATGGATTTACTTGGGCATACTCTGGAGCTTACACAGATTTTGAACGTGATGAGAGCCGTCAGTACTTGTTGGTTTTGATTGGTACTTGTTATATGGAATAGACAACGTGTTTTATAGCACCCCGTTAGGTTGTATTTGTTTATTGAGGGCGTTGTGTTGCGGTATCGTGTATTCTGAATGCGGTCATGGTCCGACCAGATGTCATGGACTTGATAGTTATATATTTTCGATTATATTGAATTTTATGTGTACTTTGTGGATTGTATATAGGGAGTCAGTTTTGTTGTTTTGTGTCGTGTTCTCTTCTGGGCATTTTGCATGGCTGTTTCTCTGCCTTTATGACACCCATCTCGTCGCATCGCTAGAGCACTCTGGAGCGGCTCAAAGGAAGAAGAGTACTTGAGTTTTTTCCGGATTCTTTGTCATTATGTTTTGTAGGTTAAGTTTGTGTTAGGTGTTTCATTGGGATTTACGTTTTATTGTTGTGTTTGAGAATTGTGCAATTCTGGCGGCGGTATGTTACCAGGGATTGCCCCACCCCATTTCAGGGATTCTCCAGAAACTTTCGGTGTTGGATGGAGTAGATGAGGACAGGTTGTTGGTCTTCTTGGACCTGGTCCTGCAGTTGGCAGATTTCCCGGGTGTGTCCGATGAGGAGGTCTTGTCCCTTATATACCCGTATTGCCGGGGTTCATTGGCTGGTCTGGTCACCAACACTCTGCGTCGGGGCTGCGGTGTCGACACTTTCCATGGGGAAGTGTTGGATTTCTTCATACCCCATCGACAATGTTCCCAGCTTAAGTTAGAGTTATTCTATCGCCTACAGGCCAACGGAGAGGCATTGGGGAACTTCGTGCATGATGTAAGGAAAGCTGCCCGTTTATTAAGGTTGGGGTTGCCCGAGACGGAAGTAATACAAGTAATACGAGAAGGTCTGAATCCCCAAGAGAGATCCCGGCTAGTTTTCACAGATCCTCCACGTTGTTTTGCGGACCTGGACCGGTGGTGTGCGCATGCTAGGAGAGTCCAGGAGAATGATGAGTCCCGGGAAAGAGCTGCTAAAGATGTCCAATACTCCAGTGGTTCCTTAGGAAGAGCTAAAAAGGACAAACATGGCGGTTGGAGGAGAACACAAGGGACTATAAGAAAAACTGAATATTCCGGAAGTAATGGAGGCTACAGAGGGGTGGCAAATGAGAAGACAGTAACAACAGTTACAGTAGAGAAAACCAATAAGTATGAATTTAACAGGGGAAGAAGAAATTATGTTAGGGAACAAACATCGGCAAGTAAGGAGCCTGTAGCTAGGCGTTATTCTTATTTGGAGAAAAGTGAGACTTTAAAGGTTCCAGAGGAATTACCAGTGTCTAATAGAGTAGTGGATGAAGAAGGTGAAGCAGAAGAAGAAAAGCGGAATAACTTCTGTGGATCAATACAAGAGCCTAAGAACACATCAGTTAATACGGAATTACAGGACTCAGAGAGGACGTCATGGTTGAATCCAGATGCCGCAGAATTTGTTCCGGTATTGTTCGTGAGGGATCCAGATCGTGTGACATCATCATCGCCTACGCAGGGATATGAGAAGTCACGTGATGGTGTAGCTTTACCATCGCCAGTAGAAATTAATTTAGTCATTGCACATGAACCTGGACAGTTGGATTCCAGGGTTGAAAATGTTGAGGATGTTGTAGTTGCTGAGAGTGGTGAAGGAGAGGAATCGGAGGAAGAGTCAGAAGAGCGGTCTGCGGATGCTGCACAGGGAAGTATAGTTATAGGTGTTAGTGAGACTCAAGAGTCTGAGTTTGCAGATGGACAAGGGGATGTCCAGGTTGCAAGTGTTTCTGAGGTTGCGGATGGACAAGGGGATGTTCATGCCGCAAGTGTGGTAGAAGTAGACGAGGTAGAAGTTGAGGAGAAATTTGGTGGCAGCGTTGTGGAGTGTGTGAGTGAGAATGATGTAGTGTGTGAAGATGTGCAGACGCCTTCTGTAAGTAGTGTTGAAGATTCCAAAGAGCGGAAAGAAGTTTCAGGTGGACCAGGTGAGCAACTAGAGGAGGACGAGGATGTTCAGTGTTCGGATGGTAGTAGTGGACGTGATGGCGATGATGTTGATGATGATGAAAATGTTGGGGAAAATGAGATCGGAGAAGAGGTTAGTGAAGATGCGGTTGAAGATGGATCAGAGGAGCAACTGGAAGATGGTGAGGAGGGGCAGTGTCATGATGTTGATTTGGATTATGGGGACGAAGAATGGGAAATTGTAGAAGAAAAGGAAGAAATTGTAGCAGAGGAGTTAGACGACAAGGATAATCCAAAGCGAAGTGAAAGTAGCGAGGTAAGTTGCCTTGATTCTGATTCAGAAGAAACGAAGCAGTGCAGCTCAACACGAAATAATCTCTCAGAGAGTTGTGTCCGAAAGGAACGAGTACCGAAAGTCCGTCACAGAAAGGTGAGAAGAAGCGGTTAACGGGTAGCGGGTAGATGTTCCCCACAGTCCCAGTGGTGTTCATCTATTTCAGGGTTGCGTCCCTGCCCACGCGAGCCTTGGTTTCCTCCATTCATCCTTATTTCCGGAGGGAGCCATGCCCTTACCCTTACTCCTAGCTATTGAGCCTTTAATGATCCTTGCCCTTTTCATCTTCCTAATTTTCCTACCGCTCCCCTTAGTAAAAAAAAAAAAAAAAATCTATCAATAAGAAAGCTAGCTAGAGAACCTTGCCGAAAGCGATTAGATTGTAGTCCTGGAGATTGTCAGTTTCCCCTGTTCTGGAAAGTTATCATGGAGAAAGTTAGAGAGTTGGAGAGTGACCTTAGATTGTCGAGATTGTCAGTTTTCCCTGTTCTAAAAGTACGATGGAGAAGTTATGTGCTGGTGTTTCCTTGGTCATAGTGGTTGATTTTGATTTTGGTTAGTGTAGGGTCGGTCCATGCCGCATTCCTCGTTTGATTTCTCTGGTGTGTCAGTTTTGGATTAAGTGTGGTTTGTTTAGACGGTGGAAAAGTAAACCCCCCCCCGCTAGTTAAGCTGCTTTTGAAAAAGTAAGAGATAGGATTGATGTTCGCGTGCCCTCTGCGCGGTCTTCTCTGCCTTGTGAATCGGGTCCGCCCACCCTAGTGTGGGGAGGTGGGCCAGTCATGTGGCAAGGATTGATGATGCCTTGTTTGCTGAACATGGCTGGTCGGTCCATGAGGTGGACGGTTCTCAAAGGGTACTCGCATATCAAGGTTTGTAGCACCTTGTTAGCCTTCGGGCGTGAATATGTGAGTACCAGGGAGAGTTAGATGGTGGTCACCGGAGTGGGTGACGTGTTGGGGCGGTCCCGAGAGTTTGGCATGGAGGAGAGGAATCACGTGGGGGATGGTCGCAGTGTGGTAGAGATTTTCAGTCCTGGGAAAGGGGGGAATAAGGTCAATGGTCCTGGGTGTAAAGGTTTTGGTTACGTGATAGAAGTCTATGGTCCTGGGTCTCAGTTGTTGAGTTTTGGAGGCCTTGGTGGTCAGTTCTCAGTGCCGGATTCGGTGATTCTTCTCTTTCTACTGTTCTGTTCTGTTCCTTATATCTGCATGCGGACCAGGGCCCGGCAAGCATGCAGGACGCACACTTACATCTTCTCTTTCAGACACACATTGACAGACTTACACCCCTTCCTTCTGCCTCTTTCGTTTTCCTGAGTAACTGAACCCACCAAGTGCGATTTAGAATCTGGGATTTTCCAGGATTCCCGCAGCCGTCGAGCTTGAGTACTGGTTTCATTTGGGTCAACCATGTTGCCCTTTTGGGGTGAGGGTGTGCTGTACTGGGTTCGGCATTGTAGGCGATGTGTTTTTAAAACAAGCGGCTTTGACGTCATGCGCGGCCACGGCATCTCGTCGCCGTTGTGCTATGTTCACTGTTGTTGTGCAGTGACGAAATTCAGTTGGCGTGTCCAGCTGTTTTTGTACATTCCTGTATCCGAGAGGTTTCGTGGTTAGATAGATGCTTTGAATCTGTCTCATTTCTGTTTGAACCCTCAACCAGATCATCTGCTCTCGGCTGACGGCACTCATCAGTTCAGGACTTCGTCGACTTCTCTATGGTTGGCTGAATAAAGTTCTGCTCCAGGTGCTCGAACAAGGGCGAGATGGGTGTCGGGTGTGACGACCAACTGTCCACCCTCCTGGCAGAGACGATCTTTTAGCCATGATATGCCGTCAGTCGAGATCTACCGTTCAGACACACTTATGACGCTACGCTGCCCCAGGACTTCTTAGTACAACCGAGACACTACTGATCAGCCACAGTGTTGCTTAAGTGCACCGGACGATCCAGGTGGGTCCATTCTAATTATTTAATTCTATCTCAACGACATTGTGAATGCACGGAAGCTCCCAGAAGCTCACTCATGAAGTTTTAACTGTTAAACTTTTGCACAAACTCTCATGTTCAGTTCTGTGACTGCATGTGTGAACATTACACAATTAAACCTAATGAAATCTATTATATCTGCTTATAATGTGTAAGAAAATTACACACACACGCATATCCACAGTCGGCTCTAAGTTCTACTTTTTTAATCCAATTAAAGCTATTAGAGAGTTAGTTATTTTGTGCTTTCATGTCATGCGGTCATGGCAGAATTCTAGTCACGTAACGGGGGCTGTCTGATGTTTTAAGTTGTGAAACTATTCTCATGGTCACATATTCTTATTGCTTATTATGATTAAAGTGAGGGTTGATTAGTATTTCGAGTCTCTGGTTTGGTTCGGGGCACTTACATTCTCTGGTGCTAATTACCATGGCATATTTATGCTTCGTAGCTGTTATTTATCTGATTACCTGGTTAAATTATATTTATACATATATATGTATGGTTGTGCATTCATTTATTCTAGTTGAAATGGGTTTTATGAGGGGTTTGGTACAGAACTGAGGGATGTTGTGTATGTGCTTCTGTGTGTAATCTTTATATATTTTGTTGGGGGAATATGTTATAAATTAAAAGATCATTAATGTGCTTACTAAGTTACTAAAAGGCTAGCCTATTTTAAGTCCTTTCTATACAACACCACTTATGGATTAGTGATTTTCTATTTTGTGAATAACATTATTGCAACCATTAACTTGAACATAATGTGGCAGGATTTATGCAATTTATGTTAATATTCAATTCACTCACATGTTATGCCATTAAGAATATTAATTGATATATATAATCCTGCAGTCAATTTTGCTCTTTGTTCAATCTATAACTTGTCATCTCATGTAAGAGTTGCATGCTTAATAAAGTATACGCTTGTTGGTTAATAGACTTTTTCATTTGCAAGTCCTGTCATTCACCTGGGGGACATGTCTGTAATTGTAATTAGGCCTTGCACACTTTTGCTTCCTCTAGGTTCACCACCTAGTTCTAAATATTATGTCTCTCCCCTTTAAAAAAAAAACTTAAAAATAAAATAAAATAAAAATTCAAAAAAAAATTTACAAAAAAACTTATAAAATAAAAGGGGGGTTTCAATACGTCAGAGTTAACATTGCCTGAACAAGTTTTGTGTAGACATGCTAAATTGTGCATAGTGATGACTGTTACTACGAAAATGTTATAAGTATTGGTATATTAATCTTTCATGATGTTAAGGTTTACCATTGTCACAATGGTAGATATTTAATTTTAATTCCTGTAAAGGAAAACCAATTTCAAAATCAACTTACAAAAATCAAACTTTAAAAAACTGCAATAACCAGACAGTGAAGTACTTGCATCTACCTGTCATATGACTTGTGATCCTGGGCGTTCAACATTTTTCCAGTTCAATTGAGTCTATATTGAATCCTTTTGATTTAATTATAATTATTTGGTTCTGCTTGACTATAGAATATTTAGTAAAAATTTATAATTAATTAACAAACTTTTAATGTCTGCATAGCAGTGATCACAGTGTGTGATCTTAAGGTTACTTGCCTTTCGTTTTATTAATCCAAGTGCTGGGGACAGATAGATGGAAGTACAGTATTTGAACACATTTGAGTAATTATTTTCAAAAATTTAATTATTATCTACGGATAATTGATTCTCATTATTATGTACTTGTAATAATTTCATGCTGATTAATTGCTCAACCATTGTGAATGCAAATGAAAAATCTTTTTTATTGAAGGTGAAATACTCTGTTTGGTAGTTTTATATGTTGTAATTTAATTGTTAGAGATATTTTTGAGATGGTATTGTTGTAATCCAACCACATGGTGCTTTAAAAAAATTTTAATTGATGTTCAACTTACAGAAAAATCAAGACCAAGAGAATTATAATTGTAAAAGAAATTTGTCTCAAAATCAAATGATGCATTAATAAAATTTTGTTGCTGTTAATCAAGTGTTTCTTTGCAAGACCTGTCACGATGGGCTCAGCACATTTTATTTCTATCTAGGCCACACGTCTAGTTTTAAAAATTAAGTTACGCCCTCCCCCCCCAAAAAAAGAAATTTGAAATTAAAAAAAAAAAATGTAAAAATTTTGGGGCGGCGTTTCATTGTATATCAATCACTTCACAGGAAACAATAGCATACTGTATATTCAGAAAACTGGAAGTGGTGTATATCATCAGTATAAAATTGGAGTTGAATTTCAAACTGGGAAATGTTAAAACACTAAATCCATTAGTAAAATTTTAAAATATATCTTAACCTATACATGATATAGTAAACACAATGAATCATAAACAAATGTTAACTACAAAAACTCATGGGAAGAACTGTGATAGGAATGGCAAAAAGAAACTGGACACAATTAAACACAAATAGAATAGAACCACAGGTTGAATAGATTATATCATTTGTAAACTCTAGAAAATAACACGGAAGTGAGCATGGCATTTGGCTACTGAATAGAATGGACAAATAATAAAGAGCTATAAAGAGATTAAGATTATGGCCCTCTGCAAAGGGAGGGATTAGCCTAGTTAAGTACATGGTACAATGAACTGGTGAAGATTTTCTCTGGAGATAAGCTGACAGAGAAGCACTACAGAGGTTCTGCTCAGAAAAGTGCTAGTTATATTGGCAATAATGGCATAGTGAAACACTGGTGAATGTTTATATAAAGTAGACAATCACACTAAATCCTAACAGAAATAAAAATTACAACAGAACAACAAAGTTATTGATATATAAAATATAAAATGCTCATAATATTAAACAATAACTTTAAATGTCAAAAAACTTTATACACTTTTACTGAACTACAGAATTACAAAGATTCTAATTAAAACAGGTAAATTCATACAGGCCCACACATGTGCACGTGTATGTGTGTTGTTATATAAGTAGTGATTTCAGATTGAATCCTGTGTTGAACGTCATTCATTCCTAAAGAGGGTTTCTCACACACTTCTGCTAATGTACCCAAATAACAGCAACATTGTAACAAGAGATGAAAATACATTAGCAATTATAACAGTTGTCTGAGCAATCTTCATAAATAATAATACAAATAACTGTGAGGTATCTATTCATTTGAAGGAGTACATGGTACTAAATTTTGGGTCCTTGCTATCAGTGCCAGATTTACCACTAGGCCAACTAGGCCGTGGCCTAGGGCTGTAGGCTCACAGGGGGGCCACAAGCTACAGATATTTGTTTAACAAAAGTATTTTTATAAAAGTAGGAGGCACTTTGATTTATTTAAGTACGATTTGAAATTAAATGATCAATTTTTGTTAATAATACAAATGGAAGACAGTTTTTATTTAAATATTGCATGCTTATTTTTAAGACGTTGGCATCCTTGAAAACTAATCTGCGCATGGGAATTTTGAATGTCCATTATATTGGCCCCGAATTTACATGGCGGGAGGGGGGCGCTCAGAAAACTTTGCCTAGGGCCTCAAAAATCTTAAATCCGGCACTGTTTGCTACACCTTATTTATAAAATGAATGAAATTTTTTAACAAATAACAACTGTAATATTAGATGTTCATAATGTATTGTTAATAGTACAACAAATATTTTTTCTAAGCTGGAGAATTAAAAACATTCTAAACAAAATAGGTATATTCATATAGATGTGTGTGTTGTGTGATATATGAGTATTGGTTTCAGATTGAGTCCTGTGTTGAATATTATGTTTGCAACAGGGGTTTCTCTGATGTTTCAGCAGATTGATCTTGTCAGAAACTACGTTGGGGAAGTGAACAAAATTCTATGTGGGATCAACCAGAAACTGATACATATTGAGGACAAAAATATATTATTGCAATGTGGAACACAAATATCTAAAATACTTGTGTTCAACGTCATAATAGTATATTTTGGCTCTTGATACCACTCGGACATGTCATGGACCACAAAACTCAAGAATTTATACATATCAGTTTAAGAATTATCTGAATTAAGAATTACTGTCAAAAGTTTAAGGATTATTACAGACATATACATAAATAAAATCACTACACTGATCAAAAGGGTAATATTAGTCATAAAAAACAATTTAAAAGTTACACAAATACATTTTTAACAAAGTGATTTATTATTTTATTATAAGTGATATCAAGAATAGTAAAAAAATGTACTGATTATATGTGTCGAATAAAAAGTGCGTGCGTGTGTGTGTGTGTGTGTGTGTGCGTGTGCGTGTGCATGAATGTGTTTGTACAACATTTTCATTGTATATGCTTGCAGAATGGTAGAAATTTTAAATTAAACATAAAACTAAAGATGCGCATAAGAATGTATATAAATCTAGTAAGTTCATAGAATAAGATTCTGATTTATATGTAAAAAAAATAATGCATAATCAAGAAAACATTACAGTACTAAAATATAATGATGGTATAATGTAACACTTGAACTAGACAGTACAAAAATAATACTCAACTCATAAATAACTTTCTAAGCATTAAAAAATGTTTCTATCAAAAATAAAATTATAATTTAACGATTTTCTGTAATCATTGGAGTATTTATATAAACAGATATCAGGAGATATAAGAATATGTCCCACTCTGGCAACTTCAGGCATTTTTCTGTTTTAACATGTTTTACAAAACCATCCCTGTCTAGGTAAAGGAGATTGGTTCCTGTGTTTTCGCAGCATGGATGTGCACAGTGTTAAGGTGTCCACACACCTTCGTGCATTGCATGCCAGCAATGCACAAATGTGCAATGCACTAAGGAAAAGTGCCAGTGTGTGGGCACTATTGTGCTTTACACAGCATGCATTGCATGGGACGAAGCCGATCAAGACAAGCTTGAGTTTTTTAGCATTGCGTGCAATGCCGTCAAATCACAATTCAAATCACACGCATTATTTGAACATATAATGTAATGTATATTACACACATGAAATAATTACACATGAAATAATTATATTTAGTTAAGTAACGGACACGTCATGGACAACGAAATCCAAGAATTTAAGGTAATATACTTTAAAAAGAAATACTAAAGTTTGCAGCTGGAATATAAGAGGGAATACAAATCCAAATATCCAAGAATTATTTGTAAAAATCAAGTAATAGTTATTTGTAATAGCAAATTACAAGAAGTTTTTGAAGAACAATGATTTTCTCAGATAGTGCATGGGACTGAACTGTTTGGCTCTGCTAACTGAAGCAAGGGGGAAAGGTTTATACCCCCTAGAGTGTACTTGTGTGAGTAGTTTCATCTGTGAAGGCCACTGATTCATGCCTGGACTGTTCACAGTGCAGACTGACATCCACTCACATATGCATTCACACATTTTATAGTTTACTGCTGTTCTATTTTAATGTTTTCATCTCAGTTCTTATGAAGTAGTTGTGTTACCACAAGTTTAAAAATGGAACTAACCTGTTATTTATATCTTTTAAACTTCACAATGTCTCTTCAAGTGTCATCAAGAGAAAGAAAAGAAATTCCTTGTTCAAATAAAGGTTGTGAAATAATTAAAAATATAATTGAAATATGTAATCAAGAAAATAAATAAAACTCACCCACTGTATCAAGCAACAAAACAAGCTGAATATTACTAGTAATTCTGAAGGCTTTATTAAATATTTGAGAAAGGAAAGACAATGTAAAACCGAAAGAAAACTTTTCACACCAGGAAGAAAATACAAAATGTATGAGAAAAGTAAACTTTTCTTTTATGATTTTTGTAAGTGTGTAGTAAGAAGTATTGTCCAGGATTTTTATAAAAATCAAAATGTTGTGGACATTGTTAAAAACTCCTTCATATCATGAAGGAAAAAATTGATTTCCTATGGGGTGCTAAATCATTAACATGAGGGATTCAAGTGGAGGAAATGTAGAAGTAAAAGAAAATGTTTAATTGAAAACTAGACATTATAATGCTGTGTTACAAATACCTTATGCAAATTAGAAGATTTGTGATGTTGGGAAAAACATGTTGGATATCAAGTGAGGTTTTTGGTGCATTACAGAATTACAGTGCAGGAAACATATTAGTGATTTTATATTCAGGAAATAAAATTGGCTTTGTCTGGGAACTAATCTTTTGTACATACTTGGAATTACTAGTAGTGACTATTACGTGCAGATAAACTATGAAAATTTCACAAAGAGTGAGAAGAATAAGTTGTTGCAAAATATTCCACCAGAATCGGTAATAGTTGTGGACAACTTGCTATATTATTCTGTTCTGGCTGAAAAGATTCCTACAAAGTGTTCTATACTGATCTGATATAATTTTTGAGAAATAGGGGGTGTTAATTGTGATGAATTTATGAGAAAGGGCCATCTTTCTCTTTTTCATATTATAGAACTTCCTTGTCTCAGAGAGAAGCAGTAGAAAACTTATCAATTTTTATCAGGCAATGAGCACACTGTTGTATGGCTTTCACCATCTACAGTGGAGGGTCAAAAATTTGGACTTCAAAAATCTGGATCTGACAAAAAACAATATTAATTTTTGTATAGAGTCCGGACTGATTGTAGTGTCAGCACTTGCCAGTACCATAAGCGCAGTGTTGTGGCTAGGCATGAGAGGGGTAATGACCAGTGGCGAAGCTAGTAGTTAATGAATGGGTAGGCAAAAATCTTACATTAAATTTTTTTAAGGAATCACTAAAAGGACGGTGGTTCAAATTGGATGCTGAGGTAGAATTTGCTGTTAGCGAATGGTTCCGCAAACAGCCGTAAGAATTTTACTAGCAGGGAATCTACAGATTAGTGCAACAGTGGGACTCATGTCTTAATGTTAATGGAGACTTCTTTTAAAATCGTTGAATAAAAAATGCTTTACAGCTCTAAACGTGTTTCTATTGAAAAATCCTTGTATAAGTCATACACAATAATACATCTGATTGAACTTCAAATTTTTAAACTTGATTAGTTTCTATATACTGTATATGTTTAATGTTACAAACAATTCAAAAAACAATCTTGATCATCTGTTAGTTCAGCGGAATAACAGGCACACTTTTAATAACCGCATAAAATAAGCACACTTATAAACAACACAGCGCGCTTTAACTTAACTGTTTGCACCATAGAAGTGAGACATGCCTCAACGCTCTATGTGTACAGCACAGGACAATCCCCCTCCCCCACACTTCCCTATCACTCCAGCACATTGCTTACATACGATCTATAAAAAAAAAACGCTGAGGGAAGTTCACGTTGCCTCATTCGCTTTATGCCGAATCTCACCTGTCACCATCTAGCGGTCGTTCAGTACAGCACATTTCAGCTTAATAAATTCGACAGTCACAGTAACAATGTATAATCTTTACGTTACGTAGTTCATACGTATTTATAATTTTTATTCTACAGAATTTTTAGGGTACGCATTGCCTCAATTGCCTCCATGTAACTTCGCCACTGGTAATGACACTCTTTGCCCATCCAAAGTCACTCCACTCAAGGATGAGTGGCGGGTGCTTGTCTGCACCTGTCACACGCTCGGTCAGTCACTTCCGAGTCTTTTGCATGATTGCGTTATTGTGCAGTGTTGTGTACGTTTATATAAACGTACATGTTTTTGTAAAATGTATGTTTGTTTATATTATTAATTTCAATACACCATAAATATTCGTTTAAGTACAGATACTTTAGTGTTGTTCAGAATGGCTAGTACATCTGTTAGTAAAGCTAGTGCAAAGTGAGAACGCGTGTTTTTGACAATTTGAAACTAAGTTAGAAATTTTGAAAAGATTATCTTAAGGTGAAAGTGGGGAATCTCTTTCTAAAATCTACAATGTGGGCACTTCACCTACAAGTGTCATGAAAAGCACAAAAAGATAAACGGGAAAAATATGCTGAAAAATTGGATTCTGAAGAAGGGTCACAAAAAGGAAAAACATTGTGGACTGCCAATAACACAGCTTTGGAAGATGCCACTTACATACAGTTTACACAGAGAAGAAGCTTGGCTGAACTCATTTCAGGCCCTATGCTGTGTGAAAAGGCACTAGATTTCAATAAATCCTTGAGTGGGCTACACTGATTTCAAGCTAGTGCAGGGTTGTTACATAATTTAAAATAAACAGCACGGGATCCAAGAATTAGAAATTCAAGGAGAAAAATTATATTCAGACCATGTATTCAAACTAAAATTTCTTGATATGGTTGTTAAAAATGGTTTCAGCAGAGACGATATATACAGTGCTGGAAAAACCAGCATAAACTGGCTTTCTCTGCGTAAAAAATGTCTTGCTTCCCGGTGCAAAACTTCTGCTCCAGGTTTTAAAGTAGGAAAATTCAGAGTGATTGCATTGGTTTGTGCTAATGCGAGTGGTTCTCATGCACTGCAGCTGTTAGTGATAGGAAAAAGTAACACGTTGCTTCAAGAATGTTAAGAGCAGCGGCGGGGCAATACGTAAATTTGATGTGGGCAAGATAAATTTTGCGAGGCCCTCTGGTGGCGCAAGAGGACGGATTTTGTATAGAGAAATTTTTTTTGAAACTGTCAAATTTTTATTCATAAAAATGCAAACATCTTCACTTTAACTAACATTATTAAGTAATAACTAACAGTAAAGAATTAAAGAAACAGAAATTTCCTGCTTTTAGCCTTACTGAACTCCTTAATAACTGTATCGTAATCCAGCTTAGATGCTGTATCTGCTTCAATAGATAAAACTGCCAAAGCTGAAAGTCTTTGCTGACCCATTGTACTTCTTAAAAAATTTTTTATTAGTTTTAATTTTGAAAAGCTCCTTTCAGCGGAGGCTGTACTTACTGGTACTGTTAACAAAATTCGAATGACAATATAAATATTTGGGTAAATTTCTTTTAAGTTATTTTCTGTTACATATTGGAGCAGCTGTTTCACATCTTTAATGAAGTCGGGTAAATTTGGGATCATTGTTTGTAATTCTTCATATAATTCGTAAGGTTGGAAGTCACTGCTCTCACCCACTCGCAGAACTGTGTGTAAATCTTGACAGTTTTTTAATATATGCTCTTTTGGAATATTTTTTAACTTGCTTAGATTATAGAGAAAACCAAAATTTTCAAAATGTTGATTTAAAGATATAAATCTTGAATCCATATTGCTCACTATGGAATCAATCATGGTGTTAAAAAAATCTGTTTCGTACCGGCTTTTGGGAGACTGTATAGGTTCATCGCTGCTTTCATAATCGAACATCGTTTTCTTTTTGGCTACCCTTTTATTTTTAAAGTCTTTTGGCAGATCATAACTGCTTTTTTCAATAAATTGACGAGCGTCAGACAAGCATTGTTCGAACCCAGTTTGTCGATATTCTTTGATCCAGTCACAAAATGTACGCAAATGTTCAAGAGCAATGCTTAAATGGACTTGTACAGATTGCCATAATTTGCTTATGATATTAACACGCGATAATATCTCATACCATAAATGTAATGATATGATAAATTCTAAGCTGAGCATTTCGTTCAAAACCGAATCACAATCACTGAGTGTGTCTGATTGTTCCGTGTGATTTTTTAAGCTTTCAATGCATTCAACAACATCATCAAATTGCAATAATATGGCCTTCACTGCCTTGATTCTGCTTTCCCACCTTGTGTCTGATAAAGGCATTATAGTAAGCTTTAATTTGCCTTTGATTAATTCCCAGCGTTTTCTGGATCTTGAAAATAGCAAATAAATTTTCTGAATAAAACCAAAAAATGTTTTTGCTGCCGCAGAAGAATTAGCTGCATCTACCAACAGCAGATTCCAACTATGACACCCGCAAGGTGTAAAAAATGCCCTGGGATTAATATTTAATATTCGAGTTTTAACTCCACTATTTATGCCTACCATATTTGCACCATTGTCGTATCCTTGGTAATTACCCGTAATTTGGCAACACTGGTTGCTAGACTAGATTTTTAAAAAACGAATGTGGGTATTGCCAGATGCTTGCTAGCCGGTGGGATTTATCGTTTTATGATGAGTAAAATCTTTACTCGCGGTCACGGCTTTTAATGGTCCTAGCTAAATATTTTTCATGAGTTAAAGAAAGCTGCATAAACCTTCGAGGCGCGAGGCCCCTCGGACAGCGAGGCCATAGGCGGTGGCCCACGTCGCCCACGCCTTACGCCGCTTCTGGTTAAGAGCCTTTCTGTGATTTATAAGTCTAAAAAAAAATCCATGGAACGCATCTGATATTTTTAAGAACTGGTTTGAAAATGACTTCATCCTACGTATGAAAAAATTTCACAAAGAACAAAATAAAATGGGAATACTTCTCCTCATTATTGACAATGGCCCAATTCACCCATCTCTTGAAGTGTTGAACAGCATTGATAACAAATTTGTTGTACAATTTCTTCCCCCAAATGTTACTGCTGTTCTACAACCTATGAACCAGGTTGTTATTGAAAAAATGAAAAGCATGTACTGGAAACAGTTTCTCTGACGTCTCTTGTTAGCTGAGGACAGGGTTATCAATTTTATTAAGAAAATCAACGTGAAGGACTGTGTAGATGTTGTCTGATGCTTGGAAAACCCTTACCAAAGAAAACTTAAAGAATAGGTGGAACAAACTGTGGCCAGAAAGAAAGTGATAAAAGATAATTCTGTTGAAAATGAAAATAACAGAACTGATGAAGAGGTTACATCGCTTTTTGATGCCATTCTAGGTTTTGAACAATGTGAAGCAAGTGATGCAGAAGAATGACTGAACTGCGATGCCAAGGTTTTCAGATTGTAACTAATAAAGACACAGCTGATGCTATAGTTGAAAGTGAAGCCCCTGAGTGTGAAGAAAGTGATGAAGAGGAAGTCACTACTGCAGAGGGACCTTCCCACAGTGACACTTTTAAAGCATTAGAATCAGCTATATCATGGATTGAAAAACATCCTGAGAGTACACCTACCCAGCTGGTGTTATTTGAAAAGGCTGCCAAAAAAAAAGGCTAACTTTGTTCAAAAGTTGATCAAGGATTTTTTTTCAAACATGATTATTTAAAAAACAATAACTTTTGTTTTTCAATGTTTTCAATTTAAAATTTAAGAGAATGTATTTTTAAATTTTGTAAAAGGTTTTGCTACAATACCTGTGCTAGAAAGTAAAAAGGATTTTATTTCCATTATGCAAGAGTGTGTTTAGCTTGTTCATTATCTTAGAAAAGTGATTAAATAATTTTCAATTACATAATATTTTAAAATGTGAGGTTTTTATTAACATATTAGCATTAATTTACTCAATCTTTTTTTTGGAAAGTGCAAGATTTATAATTGCTAAGTGCCCGCAGAAGCAGAGCAGATGTCAAGAGAGATGGCAAAAGTAAGCAATGTGGGTGAATTGACCTAGTGTTTTATTTTGACATGAAAACAAAGGATGAATCAATGGAGGGTGTGCTGTGTGAGGGGCCCCCACTCCACTTGCAGAGAATTGGACATAAACAAAAATTGGAAAATCAGACCAAAAAAAATTGAACTTGCTAATAGGCTACGTTCCACTTGCCCAAGTTGAACTTTCTTGGGCAAAGGTTAAGAAACAGCATGTGCCATAGAAGTCTTAATTTAATGGAATTGACTGAATTAACTAAAACAAAAAATAATGTCAGACATAAGTAATTACTGAGTAAAAATCAAGAAATTAATAAATTAATAAGGATATTAACAATTATTTTAATACTGCATTTTTATAGTAGTTGTATTTTAAAAAAATTTGCTATTCTATATTTTTCATGTTCCTCATTATATTCTTTATTTAATTGCAACAAAAAATCAATGATTGCACCCCCCCCCCACAATACCTTCCATTAAGAAATAAAGTTGTCTTGATTGTTCATCTCTTCTTTCACAGCACTATCACTTTACTAAAAATGAACTTTATCTTGTGAAAAACTTACTTTTTTTGTCGGACGCGTTTCGGCTTAGTATCCGCCTTCTTCAGCTTTTAGTCAAATGCTAAAGCTGAATGTCTGACTAAAAGCTGAAGAAGGCGGATACTAAGCCGAAACGCGTCCGACAAAAAAAGTAAGTTTTTCACAAGATAAAGTTAATTTTTAGTAAAGAAATAAAGCTACTATTAAGTAATGTTTATTCTTTCTTTGATTCATGAAGATAATGGGAAAAATTTCCCATTATATCAATTACTCCACATAATTGAAGTAGATGCTCACTATTGGGGCAATGGGATTAGAAGTGAAAGTTTAGAAGTGATGGGATAGAGCCAGATATTATTGAGGAGATTATAAAGACACCTCAAATTCAGATGAAGATAGTATCTGCAGTGATGGTGATCATAATATCAACAGCAGAAGTGATTCTGATCACAATAGAAATACTGTCCGGAAAGAGGAAAAAGATGAAAAGTTCATTCAGCCTTTTTAAAATGTAAATAATCTATTATATTTTGAAAGTACAAATCTGCTTCTATGTTTCTTTAATAATTTAGAGTTCTTTATCACCACACATATCCTTCTCCTTCCTCAACATATTCTCTTTCCCAATTTGTTGCATATATCTTTTTCAAGAAAGGTCTTACCTTCCTCTTTTCCCGTTTTCTTTTGAAGATAATCTTACAATGTACAGAATGCCCAAAATCTAATATTATTTTAATATGCCAAACTTTTATATAGAAAATATGCTCTGTAATACAATATTTTTTGGAGTCTTGAAGCAAGTGACTTACTTATTCTTTATATTTATTGTTAATTGTTTTTATTAATTATACGAAAACTTACTGAGACGTAACATAATTCCTTAGTTATAGGTACAATTTTTAAGGAATTTTTATAGGATCATTGCTAAAATGATTTGATGATAACATTATAGGATTACTGAGTGTTAGTATATTGAAAAAATGCCAGATGATTTGATTTTTATATGAAAAATTATCTTAAATAATTAGGGAAAGTGTCTTCTTCCCTACTAGTTGACTCTTGCTTTGTTGCCTGGTCCATCCTTCACGGGTGACTCATAACATATGACATTTTATCAATGCACCATAACTCATAGCTCAATTTTATTAACATCGTAATTAAGGAATGTTTCTTGTTTCTTAGAACCATGAGGATAATGGGAACATTTTATTCAATAAAATACCACATATTATATTGGTTTTGTAGAAATATTTTTTATATCTTGATTATATATATACACTGTAAGTCTGCTGACCAGAGAGCATTTGTCAATGAGCAAACTATCCTTAGCAGTTTTAGTGGCTGGGATGTACAGTCAGATATAGTCAGTGGTGATTTCCTACCATCCATATTTGAAAACTTGTGAATAATCTGGCACATACAGACATTTTACAGCACTTATATACATGCAGCCATTACAGGACTTATCAGTATGGACTAAGTTCCACGAAAGACTCAACGCACACATTTAGAAAGATTCGTTTCCTTTGTTTTTAATATTACAGAAGCTTCAGTGATACATTTTGTACTAATATATTTCACTCTAATGTTTTCTTATGTCATATCACTTTTACACAGCTAACTGAATGTGTTTTTTGTTGAATATGTTTAAACCTCTTATTTGACTGGATGGATTTCACCTGAATGCCATATTTAAGTGATGTGATACTCTGTATGACTTAAATATGTGTTCAGAATATTACCGAACAGTGTTTATTCAACTATGGTACGATCTCTGTATTTTGAAACAGTTTAATATTTTATGCTAATCAATAAAACAGTTGAGGTTCTCTGATCTTTTGGAATTTATTTTTTATCTTACATCATATTAATATTACATCATATTATAAATTTTGCAAGTTCTTCAGGAACCTAATTCAGGATAATAAAGTCAGAAGAGATATAACTGACAAGTGGTTGTGTACCTGGTTCAGAGAGATATATGAACACTGGTTGTGTAACAATATAAGATAATTAAACGATTCTATTCAACTTGCTGTTTGTAACATTTCTCTCCTTTCTTACTTTTTTCTTATCTTATATTGTTTACTGAGCTTTGACTAACTTATATTTTTAATCAATATATTGTTTTCTGTAACCATGCATATCTATATCTGACCTACGTTTTCTTCAACTTTCTTGTTTCTACATATAAATTCTTATTTTAATCGCTTGTACATCTTATACATCTTATATGTATTCAAATTCCACACACATTAGCCTTCTTTAATGTGCCCACCAGATATAATTAATTCAGACATAGTTATTTGTTGTTTTTTACTATTAAGAGCAACATTGTTTTTAGATTTAAAAACATGTTTCATATTTCTTATTACCAAACATTTGCATATTGATAAACTGAGGCAACAAGCCATTGAGGAAGCTACATTATAGTACAAACAAAACATTAGGTGCAAAAAAAAAAATAAATAAAATAAAACACATGTTAAATCTGAAACCTATGTTGTCCCACTGATTTTCATTTACCATTTCTGTTACATGACGTAACTATTCTAATATTTAGTTCATGATTAGTTGCACTTATGTGTACACTATATTATGATGGCTTTTACTGGATTTCATTAGTTTTATTTCAAACTATAACTAATTATACTATTGGCATTACATTTTTTATAAGCGGGTGTGACATTTTAGGAGTAAAAGAAACCATGAGTGAGATACAACTGATCTGTTAGATAGGGGAGGCAACATGAAAATGGTCTTTATTCAGAAATGAAATGCAACAACATTTTTACTTTAACTGTAAAGTCATCCGTAATGAATAAGCAATTTTTGATTTTTTATGATTTTTAATTATAAAGATATTTACGGAGCATAGAAAGTTAAAAGTTAATAGTAATATATACCTTGCTTTGTTTAAAAAATGTTTACATTAATTTTTTGAAATTATCAATATATTCATTTCATAAAAATACTGACTTATACCCCCCCCCCACACACACACACACACACACACACACACACACAATATATGGTAGTAAATAGTAATTCTATTATGTTGGTCATACTGTCACTTACTTCTATGTGTTAATTTTTAAATATTATTATTTTAATTCATAAAAATAAGTGTTTTGTTTATCCCCTCCTAGCTAAACCCAAAACTCCATAAAAATTATGCATATACACATGTAGGAAAGTACACACACAGTTTAAAACATTTTAGTTACAATTGTAATTACATTATCTTTTAATTTTAAAAGCTGATATGGAGTTTGTACATGTCTATATAAGGACGAAGTAACATAATTAGGAATGTAACAGCCTTATTCGAGTACTGTTTACATATAGTAGCAGATGGCTAGTTATTATTCTTCAGTTATGTTTCTGATGTCATCTGCCAGGATGCATTACCTGCTGTTGCAGTTTCCTAGTTTGCATCACAAATATGAGTCCAGGCAAAAAACCATCTTTGGAACCAATGTGGACAATAATAAATCTACTGGTTCCACTAATGTTTTCGGCGACGCCCGTTACACCTGGCCCTTGCCAGCATTTCCGGAACGTGATATTTGCGTCTGCCCAAGTTTCATCGAGGAAGAAAATCTGTTGCTGTTCTTCTCGATACCTCTTCATTTTCATCAGATAACTGCACCGCCAATCAATGATGTCATTGCGCTCTACTAGCACTTTTCTTTTACTGCACGACCATTTCCACTTAAACCTCATATCGTGTAATAATTGTCTAAGCTTTGTTTTGCCGTATGGGAAATTAATTCTCTCTTTCAGTGTAGCCAGCAGTTTCCTGACGGAAGGCACAATTTGTAATTTTCAAAGTTGTCAGTCACAACAGGCACCCTTGTCTGTGGTTTCTGTGGTGACTTTAGATCCCCTCTTGGAGAATCTGTCCTTTCTTTCCTAATTCGTCCAATAGTTGCTATCCCTTTTCTCGTATAAAGGGCTGCTCTCTTGTTAGGGCAAGTAATAGGTGCCAGCAGAGTTCCTGAACTAGCCTCCTGTACACATGTTTCTATTATGTTGCTGACAACGGTGCGCTCCCTACTGCGAATTACCTTCCGGTTTGTTTTTGGAGTTCTGAAGCTAGTAGTAGGTGTTGACGTTTTTGTTGTTCCATGTTTTGAAAATGTACAAAAATAACAGTTCACTGTTTAAAATTTGCTGACAACGAAGTAAATAATAAATTTAATAATGATAACAATGAAGTGTTCTCGAAGAGCGCAAACAAATTTCTCTAGTGAAAGCCACGCGAGGAATGCCTGAACGCATTAAGAGATCAAGAGATGCGCTAATTGCCGGGAGGGGTGAGGGACTAGTTTGACGAGGTAATGTTCTCAGCTTAGAGATTACAACACCCCCACTTAGCCAACCGTAGTGCCCGGCCTGCTCTCCCACCTTAACCACTGCTCGATCTTCAAATTACGGCCAGACAGTAGTAAAGGCTTTGGAGTAAGTAAAAGAATTAAATTTTATTTGAAATAATAACTGAGAAGCACAGATAGTGAAGTAACAGTTAACTCATAACTATGTTAAATTACAATCATGTTAGGGAATTACAATGGACGGTAATTAACGTTAGCATTGCTAGATTTTGAACAGATTTGAAAGATGATGAAACTGGGTATAAAATACAGAAAACTGTGCTGTAGAAAGAAGATGGAAAATAGGTTGGTAGAATAAGAAGCCATTATCAGCAAGGAAAATTATCACTCTAAACAATTACTGAAAACAGTGTTGATTAGAAATTGGAGGGGGTGTGCTAGCAAAACGAATATGTAAAAAATTATTTACAGACTGCAGAACAAAGTCCTTCAATCAGTTGCTGATCTTCAGCTGATGAAGAAATTAAACGCTTTGCCTAAAAGTCTATGAAAACTGACATTATCATATGATCATACATGAGCACCTGGACAATCAGCAACTTGTTTAGAGGACTCAAGAGCTAGCCAAGTGCCTAATCTTTACAGATAATACTTGCATTGTGTTGTTTCAGTAAACTGAATTGGCATAAAGAGAAGTGTAATACCACAAGGTCGTATCTAATTTCATCTAAATTGCTGCTTAGATGAAAATAGCTAACATGAATTATTGATAATTGATTTAAATTGAGTAAAGCTTATATACATTTGCTTGGTAATGAAATAGCTGACAACTTAGTAAATGTTAGCTCAAACATGTAATGCAAATGTTTTAACTGAGTTTCAAGAAGAGTAGTGATTAATTAGGCCAAACAAAAAAAGTAACACTTAATTAAAAATGAACTTTTTCTTGTGAAAACTTACTTTTTTCGTAGGACGCGTTTCGGCGTACATATCCGCCTTCTTCAGCTTTTAGTCAAACTGCCATCATTTCGTAACGGTTGTTGTGAGGAAGGTGTAGTGGGGGTGGTGTGTGGAGGAAGGGGATTGGCGCGGGGATTCAACTTGATGTTTGTTTTTTGTAAAATTGTGTCAAAAAGTGTATGTGATTTATATTGTAATTGATCGTTAAGTATGTTGTTTGGTTGTGTTGTGTGGTGTTTATATATTTCGTATTGTTCAGTTGTGTTGAGTTTTCGACCTTTAGGTAAGTAATGTAAAATTTCAAGATTAGTGTCTATGTTGGTGTAACTGTGGTTTTCTGTGTGTATGTGTGTGGCAAATGCGGAGTGTATATTGTTGTTGGTTAGAGCTAACTGTCGGGACGATGTAGAAACTATTGCAGTCATTACAATTTAATTTGTAAACACCTGTTTTGTTATATTTGTCTATGTCTGTGTTTGTATTATTGATGTGTTTTTTGATGGTATTGGTTGTTCTGTATGCTATTTTGTATTTGTGTTTTCTGAATGTGTTGGCGATTTTGTGTGTGTAGGAGTTGTGGTATGTAAGTGTGATGTATTTATTGTGTTGTGTGTTGATGGTATTTTGTGTTTTGGTGTTTTTGTTTTTGATGCGTTTGTGTAGTGTGTTTATTAAATTAGGGTTGTAACCGTTTTTGATTGCTATGTATTTTATTGTGTTGAGTTCGTCGGTGTAATCTTGTTTATTTAAGGGTATTTTAGTTAGTCTATGGAGCATATAGTTGAAGGCCGCATGTTTACGTTGTGTTGGGTGGTTTGATGTGTTGTGTATAACCATGTCAGTTGTGGTTGGTTTCCTGTATATTTTGTACGTGTGTGTATTGTTAGTTTTGTTAATTGTTAGGTCTAGGAAATTTATACTATTGTTTTGTTCAATTTCCAGTGTAAATTTTAATTTGTGGTGTATAGTGTTTATGTATTTGTGGAAGTTTTCAACTTGTCTTGTGTTGCCTTTGAATAAAAGTAATATATCATCTACATACCTGTGCCAGTATATAATTTTGTTAGTGTATTTGTTGTTGTTTATTATGTGGTTCTGTTCTCAACAATATCACAACAACAATTCTCAACACTCCGCATTTGCCACACACATACACACAGAAAACCACAGTTACACCAACATAGACACTAATCTTGAAATTTTACATTACTTACCTAAAGGTCGAAAACTCAACACAACTGAACAATACGAAATATATAAACACCACACAACACAACCAAACAACATACTTAACGATCAATTACAATATAAATCACATACACTTTTTGGCACAATTTTACAAAAAACAAACATCAAGTTGAATCCCCGCGCCAATCCCCTTCCTCCACACACCACCCCCACTACACCTTCCACACAACAACCGTTACTAAATGATGGCAGTCTGACTAAAAGCTGAAGAAGGCGGATACGTACGCCGAAACGCGTCCGACGAAAAAAGTAAGTTTTCACAAGAAAAAGTTCAGTTTTAGTTAAGTGTTAGTGCTGTGAAAGAAGAGATGAACAATCAAGATAACTAAAAAAAGTAACGTTTGTTGGTTGGAAGGTATAGTGGGGGTGGTGTATAGAGGAAGGGGATTGGCGCGGGGATCCGAATTATTGTTTGTTTTGTGTATAACTGTGTCGAAAAGTGTATGTGATTTATATTGCAATTGGTCGTTTAGTATGTTGTTTGGTTGTGTTGTGTGGTGTTTGTATATTTCATACTGTTCAGCTGTGTTGAGTTTTCGCCCTTTGGGTAAGAGGTGAGAGGTAAGAGGTAAGAGAGTAAACAATAATTCGGATCCCCGCGCCAATCCCCTTCCTCTATACACCACCCCCACTATACCTTCCAACCAACAAACGTTACTAGGTACTGGCAGTCTGTCGCAAAGCTGAAGAAGGCGAACACGACGCCGAAACGCGTTCTACATACAAAACAGACAAGTAAGTTTCACTTGAGAAAGTTTTCAATATTATATAAAGTGTAGTGCAGTGAAAGAAGATGATGAACAAACAAGACAACTAAAAAAAGTAAACTGGTAAAACAAGCCTTGAAAAATGTATGTTCTATGATATCAAACATAAGCTGTAATAATACAGTGCAGCGCCTCCTAATTGACTATCCTCATAACAGTTACTAATGGCATTGTACTGTACACTGATACAGCAAACAACCTTGGTGTAACACTGTGTGTGAGGCTTCATGAAAAGCATATGTAAAAAGCACTGCACCTCCCAATTGACTATCCTAGTAGCTGTTTGTTACTAAGTACTAATGCCATAGGAGTGTACACAATGATACGGCCAGTTACCCTGATGTAACGTTAGACTTAAGGGTACATATGAAAGCCTATTTAGAAAGAAATTAGAAGACTTGGACTATAATAAAGAAATATATATTGGTTGTGATAAACAAATTCATCCATGTAACCATTCAGTAAGCTTCTGCTCTGTGAGGAAATATTGACTCCCATCTACAGGACTATAGGGTTGAACCAGAAAAAAACAATTCAAAAATACAGCATCAATGATATTATAAGAAGTAGATGCTGAGGAATAAATCGGCATGTGCCCTAGATCACTAGGAATGAAAGGGACCTGGATATGAATTGTTGTAAACACAGTCAGGAGATTGATGAATGAAGATTCTTCACCACTGTGACAAATTTGAGGCTATACTGATCCTGGGAAACATGTGCATGATACAGAGACTTAAGTATAAAAATTAAAAGCGCTACTTAACTTACTACAAAGTGTGATAAAAGCCTATGTGATTGCTAAAGTATAGTGTGCATCAAAAACACTCATGAATTTAATTGTGTGTGTGTGTGTGTGTGTGTGTGTGTGTGTGTGTGTGTGTGTGTGTGTGTGTGTGTGTGTGTGTGTGTGTGCATTAAAGAGAATAATTGTGCAGATACTTGTAAGGATCTCTTGGAAACCACCCAAGTTTTAGCACTTGAGTTACAGTAAAATTGTTAATAAAAAGCTACACAAACTACTGTAATACTGTAACTAAAAACTAAAAACTGAAAACTAAAAAAATACTCTAATTAATGAGCATCTATTACACCTTATAATATTAAGAGTATATTATATAAATGTTTTAGTGAATTTAGTGAATAGTCAAGTCTTTTGCCTGTAGTTAGGGATCTACAACTCACATCAATCAAAATAATCTACCCATAAATTAAGTATTATTGTTACAGATTAACCATTGCAATGTCCTGTCTGTAGCACACTCTGTGTATTAATGGTTACCTATCCAGTCCAATTATGAGGCGCAAAGAGCAAACCTCTAATTTGGGCAGAGAACCACCATTGATGAGTAATATACACATGTTCTAACTTTAAAAATTTGATATAAAATGTTAAGAATAAACCATATAAATGTTTTAGTAAATTATACTTCAAAATAAAACAATTTCTTATAACATATAATAAGAGTCTGTGCCTAAATGCACACACGCACATAAAATGTAATATCACCTTACTACTTACAATTTTGACTCACCAAAATCAGCACGGCAAAAGTGATCCAGTATGTTTTCATAGGTTTCAACCTGATTACATACTTGGCAGCTGCTTCCTAAATGAAAAAATGAAGACAAAATTAGTAAATACACTTTGCTTAAACATTTAATTTTTTTACAAGTTTTAATGCCTTGGAACATTAAACATTAATGATGAAACAATATTTCTTTGTAAGCTGGAGATTTGTTTTGAACTGAGAATCTATGACCATTGCGGAATGAGATTGTGTAACTGGATTGTTATGGAACAATTATGGATGAAAATCACACTTTCCAAGGATGAAATGAAAGAAGAGGTCAGAGATATTATTGCTGTAGTGATGTATAGTGGTTACAAATCTTTTCCCCATTGGGATGGTTTCTATTGGAATCTTGTAAGTAAAATCTGCAGACGGTTAGTACGAAGTCTCTAGTAGGTGCTACTGCCATGTCTGTCAAATCGTCTCCATCACCCATTTATCATCAATAACCTGCCATCATGAAAAACTCTTGGCTAATAAGCCCCCATGAAAATTCTGGCTACGCCAATGCACTATTGTTAATAAGAGATATTGTTTTTTTATTAAAGTATATGAAATTGATTTTTCTATTATAATTTCTCTTTTAACTTAATCACAGATCTGTAGTTACATACAGAAGCGCCCTTGGGTGTGCAAGGATGAAGTCGCATAGGGCTCAGTGATGACTCAGTGAGAAAAAAAAGGAAAAGATAGAAAATCCAGTAGAGAGAGAGAGAGAGAGAGAGAGAGAGAGAGAGAGAGAGAGAGAGAGTAAGGGATCTAATTTCTCATTTTAAAATTTTCTTATTTTGTTCTGAAACTTCTTCCTGTTTAATTTGTTTAAGTTTAAATGCCAATTTTTAATTCATATTCTCTCAAATATCAGAAATAAACTACAACTTTGTGACTGCTGAAGCATTAGTCTTTAAACATGCACTACAAGGGACTGAGGAATGAAACAAGAAATTTTGTTGTGTTTGGCAAGTATTGAAAGTGGAAGACACTTTGTTTACTTGTAATCAAAGTGTAATCCCCACAGTTTGATTACATTGTGGGGAAATTCATTGAAATTTTATTATCGACACCTCCAATACGGTGTGCTTGTAACTTGCTTGTACTCATAACTCCAGTTATGAATAGGAAACAGGTAAATATAAATGATGTTAATTTTCGTAATCTTTTGTCTGTATTATTCCAAATTATATACAAAGGTAATAGCAAAAAATTACTATCTAATTAAAACAGTAATGGTAACAAAGTTATTTGACTTTTCCAATTCAATGATTCCCATCTACAATATTGCATTGCGTTTTAGAATTTTGCCTCTGCCGCACTGACATTAGCACAGACTATTTTGTTTTTACACCATTAGTAGTAGCCGTCGATGTGTAATATATGGATCGTGTGCTGACAAACAAAGTGAGGACAGAAAATGTTTTGAAGCACGTACAGCTTCCCCTACCACTGGTGGGGAAAAGTGTTTGGTGCTAAGTTACCATGTGTACTAAGTGAGTCATTCAGTCAGCAATGCACTTGCTTTGACACCTTACAATAATTATTACATTTGGGACAGTTCTAATGACGGTTTGAGCTTATGAAGATTTTATTATTATAACAGTTCATTTTTACTTTTGGTATATCTCTTGACTAATAAAATCTAAAAAATCTAATAAATCTAATGCCAATCAGGCCATAATGTTACATCTGATGGAACAAACTCTAATGTAACAGCAATTAAGAAACTTGGTGCCAGCTGTCCAAAAAGTCCTATTTCTTTTCTTTGTAAAACCAAAAAATGTTATGCACACTTGTCACATGTTAAAGTTTTGGGTGGACATGTCACATGTTGCAATACTTTAGGTGATAAGAGTACTATAGTGTCTAATCAAGGAATTATAGATTTTAAGTATATTTATTAAAAGATTAAATAGTCTGCAAAATGCACAATGTTTAAAGTTTGCTAATAAGTTGTCAGATAATCACATATTTTATTAAAATCAAAAAATGATAGTGACAATATCACAAACATTAAGGATAGAGGTAGCTGATGCAGTAGAGTTTATAATGAATAAAAACCTTGTAGGATTTATTGGATCTAAACCTACCATTCAGTTTATTAGAATATTAGATGCATGGTTTGATTACTGCAACAGTAGGAATCCTTATGGGAAAACCTCTAAATGCTCCATTAAAAAATTAAATCAGACCATGACACAAAAATGTTAGAAAAATGCTTTAAATATTTAAACAGTTTATATATTGATGATATTACAATATTAAAACACCCAAGGAAAACCTTAAGCTGGGATTTATTACAAACATTCATTCTATATAATATTTAAAAATGTTTTATTGGGTGAGTTACACTATAAGTACATTTTGACTTACTTTTTTGTATTAGATCCAGTGGAGGACATACTGACAATCCCATTGTTAAACCTTTTGCAGTGGACCTTGAGTAAATTTTTATTCACAAACAGTGTACAGGCATCTAACAAAAGTAATTGTTCAGATTTTGATTTAATTAATCAAACTTAATCATGAATTTTGCATAAGTAGAGGAAGATTTAAGTGAAACTTATAATGAAGAAATTAAACATTTTAAGGAATCAGCAATATGGTTAAAGATGTTTGCTCATAGTATAAGGATAATATCAAGTATTATCTGTGTGGCTTTACTGTAAAAAAAACTGTTTCAAAGTTAAAGTGTGAAGAGTGTATTAATTTACTGATAACAAATGACAATAACTTCACCTTTTACACTCATTTTACTTACTTTTTAAAATGAATTTTTACAAGCCAAAAATTAATTAGAGCGTCATCAGAGGTGTTAAAGACCATAAAGTTTATGTCTAATTTGTTGATTAGATCAGACAGTAAACTTAATGGCAAAAAATGATTATATCACCATGTAAAAACTTTACTGGCACAGTGTTTAAGAAACATATTTCACACAATTTTTTTTAAGGCAGCCATGAAATGAAACTTGTTTTAAATTAACACAGACATTATTTTATAAAATCTTGTGTTATGATATTGCAATGGAAAGAACCTCCAAAGCTACATTCATTAAATTCAGTGTCAGCCAAAGGTTATTCAATAATGTTTAATATATGCATGTTTATGTAATTACCATGTAGCTAATTAAGTAAAATATAAAAAAATTAATGTAAATTAACACTGATATTTTAATATTCTGACTTTAGGTGAGAAGATTAAATTCTGCTAAATAATAACAATAAACATTTTAAAATTTACTGTTTACATAATTTGTTCTTTATCTTCCTTACTTTTAATATTTATTCATCTGAAACTGCTTTAGTTGTTTCAACATTAAGTGTTTATAAATAACTACTTATGAATGCAAGAGAACTTAGCAATAAACTAAAATAACCTGTCAAAACATTAAAATCTTACAGTGAAACAAATGTGCTTATTTTGCAAAAGACCTTATTAAAAACCTCCCAATTTGGTGTCGTTAATTAATTTCAAAATGTGACATATCTATACCGTTTAACATAAATCTGCTCCGCTAAAGCAGTAACAGCTATAACAAAGCAGAAAAAGTCATACTTTGTACAGGTACAGTGTATAGCATACCCAGTATTCTTACCCACCAGTGGTGGGGAGAGAACTGAGCAGTGGTCGGACCGAATTCAGTCAACGCATCACGCGATCCATATACTGTATTATACATCGATGGTAGTAGCTTACCACTCTTTAGTCATATTGCACCATTGTGTCTGTGTCTGTTGTGATAAAAAAAAAAAAATTGTAAAGCGGGAGGCGTTTCGAGTCCTTGTTCAACATATCTTATGATAAATAACGTTAAGGTTTGACAGATATAAGTTTTGCTCTGAACGCAGTCTTCTCTACAACTTTAAGACGGTCTTATCTAGAATGTGAGGAGTGGTTGAGGAAGCTGTGGGGGATATGGTAGGGGGTTATAGGAGTCCGTGGCTAGGTTCGAACCCAGCCCTGCGGCACTGGTCGCGCAAGTCAGTCATGGGCAAAGCAGAATGCGATTTTTTGTGACATAGCCTGTAGTGATGTTATACAGTTCATTCGTATATTTTCAGTAGATCGTTAAGTATATTTGACTAAATTGTATTTATCGTCATTTTTCCTTTATTAGGCGTTTCGGCATTTTTCTTTTCGAAATGAAACAAAACCCATTAACCATGCTGCACGGATCAAAAAATACCATTCAGAATTATCGTTTTTTCTCTACTTATAGATGATTACCAAGTTGAGACATCCCAGCGGATTTTTTGTTTAACTACTCAACATACGACGCCCGAAGTCAGCAAGAAGTGGATAACATGTGGCCAAAAGGAATTAAGTATAAAAACGTTAGGAATTCAACAAATATCTCAAAACGTTTCGTCTAATCTATGAAGAGTATCCTCAGTGACTCGAAACACAAACAGACTAACGTTTGGCGTAAAAAAAAATCGAACGTGGGTAAACCCCAAGAGAATGTTGTACTTGAACACTCTAAGTACTTTAACACACACACACACACACACACACACACACACACACACACACACACACACACACACACACACACACACACACACACACACACACACACACACACACACACACACACACACACACACACACACACACACACACACACACACACACACACACACACACACACACACACACACACACACACACACACACACACACACACACACACACACACACACACACACACACACACACACACACACACACACACACACACACACACACACACACACACACACACACACACACACACACACACACACACACACACACACACACACACACACACACACACACACACACACACACACTAATCTACCTAGTTTTATTAAGCCACATAAAACAAAGTTGATTACTAATGAAGATAAGATTTCAGTAATAATTGAAATAATAATTGCTGAAGATTAAGCTTTAGCACGCACAGAGGAAGCTGTTTTTTAAGGCCAGTTACGCCTGTTGTTTCACTAGAACGGTTGGAAAAAAAAACAAGTAGAAATACACAAGTGTCTCCCTCTTAGACAAAATATGTGTATCCAGAACAGTACCTGGCGATCAAGAGGAGACTTTTTAATTCTGGAGTATAGGCTACTTAGTCTGACGTACATATGGAGCTCAGTAATGTAGGGGCGTTAAACAGAAACATCTTACACGGAATAGCGTAGGCCTAATAAGCGGGAATGTTATACTGTAATAACTAGATTTGAAAATTTATTGGCAACGTTAAACAAATATGGAATGTACCAACACGTCTTCCGCACTCGAGAGAATACGTATTCCTCTGTTGGGATACCGCTTTTCCACTATTCCGTAGGATGCTTAATTTTTAAGAACAAATAAACTAGAGCATATTGAGTAGCATAATATAAAAGTTACATCGAATCTGCATGGATTTCGGATTACAGATCTCCCCACTGAAGACTAAGGTGATGGCTTCTCCTAAAGCTGATCCCGTGCGAGCAAAAATTGTTGTAGACGCTACTGTTCTGTACCAGGACAGTAATTATGTACCGGCACAGTATTTTTGGGCTATAATGTGTCTTAGAAATTACAAACAATGACATGGTGAATAACCTACCTAAGCTCATCCATATGTGCGGGATCATCAGGAGAACTCTAAAATCAACGACCAAAGGAACACGCCTAAATTTGTACAAGGTGATGACCCTCTCCATACTTTTCTACGGGTTTGAGAATTGGACTTTAAGCCCAAACTAATCGTATCCAAGCGACCGAAATGAGATTTCTTAGGTACGTGGCAGGACATACTCTTAAAGATTGTAGAAGAAATGAAGGAGAGAAACTGAATTGTAGACATACGGGAGAAACTGAATATTATGTGTATACTCGATAGGATTGCCCAGTATCGGCTGAAATGGCAACCTAGCTCAGGGAAGGTAAACATTTTACTAAATTTTCTTATAAAATTAATTATTCCGTAATAATAAATAGTGCAATACGTATGATTAATACTCGGACAGGCCTTGACAAGAAAATCCGAGAATTTAAACAGTTTCAACTAAATATAAAGCATAATGTGTATAACCTAGATTTGTACCAGGTACCGGTATACGTTGATTTCAAACAGGCATACGCCTTGCATTTTATTTTTATGCCTACAGATAAGGTAACAGCGTATGTGATGTTCGGTAGCAGATCATGTCTTACAGCTAGTTGTAGGGTTATAGCGGGGCTGTCTGAACATGGGTACGCCGACGATTTGGGCACTTCATCTCGCAGGTGCTTTCGGCGCTCTTGGTATCGTTAAAAGCAAATTCCTCTTGTCTGAATAAAACATAATAAAGAAGACCTGTTCATTGTTAAATCAATGATTGTTTCAAGAAAAAGATCGGCTACACTCTTTGAACTCCCTTCAGATTCCGGGCAGGTATTAATAGGGATTGAAGATGAACCCCTATTAATAAAAGTCAAACAACATATTACCTGTCCAAACTTTTTACGAAGTAGAACTGTAAACAGAGGTATTTTTCCTTTAGAAAAGAAATGTATTGCGCACGCCAGCTAATCAACGTTGGGGCCCATCCAAACATTTACATAGAAAATAGTGGGGTCACACTTTACTGGAAAGACGTTGAAAAACATTAGTAAGCATGTGAGGTAATACGTTGTGTATGAGAGAAAGTATACGACGAAAAATACGATGAAAAATTCATTGACAAGTTGGCAATTTAAATTAACAAATTTCAGCGTAACTGACAACTAAACACGAATTACTAAGACTTCTGGGACTTTTGTATTGAGTTGATTTGTCAGCACTTGCAGTAGGCTAGTATCTCGACGGAATAAATAAACATCTCTTTCTCACACTCTGACTTGCGCGCACACACAGGATTAACGTTGTGTGTGTATGATTACAATGTTACTTAGATGTACGGCCAAGATGTATTGACACATTTTAAACAGGCATTAAAGTATACGGTAGTGACATCTGCTAAAATGAACCCGTTTGACATGAAAGGTGTATATATAAAATACCTAAAAATCCGACACATTTAATGTCCCATTAGCATGTCATTTATAAGAAAACTACTATGTCGTTGGAAAAATGACTACTATGTTTTTCAAAATGACTTTCAGGTTTGAAAAACCGCAGTTTTTAGTTTATTTTTACAAAATACGCCTAAACTATTTTGAGAAGTGTACACACACAGACTATTGTTAGCCTATCTATTATGAAATGGTACCATTTAATTAATGGAAATGATATTTTAATTAAACAGAAAACAGTTAGGCTTATAAGTAAACAAATTATGGAAACGTATAAGAAGTTTATTACTCAGCCACAACAAAGTACGGACAACCAACATAATGTTCTTTGCTTGATACATCTTCAATGTCGGTTTGCTATCGATTGCACTGTAGACGCAGCTTGCCTATAAAGTTTTCCTTTCTCGAATGAGGGATACATTTTTCGTACCGCATTATGAAACAAGCACTTGCGCTTTAGTTTTTGTGATTACATAAATATATAAAAACAGCTTTAAAAGTAAAATCAACTGTCACTACTTTGGTTAAACGAAACATTGCTACACAATAATCACGGTAAGCAATTGTCGAGTAATTCAGGTTAACATTTTTCTTAAAAAATAAGTTAAAACCATTTTTTAAAGAATTGATAAAGTCATGCCGCATGTTCCCCAAACTAATTTAACTGTACGCCCATCATCAGATATGTTGACTGGTAAAGCAGTTATACTTGGATTCGTTATTGCTGGTTGCTAGTAAACCGTTATTATGAACATAGGGAAAACCTCCATAAACTTCAAAAACCAATTAACATTACAAAAAATTCAAATCAAGATAAAAGATGGCAATTTTTAAAACGGTGAACATTGAAGGAACTCGTAAAACAAAATTATGCTCAGAATCCACCAGTATTACATATAAACATTAAACACCAAGCCGCTCACAATGTTGCTGACTTGGATGTCACGTTAACCACACCTGGCGTAACTATGAGCTGGAGGAGACTAGCTTCTGGAGGTGATAAGAGTGTTTAAAGGTTGGATCACCCCATTTTCCTCAGAATAAATGAGAAATTCAGGATTATTCCCATGTAATTTAAAAAATACATTTTGTAAATTCTTGGCGTCTCAAAGTTTCTGAGTAGACCAACGTCAAAAATATTTTGAAAAGCGCTAATTTCAAAGTATTCTATCTTGATTAATTGTTATTAAATTTAAAGGTAATAAATCTCATGTCATTAGGAATCACTTAAATTTTAAATTTGTATTCCTCATAAATCCAGTAAAAATGAGTCTTAATATATTTTGGAAAAAAAAACGGTTTTATTTACCACTTCTCACTTTAATTTAAGGATGTTGTCCCAAGAATGTTTTGAGCAATTTATAGTTCGTGTTGAAGTGCATTATTTTTTTAATGTAAAATCCTGCAATAAAATCTCATTTTTCCGAATTAAAGTCCAAAATCTGCAGTTTACCTGTGTAAAGACGTATTCAGGATCATGAAAATTGTCCTGCTCATTGGTCTGCGTTTTTTGAATGGAAGGAATTGGAACGTTCTTTAAACAAAGTGGTACTTATTGATTATCTACTTCAGGAACAAATGAGTAAAGCAATTAAGACGTGGAAGGAAATCCTCGAACGGGTCATTGCCACAGTACACTGCACTCTTGCACAGTACACTAAACTCTTGCACAACAAAAGCTGGCACTGATATGACATCGAGAGTCAATTAGTAACGATCCAAGTCCTGGAAACTTTCCGGCTTCGTTAAAATACTTGGGTAAATTTTTAACGTATAAAAATATACTTTGTGCATAACATGTTAAAATACTTTATTATGCTTTGGATTAATAAAGTATTGACACTTCTGGGGACGCTAACGGACAAATTAAAAGTTTGGAGGAATGAACTGTGTGACAATGTCGTTACTAAGGCAGAGCAGGTATGTAATGAATGGAGTGTCAATATAACAAAAAGGATAAGAAGGAACCGCACGATGCCAGGGGAGTATGCAGACGATTCTGCATTAACCGTTCGGCAAGAAATGCGACGTTTTCTAATAGAATTTTGGACAAACTTTCAGTTGAAATTTCAAGCCATTTCTCTAACATAAAAGAGTTAGAAAAAAACGCTTTGGGTTCCTCTGTAAATTTGAGGCGTACGTAAATGATGGGGATATACATTTTAAGGAACAGCTTTCCTAAATCAATATTACGTTCACAGTGCTTGCAAAACTGTATCCACATGACCTAAACAGTGAAGAATTGTTCAGTGACTTGAAAGACGTCATACTTTTATTTAAAAGGGAAAAAGTTAACGGAGAACAAAAAGACTTTACACCTCAGGGACTGCTACAATACATTTCTTCAATGAGATTAGAAGCTTACAAGACACTAACAACAGCTTTAAAAATTTTTCATACTATACCAGTGTCTGTGTCTTTTTGTCAAAGATCGTTTATAAGCTTAAATTGATTACATCGTACCTACGATCAACAATATATCAACAAACCTAGCGATACTTTCAACTGGAAACGATATTGCTTCGTCTTTAGATTATAGTGATTTAACCTACTTTGCAGCAATTAAGACCAGAAAAGTTATATGTTAAAATGTCTCGTTTCAAATATTTATTAAATATTAAAAATAAAAATTAAGTGTTTATTAACCTGTAACCATTAACCTGTAATGGTAAGTGATTTATTTTATTACTTTTAATGTAATTCTTTGTTTAACTTTGTTTCTTTTTTTTTGCATATTTATTAGAACATTTATACTTCATAAATGTTTTATATTACTACATTTTTTATAGTCTACATTTGTTAATAATAAATAAATGTATACAAACTGGATACCTGTAATATTATAATATGTAATTTCTTAATTTTGACTTAACAAATATTGTTAAGACGTTTGGTGGACGTGCTTCTGTACAAAAGTCTACACATTTGGATTTGTTAAGTACTTTGTTTACTGGATGAGCCTTCATTTTTGCTCTTTTGTCCCCCTTTAATTGTGAAGGTGAGGCGGCCGACGATCTCCTAGCTCCGGGCGCCAAAAAGCCTAGCTACGCCACTGTCAAAACATGAAGAAAAGTCATTTTTCGAAAAGTGTCTGTGTGTAGAATTTTTTCGACTTTTTTTGCTGTTATGGCAAACAACAACAGCCGCAAATTCAAACAGAATCAAATAATTTTTGCATACGTCTCTGAATTGTAGAGGACTCAAGGTCTATTGATTTTGGTAAAGATCGGTTAAGAGAAAGGGGTAGTTTACCTGCAACATTTTATGTTTTAAACGGGTAATTTTTTCTATGACGAACGATAACTGCCGCACATTAAAACACAATCAAATAATTATTTGTATACGTTCTTGAATTATAGAGGACTCAAGGTCTATAGATTTGGTGAAGATCGGCTAAGGGGAAGAGGTAGTTTACCTGCAACGTTTTATGTTTTAACAAGGGTAATTTTTTCTATGACGAACGATAACTGCCGCACATTCAAACAGAATAAAATAATTTTTTGCATACGTTTCTAAATTATAGACGACTCAAAGCCTACTGATTTTGGTGAAGATCGGTTAAGGGGAAAGGGTGGTTTACCTGCAACATTTTATGTTTTAACAAGAGTAAAGTACTTAATTTTGATAAATAAAGTATCCTGAAAAGAAAATCATAATAATCCACTGTAGAAACGTAGATAAAATATCTATAAATGAAGAGGGTAGTTGAAGGGGTGGTGGTAATTTTCTATAAATGAAAATTATAGTTGAAGGGGGAGGGGATATGTCATGTGTACTACGTTATCGGCAACAAAGAAGTAGTTTCTTGTTAAAATTCCTTCCCGGGCTATTTGGCGTGGTCCAATGTTTTCTACAAAACCAGACGTTTCGGCAGTGCTATCGACTGCCATCATCAGTGAAAATCGAGTGCGCTAACGTAAAGTGGTATACGTTAGTGACCACAGCACTGTGGTTAGCCTGAAGAAAGAAGTAGTTTCTATGGAAATATTTCATTTCGAAAAGCATTTTAAATATAAATCTTAGAACATGGAAGTCATGTATGGTTCTCCATACCATACCGATATTTACGGCTGAAAATACGTACCTTATTTACTAAATGTTGAGTTATTTTCATTATTAATAATGTTAACATTATTTTAATGTTGCTTTTGTTGAGTTAATTTAATGTTGTTAATTTACAAATATCGCACGTTATGGTTCAGATAAAACGAAAAGGACTTTTTAAATATTAATTTATTTCATTGTAGAGAATAGTTAGGGTTACGAAGGTAAGCTGTATTAAAGGCACAGTAGATTGTCTGAAGAATTAATAGAATCATTAATAAATTCGTTGCCTTCCAATAACATCTACCTCGACTGCTTATTCTATGCAACCCTTGTACATCTTAATACATACACCTATAGATCTACAAATTCAACATGGACTTACTCCAGTTTTGAATGAAATAAATAATTTTTAAGCATGATTTTATATCGCCTGTTTCTTCATACATTTGAACTGTTCTTTTCTATACTTTCGACTACCTTGACATACGTTTTCCTTCCATTCTCATACACATACGGTTGGTGACCTCCGCTTCTATTTTCAAACATTGTACAATATCTTTTACCTTGAGTGTGGGATTGGGATTCAGAAGAACGCTGTTGTTTCATGATGCCATCCCTCAACAGAACAGGACAAAAGATGTTCGTTGGTTGTCCTGTGTCATCTTTGGTAGCACTTCCACAGTGATAGAGGAGTTTCTTCATTTTTTAACCATCAATAAAATAATCAGAATACCCAGAGAGGTTCTCACTATTCGGAGCTTGAGAATGGCTGTTTTTCTTCTTCGGAGCTCTTCTTCTACATGTTGACTGTTCAACTTTACATGTTCTGGCTTAAGAAAGGCGAGGGCTGCCCATACTCTTATGTGTGATTTACTTTTTTGGTTTTCTCGGCAGTCGCTGGAGAGGCCAAGTTCCTGTACTCTCCTCCACAAACACTTTTTCATGTGGAAAAACAACCATTTACCTCTGCTATAGGGAAAACTTCGCGAAACGCCGATATTGCCGTTGCTTTGTAGTAAGCGTTGATTTTGTGCGGTTTCCATTCGTGAATTGCTTCGAGAATAAGTCGAACCATATGGATGTAGATTTCTTTTTTTTTTGTTTGGAAGAAGAGCAGACGCCACAGAATAAACGTTTGTTACTTCGTTTCTACTTTCAAAGTTTGCAGGAATTCTATAAATGTGTGGAAACTGCTCACTACAGCTCTTGAACATTCCGTCCATCAAAAATACCTTGGAGTGCTTCAGGTTTTCTCTACCTCTGTCGCCACGCAATGTACGAGCCCCCCCTTTTTTTAGGCGTCATCACTTAAGAGAAAGCTGCTTCCATCATTCATTTTCAAACAATTGTCGTTAAGGATAATTTCATCGCGTGTTTTCGGCTCTTTTTGGTTTCCTCTAGCGACACGTCTATGTATTTCCATCATTACTCTTAGAGAAATGAGAGAAGTAAGTTACAAAATCGGAACATTATGTGAAGTAACTAATTGTCACATAAAGGCAATCCAAGCCGTACTTAACGTGAAGCCACACGTGCAAGTCAGTAGCTTACATACAGTTCTTCTTAATAATTAATCAGTAATTTTGACAGTCTATTTTGAAGATTTTTTTGTATTATTATTTATTGACCATAAAAATACATGAAGACGACTTATTGAAATAGAACGCTGTTCACTGAGCTGACAAACATATCTTTAATTCGAGCCCTTCGTTGTGCATTTGGTCTGTAGTTAAAAGATTAACAAGTAAATTTTACACTACATTTGTCTGCACGGACACACACACACATACACATTTGCACTGGTTTTGATCTGGACTTTAGCCAGCGGAGTGTAAGGTGTGTCAGGTATTGATTGGAAATATGCCAGACAGCATATGCAGGTGTGTGTGTGTGTGTGTGTGTGCGCGCGCGCCCGTTTATACTTTAAACTTCCAGTCGATTCTGTGCAAGTTCACTTGTACAAATATGAACTCATCTGGAAGATTATCCTATTATATACGTAGGAGGGAAAGTTGTAATTCCTAAATTTATTTAGTTAAAAGAAAGAACTCTATTTTCGTTTTCTGAACATAAGAGTTGCATTCTGATTTCAGTTAAGAATATTCGCATTAATTTCTCGTAACCGGTATTTTTGGAATACGAAATACACTCCTTACTAACAACATCTCGCAGTAAATAAACAGTTATTTACTTAGTTTTAAATAATAAAATACTTGTTCGCCAATAAAAGTTTTGTAAATGTAGTATGCCAGAGGAGCGAAGACTAACTGGCGACTGGGTTTTTATGTAAATTCCGTGGGTGCAGTTTGTAACGAAATGCACAACAAACACCACAAACGAGCAGCAATAACACGGATTTTAGGCTTAATTAATTAATAACATAATTTTCATAAAACAGCAACAATCTGACTCATTTTATCTGACTCATTCACAGTTATTCCCAACTCTACAAAATGCTGGTGTCAGTTCTGCGTTACAAAAGTACTGGTTTAAAATTTAACTTACTGAAGTTTTGTAAATTCGATAAAATGCTTGCGTTGTTGTTATTCTATAATCTTAATAATCCGAATTTTGTCTCCATACTGATCGAACTAATTTCACTAATATAACTTCAATTTTGCGAATAACGAAGTGCTAATTTTATAATTCGGTAAATCACTAGGTGTACTCGTTTTTCGTGTTTACTGCCTTCAGAAAATCTTGATTTTACGTTAGCACATGCGATACACTTGGTCGAAATGCCATCAGCAGTTGCCATCTGACCTAAGTCAGCAGTAGGACTGATATGCGTTAATGTGATAAATACACAACTTACCTGCTTATGTAATAGTATTATAATTACTAGAACAAACTTTATGGCTCCTGGCTACTCCAAAGTCGACTCATGAATGCCTGGTAGTAACAACAGGCTGGCCGAATGGCTTGTCCTAACCAGGGAAGGAATTTTAACAAAAAAATACTTCTTTCTTGCCAATAACGTAGTACACATATAAAAAATATTATCCCCTCCCCCTTCAACTATAATTTTGATTTATAGAAAATTACCCCCAGCCCGTTCAACTAGCCTCTTCATTTATAGATATTTCATCTACGTTTCTACAGTGGATTATTAAGATCTTATCAGGATACTTTATCAAAATTAAGTACTTTACTCATGTTACAACAAAAAATGTTTCAGGTAAACTGCCCTTTCCCCGTAACCGATCTTCACCAAAATCAACAGACATTGAGTTCTCTATAGCTCAGGCACATATGTAAAAAATTATTTGATTCTGTTTGAATTTACGGCAGTTATGGTTCGTCATATAAAAAATTACCCATGTTAAAACATAAAACATGAGATTTATAAAACATATCTAAGATTTATATTTAAAATCGTTTTTGAAATAAAATATTTTCATAGAACCTACTAACGCTGGGGAAATCTGAGGAGCCAATCAGAGTTGGGCCTACCTGTCACTCTGCTGAATTTGGTGGAAAGCCCTGTCACTGTCGTCAAAGTATCAGCCTTGACAGGGTCCTCTTTTTCTGCAAAATGGGAGAGGAGGCTTGAGATGGAGTGAGTGACATGGTCCCCACCTCAATGAAGAACCCATTGTTTTATAAAAATATATTTAAATTTTGAAAACTGAAAATTCTTTTCTTGTTGTAAATATTTATATTATATAATCAAAATGACTTTATCAAAAAACAAACATTATTTTTTTATAATAAGTCTTACATATGTTTCTTAATATGCTTACTTTTTCTTCAATGTTGATGATCATTTCCAAACATTCTGACAAAATTGTATCTACAGAACAGTTAACATTCCCCAGGTTTCCATTTCTGCTAATTTCTCATTACACCTTCCACTGACGTATTATTAACCATTTCATAAACTATCGTATAATCTTTTCAGATTTTGTGGTACAAAATCTGAAATTTTCAGACTGCCTGGCAACAAAATTATTTTATTTTCAACAATTACCATTGTTTGAAAAAGTTTAAATGAATTTTCAAGTACTTTACTCTTGTTAAAACGTAAAAGGTTGCAGGTAAACTACCCCTTCCCCTTAACTGATCTTCACCAAAATCTAAAGGCCTTGAGTCCTCAACAATTCACTGACGTATGCAAAAAATTATTTGATTCTGTTTGAATTTGCGGCAGTTATCGTTTGCCATAGAAAATACGCTTGATAAAAAACGTTGCAGGTAAACTACCCCTTCCCCTCAACCGATCTTCACCAAAAACAATAGATCTTGAGTACTCTACAAATCAAGGCTGTATGCAGAAAATTATTTGATTCTGTTTGAATTTGCGGCTGTTATCGTTTGCCATAGAAAATACCCTTGTTAAAAAAACGTTGTAGGTAAACTACCCCTTTCCCTTAACCGATCTTCACCAAAAACAATAGGTCTTGAGAACTCTACAATTCAGGGCTGTATGCGAAACATTATTTGATTCTGTTTGAATTTGCGGCTGTTATCGTTTTCCAAAAAAAAAAAATTTCCCTTGATAAAAAAAACCGTTGCAGGTAAACTACCCCTTTCCCTCAACCGATCTTCACCAAAAACAATAGGTCGCGAGTACTCTACAAATCAGGGACGTATGCAAAAAATTATTTGATTCTGTTTGAATTTGCGGCAGTTATCGTTTGCCATAGAAAATACGCTTGATAAAAAACGTTGAAAGTAAACTACCCCTTCCCCTCAACCGATCGTCACCAAAAACAATAGGTCTTGAGTACTCTACAAATCAGGGCTGTATGCAGAAAATTATTTGATTCTGTTTGAATTTGCGGCTGTTATCGTTTGCCATAGAAAATACCCTTGTTAAAAAAACGTTGTAGGTAAACTACCCCTTTCCCTTAACCGATCTTCACCAAAAATAATGGGTCTTGAGAACTCTACAATTTAGGGCTGTATGCAAATAATCTTTTGATTCTGTTTGAATTTGCGGCTGTTATCGTTTGCCATAGGAAATACCCTTGTTAAAACATAAAACGTTACAGGTAAACTACCCCTTTCCCTTAACCGATCTTCACCAAAAACAATAGGTCTTGAGAACTCTACAATTCAGGGCTGTATGCGAAACATTATTTGATTCTGTTTGAATTTGCGGCTGTTATCGTTTGCCAAAAAAAAAAAATTTCCCTTGATAAAAAAAAACCGTTGCAGGTAAACTACCCCTTTCCCTCAACCGATCTTCACCAAAAACAATAGGTCGCGAGTCCTCTACGAAAAAGGGCTGTATGCAAAAAATTATTTGATTCTGTTTGAATTTGCGGCAGTTATCGTTTGCCATAGAAAAAAAATCTACAGACAGACAGACACACAGACACACAGACACACAGACAGACACACACACAGACACTTTTCGGAAAACGACTTTTTTTCATGTTTTGAGTGTAGTAGAATCAGAATCTGCAATAATCTCGAACACGATTTTTTTGGCCATCACCATACTTCCATTCCTTAAGGAATATGGAAGTAAAATATCGGTATGGAGAACCATACATGACTTCCATATTCTAAGATTTATTTTTAAAATCATTTTCAGCCAAACAGCCAGGCTGTGTCTTACCTGCCTTTTTATTGCTGTATTAAATGAAAAATATTATATTACATTAAAATGAAAAAATTATAATTTTATTGCCTGGCAACAAAATTATTTTATTTTTAACAATTACCATTGTTTCAAAAAGTTTAAATAAATTTTCAAGTACTTTACTCTTGTAAAAACGTAAAAGGTTGCAGGTAAACTACCCCTTCCCCTTAACCGATCTTCACCAAAATCGAAAGTCATTGAGACCTCAACAATTCAGGGACGTATGCAAAAAATTATTTGATTCTGTTTGAATTTGCGGCTGTTATCGTTTGCCATAGAAAATACGCTTGATAAAAAAACGTTGCAGGTAAACTACCCCTTCCCCTTAACCGATCTTCACCAAAAACAACAGGTCTTGAGTACTCTACAAATCAGGGCTGTATGCAAAACATTATTTGATTCTGTTTGAATTTGCGGCTGTTATCGTTTGCCATATAAAATACCCTTGTTAAAAAAACGTTGCAGGTAAACTACCCCTTCCCCTCAACCGATCTTCACCAAAAACAATAGGTCTTGAGTACTCTACAAATCAAGGCTGTATGCAGAAAATTATTTGATTCTGTTTGAATTTGCGGCTGTTATCGTTTGCCATAGAAAATACCCTTGTTAAAAAAACGTTATAGGTAAACTACCCCTTTCCCTTAACCGATCTTCACCAAAAACAATAGATCTTGAGAACTCTACAATTCAGGGCTGTATGCGAAACATTATTTGATTCTGTTTGAATTTGCGGCTGTTATCGTTTGCCAAAAAAAAAAATTTCCCTTGATAAAAAAAACCGTTGCAGGTAAACTACCCCTTTCCCTCAACCGATCTTCACCAAAAACAATAGGTCGCGAGTACTCTACAAATCAGGGACGTATGCAAAAAATTATTTGATTCTGTTTGAATTTGCGGCAGTTATCGTTTGCCATAGAAAATACGCTTGATAAAAAACGTTGAAAGTAAACTACCCCTTCCCCTCAACCGATCGTCACCAAAAACAATAGGTCTTGAGTACTCTACAAATCAGGTCTGTATGCAGAAAATTATTTGATTCTGTTTGAATTTGCGGCTGTTATCGTTTGCCATAGAAAATACCCTTGTTAAAAAAACGTTGTAGGTAAACTACCCCTTTCCCTTAACCGATCTTCACCAAAAATAATAGGTCTTGAGAACTCTACAATTCAGGGCTGTATGCGAAACATTATTTGATTCTGTTTGAATTTGCGGCTGTTATCGTTTGCCAAAAAAAAAAATTTCCCTTGATAAAAAAAAACCGTTGCAGGTAAACTACCCCTTTCCCTCAACCGATCTTCACCAAAAACAATAGGTCGCGAGTCCTCTACGAAAAAGGGCTGTATGCAAAAAATTATTTGATTCTGTTTGAATTTGCGGCAGTTATCGTTTGCCATAGAAAAAAAATCTACAGACAGACAGACACACAGATAGACAGACAGACACACAGACACTTTTCAGAAAACGACTTTTTTTCATGTTTTGAGTGTAGTAGAATCAGAATCTGCAATAATCTCGAACACGATTTTTTTTGCCATCACCATACTTCCATTCCTTAAGGAATATGGAAGTAAAATATCGGTATGGAGAACCATACATGACTTCCATATTCTAAGATTTATATTTAAAATCATTTTCAGCCAAACAGCCAGGCTGTGTCTTACCTGCCTTTTTATTGCTGTATTAAATGAAAAATATTATATTACATTAAAATGAAAAAATTATAATTTTATTGCCTGGCAACAAAATTATTTTATTTTTAACAATTACCATTGTTTCAAAAAGTTTAAATATATTTTCAAGTACTTTACTCTTGTTAAAACGTAAAAGGTTGCAGGTAAACTACCCCTTCCCCTTAACCGATCTTCACCAAAATCGAAAGTCATTGAGACCTCTACAATTCAGGGATGTATGCAAAAAATTATTTGATTCTGTTTGAATTTGCGGCTGTTATCGTTTGCCATAGAAAATACGCTTGATAAAAAAACGTTGCAGGTAAACTACCCCTTCCCCTTAACCGATCTTCACCAAAAACAATAGGTCTTGAGTACTCTACAAATCAGGGCTGTATGCAAAACATTATTTGATTCTGTTTGAATTTGCGACTGTTATCGTTTGCCATAGAAAATAAAACGTAAAAGGTTGCAGGTAAACTACCCCTTCCCCTTAACCGATCTTCACCAAAAACAATAGGTCTTGAGTACTCTACAAATCAGGACTGTATGCAAAACATTATTTGATTCTGTTTGAATTTGCGGCTGTTATCGTTTGCCATAGAAAATACCCTTGTTAAAAAAACGTTGCAGGTAAACTACCCCTTTCCCTCAACCGATCTTCACCAAAAACAATAGGTCTTGAGAAATCTACAATTCAGGGCTGTATGCGAAACATTATTTGATTCTGTTTGAATTTGCGGCTGTTATCGTTTGCCAAAAAAAAAAAAAATTTCCCTTGATAAAAAAAACCGTTGCTGGTAAACTACCCCTTCCCCTCAACCTATCTTCACCAGAAACAATAGGTCGCGAGTACTCTACAAATCAGGGCTGTATGCAAAAAATTATTTGATTCTGTTTGAATTTGCGGCAGTTGTCGTTTGCCATAGAAAATACGCATGATAAAAAACGTTGCTGGTAAACTACCCCTTCCCCTCAACCGATCTTCACCAAAAACAATAGGTCTTGAGTACTCTACAAATCAGGGCTGTATGCAGAAAATTATTTGATTCTGTTTGAATTTGCGGCTGTTATCGTTTGCCATAGAAAATACCCTTGTTAAAAAAACGTTGTAGGTAAACTACCCCTTTCCCTTAACCGATCTTCACCAAAAATAATGGGTCTTGAGAACTCTACAATTTAGGGCTGTATGCAAATAATCTTTTGATTCTGTTTGAATTTGCGGCTGTTATCGTTTGCCATAGGAAATACCCTTGTTAAAACATAAAACGTTACAGGTAAACTACCCCTTTCCCTTAACCGATCTTCACCAAAAACAATAGGTCTTGAGAACTCTACAATTCAGGGCTGTATGCGAAACATTATTTGATTCTGTTTGAATTTGCGGCTGTTATCGTTTGCCAAAAAAAAAAAATTTCCCTTGATAAAAAAAAACCGTTGCAGGTAAACTACCCCTTTCCCTCAACCGATCTTCACCAAAAACAATAGGTCGCGAGTCCTCTACGAAAAAGGGCTGTATGCAAAAAATTATTTGATTCTGTTTGAATTTGCGGCAGTTATCGTTTGCCATAGAAAAAAAATCTACAGACAGACAGACACACAGACACACAGACACACAGACAGACACACACACAGACACTTTTCGGAAAACGACTTTTTTTCATGTTTTGAGTGTAGTAGAATCAGAATCTGCAATAATCTCGAACTCGATTTTTTTGGCCATCACCATACTTCCATTCCTTAAGGAATATGGAAGTAAAATATCGGTATGGAGAACCATACATGACTTCCATATTCTAAGATTTATTTTTAAAATCATTTTCAGCCAAACAGCCAGGCTGTGTCTTACCTGCCTTTTTATTGCTGTATTAAATGAAAAATATTATATTACATTAAAATGAAAAAATTATAATTTTATTGCCTGGCAACAAAATTATTTTATTTTTAACAATTACCATTGTTTCAAAAAGTTTAAATAAATTTTCAAGTACTTTACTCTTGTAAAAACGTAAAAGGTTGCAGGTAAACTACCCCTTCCCCTTAACCGATCTTCACCAAAATCGAAAGTCATTGAGACCTCAACAATTCAGGGACGTATGCAAAAAATTATTTGATTCTGTTTGAATTTGCGGCTGTTATCGTTTGCCATAGAAAATACGCTTGATAAAAAAACGTTGCAGGTAAACTACCCCTTCCCCTTAACCGATCTTCACCAAAAACAACAGGTCTTGAGTACTCTACAAATCAGGGCTGTATGCAAAACATTATTTGATTCTGTTTGAATTTGCGGCTGTTATCGTTTGCCATATAAAATACCCTTGTTAAAAAAACGTTGCAGGTAAACTACCCCTTCCCCTCAACCGATCTTCACCAAAAACAATAGGTCTTGAGTACTCTACAAATCAAGGCTGTATGCAGAAAATTATTTGATTCTGTTTGAATTTGCGGCTGTTATCGTTTGCCATAGAAAATACCCTTGTTAAAAAAACGTTATAGGTAAACTACCCCTTTCCCTTAACCGATCTTCACCAAAAACAATAGGTCTTGAGAACTCTACAATTCAGGGCTGTATGCGAAACATTATTTGATTCTGTTTGAATTTGCGGCTGTTATCGTTTGCCAAAAAAAAAAATTTCCCTTGATAAAAAAAACCGTTGCAGGTAAACTACCCCTTTCCCTCAACCGATCTTCACCAAAAACAATAGGTCGCGAGTACTCTACAAATCAGGGACGTATGCAAAAAATTATTTGATTCTGTTTGAATTTGCGGCAGTTATCGTTTGCCATAGAAAATACGCTTGATAAAAAACGTTGAAAGTAAACTACCCCTTCCCCTCAACCGATCGTCACCAAAAACAATAGGTCTTGAGTACTCTACAAATCAGGTCTGTATGCAGAAAATTATTTGATTCTGTTTGAATTTGCGGCTGTTATCGTTTGCCATAGAAAATACCCTTGTTAAAAAAACGTTGTAGGTAAACTACCCCTTTCCCTTAACCGATCTTCACCAAAAATAATGGGTCTTGAGAACTCTACAATTTAGGGCTGTATGCAAATAATCTTTTGATTCTGTTTGAATTTGCGGCTGTTATCGTTTGCCATAGGAAATACCCTTGTTAAAACATAAAACGTTACAGGTAAACTACCCCTTTCCCTTAACCGATCTTCACCAAAAACAATAGGTCTTGAGAACTCTACAATTCAGGGCTGTATGCGAAACATTATTTGATTCTGTTTGAATTTGCGGCTGTTATCGTTTGCCAAAAAAAAAAATTTCCCTTGATAAAAAAAAACCGTTGCAGGTAAACTACCCCTTTCCCTCAACCGATCTTCACCAAAAACAATAGGTCGCGAGTCCTCTACGAAAAAGGGCTGTATGCAAAAAATTATTTGATTCTGTTTGAATTTGCGGCAGTTATCGTTTGCCATAGAAAAAAAATCTACAGACAGACAGACACACAGATAGACAGACAGACACACAGACACTTTTCAGAAAACGACTTTTTTTCATGTTTTGAGTGTAGTAGAATCAGAATCTGCAATAATCTCGAACACGATTTTTTTTGCCATCACCATACTTCCATTCCTTAAGGAATATGGAAGTAAAATATCGGTATGGAGAACCATACATGACTTCCATATTCTAAGATTTATATTTAAAATCATTTTCAGCCAAACAGCCAGGCTGTGTCTTACCTGCCTTTTTATTGCTGTATTAAATGAAAAATATTATATTACATTAAAATGAAAAAATTATAATTTTATTGCCTGGCAACAAAATTATTTTATTTTTAACAATTACCATTGTTTCAAAAAGTTTAAATATATTTTCAAGTACTTTACTCTTGTTAAAACGTAAAAGGTTGCAGGTAAACTACCCCTTCCCCTTAACCGATCTTCACCAAAATCGAAAGTCATTGAGACCTCTACAATTCAGGGATGTATGCAAAAAATTATTTGATTCTGTTTGAATTTGCGGCTGTTATCGTTTGCCATAGAAAATACGCTTGATAAAAAAACGTTGCAGGTAAACTACCCCTTCCCCTTAACCGATCTTCACCAAAAACAATAGGTCTTGAGTACTCTACAAATCAGGGCTGTATGCAAAACATTATTTGATTCTGTTTGAATTTGCGACTGTTATCGTTTGCCATAGAAAATAAAACGTAAAAGGTTGCAGGTAAACTACCCCTTCCCCTTAACCGATCTTCACCAAAAACAATAGGTCTTGAGTACTCTACAAATCAGGACTGTATGCAAAACATTATTTGATTCTGTTTGAATTTGCGGCTGTTATCGTTTGCCATAGAAAATACCCTTGTTAAAAAAACGTTGCAGGTAAACTACCCCTTTCCCTCAACCGATCTTCACCAAAAACAATAGGTCTTGAGAAATCTACAATTCAGGGCTGTATGCGAAACATTATTTGATTCTGTTTGAATTTGCGGCTGTTATCGTTTGCCAAAAAAAAAAAAAAATTTCCCTTGATAAAAAAAACCGTTGCAGGTAAACTACCCCTTCCCCTCAACCTATCTTCACCAGAAACAATAGGTCGCGAGTACTCTACAAATCAGGGCTGTATGCAAAAAATTATTTGATTCTGTTTGAATTTGCGGCAGTTGTCGTTTGCCATAGAAAATACGCATGATAAAAAACGTTGCTGGTAAACTACCCCTTCCCCTCAACCGATCTTCACCAAAAACAATAGGTCTTGAGTACTCTACAAATCAGGGCTGTATGCAGAAAATTATTTGATTCTGTTTGAATTTGCGGCTGTTATCGTTTGCCATAGAAAATACCCTTGTTAAAAAAACGTTGTAGGTAAACTACCCCTTTCCCTTAACCGATCTTCACCAAAAATAATGGGTCTTGAGAACTCTACAATTTAGGGCTGTATGCAAATAATCTTTTGATTCTGTTTGAATTTGCGGCTGTTATCGTTTGCCATAGGAAATACCCTTGTTAAAACATAAAACGTTACAGGTAAACTACCCCTTTCCCTTAACCGATCTTCACCAAAAACAATAGGTCTTGAGAACTCTACAATTCAGGGCTGTATGCGAAACATTATTTGATTCTGTTTGAATTTGCGGCTGTTATCGTTTGCCAAAAAAAAAAATTTCCCTTGATAAAAAAAAACCGTTGCAGGTAAACTACCCCTTTCCCTCAACCGATCTTCACCAAAAACAATAGGTCGCGAGTCCTCTACGAAAAAGGGCTGTATGCAAAAAATTATTTGATTCTGTTTGAATTTGCGGCAGTTATCGTTTGCCATAGAAAAAAAATCTACAGACAGACAGACACACAGACACAAGACAGACAGACAGACACACAGACACTTTTCGGAAAACGACTTTTTTTCATGTTTTGAGTGTAGTAGAATCAGAATCTGCAATAATCTCGAACACGATTTTTTTTGCCATCACCATACTTCCATTCCTTAAGGAATATGGAAGTAAAAACGCAAGGCACTCGGGATACCAAGAAAGTGTGTTGTTTTTATAATTTTAAAGTGTTATACAATTAATATCGACGTCGGAACCAATAATGGCTAACATTTGCAGTTCACAGACAAATGAATCATCCCTATTGCCGAAACAGACGTGATAAAATGTCTTAAACTAAATAACAAATACAGACCTAAACGATCTGATGTAAAAAACTTGGAACAACAAAGACTAAGACTTATTCAACACGCGCGTGCGCGTACACACACACACACACACACGCACACGCACTTACCGATTTCGCAAGCCCGAAATAAAATCAGATCACATGGAATAATATAAAAGTATAAAATCGGACTGTTAGTAGACGGTGGAAACAAAGAGACGAGTACGGGCATCATAGAACTGGTTGTACATTCCTGCAAGCTTTGTTTTTCTTGCAGACGACGTCATAAAAGAAATGCATTTTAATCAAGACATAATTACGAGTTAAAGAACATGATTAGAGTTAAAGAGCACACCTGCTGAGAGGTCTAATCTTATTACGGGTCAACCATTAGGCGACGGTAATAAATATTCTCTCTTAACTCGCGTTATCTGTTATTAAGCAGCGTTATTTAGAAAGAGCATCTGTTTGGCTACTCGTAATACAGACTCAGTACTGTTAAGGACCTTCGTTACATTTAAAACGGAAATAATATACACCTATAATACATACATTTTTACGTATTTACTTATTATTATTACTATTTAGTCATTAATCGTTATAGTATAATTTGTATGTTAATGATAACGTCTTTAGAATGTCTAAATTTAATTCATTAAATAGTAATAAATAAGTATAGGAGAATGTTAATTTTTATATATGATACAAGGATATTACTTTCATTTCAGATATACCAGCCGTTTCTGTGACGACAGGCGGTACAGAAAAAATACCGGTAAATGAAAATAATAATAAAGGGTAAAAGTGACACGTGTGGGGCCCTTATTAGGGTGCAATAAAATAAACCCAAGAAGGGTATTTTACAACCTCCTCTATACCAGGCACATCTGCCCACAGTCATTGTTGTCAGAAACAGTTATAGTACTGAGCCCTTACAAACTAACAGTTCACAATTCACGCTCAATAGCAGGCGCGAGGTTCACACACGCACAAACATACATCTAACAAATGAATAAATGATAGCAGTACGAAAATGTTCTATTGGCCTACATAATATACCTAGTGTAGCTCGTACCGTTAGACTGAATTCTTTGTGTGCATCCACATGACGGACAAATTCCCCTGTCAGATATTAATTTATATGTTAATAAAAACTGTAGTAAACCATCTCCAGACAAATAAGCAGAGCACCGTGACAAACTATCTAAGAATTCCATCCTAAATTATGAGTGAATGTAACAGAACGAATATTTAGTACAAAACGTCGAGAGTGTATCGCAAACCAGCAAACAAGCAATGGGCCACAAGTGAAATAAATGTTTTCTTTACATGTATAAAACATGGTGTTGGTGGGAGGGTAGCTTGAGGGTAGACGTGAGATAAGTAGTGGGTACATTACAGAGAGAGAGAGAGAGAGAGAGAGAGAGAGAGAGGGAGAGAGATGTATATAATTAATTGTGTGCATTTGTAAACGGTAAAAGAGCGTGTACTTGTACGTGACCTAAACAATGATTATATTCAGACATATCGGCTCAGTATATAGTGAACTAGTTCTTCCGTTTCCAAAATGATGAATGTAAGGAAATACTTGCAGGTAGGAGAAGAGGCTGTAAAACTGTTCCCCAAGACCTCTCGAGGGTAGGGTCATGTTTACTGCAGGAATATTGTTCGCGCAAGGAACACTGGGGCCCCACACGTATCACCTTTACCCATAATAAATATTATTGTTATCATTATTCTTATATCCTTAAATTCGTAGTGACCGTAGATCAATGAATTTTTCAGTGAAGGGTTTGTGAGGATCGGTCAAAAATATAACACAAATTTTAACTTGTGTCGACGTTTCGACAATGTTTATTGTCATCGTAAAGACAATTGTTGCTGAGGCCAAACACACAACTGTGATTTGTGTCAACATCATACAGTCATCAACAACAACAGCCATCAACAAGACATACAGTTGTGTGTTTGGCGTCAGCAACAATTGTCCTGATGATGACACTAAATATTGTCGAAACGTTGACACAAATAAGTTAAAATTTGTGATATATTTTTGAGCGATCCTCACAAACCCTTCACGAAAAATTATTCTAGTTTACACTAAGTTCACTCAGTGCTTAAAGCACTGCCGAAAACTGCGTAGACAGCCACGAACCTTTAAGCAGAGAGTAAAAATACTACTAATACAACAAGGATAACAAGCACGTTAGTTATGGTCGGTAGTGTTAGGACAACGATAACACAAAGACGCGTCATTACAGTACTAAGAAATTGAGAAACGGAAGGACTATTCCACTATTCAGGACTAAAATATTGAAATACCAAACCTGAATACTGTCTGTAAGTCACGCACAGTGTTTAGTCTAGCGGACGAAGACACCAAGTGCAAGCCCTCCAATACAGACTCATAAAGGACAAAAAACCTTATTGCATTCAGGCAGTCTTACAGGAGAACAATGCTCGATTATATTACGATTTTCCAATGCATACTGAGAAAACTGATACCAAAAAATAAACCAGATATAGTTTTGCGTGACCTAGAAAAACAGACAAGCGTGGCAAACAGATACTGCTTGACCAGCGGATAATGAGAAAATAACAAACAGATAACAAAATATATTCCATCTGATAACGGATATGAGGAGATTCATAAATTACGATCTGTTGAATTAGTACCACTGGTAATTACAGCAATAAGCCTTGTAAACAGAAACCTGTTAACTAATCTAAATTACAATTAAATGGCCAAATACAAAAACCAGCAGTTCCATACAAAAAACCATGCAGTTGGCATGAGCTGCAGTTCAAAAACCAGTAATTTTGGAAACGTGTCGAATAGGCCGTATACACTTGAATATACTAACAGAACGACTGTGCTACAATTTGTCATGGAGATCCACCAACAGTATTGGTTGTTAAGAGATAATGAATAATAATAATAATAAAACAACGACGATGCCAGAGAAAACTAGCGCGCGTATTATTATGAAATACGCATTACGTATTATTATTAGCGCACGTCTATCAAGTAATGAAATACTAGATCCTTCATTCAGAATCTGCGCGGATTGTTTGGAAATACATGGTAGACCTTGTACAATCCTACTTATAAGTATCTGTTATCTTATGTAAGTATTATTTTCATTAAATAAAAATTTCTAACAGAATGTAACGGATACAGATAAGATTCAAATTAAAATCCCGTTTGATAAAATTTCACTAGTGTATGGGCGTTTCACACGTGAGCGGCAGAATGACAGCTATACTTAACAATATTATTATTATTGTTGTTGTTGTCATTTTCATATTATATAATTCCTAACTTTGTGGAGTTCTTTCCCCTATCTGTACACTTCTCGTTTCGTTTCTCATTACTTCTACTTAGCCATATTCCTCACATGCCGGATCGACGCATTCTCTTCTACCCTCACTTTGCTGTATAATAACAAACATGATCGTACCGCTGCAGTCATCGTTCTCGAACGCTATTTTGCGTTAAATTTCTACGAGACATTAATAAATAAAATAGAAAGCTCTGCATACTAATTATTTTTTACTTTACATCATAACACGTAACGCTATTCGCTCTCTTCACGTTCCCACTGACAGCACGCTGGGATCAGAAATGCTCGAGTTTTGTCGGCTCTCCTCGGAGAGAGGACTACGAGTATGTCGGCTGCCATAAATAAATTTAAATTTCGTTTGGTTTTTGTGAACCGTAGTTTTGTGGTTATTAAGCTAACGTTGTGGTTGTTCTCGTTAATGACAGACATATAGTAAATTGTGAAAGTGTTTGCTTCCCCCGTATAGTCCGACAGTGTTTCGAAGTGTAAAATATGGGAAGGGACTCGGTTGAGCAAATTAGTCCCTTATAGCAAAGCTTTGGGGATAGTGCTGAGACAACCAGTGGAGTTAATTTAAGCGAGTCAACGGTGTATAGCAGTGCCGATGGACTGTCTTAGTACTGTGTTTTCAATTGTACCGTTTGAAGGCCTCAGTTTTGAAAAAAAGCAATAAAAATACCGAAAGGTAGACCAACTCCAAACATTTCTGCTCAGACGAAAATGAAAGAAGCAGTTAGCAGTTTAGTTGCATTTGAATGAAGTATCTTCTTCAAAATAGTTAAGTGCATGCAAATCAAGAAACAGACTGTAATGTTGTGTTCTGTTTGACAAAGATAAAGGGATGCGGAATAATAATTGCTTTTGTGATTGTGACGATTTTAAAAACATCGAAAATCGCACAAATAAAAATTTTTTAATTTTTAATAAGTAAGAGTATTATCCACCCTTACCTATACCCAGATTCCTGAATCAACTTGAAATTGTCCAGTACCAACACGCCAAGAAAGGTATTAAGTAAAGAATAATAATAATAATTACTTTAATTATTAAAAATGCGACTATAAAAATAAAGAAATCTCTAAGTCGAAATAAAGTTAACATAAAGTATTTACATTCTAATTAATGAATAATTAATAATATATAAAAGTACGAACTATTTTCTTAGTGCGTAAATACGCACCAGCTTACTGAGCCCTCGCCCCTAAACTATACGCGCAGTCGCCAGTAGAACTTCGACATGAAAAGATGTGAGTTTTGTGTTGTCTACATACACGTAAGTGTATGCCGTTAAACGAATATCCAGTGTGAGATGATTTTACTTTGAAAAATGTAGTGTGTGTAGAGTTAGAAAGAATATACAGAAAGGAAAAATTAGCCAACACATCTCTTTTAAAAATATAAACTGTAAGTTGTAAGATATGTAAATACCAGACTTTAGTACTGCAAAGTAAGAACTATAATTAAGGTGTAAAATGTGAACTACAAAATCCGGACGAAGAAAAGTCAAACTACAACAGTATGAACTTCAAGTAAAAAACCGATCGTCGAGAGCAGATATAATCAACCCGATGTAGCTTCAAGAGGAACCACGTACTCCACCCTAGAAGACGACAGGAGATGACACCCAAGGACTCAACAACAACCTCATATTAAATTCAGGTGATATCCAAACACAACATTTGTAAATTTTCGTTTCAATAAGAGAAGTAACAAAAGAACACTAAAGAACTTTAATAATGTAAAGAAGACATTATCAGATTTGTAATTTTTGTAATGTAGTAGTAGTAACAGCAATATATAGATAAATGTAAGATAATAATGTAGATTACCACCAATATTATTCTTCCAATAATTTGGTTGAAGTTTGTGATAAATTAATTATTTTGAGAAAGTTCAGACCCGGATCCGAGGTATTTAAAACAAACATCTAGATGAATTATTTTTGAGATAAAAGGAATAATAAACTTAATATCTTCAAAGCATTAAAAGCAGTATTTACTAAAGTAATTTTTCTTTAAAAAGAAACAAAGTCAAACATAATATTTGAATAGTAATAAAGAGATGTTTTCGCTAACACCAAGTGAGTGAATAAATTTGTGCAAACCTTGTCAATTTCCTATGTCATAATTGTGTTCTAATTTGTTGGTAAGGATGTTTTACTAACAACGGCAGCTAGTTTAATTAACTGGTAAAGAATTGAACTAGTTCCCGACTTTTGTGTTGTCTTAACAAGGGAGACGTCACATGATATCAGTAAGATTCAAAGGCAAGAAGCAAGACAAGGAGACCTGAATCTCCGCAAAGGGAAGAGTCTAATATTTGTTTCTTTATTTACTTATTTGTTTTTGTTTTGTTTAACTTATCAACTTATTTGTTTATTTATTTATACCTCTGTTTATGTACACGTCTATTCCATTCATAAAAACTGTATCCCCTAAAGAAAGGTGTCTTCGAACCCAGTCCCCGCACGCTGCTGTTAGCGGTAGATCTGAAATTTGTCACATGGGAGAATACCATACAACTGTTAGAAATGGTCTGTTACGTGTCATACTCTGTTTAGTCTTTCTGATAACAATACTGTAATTTTCTGATTTATTCAGTTTTATAATTTCATTTTTTTGAAGTACTCCTAGTTATATGGCGACTGAGTTTAAAGACACATAGTGGCTTTCTACGCCGTGAGCAGTAAATACCAACTTAGGCTCGTATAAACTAAGTATCCTATATAGATAGAAACCACTAGCCAATCAGAATTAGTTAAATGATTAAGACAAAACGTGTGTAAAGTACAGTTAGTAAGTCGTGTAGGAGAGAAGACGCAGTGTCGTTGCGAATACTCGTTTGGCGAGGTAGAGGCCCTCGTAAAAAATAGACCAGTTTTTAGGATCCCAACAACGAACGGACACTTGTTGAAATCACAAAAACTAGAATTACAAAATAAAAACAGCTCTTTACGTAATGCATTGTTTAAAATCCGGTTAGAAAGATGTATGTAAGAGCAAAGCCAGACAGGCCCTCCGCTGGTCCGATCGTTTGTGCATCGTACAACTAATTTACGCCTCAATCAAAACGATTCCATACGATTTTCAATGCAAATTTACCAGCGCTTGAGGTCGCTTGTAATTAATGGTTCCATGAAAATATACTCAACGATTATAATTAATATGCTTCATAGTACACGCACACACACACACAACGAGCGCGAGCGGGCAAGTTTTTGTGCTTCTACCTATAGGCCTAGTACACATTTAGGTTGACGCTTAGCACCACCTTTAACGTTAACAGGAATGAAAAGGTTAAAAGGTTATGTAGATTATTTGGTCGAGCAAATCCAGTTAACCATTGTTTCCTGTTACAGTTTTCTTCCACTTTGCTCCAATGACAATTTATTCCAATTTCTCGTCACCATCACCTTCAGATCATTCTCTCCATCAATGATTCGCCTTTACTTTAGCATTTCTCTTGATATCTTGTTAAGTTATTTCTAAATTAAGATCATTTGTGTTATATCCATTCGTTCAATGGAACCTATAAGTTGGTCTTTACAACTGTAACATATACAATGCAATACATGCATTTCATACATACATGTTTAGTATGAACTGCGTTTCAAAAATAATATAAATTTATAAAAACCCAAGAAGCAGCTTTCAAATAAAGAACGAAAACTGTGACACGTTTTACAAAATATAAACAATTGAAAAAGTTTTAAACTATTTGTATTTGTTAAAAGTTCTATTTATTTTTAGATTCAACAAAGGTTAGGTTTAAATTTCAAAACGTTGAAGAGGACCACAAATTTACAGTTCTCGAAACGTTGTAGGCCTATTTGTTAGAATTAACAATCGGTTGGCGTTTAACTCAATAATATTGTACTATCAGGAAACGTATATTTAAAACTGAATGAATGATGGCTGACGTATGAATTTCAAATATTAATGATTCGAGGCAAATGGCATATGGTTGTGTAATTTTCTGTCTGTGTGTGAGTGTTATTTATTATATAAAGCAGTTAATTAATGTATTTAGGAAAGGGACGGCGCGATGCAGCCACGTCACTAAACAATGTCAGTTCCAGTTCCAATATTGACTTTCCATTAACCAGGTTTGCACAACGCTTGGGTGGTTGCCAGCCGATTGGTGTGTGTGTTTTGTTTTTTAGACGAGTTTACATTACAAACGAGAAATGAAACGGCGCAAATGCAATGACGCATCAGTGCAAGCGTGCGCTGTTTACACACAAACATAAATAATACTCTTAGGTGTACACATCTGACATTTATTGTTGTATCAACAATAAGATCCTGTTTTGCTGTTTTTTTTTTTTTTTTGCAAATGCAGCGTTATTCTGCCTTTCTGCCTCAACGCCCTAAAGGTTAATTACGCAAGGAATCGAGATAGATCCGAAATTGAAGCTCGGTCACGAGGACAGTCACACTGGACCTGAGGGTGGTGTGCCCTTACCATCACTCCTCAAACCTGCAGCCCCTCACACAACCATCCCTCAACTCGTGAACGCCAGGGAGGGACAGGACAACAACAAGGCTGGTCCACGATTCTGTATTACCAATTTTTGATATGTCACGTGTGCAACACAACGATCTCCGAGCCCAAAATAGTCATGGACCCGACTACCGATATTGAACCAAAGGCCTTGAGAACGATACCAGGCGTCTACGGCTTGTTCTTCCGTGGTGGGTAGATGACTTGTGTGAAACGTTACCCATCATAGCTCTGCCGACTCCAACAGATGATATTCTGCCGAAGGAGAGGAGTATGACTTCGAACGCTAGTAGGGTTCATTGTATTTACAAGGGCATCACGGAACTGACTTTCCTGTCAAATATCGTATAAAGTGACCACACTTATTTGTTTTTGCGATCAACTGATGAAGGTATTGTTACAGAGTCGTAAGTAATAGGTTCTAAGTAGTATAAAATAAATATGGTGCCCCCCAAAAAGTTTGCGACTTCTTAAATCCGCGCGCACGTATGTTTTATACAAAGTAGTTTCCACAAGGACGGTATTAAAATGAGCTGAAGTTCTGTCACTGGCGATTTCTTGTTTACTTTCTTGAAGCCTTTTTCACAGTCTGCCTTCCAATCGAACCCAGTCTTCCATAGTAATCGACTAAAAGTTGACACTATATTAGTAATGCCAAAAGAGTTCTGGATGGTCTCTCACACATTTATATTACTTATTTTTTTTGCGTACCGTATCACTTATTATATAATTACATTATTATCCACTCTAGTGATACAAAGTTTCGTCAGTTATGACGCGTTTCGGGACTAAGTCCCATCCTCAGATAACACTTATTTCAATATAATAAACTAATACAATAAAAATCGCAACCATGATATGGTCATGTCAATAAAATAAAATAAAATAAAACTTCAAATCGCATGTGAAATGTTATACGAACCACGGCTGGAGCTCCCGCATGCGTTCACCCTCAACCGCGATCGTCACGCGACTCATAATTATATAATTACACATTTATAGCCTCGACTTTTCCGGCACTTCTATTTATTCCCCGTGCTTTTCTGGCTAATTTTACCTAGCTCAAAGTATTTTAGTTTCCTGTCATAATATGATCGATTATTACAGACCAACACATCTTCATATTGGAGAATAACCTAAAAATATGGAAAGATTTATGGGAAAAGTGTAAATTATAAAAACAATTCTGATTGTAGTTACAAATTGATAATATCGGAAATTCTATAAAATATAGAAATATTTCTATTTTCGGTACTTTCAGATTTACGTTTTCATCAATAACGGCGTCCTAATAAACTGGTAAATAGGAGAAATGAGATTAGTATGAAATGCTTAAAATATTAAGTAAGAACTGATCATATTAGTCTGAATTTTAAATTTTAGTCTAAGTTTAGAAGCTGTGGCTTGTAAAGAATTTTAATACATAATTCACTAATGTCCCTTGAACAATTACGTATTCAATGTAGCACTGAACTTCTGTACCCTGTAAAACCGAGTCCACAAACTGTTCCCATGGAACCATTTCCCCTCTGAACATAAGTCTGTTCATTTCGAAAAGGATGCTTAAGTTTTGCTTTTATTTATTAACTTCATTCATCATTATGTGAACATGCGCATTACCTATAACTTATCATCCATTAAAAATATGTACGTAAGAGAACAAAAATATAATCCACAACACGTCGTTGTAAAAATATCTACGCGTAAAAACAGTATCCTTTTATCATCGAGTCTCTTCAATACGTCATCATCAGTCACTCTTTCTCCTCGGTATGATTAAGGCCTCCTCCAGCACCACATCTCAAAAGCTTCAAGGTAGTTAATTTTCTTTCATTCTAAATTTCTCACGGTATACTAACTATACTACAGTATGTCTATACTTATTAACTATAACTTATATATATTGCATCTCTCTCTCTCTCTCTCTCTCTCTCTCTCTCTCTCTCACGCGCGCACACACACACACACACACACACACACACACACACACACACACACACACACACACACACACACACACACACACACACACACACACACACACACACACACACACACACACACACACACACACACACACACACACACACACACACACACATACACACACACACACACACACACACACACACACACACACACACTACAGGTCGTGGTGTGTACAGGAATTGCAAAAGTTCTTATGAGGAATGTCTAATGCATTTATTGGTACTGCGAAATTTTATGCATAGAATTATTTATTAATTATTTTTTCATATACTTGAAATAAATTGAATTTTATTATGATTTTAAGTTGAACTTAAAAAACATAGGCCTACGTCTTTCAAACTTTGTAACGTTTAACGTTCTTTACTATAATTTAATTTGATAACAAAATAAAATAAAATAACACTCTTTACAAAATACTGTTGAAAACGTTTAAGAAAGTGAAAACATTGAATTTAAAGAAGTAATATGAAGTTTACAAACTTTATACAAAGTTTGCCATTATTACAAAGTTTTTATACTATTTATGAAAATGAGTCCTTATAAGTAGTAACAATTCCTTAAAAGTTATGTCACGTTTTTTAATGTTCTTTTATGCAACAAAATTAAATATTTTTTTTTTACATCAATGGTATTCAGGACACAGGATGGAATGCCGTATCCCGTTTTCCTGCGTTACTGACATGCCACCCGTTGCTCCAGCCTCCGTCCTAAGTCTAAAACCTTCACCAACAATTGTGGACGATTTTTTCGTGGTTGTCATTGATCATGAAAACCTTAGGACATAATTAAGTCAGCCTGCCGAACTTTATGAAGTTATACACCGCGACCTCACGACTCTCTTGATCGACATCTGAATCGAAACCACCCATGTTACCATGATATCTCATTAAGCATGATCGATGTTGTGCGATCGAATGACGTCAGTCGCGTTGCAGCAAAATGTCTCGAATCTGCAGTAATCTCGAACCAAAATTTTTAAAGGCGTCTTCTAACATGAAGGCCACTTCATGTTAAAATAACTAACTTTCGGTAATCGAGAGCATTCGATATCACGTGGGTGAATAACGAATTACTTTTTCCATATGAATCCAGTATTAGGTTTACTAATATTTTACTTTAATAAGGTTTAGATTAATCGTCTCTATGCTTCTCACAAGTGTGCGCACAAAAATGACTTGGTTGCGTGTCCATGAACGGGCACTAATATTTTACTTTAATAAGGTTTAGATTAATCGTCTGTATGCTTCTCACAAGTGTGCGCACAAAAATGACTTGGTTGCGTGTCCATGAACGGGCACAATGTTATTACTGTAGAACGTCAGTTATCCGAAAAATCGATTAACCGAAATGACATTCAGATATCAATTGTTTGAGAAATGTAAGTACGCGTGGTACTGAATTTTAATAGAAAAGTAGGCTTTGTTGTTAATGTAGTACTCGTAGGTCGGATGTTGGTAATTTTTTACTGTCGAGTACGTAGAAAAATGTAGTAAAAAATAATATAGACTGCGATGTCATTACGATGTACATGGACAAGCAATGACGCGCGTCCCGACACATTATTGGAGTACAATTTCCATAAGTTATCCTTGCGTAAATATGGCCGTTATCTTCAATGAGCTTCACGCAGGTGGCGTAAAATGCACGAATTGTAGGCCTACTCTTTGTTTATCTTTGTACCTGATGATCAAAATTCAAGAAACATTAAACCGCAGTCTTCTCTATCATGATCTTCAACTAATTCATGACAGTCTTTGAAACTTTTGTACCATTTCTAAACCGCTTGTTCATGTATATAAGATTCTTGTTGCATAAACGTCTACAGTATGAGGCGATTATGTAATTAAGTTACATAAAGATTTGAAATTAAAACATGGACATCATGCTCGGCAAAGTTAGGGAAAATGTCAATTTTTTTTACAAAGATCATGGACAAAAAAAATATGGCCGTTATTATTCATAATTCAGAAACAACGTCCCACAATCAGCCACAAGAAGAGCACGAACCACGTTTGCCGTATAATGTGAGTATGATGAGACTGATTTAAACGATTGGGTTAGTTTTGAAAAAAAAGCATTTGAAGATCCTGTGTGGCAAGTATTAACCGATGACGAAATTACTGAGTCGGATCTGCAACCATCGCAAAACGATCATATAGATAGTAATTGTGCCTTTGTTGTTTCTACGCCAACACACACAGTGAACCATTTGATGCATTAGAAAAAGCGTTGATATTGATGGAAGCACAATTTGAAGCCGATTTCTCAACGCTTCTAACGATCACGAGAGACTGGAATTTTGTGGAGTTAAACAAAAATTGTAAAACAAAAGAAAGTGAGCAATTTCTCTTTTAAATAAAAATTACAAATTTTTATGCGAGTTCGGTATCATATTTATGAAGATTCGGTATCATATTTGTTTTTAATGTCAGTTTAATTTTATTATACTGTGCATAGTGTTATTTTTTATTTTGAAAGACTTATTAAACTGTCTTATTAACATTAATACAAAATAAATACATACATCGTTTCGAATGTATTATGTACGTACTGTGGTGTAATGTATTTAAAACTTTTTCAATATGTTAATCAACTTTTTTCGTTACGTAGCCTACGTATCCGACTCAGTAATTTCGTCATCGGTTAATACTTGCCACACACGATCTTCAAATGCTTTTTTTTTCAAAACTAACCCAATCGTTTAAATCAGTCTCATCATACTCACATTATACGGTAAAGGTGGTTCGTGCTCTTCTTGTGGCTGATTGTGGGACGTTGTTTCTGAATTATGAATAATAACGGCCATATTTTTTTTTGTCCATGATCTTTGTAAAAAAATTGACATTTTCCCTAACTTTGCCGAGCATGATGTCCATGATTTTAATTTCAAATCTTTATGTAACTTAATTACATAATCGCCTCATACTGTAGACGTTTGTGCAACAAGAATCTTATATACATGAACAAGCGGTTTAGAAATGGTACAAAAGTTTCAAAGACTGTCATGAATTAGTTGAAGATCATGATAGATTAAGTAATATTAATAATATTACGTAATAGTAATTAAGTTACTTATTAAGTACTCGTTAATATTTTAACGAGCTTTTCTTATCAATACCGGAATTAAAATCAGTTAATATTTATTGATATTAGTAAAATTTTGATATTAATGCTTTCCCAACCAAGGGAAACACATTATCCGAATTTGATCTGCCCCAACAGACATTCTACTGTACTCTCGAACACGCGTTTCTTCAGATACGCCAAAACACATTTATTCTTTCACTGACACTTTTTCCACAAAACTATACTATAATTTATGTTCTTGACGTCTTATACTACGTTAAATCTAAGTACTAACTTACTGACGATAAGTTTTTAATACGTATTAACACTTCGGCCAAAGATAATTGTTTTTGACCCTCAATAAATCAGGTTTCTTCTTTTATTGTACATTTGATGAAATGCTCATCACATTGCAATATAGGCACACACACACACACACACACACACACACACACACACACACACACACACACACACACACACACACACACACACACACACACACACACACACACACACACACACACACACACACACACACACACACACACACACACACACATTTTTTGCTACAGTCTATTTCTTGATTTATATAATATATGTAATATTTATAATGACTTTACCTCAAGATGTTTTTTCCTTATTTGGAACATGTTTCGGGACGCTTTGTGTGTGTGTTGCAACGATACGTACTTACATATACGCCTATAATAATATTTTAATAAGGAGAAAAGAGGAATGTGTGTAGTTGAAAGATTTGTCGACATTCAAAACGAGGGTGGTAAGGCTGTGCGTGTGGACAGTGTATTTGCTGGTATGCGACAGCCAGCTAAGACCTGATTTATAGAAGACAGGAAATCCGACAACTGTGTATGCTGTTTTTTGAATGTGTAAGTGAATCCGGCTAGGATATGAGTAATTAGGAATAATTTTATATATTTTTTAATAAAAATTCGCACATTGAAATACATTTTGCGAATTTTTGCGACAAAGTGCCATCGAGGACGCGCGGAGGAACGCGTATATAGACACAAAATGACCAAAAAATGGCGCGACAATAACTGAACCAATTAAAAATAAATTAATTAATTTGTTAATTAATAAGTCGTGAACAACTAATTCATGTGTACTGAACAAGTGAAATATCAGGAATAATATACAACTCAGGTTTGCACATCAACGCAATTATTTGTGCAAAAACAGATGTAAAAGTAATTTGTTAAAAACAACGCTTGTGCAGGATGTAACAAAATTAGACAAGTCTAAAGTGGCATAAAGCAAAATTAGACTTGTCGACTTACACAACACTATAAATACCGCGGATAATGTTGAGCAAGACATAGAGATTCTGGTAATAACTACGTGTGATTATGAACTCTAATTATCGACATGGAAGCCCCAGATCCTTCTCATCACCATCATCCAATGAGCAACACACACACACATACACACACACACACACACACACACACACACACACACACACACACACACACACACACACACACACACACACACACACACACACACACACACACACACACACAAAATAACTTTGTCACGCTAACAACAGCGTTTGAAAGCAGACGAAAACTGAACATTTATTTAATAAAAACAGAAGTGAATAAACAGAGACATGATATAAACTTAAAATATGAATACACAATTGTATGTAGTGTAAATTCAAAAATAAAAATAAAAATAATTATATATTGGCACCGCATTCTTAACGTTTGTTTTATAATAACTTTTCTATTTAATTAAAATGGGTGAACAATAATTAATGTTTATTGAACTGAAGGAAATATTATTTTAATTAAAACACCTCAAGTAAACTTCTGCTTTTTATGTAATAAATATTTAAATGGTACTAAATACCATTTATCACCATTTACCATTTATTTATATATATATATATATATATATATATATATATGATTTGCAATATATGAAATAATTATGTAAACTAAATATTTTATGTCAAACACCCAAGTAGCTGAAGCATTTTCCATATTTAGATTCATGTATGTGCTTAGTATTTGTTACTTTTATATTATTTATTATTTGCGATTTATAATAATATGTGTACGTTACTTGTTACAAAGTGGTAAAAACTGCTTCTCAAAAAAGGGGTATTTAAATTTATATTTACTTTCTTTTCAATATTTAAAAATATGTTTTAAACAAATCAATGATTTTCTTTTTATATATTTAAGTAGCTATTTCATGTCACTAAAATCTTCTGGTGTAAAACTAACAACATGATTTATTTATACAACAGTTACTATTGAACGCAAAGCACACAGAGTCCTATGACCTAGACGGTAATTAATATACTAGAGCCGTGTTCTGTATTAACACTAAAACGTATCGAAGAAAATGTAATATTACAATATATGTGTGTATAGGTATTTTATTAACCTAGAGTAAAATCTGTTGGTGGTTTGCTACTACAAAATAGTGGTATAATGATATGCTATGAAAGCAGCGTGTCTCTAACAGACCGTGAATTTTCAAAAATGATATTGATTGGGCTATATGGGCTGAAGAAGATGCTGTAACGGTACACGAAAAGCTTATGAAACGAAACATAAGTGGAAAAATAAGGGGTGAGGGACGTAAGGCTTATTAAAGAACAGAGATTAAGGTGGTTCGAGCATGTAAGCAAGCAAGAAACGAATTCTGTTATAGAAAAGATTATGAAATGAAAGTTTCAAGTAAAGAGACCCAGATGAAGAATGAAAATGAGATGGGAAGATCAAGTCACGAAGGATTTGAAAGCTATGAAAACGACAATGTTGAATGAAAGATTTAAATAAGGGGAGGCGTGAATAAAATGACTGAGGAGACTACAAAACAGGGACTTCTGAAGAAGAGAAGAGAAAGATAATACGACTCCTCACTGCCATTTGTGTTAAAGAGCTGAAAGCATCACAACTCCGCAATGCTGGGTACAGCGTTATTGACAATGCTGTTAGTACATTACGATTTTATAGCATTTTCTCTTGTTCTGTACTGAAACAGGATTCTGTTTTGTTAACAGGGGTCATAAACATATATGGAAGACTGGCAATGGATAGTATGTTGATCAGGTGCCCAGTGGTCACACTTCACGAGCGAGGTCAGCCAATCGACTTCTGCAAAGATTTTAAACCGTTTTTCTCTATAAAGCAAAGACATTCAGCTACACAGTTCCTTTTTTAAAAATTAATAATCTGTACGCGATGCAAAATTTTCACCTGCTAAGAGGCCGTAATGATTAGAAGCAAAATAAAAAATTCCATGTAAAAACCGTGTTTTAATTAATGCAAATTAGCAATGGCTAAGGAACGTACGAGCGCGTTGCATCCGGTGAAGAGTTCACTTCATTTTCCGAAGCTGAAGAACGGGAAGCCGATAACAGAACTCGGATTAAAACAGTTCATCGCAAACAAAGTATATAGGAATTTCCAGCTACTACATTAAATTCTCAGTTGATTCAAAATTATGTAGGCAAACTAACATTCTGAGTTGGGATGCTGTTTAAAGTTTACACACGCCAGGACGTGCAATGCGACGGATACATAAAACCCGTTATTTAGCCAACCATATCAAACTGATTTACCAGTTTACTGATTTACCTTATGATTTTACCAGTCATATCAAACTGTATTAATTGCTGAAAGCAAACGTCAAAATATCCTTTTTAAATATCTTTGTTCCTTAGTATTAACTTTAGCGTTTACGCGAAAATAAACATACGTTCGTGGAATTAACCGGACAACAGATTATGCGCATACTACCACGGAAATTGAATCAGTCCGTTGAATCTTTTCCCGACGGTTCGCTGTAAGTGCGTAATGTCAAATTCCTTCATTCTGCATACAATCATTTGGCGGCCACTGAAGCATAAGAAATTTGATAGTTTTATAAACGTTATACGACGGAATTAATATTGAAGTACAGCCTCTTTTATAAGTCAAGAAACAGAATAGCTGATTGAAAGGAAGAATATAATATGGCATGTAAAACCAGAAAGGTTTAGGTGCTTTGGACACATCGAAAGACGAGCACCGAAGCGGTGTAGGAAGATAACGACAAGGAGTCACTGAAGAACTTATCGAGGAGATCAACACCAAGTACAGACAGATATGGATTCTCCGTGCAAAACTGGAGAGCGCTGGGGAGTGTGGAAGAGACAGCGAGGGGCGTAAAACCCTATGATTAAGAAAGAAATTCTCGGGTACTTGAGGAGTAGTTTATCGCTAAGCAGAACAAAAGCTCCGGGTAAACATTCAGTAAACGTTAATGCATAATGCATTTATGAAAGGAAGGAAAAATATTCCTCGTATACTTGTAATTTTAGCCATGGTAAGTTACTGAGCTATTTTCCTTGTCTTATTTCTTACAAAACAAACGAGCTCCTCAGTACACTGGACAAATCGTTTAACTTTTAAATTTCAACTTTTATTATACAAACTAATAAAACACTTAGTTCTATCATAATCATTGCCACAGTGCGCAAGACTGCATGCATTGACAATGTTAGGAGCATCAAAATAGATAGCGAAAACAACTAGGTATATGCGCTGATTCACCACTTCTCGCTCTTTCCAATGAAAATATTTACAGTCTTGCTAGCAGAACGTAAAAGCCTCTTATAACCCGTCCAATGTCGTCCTCAAATGAGGACGTTACATCCTGCCGGCAGTGCCTTCTACGTTCTGTCATTAAGGCTACATTCAACTCATCACATATTACGCTAACCATTGCGTTACCGCTTTCTTGATGGAAAATGGAAATACCTACGTGTAACTGTTTCGTGGTTTCAGGATAAAAGCGTCTGGGAAAATAAAAGGTCTGGCGCGGCAGGTAGCAGACTTGCTGGTAGGAAGCACAGAGACAAATAATTACCGGGACTATTAAGTAGTGGACCGTAAAAACAGTTTTCATTAACTACAGTAAAAAACGCGTTTAGCGTAGCGAAGCTTACGGCCTTGCAGGTTATCATTAATTGAATTGTTCTCAGTATATTGCGAACTTAAAGTACAGGCATCATTATAGCATTGTAAACTGTATGTATGAAGAAGCCTATTATTACGTTGCTGAGCTATTATAGGTACTACCCGTTGCTTACACAATAGAAACAGCAAAAATACTTTACACTTTACCTACGTTAAAGTTTTATATGTGTGCGAGCGAATACACGGACGAACGTTTTAGTCTCTCAAAGCCACAAAACTATAATATCTAATAAAATACAACGGAGTTTTGGTAACCGTTGTTTTTTCGTCGCTTCCACGACAATTGGAAACAACAATTGGAAATAAAAAGTGAAGTTTAATCAAATGTCACGTTTTATTAGAAAAATATTTGAAGTCATGGAATATCACAAATACATTACAATTAATATAAACTTATTTACAAATTGAAATTACAAATTATTTACTGAAATGATTTTAAAAAGCTAATAATTTACAAACGTCCTTCAATACAGTATTCGAAGTTATCTTCTAAGTATTTCTGATTAATGTTTGTATACACATATAAGAATATTATTAAGAGTTCTCTTTCTTGCTAATCTCGTAAGACAGAATTGTTCGCGTGAAAATACAGCTTCAAGCACAAATATAGGGCGTTTTGGTCTTGAAACTTATTGTGAAAGCAGCTGTAATAGGAAACTGACTCCTAGAAAGCACAAACGAATGTTGTGATTTAGATTTCAATGTTCGGGAATCAATTAATCTTGTAACACTATTGAATTTATTTAAGCTTATTACTGCCTACCTTCATTCACCAATGTTTCATTAGAGTTTAGCTTTCTTATTATCATTAATAAGGAAATCAACCAGAAGTATTTGCGTAGTATTGTAGAGGAAGTTTTCGTTAGAGAATTCAAAATATAGTATGGTAATTAGTTGTCATTTCGAAAATGTAAAGGAGCAGAAAACTTCTCGTAGTTAAACTACATTATTCACGTTACAACTATCAGGATGGTCGACAATCACGGAAATGTGAAAGCTGAGGAGGATTATTATTTCGCGCAGGAGGTGGTGAAAGCTGAGTTTACAGTTCGGGCAAGAGCAAACTGCCTATTAATAGTTCGCTCTTCAAACGACACCGATACGTTTTACTGATTTTTTTAATGATTCGTCATATCATATTAACAGGAATTGAAAAAATCGGAATAGAGAGATTTATCATTATTGAGACTATCGTTAAATTGATAAGAAATTTCGTTGCATTAATGGAATTAGTACCGAAAGAGAATATTTTATCGTTGTAGTGGATGCGTATAGTTGAACCGAAAGTTGCTATACGCAAACTTCACTGTACTTCCTACAATAGTGTTCCATTAGAATATAAGGTTACATTATAGTCTGTAGTGGTGAGTTGGTAGTCGGTAGTTATGGTGCTTTCAAACAGATCGACTTCCATTATCTTACATTGGTTTTTTGCGAATTCCGAGATGTTAGTTACGATTTCGTATACAGCATGAAAAAGGTGTACCACAATTAAAATTATCTTTCAGTTCTAAAATAAATTATACACATCCTTCATTTGTGAAGGTTACGACGCATTCTTGACGGTATCACTAACGGCAAGAGACACAACCACAGAAAACGAGAGAATCTAAAAGAGAAACCCAACCGTGTTATTCCTAAACGCTGATTCGTTACCGTTTTCTACATTTAATTTTCAGTACCTAATTATTAAACAATAAAGGTTTAAGCAATATTATTAATACTCTTCAATACTAAATAAAGATAACTAATAAGACTTTTGTCAGATTTCCGTTGTGCAATGATGAGAGAAAGGAATGTATACAATACAAGTGTATAATATGTATGAAGCATTTATTGACTGTTATATGGTTAAAATCAAAATAATGCAACGTTCCGAAACTGAATTCTGCAGTCATAATGAGGAACTTACTGTTACACACAACCCTTCCCTTATAATGTTATCTTACATTATAATGCAACCACATTACACTACATTACACAACCATCTTATATGTGTATAATGTCACCTTATAGGCCTAATTAGATGGAAAAATTACTATGTACCTGAAATACAGGCGTAGTACATATTGAAATCACTCACTACGTTTGGTATCAGGATAAGTGCACGTACATTGATTTTGATAAATGGCTTACAGACATACGCAAGTTGTGCAAAATAAATTTTACGTAGTTAATTTATAAAGGAAAATACAATTTATAAAGCTGGTTTTAATTACGATGAATATCAAAATAATCAAAAGAGCGTATTCAAATGTACAGAAATATCTGGTATGCAATTCATCGACACTTAAATTCCATGTAAATAGTCTCGATCAATATTAATTGAAATGCCTAATGTCTACCACGCCAACACTGGACCAATTTTGATCAATAATGCTGCCAGGTTAAATTGTTATTTGTACGAGTATTGACATTTTTGTCCAACTATTGTAGTTATTTTTATTTTCATGTTTTATATTTTTTATTTTAATTTGTGATTTTATTTTCTTATTAAATATAGTTTATACGATTATTTATATGTTACACATCTGTTTAACATTTAGGCCTACAGCTTGTTCATACCTTATGAATATATGCGAAACTTTCCAGGCATATTTCAAGACGTTTTGTTTTATATTTCGAAACAAGTATATATTTGTTTTATATTTAGAAAGAGCAGCTTATTTGAAAGATTTTCTTCGAATTTTACATAAGTATTTTTTCTTTAACGTCTTTAAGCCCAATGTTATACTTTGGCATTGAAAGTCAGTTTCGTCTAATAGCTAAACTAATAGCCTCCGGTACACGAGTTCGAATGCCACAAGAGGAGTGTTATCCGCCCAGAATAGTGACGCTAAATAAGTAAATAACATCTGTAACATCTTCTAATAGAAAAGGTCAGCTTTGCGGTGGAAAATGTGCAGCTCAACCCTGTCGCCCTGGGATTGTTAAGATTTAAGTTTCAGCTGAGACTGAAAAAATCCGACTGATACATTCGGTCTGGTACAATATTCTGATAATGTAATTAAAAATCAAAAGCACAATACACGTGCGTAGCCTATGATATAACGACATACAATACAAGTAATAACTTTAAAAGTTGAAGGTAATATTCGAAGTTACGTTACAAAATCGTGTCGCAAGAACGAAGAACACGCGATCTCGCTCCTAGACTTGTAACTCGATCAATTCTAACTATTCAATTTATTTTCAATGTTCTGTTCCAACAAAAACCGAGGAACAATCAGGTAACCAAAACGGATTGTCCGAGTAAAAACGACCGTGTGTGAATATTGGTACAACGGGCTATGATGGAATTACGATGTCACACCTAAATTCTAAGCCGGCCGGTGTCTGAACGATAACAGCAGGCGCGTACTCTCGGCTGGTTCGTCAATTGCGCCTGGGACAAATCTCAATACCGAATTCGCTTGTGGCCTGATAAAGAGAAATCGTCACCTGCACCGAAGGTCAAGTCTTCCCTTACCTGCACGTCTTCGTTAGTTTGCACACGTACCGGGCGTATTAACAGATACGGTAGACAATTTTTCCAAATTACAGCGTACGCTATAGCCAACGTTTGTTGGTTACACGTGCAAAAATATAAATACACGTACAAGACATGCAAAATTTTGCATTGACTTTTTGCATAACGGTCGAACGAACCTGAAATATCTTTGCAAAGCATCATATCAGAAAGTACGAGTGAAATGAGACCTTACCGTAAAAGACTTCTTTGTAGGCTTTTGAATATAGTGCTAGAGACACGTATAGTAGTCCCTGGATAGGGGGACTGCTATACTTTCCTGGTAGAACCTGGCCAATAACGAGCAGTGCAACACCCACCTACTAATATATTTTTATTAATTATTTATATTTTTATTCAATTTTATAGTTTTTCACTTAATTTAATTGCTTTTTTTACTCCTTTAATAGATTTTTTGTGCATCTCCATTTCCAGTCTTGTGACGGCTCTGTCGAGTTTCGACACGTGAAATTTTTGAACCACACGAGAACATTGTCTCGTTCACCCAACACTTCATTCACTCAAACCGAAAGAAGAATTTCCAGACAGACTGAACCGGGCGCAATCGATGGCGGCTTCCTAAACTTATAACCTAGGAACGGATAGGTACTGTAAAAAATGTACGTTTTGTTTTGAACGATAGTTAGTGTGACTTTTCGATTGGATCGAGCTACGGAAGAGCTTGTTTATGTTCCCTCCAGAGTTCCGTGGGCCGAAGTGTAAATACAATACATGGAGAAGAAAAACAGTTACTGTACCAGTTTATATAGCTATTGTACCTTCCGACTGAAAGGTACTGTAAAATACCTACATAGGTATATCTATATATGTTACATATACATATAACATACCTATGTTATGTTATATCACACACACACACACACGCACACACACAGGTTTATATAGGGCCTACATTACAACAATTATGGAGATACAACACTACATACGGATATTTTTCTTACTTTGACTGTCCCAAGGATGTGTAACGTGCGAACGGAAGGTAGTCTGACGAAAATCTTGCAATAAACAATCTTGAAGCGAATAATATTCGACTCCGAAAGTTAGTTGCCGAACCGATAATTTCCTCGCAGTGGACGATACCTTTCGCTGTCCGCGCCTAATAGACCACATCGTAACACATGGTTAGCTTTATTGTGCTCGGTTAGAACTTGATAGTGGTAGGGACACCAAAACGCCTAGTCCAGTGGAAAGCGTTTACTATCCATAACCATCTACTAAACACAGTAGTAATAAAATTGCCAACAATATTAACCCGAATGGGGTTGCTGATATTGTTTACTTTTACATCTTAATAATCGCAAAGCAGACTGCTATGTATTGGAATATAGCCCTATATTTTTTCTTTCCGATCCTTTGTGTGAAAAATTGCCAAATGTACCTGTCCATTTTTGCCAAGTAAAATAATATATTAAAGAAATGTGTTCGAACATGTCAATACAAGTGTAGGCCTACATTGAATACTGTTATCGCATGTTATCGTCTTAGTAAAACGTGGGTATTTAGATTCTCAAGTTCAAATTTTTTATGAAAATTTTACTCCAACACTACACTTTTTACCCTTAACACGTATAACGACCCAATTGAGACAACCACTTTACTACAGAGCTTTCTAAATGACATTTTAAAAATGGGCGAAAAAACTGAGAATCCAGTTAAGCGAAACTAAATCATCACAAAACATTCACAAAATGCCACGGTACAATATCAACTGTAAGAGTAAACAGCAAACATATCCCGGTAGTCGACTCTGTAAAGTACTTGGGCATCCACCTAGATATAATAGCTTACCTACATGGTGCAACCACATTTGGTTGAAGAGGAAACAACTGGACATCAAGATTCGCAAACATTATTGGTTTCTGTGCAGAAAATCACTTCTGTAAATGAGAAATAAGCTGCCAGTTTACAATATGACTTCAAGCCGGTATGAACATACCCTGGAGAACTGCTTCCAGATCCAATGTCGCGTGTTTGAAAGTTACAGACCAACTTTCTGAAACTGCGTGCCATAACCTATGCACCGTGGTTCGTCAGCAACCTACCTGCAGTGAATGAAACCACTGCACAGTTCAGTTAAAGAAATGTGAAACGGATTGAAGTGCACACAAATCCTCTAGCGATAAATCTCTTAGATAATAACCCGCATACAAGAAGATTAAAGTTAATATTTCCACTAGACTTACTTAGAATTTAAGACTTTAAATGCGTTATATATAACATGCCACTTTTACATACTCATACAGAGAACTAGTCATTGATCTATATCTCTCCAAGTTATGTATTTAGTCAAGAATTATGCTTTTTTTGTAATAATAGGGTGCATAAATAATCGTAAAAAATATAAAAACCACTTGTAATAATAGTACTTATGAAATATTGACTCGTAGAGCAGATTTACCTTCCTACATGCGGAAGCGGTTATTGATAGTCTATGTGTTTGTATACATAAACTAACGCAGTAAGTATTAACTTAATAATAAATTAACACATAGACTATCTTGTTCTATATCTTTACCTTTTAAAAACAGAATTAACACTGTTGCACACCACTATAGAAAAATTACTCCACTATAAAAACTTTACCTTTTAGTTTTACATGTGAGTTCTGCTTCTGTTTGCTACAACAGTATATAGTCAGTTACCCGAATTGGGATCAATGTTAGTTCGGATAAACGAAGATTCGGTTATTCGAACACTCAAATATATACAATAAAGTATACGACAATTTGGCGTAGGCTGAGTAGGTCTACGCTGTTTAAAATGTATGAACGTATTGTACTTATGTTTCTTAAATACACATACATAGTTTTTGCACTAAATATACGCAACATTATTATACATTAAGTATCATCCTGTATACGAAAAGTAAAAATTGTAGTAAAACGTTCAGTAGGCCTATAATAAGTAAATTTTTTAAATATGTTTCAGTGTATAGGCATACGCTGAATACTTGTATAGGTCTAGAAGTAATTTAGGTTTGATGCAAAATGACTTACATTTTTGGATATTTCAAGCAACTTCCTTTGCGCTTAGACTTTTTAATCTGTTTTGACAAAAAAAGTTTTTAAGTGCCTCATTAAAAAAAAAAAAGCCGAGAAGACTATACCGGAAAACTCTAGAGTAAGGTGAAGTGTCCAGGTGGCTAAGAATGTGGCTACTTTAGGAGCCAGGGAGGATGATGCGGGGGATATACTGATAGACTGTTCCAGTGGATAACGTGTGTGTGTGCGTGTTCGTGCGTACGTGGTTTTTGTTACGCGCTCAACACGAGAATTATTGCATTAATTGAAATTCATTTATTTTATTAACGATGTAATAGGGGTTTCCTGCAATAATTTGCCAAATTAACAGGACATTAACCTAGTTGACAGGCACTAAATTTTATTTAGAACCAAATATTGGCAGCGACCGTTTTCTGATACAAAAATACTGGCCTGCTACAAAATTGTATTACGAGAAAACCGCTCCCTATTAAAATCGTGGACCAAATATTGGTGTTCAGCTTTCAGAACAATTAAGCTTTACCATTATGTGTGGAAATTGGTTTAATCATACAAATAAAACTGAATAAACTACACACATTCTGAAAAGAGATAAAGAAGATGTACGTAAGCGCATTCTGTGACAGCTGGTACCCAGTAATTGGTCCGCAACGACGAACTTGAATACAGTGCACTGAAATCATGCAATCATTTTTTGCTATTACAGTAATCGACTCAGAGCTTCAAGAATAAATCTGGGCAAAGGGAAAGACTGGAGAAGTGTTTTACTTTATGGAGCAGAAACATGTACAATAAGGAAATGGATAGAAATAGAGTTGAGGCGCTGAGAATGTGGAATTGGAAGCTTATATAAGGGATAAAATGGGGGATACAGGCATTCAAAAGGATCAAGGAAAGTAGAACGCTTTTGCTGAGTATGAAGAAAAGAAAAGGATACTGAATTTTGAAAAAAAAAACAGTGGTAGGAAAGAGGAAGAGAGGGACTCCTGGATGACGTACAAGGTGGGCTCAAGTCTGAAACGGATGCAAAGGAGACGGCAATTATGTTTGGCATCTACCACTCCGCAAAATACCATAGTCACTGGTTAAGTAATTCAAAAGGTCATTTTACTTGAGAGTTATGTCTGAAGCATCAAAGAATGCGCATCCGTTACATAAATATTCATATTACAGCAACGACCATAAAGAAAGCTTCTACTGGTGCCAGATGTAATTTCATCAACATTTTACCAAGAAAGCTTATTGAAAATTGCAACCGTGTATAGATTATTTATACAGTATCCTTACGCATACTAGAAAGCTCCCTGAGCTGCAGAATCGGTCACTATTTTGAATGAAATTCATTTATTATTAGGTAATCTTTAATATTATATAATTTTTTGATTATCAGAAAAATTCTAAAAACCGCGATTACCTACTCAACCATTTTTTTATAGCAAAATAAGAATTTCAAAACAGACAATCATACAATTAACACTAAAAATTCTAAACTACTACATTGAATTTTTAGTTAAATTTATAACCTAATGCCTAAATGACAAATAATTTAGTCCTAGCTTTCAAGTACATGAATGTTTCCACAGATATCTATAGACCTGTGTCAAATACTTTTCACATATATACATAACAAATAACATTACATAATTTTTTTTTTGCAAACAGAGATTACAAGCTTTTTGAAGGCGATCGAAAATTTGGAGTGTTAAGAGATATTAACTCTGACAAATTATTAAAGAAAGCAAGTTTGTATTTTGATTAAAATTCCTCATAACATGATCCCCACCATAGACTGTTACAATTTTCATAAAATTTTGAGTTTTGATTTTGCCCTGTGATGCTACAAAATTTTCATAGTAAAAAGCTACATTGGGATTTCGGTTAACAATCCCGGCTGGATGTTTACAAAGTTTTGATTCACTATCTGGACTCTTGTATCCTAAATTTTTGAAATATCAGAAACTGTACACCATATTCAGATTCTGGTAAAAATAGTCTTTAATTTGGCACTCACCATGCGCTTTTGTAATTTTTTCACAATTTTGATCCCTTTGCACTGTTGCCTTCTGCCACCCTATTTTCGGAGGGATCAATGTCAACAAAAATAGGTGTGTGTAAGGTAGAAGTGTGTACACGCATGCCAAGTTTACGAAAATCGGTTGATTCATTAAGAAGTTATCGTAAGACATACACGAAACAGATAGACAGACAAGTTGCCAAACAGCCGAGTTAAAACTGAGAACTCGCCTTGCTCATTCAATTATGAAAATAATACCACTTCCCGTCTCTTTTTAATAACAAATTACAGTGATTGTGAACTCGCACAATCACAGATTTCACCATCCCAAGTGGTATAATGACCTTATGTTTTGAAATATAGGCCTACCTAGGCTATATTATGCGACATAGGCACATGCCGTACGTCCATCGTTAGGTATACAAACATTCATTAAGCGTTAATAGTAGGCCTACCGTTGCTTATATACCGCAGTAGTAGAAGCAAACACTGTAGAATGTGAAAAGCGGTGATTTTGGGCGTTTAAAATAAGTTTACTACGTTTGGTTTAAAGAGGATTTACAGTATTATTATTATTAAATTAGAATCAGTTAAATCACATAATGAATAATCGTTGAGTTGATCAACGCGAAAGCGTAAACTGTACATATATAAGTTATGGACTAGTACTATTTTCAGTATTATGTCACTTCTTCCTAAATTTAAATATATAATAGATCTTTAAGTAAGATGTAAAATTAAAACAAAATGATGAAGAAATAATTAAAATTTTACTTTTGTGTTTAAATTTAAAATTCCATAACATCTAAATGTTACGCTTTAGTAACATCAGCTATCAGAATTATGATTATTATTTAATTAAATATTCTATATTCCATTACACGTGTCCAATATAGTTAGTACACCCAACAATTAGGAAGGTTATAATGGTATCTTCTACTTTAATTTTAATAGTTAAAATGATATTACACATAGGCGTTGTCCTCACTGTTGCGAAAAGGATAACTTTCACTCATATTCTTCTTCCTTTATCTTAGGATTCTCTCGAAATTCCTATTTTCTTTATAATTATCAACTCCTACATATATTTATTTAATGCTTCTTTCCTCCATTGTTTGTTTGTTTGTGATTAAGAAACGAATTAAGAAAACAATAGCACGTTTTGGGAATAAGATTACCACACGTGAACAAACCAAAGGTGCTGACAAATGGATTCCCAGGATAACTTACTGTGTTACTGTGAGTGTTGAGTTCATGCTGACGGAAGTTAGTTTTTTTTTTATTAAACTTTGTCAGAGCAGGTGTTTAGTGTAACGCGTGTGACACCTCTTTTGTTTTAAATTTCGCTCTAACTTGCAACAGAAAGTGACGAAATCTAAAGTAACAGAAAGTGCAGTTTCAAAACTAAATATAAAGTGCAACAGAAAGGTTTTAACATTTTTTTATAAGACGCATAGCATTCTCATTAAATTAGCAACCACTTTACTTTTGCTTAATTAAAACCAGTGTTCGTCATTTTGAGATTTTACGTATTTCTTTATTTTGGTTCCAAGAAGCAGTGCAGTAGTAACACCTACCCTTGCGATACTTTATGTGAAATACAGTTACTTCAGGCTCCTGAACACAATGGAATTGTTTTTACTCCCATAGGGCGAATAACACGAATTTATGTGTTTGAAACCTTTGAACACAGAGGCCATTTCTTTTAACACAGAAGGAAAAACTATCATTTTTAACAGTACATACTTCAAAGGAGGGTTATGTGACTGAATAAGTCAAATTTGGAACGACCGAGTTATAAGAAATTTATATAGTTGTCCAAAAATAGGCATATAATTCGTGTTGTGGTTCTTGCATATTGAAAATTGTAACAGTGTATACATTATTTATAAATTATCCTTACGCTATCGAAATGCATACTAGAAATCTCACTGATCTGTAGAATCACTCACTATTTTGAACGAAATTCAGCCTGCATTTATTTTTATCAATAACATTCTGGGATTTCTTGGCCAGGATAAACGTTGAAATGTTTTACACGACAAAAATTTACGCCAGACAATATTAAAGCGAAATATATAAATGTAGATAAAATAAGAATATTACTGCTTGGTATTAATTATAACATATTTTTAGTAACAAGACTTCCGGTGTTTAATAAAACAAAATTTTGTTCAGCGTTTCGAAATTTACTTACCTCATACTCATGCCTATAACCACAAAATATTGGCATAATTTTAACACTGTAAAATGTACTATTTTATTTTATATGTGACTATTATAAATTTAAACAAATGTAACAGAATGCTCCTGTATTTATCAATCCAAAATATACTTAGGCCTGTAAGATAGGTATTAATTTATACCTACATTTTTGTCATGGGAATGAGTATGGGATAAATAAATGTCGTTACATTGCAGAAACTGCGTTTTATTGAAGACTGAAATTGAGATATTATTTAAATATTACAAATAAACTGTACATAAATATAAATACATAAATAGAAATTATGTAGGCCTATATATTGCAACGATACATATTTGCATATACGCCCATAATATTTTTTGGTTCATGTAAGTAATGCGGTGACAGAAAGTGTTGTAAATAGTTTTAAACAGTGGAAAACAGGAATGGACCTGGTTATGAAACAATTCTCAACATGCATTACTAACGGCGACGTAGTTGCGTGTGTATACAAGTATATATATATATATATATATATTTTTTTTTTTTGTATGTATTTAGCTAGCGCAGACCTGATTTATGCAGACAGGAAATCGTTTGTTTGTGAACAATATACTATCTTTGTGTGCGTGAACTCTGGTTAGGACATGAATAAGTACTAATAATGAAATAGGTTTGTTCAACAAAATTTGCACATTCAAAAACACATTTTTCGAACTAAACCATTACAGAAAGAGCGAAGATACGCGTATAGGCCTATAGAAACAAAATGAATGCCAAGTACCCGTGAATAACTGAACTATTTGAAAACAAATTAATTACTGTGGTAAATAATACCCAGTTGCGTTAAGTAATACCACTGAAACTTATTATATAATTGTAATGTTGCCATATACGTATATAGGCTATACCGATATTATGGATGGCCATAGATAAAGTAATATTGCCGAGACAAGTATATGGAATGATGGTTACTTAAAATTAATTAATAAACAATGGTCTTAAATGTTCTTCATCCTGATTTACTTGACAATCTACTCTGTTGACCAACATAAATTTAACTAAAATTAATTGCCTTTTAAGAGTTTGTTGTACACAGTTTTTAGCCTTTGAAAGTCTTTAGGGTTTGTGGCTGAATAGTAGTATTAAAATTTGAACTTCCCTTGACTGTAGTCTGAAGAACGAAGTCCGTAGCTGGAGTGCGGTGACCTGATGATGTACTGTTGATTTGACAGTCCTATGGTGAGTGTAATAATGTAGATGGTAGAATCTCGCTCATGGTCGCTTTTGAATTGTAATTCTGTTCAAAATTTCACACGTATTCCAGTAGGCTATGTTCGACGTGTCTTGCCAAACCTATGCGGGCAATCTTCCATTATCACGGACAGCATTCTGTTTTAAACGGCATTCGGAGTACTATGTGTTTGCAATACTGAATTAGAGTTTATCTCTTCGACACGGGCAGCGTTCGCGGACTTGTGGCCATTTCCTCCAAACTTATCGTTTGCGGAGAAAACCACGTTTTGTGTCCGCGTGCGTGTTATTCTCATGTCAACTGAACCGTGCAGTCGCTTAGCCTAATGTCAACTGAAATTCTAAAGCTCGAATTGATCATATAGGCTATGTGAAGAAATTAGTTCATGTGAGTTTATGTAAATTTCGGCTTATTCTGGTCAAGAATTGTTCCCAATCTGCAGTAAAATTATCTTATGTTATTTTTATGGATTTTCAAGTACGAGTCGTACATATAATTATATAAAAAAATATTGACGTCTAGCGAATAATAAATTTAATTACGGCAAATTACATATACATCCCGTGAAAACATCTGCAACACGATTTTTCGTTGCAACACACACACACACGCGCGCGCGCGCGCGCGCGCGACTAGAACACCAAGAAAAAGGTTTAAAAACTTACAATCTGAAGATACGATGTTACATACCAATTCGATGACAACACCAAGAAAAAGGTATACAGTTCCCTAGTGTGTGTGAAGGCAAAGACAAGAGACAAGACTATTACAAAAACTATCGACTGTAAGTTTTGAAAGCTAACAGGGTTTGCCAAGAAAGGTATTTTGTTTTGCTGGATATATCACATTCGAGCTAACGAGTAATAATTGCTGAATTCTGAAATCGAAACATGACTTGAACGCAGTTTCGAAACAACGCAACAGACAGATAGTGCTGGACGTTTGTTCCTTGAGCGTTCCTATTTTTACTTTCTGTTATTAAGAAAACGTCAATAACTCTGCCTGTTTTGATGAAACACCATATTATTATATTACCAACAGAAAGCGTTTTTATTTTGCCAAACATTTCATTTTCATTAAATTCATTGAAATATGTTGTTATTAAAATTGAAAAGTACAGAATTTGAAATTGATGTCTGACTAACCTAACTGTGTTCCAAGTGGTCACTTATATGACTATATATTTGCGATTACTCGAAAGTGTTATAGTATAAAATGGAATATAAATTTTACAAACACTTTTCTTAGTTCACGCAGGTTTTGTGACTCAGAATAATCACATTGTCAAGATTTTTTAAGATACTTTCAATATTGATATAGGTCATATCGAAGTTACTTTTATGCAAAAAATTGCTTGGGAGTAGACAGGGTAGGCTGCCTAATGCGAGCTGTACGGCATACAAGGAAGGCAGTGTGGCCAGCACTACGCTTCAGCCGCCCATTATTATCCCCAGGATGTTATCCCAGGTACTCATTTTCGACAGGCTGAGTCGACCTGGGGGCTGAAAAACGCACCTTGATTTTATGGTGCGGGCCCGGGAATTGAACCCGGGACCTCTAGATTAGTAGCCAGGTGCCATACCCACTGGTCTACTGAGCCGCCCACATTCAATATAAAGAGTCTTAAATACGCGAGTTGTAGCAGAGAGATTTTATAAAAGCGGATGTTGCATTAGTTTATAACGATACGCGTTCACGCGCACATGTGAAGAAACATTCACGCTACTAACTGGTAATTGAAAAAATGTTGAACATAGCGACACATGTTACGTTTAAACAATGTATTTTGCGATTACAAGAAAGCTTTATAGTAAAAAACGGACTATAAATTTTACAAAGACTTGATATAATTTCTCACAAAGAGTACTCACCGATATAGAGGAAAGCTCCCGTCGAGTGCAGTTGGAGCACTGCTACGCGTATTTCGCATAACCGGTTGTCTGTACTGCACACGTACCCACGACTTTCAACTTATTAATCAGAAAATCGACATTTTACATCAAATCACCGCCAACGAAGAACGATGTTTGCCGTTAGTGGTTTACACGGCTAACCGACCGACCAGAAAGGATGATCTATTTTTGAATGCCTGTTAGAAGAAGGTTCCTACCAAGAACGGTGCAAAGCGTTGGCAATTCGCAAAAATTAATTCCGTTTTAACCTGGCTTTATCGAACTAGCAATGAGGAGCAATGGCCCGTTTACGTTTTCCTCAGATAAATCTTCGTTGTTTGAGTAATATGCTTTGAACGTGGTCACAGGCCCGTACGAAACCTACACTCAAACGCTGCCTCCGAACGGCTTAATGAAGAGGTATGACTAAGCAAGGACGTTGCTTCTCATCGCCTTACTTTGCCTAAGCTAGTTTACACTTTTCGTTCGCAGGAATAGAATCCAAACCACGAAATAACACGTCACCTAGTAAACCGATATAATTTCAATACGCAAAATTCATTCAAAAGCAGTAACACAGGATCCTGTCTGGGGTATTTGAACGGACCGTCGGCCTCAACAATACTCAGACTGAAATTCAGAAACGCGAACACGCACAATAGACTACATTAAACGTAAACGTCTGTCCGATCTCCCTTTCACGGTGCATTGTTCTTGTACTGACCCAAATCCTTTCCTATTGTGAACGTTTTCAAGAAATAACGAGTTAGTTATATGTAGAGTCGTATTTCTGAGCTGATGGCGCGAAGGTCGCGTATACATCAAACGTATATACAGTTAAACTCCACAACTCGAACATCCATACTTAGAATTTTCTTTATTTTGAATGAAATTTTTTCCCGTTATAATTCATGTCATTTCATGTGTAAAACTGCATTTGAAACTCGAGTGTTGGTAACTGGAATTTATTTGTTTACCTCAAACGAAACAGTTTAATAAAATCATTGATTTTTTCTTTAGTACGCAAAAAGTTTCAATTTCAATGAACTTGGCGTAAATTTTTGTTATTTTTCTTCATCTTTTCCATTAGACACAGAAATTTACATATTAAGCTAAAAATGGAAAACATCAAGTTTATTGTAGGTTTAGAACACTCTACCTAGTTATTCAGCGCTGTCTTTGATTAACTACGTATGCGCAGTCTTCCTGGTATTTACCGAAGACATTGTTTGACATTATCTTTAACTGGCAAAATGGCATAATTTAATTTGTGCGGCTATAAAAATAAACAGACAGGTTATTTTTTTGCGTTATTCTGTAATTAATTTACAATATCAACAATAAATTTTAAAAAGCATTCATACTGTATTGTGGTTAAGAGCATATTTTCAAATAGTGTACGGGCTGTGCTTTTTCAACCTAAAATTAAATTTTATTTCAAAACCGTTTCTGCAAGTAGGCGTGAACTTCAAAAATTAACGTTGCATAATTAAAATTTTTATTCCAATACTGTAATGGTTCGAGTTAAAGAAATTCAATGGCAGGGCACGGTCTAGATCAGCCAAGTCAAACTCAAATTGGGCGTAGGGTCAACTTGGTGAACTAAGAACAATGAAGGGCTGCATACATTTCGAACGTATGCGTAGGACCGGTACGGTTGACGTAAACATACTTATGTTTCTATACAGGTAACTCGAAGTTTCTTGCAGCATGTTGTGATGTTATTCAATTTGTTTCTTCTGCAAGTAGTGTAATTTCGTATTTTCTTTTTAACACCTGACGCACGTTTCACTGAAACGTGAAAATATTCTGATATTTTTCAGTGAAACGTGCGTCAGGTGTTAAAAAGAAAATACGAAATTACACTACTTGCAGAAGAAACAAATTGAATAACATCACAACATTATATTTGTTAGTATTCTATTTATTAAAATATAAATATTTTATATGCCTATTGCGTTTGTATTTTTATAATATCTTTGAACGTGTTTTACATTAGTTTTAATAATACATTAGTTACAGTAATGTATTATTAATAATTTTAATAATTTTGTTAATTAATTTTAATAATTAATATTTGTTAGTATTTATTATTATTAATAATTACATACTAAAAAATAATAATTTGAATTGATAGAAACTGAGTAAATCTAGGAGAGGATACGTTATAGGTCTAAAATTTGCTCACTTACAAAATGTAAATTAATTAAGGTAGGGAAAAATATTCCATGTAAATTACTGCTCGAAATTTTATTGCTTTTAAGAAGTGACCGAATTAAATTGTTTTAAATTATTGCACACGCACTCATGAAACACAAAAATCAACTGCTTTTTTATGAGTAAATTGTTTTTGTTTTTACAATAATTTTATATATTTTACCCAGATAACTGGCACGTTTTTGTGACACTAACTTTCCAATATCATGTTGCTGTTTTTCAGTAGAACCAATTTTCAGCTTCTACAACTATATGTTGAACTACTTTATTAAAAAATATACTATAAAAAAATTAAAAACAACTTTATGAACCGAAGCACAGCCCTCTCATGGGCTTGAGGACCGCTAGATTAATCACATACCATCCTACGTAAGGTGGCAGGCAGTAGGGCAAGGTACAAATATTCCTACAACAGCTTGGAACTGAACAACTCGGACTAAGAGTTGCGGTATTCAATGCACGTGTTCAGGAAACTTTGGGCATCACGTCCTGGCGACTGGGATTTTGGGCCAATAAAATACAGGATATAGCTAAGTTTCCAGTTACTCGAACCGCTACGAGATTCGAAGAAAAATTTGGCTTATGAACTATGAATGCTTTAAGTACACTGCAATTTACGGAAACGTTTTTAAAATAAAATACGTAGTAATTAAATATGTAACTAACTATGTGAACAAGTTAAATGTTTAAATTACTTAGGACTGCACAATATTTTGTTTAAAATTTTAATTTTAATTTGTAAAACCTCGGGCTACTGTATTTAAAATATTCTCTGACAATGTATTAAGAGTATGGATGTTTTTAAAAATAATTTTTAAAATAATGAAACAGAATAATGCAATAAATTTACAATACCAAAATAAACAGAATAACAATTATATTATTTGTAATTCCAGAATCATGCCCAAATTTACTTTCCCTCTTTACTGTTCTGATAGTAAAAGTTAAATCAGTTTGTTAAACATCAAGAAGACTCTACACAAGCAATTAACAAGCCAAGACAAATGCATTTCATAACTCAGTACAATATACTGCACACACACAATGAACTTAGTGGTTACCACTTTTGCTTGTAAACACACCGTAACTATACATTTTCAGTGTCTTATACAAGAAATTATGACAGAACTATTTACAGATACAAAAATAACAGAACTATTTACACCAAGTTCACCAAACATTTAAGCTAAACAAACTTTTATTTTAAACATCACTGTTACTTTTTGCAAACAAAAATTCAATAACTTTTCACTGTACACTAAAGTATCGATTACCAACATCGTAGTTACGAAAATGATTTTACGTGTGAAATAACTTGAAGGTAACAGGAAAATAAAATTTCGCTCTAAATAAAGAAAACTCGAAGCATAGCTTGGTTTGAAGACTGAAGTTCAACATTTTATTATTTGAAGAAGCTAAGAAGACCACAACTTATGGGACAAAATGTTTCCCATGTAATAGTATTTACGTTTTCTGGGTACTAACAACTAATATGGTTCCGTGTTAACATATGATAACAGATCATCTCAGTAACCAAAAGTCATATTTTAACATAATTCAATCTGTAGTTATATTATATTTTAATATCCATTATTATGATTCTTTCTTTGGTTATAATTAACTACAGAACATTTCCATAATCGTTCCCCTCTAATAATCCACTACAATCTTGCATTTTTTCATCTGTTCGTTGTTAAAAATCTAAAAGCAAAAGATTATCTGGACAAAAGTCAGTTTTTTGCTCGTCAACGTTTTAATTATAAATACGAACCGAGTTTAATGCCTTCTGTTTGGATGTGTCTCGTACAATGTTGTGCTGCCGGGTGCAGTTTTAAAAATAATAAAGAGGGTCAGTAAAAAAAAAAAAGGCAATAAATACTGAAACGGAAATATTAACCACGCTAACAGAATTGTGACATTTGTATTTGTTCTCGCTAAATAGCTGTGACTAAAGGCTGGGGAAATATTTTTGCCACAAATAGCAGCTGGTCCGGCCCCGCCGTCTGGAATGCCCTCTCGACTCTCGTGTTACGCGAATAATTGAAATTATTGTCGCAGTACGCACACCTTACACGGCACCTGCTCGCCTTTGTCGTTTATTCATATTTTCTGAACCCTTAAGCTCAAGCAAGTGAGGCCGACACGATCAACACAACATTCTCGAGTTATTACGTTTCACCAAATAGACAACTTTAGCATAAAAAAATCTGATTACCGATATCTACGACAGTTGATACTATATACGACAGCTAGTAGACACAAAAAATTTATAATACAATATACGACTATATTATTCTGAACAATAACTAATATAGAACGATGTTAAATATGACAACAAATTGTCCAGTACACAAAAGTCACATTTTAACACAATTCAATCTGCAGTTATATCTTCGTAATATCCACTATTATTATTTTATTTTTGGTTATAGTTAACCACAAAATCTGACAAAGGAAATAAAATTGGAAAAGATATAAGGCAGGGCTGTTGTTTGTCTCCCACATTCTTTAATATACTTGGAAGAAATAATAAATAATTGTCTTGATGGAAAAAGAGGATCTAGAGTCAGTGGAAGGAGGATAGATTGATAATGTAATGGTAGAAACACTGGGGCGGCCGGTATATGTAAAACGGAATAGAGGACGGAGGACAAACGAGATGATGGAGGGATGCGATATCAGGAAATAAAGAGACTAGCCCATTATAGGAAAGCACAGAGGGCGCATGCTTTGTAAAACCTTCTCTATGGTAGAAAACACATGATGATGATGATAGGAAACACTGCAACGATGGTATGGGAAAGGCTGCATACTGTTAGAATTATGTAAACACTGTGCAGTGATAATGCGTATTTAGGGTACGTTGCTCGCTCGCTACACTACTAGCAGATATCAAATACCGTACCTCACTATATACAAAACAAACAATAAAAACTATAGTAAAACGGTCTCTACAATAATGAAATGCTTCAGAAGTTATTTAAAAGTTTTATTGTTTTGACAAGATAGGCGTACGCGTAATTTACATCTAATGAAAAAAAAAACACATTTTCTGGTTAATTTCCAAACATCTTTACTTGCAGCTAGCTCTTTCAACCGTATTAAGGAAGTAAGTTCACTATTTTTAAGTTTGTCCTTAAAAACAGAAGAAGGTGGTGACTCATTACAACCTCTAATATTACCAATGTGTGTCGTCTTACCGTCGTCATTTCATAATACCGTTTACTTGTTTCCTGTTTATATGACCAAGAATTATTGCAGTATTAAAAAGCAATTCAACAGCCTTAGTCTGTTTCTGCTTTTTGGTAATGTTAAGTTACCAAAATTTCACAGGTTTAGGTTCGCAATGGCTGTCCCCGTAGTACTGTATTACTAAATTTTTTTTTGAATCCAATCAAAGCTGCTAACCCAAACGAAAACTGCGTAATTGCGGATATTAACTATGATAACATCTGCCCACTAAGCAAATAAGAGTAGTGTTTCTAACTCAAGTGTCGTCTTTGGATGAAATACAGACTTCGTGATGAAGGAATCACCATCTGTTTGAAAGCTGATACATAGAAGCTATAAAGTACACGTCTACTCGATAATAATTAAACATTAACAAAAAATTGGTATCTAATTAAAACTATATCATCAAGACCTAACCATAACGAAAGTTTTTTATAAGGTATGACAGTTGCTAAGAGAGGAGTGTAGATGAGAGCCTATTATACGGAGCAGTTAAAATTAAAATTATTACCAACTAAAAACTACATTAAATAATTAACATAAAAGTGAACTCATTGTCTCCCATATGACGACCAACAACAATACATATATAGAAAATTTATGAAACTGGAAACAGTATAACTAACTATAACAAGAAATCCATCTGTAAACAGCAAAATTAAGACATTACAACACGGTAATTAAACCAGAGTGCCAGAGTGGTATGCGGCGAAGTGGTCAGAACTAGGGAACTACATGAAGTAGAAAAGAAAGAAAGAAAAATCCTTTGGCTAAAGCAAGTCGAAGGACAATATTGACTGAGAAGACAAAAGCAGATTTACTGTCAAAGAAGGTTACAGGCACTACGAGGAAAAGAGAGCAATGTTCTATGGGCACCTGAAGAGAATGAATTTCAATTGGATAACTAACCAGGTCTTTGACATCTTTGATCAAAGGCGTAAAACAACCTTGAAATGGTTCCAATAAGTTAAAAAGGATGCACCGTTAATTAACATAAATCAAGATACAATAATACAAAGAAATTTACTTAGGGACTCGGTAGTCAATTTCATAGGTTTTCCAGAAAAAGGTTAGCGCCAAGAAGAACTTGTCAGTAGAGGGAGGTAAATATCCAGTATTTGCAGAACATGAAGACCAATCATCAAGTTACTTTACGTGGTCCTTATCCGTCCGGATTTTCCCTGACATCCGGCGGGGAAGTTTTGTCCTAAGTCCGTATTTTATCAATCATTGAAAACATTGGTAAGACTGAATTTAAGAATCATGTCAGTCAGCTTTGGCATTAATTAAACATAGTCAGTTTATAAGTGTTCATCATGTTTATTACGTTGCGATTTTTGTTTTAATTGCAGTAGTGTCAGTTTAAATTGGAAAATTGAGAAACCTCGTTAGGAGAGCGGGCTCACAACAAAAATTACGGACTGACGTTAAAAAAAGCAATTGTATATTTTAATTATTTTGTTTATATCCCGTTGAATGTCTAATTTTTTACTCATAAATATTTCCCAAGTAATTAAAAAATAATTTCTGTAATTAAAACACACATAAGATCGTGTATTGCTTCTTTAAAGCATATAACTTCTCACAAAACGAAATTTTATATTACTTAAGACGGCTGTGAGTGTGCGCACCGACTAATTCGACAATCAATACTTGTACTGCACTTATCACGCTTCCTTGCATGTGGTCACCGCCAGCGCGTTTGAGATAACAACAGTATGCAGCCTACCAAAAATAGAATCTATCTGTTGGTTGTCTTCAACCCTGTCAGTTTTAATGGAAATGTTAAAAACACTAAGACAGTTCGGTTTTGTCTAATTTAGGAACAGTGGTGTATACAAAATAAGTAACAAGAACCAGATGCTACCATAGCTTCTAGTTGCTTGACTGCTCCACGCGGTAGGAAAACAATCTGTCAGTCTATTCGGAGCGATTATCTGCAACTCATCACAGTACATGCTAATATACTGCTTAATCTGCATCCACAAAGAACTTGCAGTCGTTTATTAAAAACAAAATATTCTAAATCTATATATAGCCTACCCGATTTACCGATATGTTATTCAAATGTGCCCAACAGAAACACACCGCATGCCCGCCATAAGGGGAACACACACATACACATACGTAGGTGACATATGCTGAGGCCCGTGTTTCCGATCGCTTTGTCGTTTCGTGAAGTTTGAAATTCCCGCCATGTTCCATGCGCATCCATCCGGCGATACTAATCAAGATAAATTGTTTCAAATTTTTATTCTCAATAATTTAAATTTATAAAAGAAAGCATTTCGAATACAGCAAAAAAACAATGAAATACAAAGTGAATGTTTTGTGTAATTAAAAAAAAAAAAGAATTATAGCTATTAATAGCCTATTAGTTATAACGGCTATCAATTATCATGTATGTTTTCTTTTTTTATTTTCTTACACAATGACATTTGTGCACGTATTTTCTTAGCACTTAGATTTGTGTTAGTTTCTGTAAATATTGAAGTAAACCTTTGCAAGTTTACTTGCAAACATTATTACATTTACATTGTAGAAAATGTAAAAGGTTTCACTTTTGCAACAGAATAGACTTCAAACACAATAAAAACGAAGTTTGAAATTCCATTCCCGTTCGTGAGTACCTATGTATAAAGGTATATAGCCTAATATTATATAAACTACAAAATTATTGTTTTTCCTGACTGTTTCTAACACTTAGGCCTATGTATATCATTTTTTGTGTGTGTGGGGGGGGGTTAAAATTGTTGTTTTATTATTTCACTGGTCAACAATGACTTTGTTAAATGCTAAATTTTTTCTCATTCTTATGTATTTTTGGGTGCTGATTCTGAATATGTAGTCGAATTCCTCTATCAGCCACAGTTTTTTTTTGTAACTGCCCTTTTTATTTTTCAGTAAGTACCATGCATGAACTCTATATGCATAGAATTTTGTGAATTTAAATAATATCAACTAAACAGCTTTGTTTATTTATCCCAGCAACTAAATTCATAAGTCAAATATAATGTTTGTGTTAGTGAATAGTCATCAATTGTTATTTACACACTAATCAAAACAAAGAAGAATGTGTGTTTCATCTCTCCTATTTTCCCCTACCACGGACTGTTATATTTGTATAACAAAAACATCTGGGATAACATCTAAGACTAGATGTAATTTTAAATACCCCGATATTCTCTCTACTATAAGGCCAGTACCACACACAGTCCAGAGCTTTCAATTCCAGTACCAATAGAAACATGGAACTTAGAAGAAGATGAAGTTGTTACTAATGTTGAACCTTGTGCACCCTTATCAGGTGAAGAGAAGAAAGGAGAGATTTTTGGAAAATACATATACTAACCTCACTTAATTAATCAGTCAGAATTAAATGACCCCGTTCGTGATCTAAATTTATCAAAGAATCAAGCAGAAATACTGGCATCAAGATTGAAAGGATGGAATCTTTTACAGCAGAATACTAAAATAAGTGTTCTCCGTGACAGGGAGTCTGAATCTGAACATTTCTTCTTCTAGTACCGGGACCTCGTGTACTGTAATGCCATGGATTCTTTACTGGAACCTTTGGGACATATGCACCATCTTGATGAATGGCGTCTATTTATAGACTCTTGAAATCTTAGTTTGAAAACAGTCCTACTTTACACTGGAAATAAATACTCATCAATCCCTTTAGCTTATGCTGCTAACAGGAAGGAGTCATTCAAAAAAATAAAACTTGTATTGAGCAGAATTCAGTATGAGAACACTCATGGCATATTTGTGGAGATCAGAAACTGACAGCACTTTTATTTGGAATGCAACTTGGGTATACTAAATTCTGTTGCTTCTTGTGTGAACAGGCAGGGGTAGGAAGAATCATTAGATAAAAAAACCGTGGCCAAAGAGAGAGGCACTGACTGTAGGAGAGAAGAATGTTGTAAGTCAAGCAGTAGTAAGACCTGAAAAAGTTCTTCTGCCACTAGGCATTAAGCTCGGTTTAATGAAAGATTTTGTTAAAGCAATTGTATCGTAATGGTGCAGGATTTTAGTTTCTAAAAAACAAACAAGTTCAATAATATAAGTAATGCTAAGATTTTGTTGGATCACAAATAAGAAAACTAACGAATGATGCTGCATTTGAAGAAAGTTTGAATGCCTTTGAAGTTGCTGCACGGACGTTATTTAAAAAAATGATTAACAACTTCCTGGGAAACCATAAGGCGGATAACTACAGAGAACATGCAAAGGAGCTTCTACAGAGAACTTGTATGTAATATGGCACTAAAATTCATTTCTTAGATTCGCATACGGATTTTTTCCCTAACAATCTTGGCGCCGTGAATGAACGCTTCCACAAGGAAATATCCACTTGGAAAAACGCTACCAGGGAAAACGGAACCCAAAAAAGCTACCTAACTACTGCTAGAATTTAAAGAGGGATCTACCTATAGCCAATTACAGCAGAAAATCCAAAAGAAATAGATTTTAGGTAAGTGCAAAGTGCATGTAACACATTGTTATATTACCGTCACATAATTTTCTTTTGCAAAAGATAAAATATAAATTACTAAAAACCTATGGCCGATAGGAGAAAACTGTTAACATATTTGAAATCAGTGCTACAAATGTTATAATAATCAGGTATTCACTTTTATTTAACAAACAAAAAATTAAATTTTGTTGACCAGTGTTATCAGAGTTTTCGTCAGTGTTTACTGATCAGCCGTGAAATTCCTTACGGCATCGTAAAATCAATATATGTCCTTGTAAAATGAAAATTCTATGGTCGTCCCTTTTGTTCGATGAAAATATCTGAGTAGGCAGTATTTCCACAACCCCCTCCACTTGTTATGTCACTAGTGCAGGGAAACTGCATTATATTCAAGTCAACATTTCTTTTCCTACAATGATCCTATTCCAAAATTCTATTCTCTACTTGAAATAAATCCAACATAATTATTTATTAAAATTTTTCACAACGTACGTAGGTAAACGTGTTTATTGTTTATATCTATAGGAAGACTCGAATGTTTCTCATGAAAAACAAAGGGCGTTATTTTCTACCACGTACTGAGTCGTCTGGATGAACTACGTTCACGCGGGAAGTGTTAGTGAACTCTTAACTGAGTTTTCTTTAACAGTACAATATAGAACAATATAATTTTCTCATCGAGATGAATAAAGCGTAGAAGCATCGTGGAAATCGAACTTCTTTTAGTCGTTCAAACATTATACACAACCAAAGTATAGGCACGTAGGCATCATTCGGATGCATAGGATGTCCTTCTCAGAAGCTATCGGTGTACGTATGTAAATGACGCTTGTGAATGCCACAAACAGTGGCGTACATATGGCGGTCCGCACAGGGTGCCATTTTCAAATATGAATTTTTGTTTCTCATTTCAGAAAAAATATTGATGTTTTTACTTTTAAATTTTCTTATGAGTACTAGATATTTATAAATATTATATGTATTATGTAGAAGTTATAACTTTAAGGTCACCAGACGTCCCGTATTAGCCGGGACAGTCCCTTTGAGTCTCTGTCCCGTCTTTTTTTAAAGGGAAAACGGGACGCCAAAATGTCCCTTTTTGTCGCAATGACTTATCGGCATAAAATGCCGTCAACAATATTTAATTTATCATAATGTACTCCTTTGGTTATGTATCAGTTTGATGAAAAATTTAAAGATTACTGACAACTGACAACACAACAGCGCCGTTTATATTATCGGTATACACCTGCAACAGGTGCAGGTGCACCTGCAGTGCACTAATAATTCTAAAGGATTGTTTGGTTGGAGTGAATTGAATACTACTACATCATGTAAGTTACACAGTATTTATTTATTATTAGTTTCCAAACCTAAGTATATATTACAAAACAATTTTTAGCGTCCTCTTTTGTCCCTTTTTTCGTTGAGACAAAGATTAAAATGTACCGTTTTCTTGTTTTAAAAATATGGTCACCTTATATAACTTGACAATGTAACCGAACACAATAGCACCTACATTGAACTACATTGTGGCAGATGTGTGACAGTGATTTGCCAGTTAGTTGCCACCCCTTCAGTTGTCCGACGTAGACTCATCCGATCCGATAACACGTCTGCAGCTGTAGACTAGCAGACGTAAACAAACAGTTCGCGCGGTGTTGGGCTGTTATTGTGTTAGTAACTAGTCGCTGAAGTGAATCATTAATAGTGAATTATTACATGGTTTTCTTTTACCAGTGTTTGGCTTGTATGATATACTGTAGAATGCCAATACATACATTCATACATCTATTAAAATTCAATGTTTGATAGATTGATCGTTGTGTTGAGTGTTATTAGGCCTAGAATGTAAACAGCTGATACAAGGTTTCAGTTATGCATTTTGCTTGTTAGGTTCCATCATTTTGTCTTCGTTCTTCATTCAACATTTATTACGGTAGTGTCAAAGGTAAGATTTTTTTATTATTACTATATAATACTAAGTCAATCGACATGCAATTTAAAGCAGAAGATGTTAGAGCCATACTACTAAACCAATTGAGCGTAGGCTTACGGAGTTAGTCAATAGCTTTAAAAATATACACATTTTCAAAAACATACTGACCAGATGTGTGAAGTGATTCGATGTGTTCCCACTGAGTGTGTGAAACCTTCGAAGTTTATTGGGTTTTACTCTTTAACTGGGAAAAAAGCTGATTTCATAAGCAGTGAAATTGTGAAGAACATTGAAAAGGTTGGTCTTGATATTAAGATGTGTCAAAGCCAAGTGTACGATAATGCATCAACTGTGGTAGGAATCCACACAGGTGTTCAGGTAAGGATACAAGAGATGAATCCTAAGGCTTTATTTTTGCCTTGTACTAACCACTTTTTAAACATGTGTGAAGTTCATTCATTTGGGAGTGCCCCCTCTTGTGTAACATTTTTTGGAGCTCTAGAGGGTGTTTACACATTCTTCTCGGCCTCAACTCATCGTTGGGATGTACTGAAGAACATCTAACGATTTCTGTCAAGAGGTTGGTAAAAACAAGATGGAGTGCCTACCACGAGGCACTAAAACCTGTAAAGGCAGAATTCTCTGAACTAGTGGAAGCAATTGAAGAACTGTCTAGCCAAGAAGAAAATATTGAACGAGGGGCTCAGCACAGGTCTTATTGAATGCTGTCTGCGACTTTTCATTCTTATGTTTCCTTTCCCTCTGGAGCAATGTACTGGACGAAGTTAATCATACCCAAAAATATTTGCAAATAAAGGTAGTAAGCTTCGAAAAATGTGTTATCAAAATTCGATCTCTGAAGCTGTATTTTAATAAGCGTAATACTATCGCCGATAACGCCATCACGTTTGCTACCGAGCTGTGTGAAAAATGGAAATTCCTGTAGAAAATAGGGGTAGACAAAAGTTCAAGAAGATGATGCCAGGCAAAAAGTGTAGAAATGTTGGTCTTACAATAAAACAAGAATTGAAAAGAGTATGTTTGAATGTGTGGATCGGTTCCATTCAGAACTTGATAATCGGACCAAATCAATGGGAAAAGTGTCAAAATTGTTCTCTGCTCTGGAACCAAATAACTTACTCGGTGCTTCAAACGAATATTTTCAAATTCTATCATCAAATCTTATTGAAACGTTCGATGAATTCTTCAAAGAAGACATCATAGTTAAAATCGAGCACCTGAGAAGACATATGCGAGCGGGTGAAATCGACCAAGAATATTGCAAGAAGTGGTCATCGTTGAAATTTTTGGAATTCATAATTGAAATGGAATTTTGTGACTCTGTTTCAAACTTGGCTTTACCAATAAGACTCTATTTGGCAATTTGCGTATTGACTGCTTCGTGTGAACGAAGTTTTCTAAACTTACGTTAATTAACAGTTATCTCCGTTCTACTAGGTGTTAGTCGAGGCTTTCAAATTTGGCAATTATTTCAATCGAGCACAAAACAGCTGATAAAATTAATTTTGATGATGTAATTTTAATTTACTAAAAATCAAAGTACGAAGACAAAAATGTAAGGTTTATAAAATCATAGAGAAATATTGACGTGATGTATGTATTTACAATGAATTATGCTTTGACCTAATCTCAGATTACTGAAGAAATTATTTTTAAATCGAAATGTGTATTTTGATTGATGAAGATTCTACTTGTTCTTATAATTTTACTAATAGCAACAGAGCAGTGATCTTGATAACAATTTAGCGTAGTTTGAAGTGTAGTTTCAGTATCTGTAGGTGGCAAGTGCCAGCAAAGTTTATTTAATATTTTAAGAAAATATGCATATTCTACCACGACTATAGTTAATATTGTGTTTGTGTAGTTACTATATTATTAAATATTGCACTTGCATTGTTGAAAGAAAAGCTAAATTTATGTTGAAAATAAAGACATTATATTCGGTTATAACCGTACGCAAATATGAGTACCATTTAAATGATAATGTTTGGCCGTTTGGAGGGAGTTATCACTATGGGGAGGTGACAAATCTGAGCTCCGCACCGGGTACCAAATAGCCTAAGTACGCTACTGCTTAGGGGCTACATACTAAACAAATTCCAGTCTCTACGATGACTGAAACTTTAACCTGAACATTCACAGCTTATATGTTCGCGTAATACTCTTCATTTATCGTTAACTACAATGCTAGATATTAATTTTGATACATCAGCGTAAATCTTAAAGAATAAACACGTTTGGTGACAAATTAAGAACCTATGTTATTTTACTTCCATGTTCCATAAGGAAATGGAAGTATGGTCATGGCGAAAAAAATCGTGTTCGAGATCATTGCAGATTCTGATTGTACTACCCTCAAAACATGAAAAAAAGTCATTTTTCTAAAAGTGTCTGTGTGTGTGTCTGTCTGTGTGTCTGTGTAGATTTTTTTCTATGGCAAACGATAAGAGCCGGAAATTCAAACATAATCAAATAATGTTTTGCATACAGCCCTGAATTGTAGAGTACTCAAGACGTATTGTTTTTGGTGAAGATCGGTTAAGGGAAAGGGGTAGTTTACCAGCAACGTTTTATGTTTTAACAAGGGTAATTTTTTCTATGACGAACGATAACTGCCGTAAATTCAAATAGAATCAAATAATGTTTTTTATACCTCCCTGAATTATAGAAAACTCAAGGTCTTTTGATTTTGGTGAAGATCGGTTAAGGGAAAGGGGTAGTTTACCCGCAACACTTTGTTTTAACAACGGTAATTTTTTCTATGACGAACGATAACAGCCGCAAATTCAAACAGAATCGAATAGTTTTTTGCATACTCCCCTGAATTGTAGAGTACTCAAGACCTGTTGTTTTTGGTGAAGATCGGTTAAGAGAAAGGGGTAGTTTACCCGCAACACTTTATGTTTTAACAACAGTAATTTTTTCTATGACGAACGATAACAGCCGCAAATTCAAACAGAATCGAATAGTTTTTTGCATACTGCCCTGAATTGTAGAGTACTCAAGGCCTGTTGATTTTTATGAAGATCGGTTACGGGGAAAGGGTAGTTTACCTGCAACATTTTATGTTTTAGCAAGAGTAAAGTACTTAATTTTGATAAATAAAGTATCCTGATAAGAAGATCATAATAATCCACTGTAGAAACGTCGATGGAATATCTATAAATGAAGAGGCTAGTTGAAGGGGGTGGGGTAATTTTCTATAAATGAAAATGATAGTTGAAGTGGGAGGGGATAATTTTTATTTGTCACGTGTACTACGTTATCCACAACAAAGAAGTAGTTTGTTGTTAAAATTTCTTCCCGGGCTGTTTGGCCGTGGTCGAAGGTTTTGTACAAAACCAGACGTTTCGGCAGTGCTATCGACTGCCATCATCAGTGAAAATCGAGTGCGCTAGCGTGAGGTGGTATACGTTAGTGACCACAGCACTGTGGTTAAGGCTGACGAAAGAAGTAGTTTCTATCGAAATATTTCATTTTGAAAATGGTTTTAAATATAAATCTTAGAACATGGAAGTCATGTATGGTTCTCCATACCGATATTTTAGACTTCTTTTAAGGAACGTTTTATAAACAGTACGAAAAATTATACTCCGATGTTGGTGCGTCATGAGTTTTTATTTTAAGCAAAAGAGGTTTGAGATATATGAGAGATAATATTTTTTTTCTTTACAGAATTGTATACGGTTACAATATGAAGTTTAATGGAGAAAGTTGTGATCAGATTTGATGGATCAGATTTCCGATCTGACGATGAGCTGTGAAGCTTGAAAGCGCTAATCGGAATAATTTTTATATAGTGGTGTGCAACAGTGATCATTCTGCTTGTGGTTACAATATGATTTTAGTAGAGAACTTACAGTGTCCGAACTAAAATCACACAGAGACCAATTGAGCGAGTTATGACTATTGCAGCGAGTTTCCTATTGTTTCCTATTGCAGTAGGCCTATTGTTTCTTCTTCTTTTTTTTCCAACACAAGTTCTGTGTTGTTAAAGTCTTCGTTTTACCTGTAGCCCAATATAAATTGCTATCGCTTTTTCTTCCGTTGACAATTTGTCTGTGCAGGTCTTCTTATTCTGTATCTGTTCGTTCGGTTTATACTTAGAGTATACATTCTTCCAGCTGAGTATGTATCCGTTTACATACTCTACATGCGCGTTTCTTAGGTTCTCGGTTTGTCCATAATCACGCCACAGACATGTAGCCACAATTTGTCTTGTAAACGATTTGATTTCCTTACACAAATGATTGTCATTTCTCCGTATTACGTTATCAAATGCTTCTGTTATCTAATTTTAAAATAGGTTAGATACCTGATATTCCTTCATGCAACTTACTTTGGTCTCTATGCACGACACGTTTCAGGATCAAGGTCCCATCTTCAGGTGCTCACTCGGGTCGAGCTTGTCAGTTCATAAAAACACACACATAAAACATAAAAAAACACTGAATTCAAACACTCATACTGCGCGAGAGGGGACGATGCGCATAGTCGAAAAGTAAACGTGCACATGTATGCATTGAATGCACGTTTACTTTCTCGACTATGCGCATCGTCCCCTCTCGCGCAGTATGAGTGTTTGAATTCAGTGTTTTTGGTTACGTCTCAAAATTCACGAGTCTCAAAACTCACGAGCTAAAATTCGTAGAAAATAGTATCAAAACTCACGACTACAAACTAGTAGCTAAATCAACATTTTAATGAGTCTCAAAATGTACGACTCCGGAGAGCAGGTACCTGCGATGACCGCAGTAGGGACCAGCCTTCTGTCAAAGTGTAAGGATGCTTCTTCCATTTATGTCAAAGTCTCTGGCGAAAGGTTCAGGAAGTCGGCCTCACTGAAGCCTACAAAACGAATCGGGAAATCCGACAAACAATTACAATGTGTGCAGCACTTGCCTTTCTGCCGCCTGAGGACGTAGACGAGACTACATTCATAGTAACGCCCCCGAAGACCAAAGTTGACGGTGTTTTTTGACTATATTGTAGATCAGTGGCTACAGAATCCACAAGTGCCCCTGGAAATGTGGAGCTGCTACAACAGAAGAAACAGATCAAACAATTCTGTGGAAGGGTGGAATCACCAAATCAACTATGTTCTGGGAAGACCTCACCCTCGAATAAAAGACTTAATAAAACGACTTAAACAAGAAGCTGAGAAATCAGATAAGAAGATTATGAGGATGGAGTTGAACCTAGAGGGTTTAAAAAGAAGAAAAAATACTCCCAACTAAATAACAGGATCGAACGAAACACAAAAAAATATGAGGAAACAAGAGATATAGGTACATTTCTGAGAGTCACTTCCTTCATCCTTAAGATGGGTTAAACAGAAAACAGATCTTTCCTTGTTAAATTAATCATGTAAATATGTAGATTTAGGTTAGTATATCAAAGCAATGGAAATAGTAAAAAAAGACAAATTGAACTAAATTAAGCAAATTAAACCAATTGACAGAAATATATAAATAGTAAAAAAATATATAAAAATAAAAAATATTAAAAATGACAAAGCCTTACAGCGGCTTATGGAACTAGACCTTAATTTCAAAGGCCGAGTGCGGTTATCCGCGCGGGTCCATGGCGTCCGTGGGTTTCTCAACCCCCTGTCGCGTATGCTCTGTGCGAGGCTACACGACAGGCCCACCTCTTGATGAGAGAGGTGCCAATTAAAAGGTTCCGGCTGGCGCTAACAATGGACCTTTTCGCATAATTCCGATTAAATTTTCAAATATCTACAGTCGTTATGTGAGTAGGGTGGGCATTTATCCATTCAAAGGAGAACTGGCCCGGCTCGTGAGTTTTGAGACTGGCCCAGGTAAAGAAACCTACTCTTACTAATCGTCTTCTTGGAATTCGTGAATTTTGATACTCGTGAGTTTTAAGACGCTTGAGTTCTGAGACGACACGGTGTTTTTTATGTTTTATGTGTGTGTGTGTTTACGAACTGACGAGCTCGACCCGAGTGAGCACCTGAAGATAGGACCTTGATCCTGAAACGCGTCGTGCATAGCGACCAAAGTAAGTTGCATGAAGGAATATCAGGTATCTAACCTATTTTAAAATTAACCATTGCAACTTGGTGACCATACACACAATGAATTCTGTTATCTGTTCGCGTTTCACTTACTAATGCTGCTCTAACTTTCTAATTTAAGTGATTCATTGTATTAGTCCTACGCCTACAACCTTCTGGTTCCTTTAGCTGATGGAAATCAAATTTCCTTATCAGTGTCATTGCTAACCGTCCTGTAAATATATGAAAGCAGAATCGTTTAGGCCTACATGTAGTTTTCATATTTCTTCTCTGATAATTTTTGTGGAGTACCACTGTTATTACATTATTATTGTTAATAATGGGTATAATTATTTCCTACACATATATTATATTAAAACATCCACTTTTGTGTTCGTGTGTTTTATTTCCCTCATCTTACTTGTTACACGCTTCTCCACGTGTCCAACCTCACAGAGTTTTGTAATGTTCCAGTGGAAGATATGCGGTAAAAGTGTCGTGCACAGTCCTGAGAAGCGTGTAACACTAAGTTACATAACACTGAACTCCCCTGTACTGTACGTTAATCGTCAACTGGCAAGATAGATGGGACAGTAAAGGAAGAAAGACAAGCAATCAATACTGGAGTAAAGAGATCGATTGAATTCAAATACAGGAAACCTTGACATTTTCATACCCAGATCCTGACGGGGAACCGTTCCTATAAAACACTCACGAAACGATTGGGAAAAGGCGGAGACGGAAAACGTATGGACTGGAGCACACGTATATGCTGGGGTCAAGAGAAGCAGACATAACAAGGTGCGCACCATGACTAGGTCAAAGGAAGAATGGACAATAGAGGATTGTCCACTATGGTGAGAAGCAAGGAGAAGGAAGTAAAGGGCGACAAGCTACAGATCTGATGCGTCACAGCACTCCACTATTGGATTCCAGTACCTACAAAGAATCCCCCCCTAAAGTAAATTTCTTACTGGACAGAGTGTTAGTCCATATCAAAATCAGGAAAAGACAACTAATGTTGTTTCATATAGGTCGATAAGTTTATTATCCTCCATGTCTAAATTATTAGAACAACTACTTCAACGAATCACTCCCATTCTAAATGATATTATCCCAACTCACCAGTCTAGGTTTCGCCAGAAACATTCAACTATCTAACAGTACCATCGTATAGCACACATAATTAATAAAGTCACAGATAAAAAGAAGTATTGTTCAGTGGTCTTCCTAGGCCTGAGTCAACCGCTTGACAAAGTTTGGCACGTTGGACCGTTGTATAAAATGAAACAGAATCTTCCTAGACCATGTTACCATCTTTTAAAATCATACTTATTAGATAGACATGTTAGAACGAAACTGAGTGGCAAAACATCTGACTTTCACCCTATTAAATCTGGAGTCCCCACGGTAGTAGGCTATCCTGGGGAACATCTTGTCACGTCTGACACTTTAATATTCACCTCTGACCTCCCAACAATTGACTTACTACGTTTTCAGACGACACAACTGTCCTGACGATTCATGAGGACCCCGTAATAGCATAATGAAATCTCCGGAATCATCTCTTTCAATTAGAAGAGTGGTTCAGAAAGTGGAACATCTAAATCACCGCGTATGCAACTTTCCTTTTACGGAAACAGCAATTTCTGTTAGTTTCTAAGAATAATATAGATATTACTAGATAATTATGTGTTAAGTACTTCAGAGTTCATCTTGACTCAACTGGAGGGGAACATATCATAAAAAAGAGTTAAGCAGATTGACTTGAGAATAAAAGAATTATATTGGCTACTCGGTAGAAAATCAAACTCTCGTTATGAAACAAGTCTTCTATACAAAGCCGTGATGAGGCCTGTCTGGAGATAGGGTATAGAATTGTGTGGTTGTGCCAGTATATCTACAAGTCAAAGTGCACAATCTAAAACCCTTCGTGCAATAACCGATGGGCCACGGTATGTCACAAATCAGATGCACCATCTAGATCAGCAGAAACATCATGCAAGGTTAGAAACGCACGCCAACAGTTATGATTATTGTAATTTCTGATTGCTATTTCAAATAAAAGTAATAAATAAGAAAAATGTTTGAATATTGTCAAGAAGTGCACCCAACTCCCCTACACTCATCAATTCACTACTTACACTACTATTGTTATTATCATTAATGATCTCATTCTCAATACGTCGTCCTGACGTACAATTGTGTGGATTTTCTGAAGTAACAATAAAATAAAAACATTCTCAAAGTTGTCATTTTTATTTTGCAAATCCAAACAGCAACGCGGTTACTATCAATGATCAGTATCAATGCAGTGAATATCAACTGAGTATCAATGCTGAGAGGCCAAAGGAAAGAACTCTCTTGTTTACAGTTAAAAGAATAATTGTGGTCAAATACAATTTCAATGGGATATACCAAGGTTGGGTCAATGTTCAGACAAAAAATAGCTCTAATACTCTGGGTTGAGAAAGGGTATGAGTGGAATTGTACCGATGGTCAACCAAGTTTGATGGAACCGTACGAAATTGTGGACACATTTATTGAAGACTTCACAACGTGTGGACTTCAAAGTGTGCGTAAAACGGAACCCCGTTAACTCATTGGTTAATTATTTAGTAGAAAATATTATTGAAACTGCTGAAATTCCACCATCCCAATATGCATCATTCTCAACAATTTCGGAAAGACCACTAATTTATTTGAATCGTTTCAAGCAAATTTCTTGTAATAATTCACATCGAAATATTTTTATTTTTGCAACGAAATAAGAAAATAATTATACAGATAAAGAAGCAGTCAAGTGTTAGGAAAAACTAACACAAATATTTAAAATGTTCGGTGTATACAAGGAATTAAAAGATAAAATATGTTTGGAAATAAAACGAGATTCAATTCTTGTGTTTAATAAGTATTGTGTTATTATTACGAAAAGACCAGTTGTGCGTCGCAGTATCAATACGGAATACAACTAAAGTTAAAAACTAAAAAAAAAAACTAAAAAGACTTTACCTTAATGCAATTTAAAAAAATTACACCTACTGACAAACGTACAAAGTAGTCTTAAACACTGACTAGTTGTATATCTTAAATATACAACTAGTTGTGCATTCCTTGTGTCTTGCATTTCTATCAAAACTCGGTAGCGGTATTCAGACGTCACACACACACACACACGCACGCACGCACGCACGCACGCACGCGGTGCTAAGCGTATGTTCGTCTCGTATTGACCTTGCAGAATCGTACCCAGTTTGTCGATTACACTCTGCTCATGAATAAAACATTAATTATTAGCATTATTTACTATTAACGACGATGATGCTGGACGTTGTTACACAAAGATACATCATCATTACACGAGGCCAGCAGTAAACATACGTATTAAAACAACAGTGATACGGTAATAACGAAGCCAATACTTGCCTCGCTGGTTTATCATAATTACTAGTTAAGGGAAGGTCTTTATAATAATGAAGTAGTGCAAGCAGCGAGAATGTCTGCCTTGCAAGTAATGATTTATACTGGCTGTACGCTAGACATAATTTATGGCAGGAGTCAGTTGGCCTTGTGCAAACAAGTGGAGTGTCAGAGTTCAACTCCTTGTTTGAGTCATTCTGATGTAACTTTCGTGAACGAGTAACGCGGCGCGTACGTAATTCACTTACCTGAAGTAAGTTTTTTTCTTTAATAAACGTTCGGCCGAAGTTCAGTTTAATTACATCTAAACCAATCGTCTACCGAAGCAAAAGCTGTAAAACTAGAGCAATAAAACGTGAGGGACCGCAATTACACTGTGTGTAGTGTAGACAATTACTTCAACATACTGGTTTACGCTTGGGATTAATGAATACGCCTAAACTAAGGTTGCCACATGCTAAACTAAAATCGTAGGCCACCACACACACACTGACATAATTGCACACATGAAATATTTACATATCTGACACACTTGATGTCACTATCTTGTTGTTCGTAACAAAATTACTATGCTGTTAAAAAATAAATATGATTTTCAGAATGATTTTTTGGCTTGAAAAAATTTTAGTTTGTATAATACACTTAACATTAATTAATAATAAAAAATGTATATTACAAAAAGGTACTGTTATTTATTAAAAAGTGATATAATTTTCTTAACGGAAGCAATATTTGTATTAAATAAAAAAGGCTATAATTAAAAAGAAAATAAGCATCATTCGAAAAATAAATAAAAAAGTGTGCCCACACAATTTGTTTGTGTGTCCATTCTGTTGGTTGGTACTGTACACACATCTTCCTCAATTTTCTGATTTAAACTGACACCGCTAACACAAAAATAATAACAAAATAAATACGACAAACACCTGTCAACTGACTACGTGTAATTTATGGTAACCTATCCAATACGTTTCTTAAAATCAGCATTACTAATCTTTTTTTTTTCAGGCTCCACATTTAAATCTGGGAGTCGGCCAAAAATTCCCTCCCCCCAGACGTTCCAGTCTTACATGACAAAGGGGACATATCCGAGAAATCCCGGATGTAACACATCCCTAACTAAACGTAAGTGCTCACACGGGTATTAGGATACATGATTCGATGCCATAAACCGAAAAAAATTCCCGCACACATGTCAGCTCAACAGTACGGACGACACTTCGCCCCCGGCACGCTTCAGACTCCCTGAGACATGAACCCCGTCTTTACTGCCCACCACCTTACTTATAATCCCTGAACCGCTGCCTGGCGTAAGTCTTCATGGATGAGGCTTGCCTTCGCTCAGCTTCTCAATCCAGCGTCTGCCAAATGCACATTCGGATAGATGGAAACAGCTCGAGTCGCCTCGGTTGCTCTGTTGTCCTCGACACGGAAAACCGCGAGATGCGCAAGTGCTCTGTCTTGCAGGAGCCATTCGTCTGGGCGTGGAAGCCTCAAAGCGCCCGCGCCAGTACCGCTCTAAGCTCCTGCGGGTAAATTCCTAAAGGAACCACAGAGCCGGTCCACCTCAAACGTAGGGAGGTCGATGCACCTAAATATTCTAAATTAAACAGTTTGCATCTGCTCGAGCCGCTTCGTCTGCTGTCTTTTCCCAGGCACGGGAACCCGCGAGGTGTAAACGTGCCTAATTTCAGGGGTTACCTCATGGATGTGGCAGCTCATCGAGCTTATCGACCACACCAGCGAGCCTCTAAGCTACTGCGGGTGAAACCTTAAGGTAGCCACGGGAGTGACGTCAGGTTGGAGCAATTCACAAACTCGTTTCCTGTACGCCTCTTCATGCAAAAGGGATCCGCACCTTAACTCCTTGTCTGAACACATGGCCGCGTTGAACCGTTCATCGGGCTCCGACCCGGACAGCGCAAACAAACCAGGGTGCAAGACGCTCCGCACAAGTTCTGTATCTCTGTCTAATGGACCAAAATATAGTTACTTTGGTAGATCCGAAGCAAAAAGACTGATATTTATACTTCCGGGAGGCGGCGAAAAGGTAGTGTAGTCACAGGCGCCGAAATCAGAGACATTATTACATGACTTTATTAAAAATGATTCTCAAATAATTTAGTACGAATATTGCAGTATGGCTAACTACATATTCCATAGTGGGACGGCAAGCCAAAACGTCACCGAAACACAAACACATCGATTCGGTAGGTAAAACTGTTGAAATACACTAGTACTTTCTCAACGGAGTTAATCAAAAACCTTATTTTAACTCGTTCTGCTGGTACTGTTTGTGTTATTTAATATTCTACGTTTAGTTATACTTCTATTTGCGCTATTGGAAATAACATTTTTACTGGGATTTTAAAAATGGTCCTGCTTTCACTGAAAACAATACGATTGTGTCTGTCTGCTATGTAGCAAAAGAGACGCCAATTAGGTCTTTGCCCCGGGCGAAAGTTATCTTCGCACAGCACTGCAGTTCCAGTATAAGATATATCGATTAGCTGAATACATCAAGAAGTAGCAAAAACGTCGTGTAACGCAATTAAAACAGAATCTCAATTTATTTGGAATTTAAGAAATATCCCCCCCCCCAACATATTCGTGCTATACGACCAACAACACGCATAACGTCGATTACAAAGTTTTTAATTTAAATTTAAAATTTGTCCTTGATTTTTATTTATAAACAAATACCAATACATCACAGATTTTTCAAGATTATCAAGATAATGCTTTCGATTCGGTACTGCAATTACGTTTTATTTACAGTACTAACAAATTGGCTTTGTCAGGTTATAACAATACAGTGGGCATCTCTAATAGGTTAACAATAAAAGGATCTCCGTAAATTTTACTGACAACAAGATATGTTTTTGAAACATAAATGAAGCTGAGTAATGGACATTGAGGACGTGATTCGTTACGTCTGCTGGAAATTACCCAAACGTCGTTAAACGACATTTTTCTCATTTATATTTATTATGGGTTTCTTATCAGAAAAGTGAAATTCAACAATAATAAATAACAATCTTTGCACTGATTTTATATGACCAGTCAGTGAGCATGTCTCAAAGAAACCGCTAAGTATTCCACTTCACAGAATGAGCTAAACATAGGTTTCATTAACAATGAAACGGTGTTGCGACTTGAATTGTAAAAACGATGATTAAAAAAAATGTAGCTAAAATTTTAAAAACATTGCAGACTCGTGTTACAGAAATTACACGCCATTTTATTGACCATACAGAAACGTACTGGAGGGAGGATAACACCACGTTTAAATAAAACAATCACGTTTAAATAAAGAGATATTGGTATTTTTCTGTTAATCCCTTCTGTTTTATATTTGTATAATTTAAGAGCGAATCGAGTTCTCAGTTTTAACTCGACTCGTCTAGCATTTCTCTATCTGTCTGTCTGGGGTATGTCTCAAGATAACTTTTGAACGCATTATCAGATTTCGTAAAATTTGGCACACGTGTCCAAAACTTTTACGCCACAGAACACTGTTGTTTTTTTAGAATCCCCCCCCCCCAATAGTGGCAGAGTAAAAAAATGTCAGGCGAGCAAAATTTTGAAAAAAATAGCAAAAAGCAATGCGGGGTATCAAATCAAAGAAAATTTTAACTACTGTCTGAATAGTATACTGAGTTCGGTTTTGAAAAGTTAAAAATTTTGGGATACCAACTCTTAAAAAGTGTACCAAGTCTTGAAAACATCGACGTGGGGCATCTAATTAAACAGTGTGTTAACAAAAATCTGAATATAGGGTTCAGTTTTTGAAATTTATAAATTTTGGGGTACCAGAGCCGAAAAAAGTATCAAAATTTCAACAAAATTATAAAATCCCTCCCGGGATTTGATAAATTAGTTTTAATTAAACTTTGAATGTAGTGTACACACTGAAAAAGTTTTAACTTTAGAAGCGTCACGTGGAAAAATTGAAGTATTTTGAACAACTTTGAAAGGTTATGTGAAGAATTTTATTCAAAATATGAACTTTGTATCTTTAATAATTTTACAAAATTAATATCTGTCAACACGCCTTGCAAAAGGTGGACCACCTTCAAAACGTTTTGTAATTAGGTTATGTACGCAAAGTAGCCTACATTATATAATATTGTTATCAGTTGCTTTTATGTAATATAGGCCTGTAGATATCTACGGAAACGCAGATAAACTTGAAAACTACGAATAGATTAGTTATCACTTTAAGCATTATAATTATAAATTGAACTAAAAAATATTTCAGCGTTCGGAATTTTTATTGTTTATTGTGTTCATAATAATAACAAGTAATACTGATTGGCTGCTTTACAGTTGTTGTTTTACTTAAAAAGGACTACAATAGTCGGGTTTTCACAATTTTCCTTTTCTGTTTGTTTTTAGTTTTAAGGTACAGCAAAACCTCCATTAACCGTGATAACGATGCGGTGTTTCTTGGCTAACGCTAAGAACCATACACAAAGATACTTTATTTAGGGCCTACAGCTTCAAAAAATAATTCTAATTTGATTTTATCTAATAATAAATATATTTTGTTCAAATAGTAAGCGAGTTCTGCAGCTCAGGGACTTTAATAGTGTATCTGCATAGGTCTTCGTTCTTAGGCAAATAATTACCACGGATTAAAGTATAGAAATGAAATAAGTACAACTAAATATCTTGAATTTAGTTAAAAACTTACACTCCTGTTAATTTCTGTTTCTAACCAGCTACAATAAGGAACATTCACAACCCACACACAACCTTTTTTATCTCTTTAATTAATCTCCGAATATAAATGGAAACTAATAATTTCCACAATTTCTAATATTTGAACCATGATGTAGTCTGAAATATTATGAATCAGGTATTAAATAAGACAAACAGTGTCAGTCTAACTGGTCCCGGCAACGTACCTCCACCCACTTTGTCTTATTTCTTATATTCTCACCTCTTTCTTTGCATGCCTCCGATAGTCCTGTCTATGTCCAACACTGACATGAATTGCACAAGTCTGATTACAAGGTTTATTTTCTTAACAATAGTCGTTTTGCACGTTCTGTGATGAGGTGTCCTCAATGGCTCGACTCAAACTCAATGTTCATTCACCGAGAGGACGGCGATTCAAGGCCTCTCCGATGTAACAGAGGCCGGAATGACTGTGAAAGGGATCAAACCCCTCTTAGGTTTCAAGATTATTGGTGGTAAAGATGGAATGCTCCTTTTGAATATGGTTTGGGGACCTCAGTTTTCAGTTACTGTGTCGAGGGCGAACCAGTGGCAATGCAACAGTGAGGATACATCCAGGTCCATTCATTACTACGTCTGCCATTACGATAAAGATTAAGAAAAAGTTTGTATAAATATACATACGAAAACTTTTTATTTCCACGTTAGGGCTAGCGAAAAAACCTGCACCTTCGTAAAAATTAAGCTATACTAAATTTTCAGGAAAACAATTGTGAGGCAAATCTAAAGTTTTATCATTTTCTTAACATAAACATTTAAAATTGTTGCTACAACAGGATTTCCAATGCGTCCCGAGAAAACACTTGTAAAGCTCAAAAAATTGTAATAAAAAAAAAAAACAAATTTTTGAGTTTGGATTTCTTTGTTGAATTGCCAATAAATAAATAAAACACTGTAGTAGGCTATAATTATTTCAACATTTGATTCTGAGAAAATTTATCTAAGTAAAGTAAACTTAAAACAATGTGAAAGTTTAACAAATTTGAATATTATCTAGAACAAATCAGACCGAAAACTTGGCAGAAGAACGTAATTATTTAAATCACATAAGTCATTTCGTTATTTAAAACAACCGTAAAAACAAAGTTAATTACTTAAGTAAAAAAAGAAAATAAATAATTAAATGAAAGACAAATTTAATATCTGTCACATTAATTTACGCGAATAAAATAATAAGTTAGCAGAATTTTTGTTCCAGTGGAGAGTTCTGTAACAATAACGAAGAATATATTGAACAAATTGGCCAAATTTAAGTCTTTAATATGCTTTTTGTTTATTTTAAATAGTTAATTTTATATCTACATATTTTTCGATATTGAAATATTTAATTGTGTTTTAAAATGACGACATTTTTCTGCTAGGTTTTGGTCTGAATTGTTCTAAATAAAAGTCACTTTACTTAAACTCCTGTTTGTTTCCAGTGGCTTTAATTACACAAACTGTATCAGAATTAAGTGTTCAATAAATTCTGTTAGAACGTTTTATTTGTTTATTGACGATTTAACAAAATATATTTAAGACAAATCTAACCTTTTTTATACTTCAAATTTTTGGGGCTAAACAACGATTTTCTTGTAAACTATTAGAGATACCATTCTGGAAAAAATTAAAAAAAAAACTGTCACGTCAAAAAATATACATCAACTTCGCCCCACAAATTGTTTTCAAAAAAGTTTAGTGTACCTCATTTTCCCGTGGTACAGAAAACAGGGCAAATTTTTCGCTACCCGTTGCGCTTATACAAACCATTTCAGGACCTGCGTTTATATAAATTATTGTTTTCTTTATTTTAAGAATAGAGAATGTTCTGAAATTATTTCCGTTTCTCCGTGAGACATCTGTATATACATACATACAACAGTAATAATTTACCATCTTTTCAACAAATAATTATAATTAATGATTCTGTAATATTATTTAGAACTGTTTTCGAAACAGTTAAAATTTGTAACTGTTGTCTTGAATAAAATTAATTTTATATTTATGTCGCCTTTCTGTTGACCGGAAGAAATAATTTTGTAATTTTGTATCTTCGTTATAACCGTTTTTTTTTTTTCAAATTAAATACGATTATTAGTTTCCAAACAGTATCGGTCGAGCCACTGAGGCTGCCTAACACGGATGCCTGCCGAATTACACGGATGTTTAACTGAAAAACTGTTATTATTAGGAGTGAAATTTTACAAGCGAAATTACTACTTTTCGAGTTGCACACTGAGACGTCCACAGTGGCATCGCTAAGTCTGTAGGTTTCACTCACCTACTGAAAAGGTTTAATACGCCATTGTTATTTTTATTCTGCGTTTCGGCCAGATGATTCTTCTCGATAGTTAAGTGCGATTACACCACTGGCTTCCAGAACGGGCTGGACGAAAGAACTTGGACACGTCCTGGAGTATTTGTATCGCTTCTTACGTGTTTTCTAAACAAAGAAAGTTCTGTATTTACTTAACATTTCTTCTCAAACTTATTGCTTTTAAACAGGTCAACAGATTTTCATTTGGCCTGAATATAAAGCGACTTAATCGTGTCAATAACGTACGACGCTATATCCCCGTACTTGGCTCGTACAGTTTATATTTTATGGGGGTATGCAGTTGCGGACCGGTTATGACAACGTGGGTTGCAGTTTTCCATACAAGTACGACCAGTATTTATTTATGTGCGGTCACCGTGCATTAGTCAGTAAGGCTTGTCGCAATGCCTACATCAGGCTGTATATACATTGCCGAGTACGATGCATTGTGTTGGCATGGGTGGCTGGAAGTCCTTGAGTTTGCAATGATTGTTAACAAATAAAATAAATAACCTTAGATTTTCATCACCCAGAGTAACTATTATTTTCACATTTCAAAAACAAGCATACTTTTTTCTACTTTTTTTTTACTTTTCTACTTTTTTCAAAAACTTCATATCGATTTCTATATTAAAATTGCAGCCCCCTCCAGATTAGTTAAATTCAAGATGTTAATTGAACTAAAACATCTCCCCGAACAAATGTATTGTTTCGTAACTTGAGTAAAATTTCTGTTTTGTTTTTCGAAACAATTCCCAAGGGTGCCCACTGAAGGCTATAATGAAGGACAGAGCGTGCAAATTCAAATAAGAAAATAAAATTACACGCGTGGAGCTAAATTAAAAGTAATTACGTAAAAACGTGGAACTTAAAAAAACTTGAATTAGCAACTGGTTTTAATGACAATCATTAAGTTGTAAACTTCACGCTGCCAGTATTTAATAGATAAAATTGTGTTTCTGGGCTGTATTTTAATTTCTTTTCCTTAACCGTACTTCATGTGGGATTCCCCATCCAATTGTGATGTATCCCCCTTCAGCCACTCGTGCAAATGACAAAATCAGTCGTTCTGTTTACTTACCAAACATTCTGATATTATAAGCAATGCACACTATTAAATTTGATGCGTCATTAAATTACACATATCGTTAATAGATGAGCTCTTGTTTTATACTTTCATTCATGCCTTATTTTAAATTATTTTACAATTTATTATAAACGTTTGTTAGATACGTATTTTACGACTAGTATAACAAACGTTTAGTACCGCGTATAATGACATACACTGGACAAAACGTCCTCTGGGAAACACGCAGGATGTTGGTTGGCTGGTAAATGCAATTCGCGGAAGTAATATCATTCTAATAGCAATTGTTGATACAATAATTTAGTTGTTATTAAAGGCAATAACTGTTCTAACCATATTCAACTCTCACATAAGTTACTTTGTTTCTTATAGAAATATTTAATCGCTATAAAAAATGTGAGACTGTTGCAAACACAAGGCGGCAGCAGTCTCCAGTGATTTTACGGAAGCAGTAGTGGCCAAACTCTTTCGGTTAATGTGTGTGTGTGTGTGTGTGTGTGCGTGTAAACTTTAGTGTCCAAATGACTACACGGAATGCCTTACTAAGAAAGTAGGTTAAAAAAAAATAATACATTACAGGTGTGTAAATAATTAATTATACTTTGAGCTGTATATTTTATGATATACCGTATTAGTACAAATATGAAAAGTACATGCAATTCAAAAAGGCATAAAATTTCAAATGAAACTGAAATTTTAAGTTAACATGAACGAGTACGATAAACGTTCGTTTCAATACGTTTCAGTGACACAGAAATTTTCAAAAAAGTTTGGTAACGCATAATTTTGGCGTCATTTCATATGTACTTCATATTATATATCATATTATATTAACTTCAATTCTAATTTTCGTTTTTTTTTCAGCGTTTCCGACATCATTGCTAAAGTTAAAATCTGCCCACCGTTAAAGTGAGTTTTAACGGTGCCCACTTTTAAAAATTAGTAGGGGCCTATTTGGTTCCAACAACTTACCAAGACAATAATTAAATGCTCCAAAGTATTCAGTATGTTCCGACGCGGAGCACCTTCCCGATATTGTTTCCACCAACGTTGAAGTGAGTGGTTTCCAAAAACCGTCGAACCACATGGCATCCTGATTTGTTGTACCAACACATGGCATCATCCAAATAACATACGTTCATCATCCCCCACCTGTACCTCAGAATACCTCATTACCGAAAGTGAAAAGAGTGGAAACAGAAGAAATTAGGACATACGGAAACAATAAGGCAGAAAATCGCCAAAAGAAACCCTATAAGACAAGATATTAAAGTGGCTTAGACTTCTAGTAAAAACGGGAGAAAAGGAGACAAATTATGGGCGTACGGGAGACCTGACCGTCTGGAAAGTATGGAAGACGAGGCCAAATATAAGATTTGTTGAAGTTACTTTAACCAAGAAAAGGAAAAATTTGAGAACAGACGAAAGAGTGAATGGCAGGAGCCTGCAAGAAGTGGCGTAGAAACATCGACGCCAAGAATACATTACTTGGATAATGTAATATTTAAATCCAGACAGATGTAAACGGCTGCTAATTTACAAATGTCTTCATTCTGCAACGCAAATTTACATTTTGTACACTACCATTATTATTATAACGTTCTTCTCTGTCCGTTTATTTAGTAGCAAAGACTGTTTAAAGATTTATGACCAGGAGCAGATTTAATGGATCAAATAATTGACTGTCAACCCTCGATCAATGGTGTGTGTGAGAATCAGAGAGAGAGAGAGAGAGAGAGAGAGAGAGAGAGAGAGAGAGAGAGAGAGAGAGAGAGAGAGAGAGAGAGAGAGAGAGAGAGAGAGAGAGAGAGATTTAGTTTGAAGCCGGATAAAGAGAAACAGCTAAATATCGCTAATTGTCGGAGTGCAGTCGTGGAGAAAGGAAGAGAACATACTGAAGTCAAGAAACTAAGATTCGTTATAGATACGGAAGTGACTTATATCTTACATGCACTACCTGCAGGTTATTAACGTATAATAATTGTTAAGATTTATATAATTCAAGAGACCAAGGGTCTTGAATTTATAATTTAAGAGTCCCTTGTTTAGACCAATGAATTCAACTGCCCTCTTGCAACGTACAAGTTAATAATTACGAATAAGTCAGGAGCTTTATCGTTAAATGTGAACGTGTAGGCCTTAGAGAAAATGAGAAGTTTCCATTCCAAACTGTCAATAGTTGGTAGGAACGAGGACTGGAAGAAGTGGAAGGGAGAAAAGAACATTAAAATTGTGAGTCACTGTGGGTAACAATTTTACGAAGAAATAGGATATCGCAGGAAAATTGAATATTGAGGTAATTATGTCAATTTACAGATATAGGTACACAAACGTTTAGATATGAGTCATGGGTGATAAATGGAAAAGCTGAACACTGGCTGTAGAGATGAAGCACTTGATGAAGAATCGTAGGAGTTACGAGGAGAGGCAGAATGGGAAATGTAAAAATTAGATAGTATCTGGAAATGCAATCTACGCTGGAAGTTTCAGAAGGAAGTCGGCGTGGATAACTGCTGCGTATGGAGGAGACAAGGCCAGTAAAACGAAATTCGGTTGAAAGAAACGGAATAAGTCGTATAAAATTCAGGCGTATAGTGGAAATAAAATAGAGTGAAGAAAATGATAAGGAAGAAAAAACAACGACCGAAATGTGTTTAAAATTTAAATTAAGTAAAAACTTAATTTAAAGTATTTAAAGTACATCGTTCTGATAACACAGTTTTAGATATATATACACACACACACACTACATCCTTTCCCATATAATTAATCTAAGTTTCCATCCAGAATTTCTTTTATAAGTGTAGGAAATTGGAAAGTTGTAGGAAGAATGGCATACAAGAATATGCTTGTACTTTCTGTAAACCCTGAATGGATTTATCTCTGCAGAACTACAGTTAATAAGCAAAGACATCTGTGAATTGACGGCATTAATTAAAAACCTGTGGCTGTAGCAATTCATGTTGTCAAACAGGAAACTGGCAGGCAACAAACAGGGACACCAGCATTCAGTCGAAACGTAGTAAAATACGCGTATAATGCGAAAGCTAATTAACGCAGAGTGCAGAATTATCGTGCGAAGACGGCAACTGCAGTAGTGGGAGTCGGTTCAGTCCTGGCCATTTTATGTGCTTTTAGTAATGTGGGATTATCGCATCACACCTCCGTGACCTCAGTATTCCGTGTCAAGGTTCGCAACTGCAACATTATACCTTCTCGAGTGAAAGTACCTTACAGCCTGAAAGTTGCTGCATTTTTTTTTTTTTTTTTTTGCTTGGAGAGAGGTAAATTACTTCCCAAACATGAAGCATTTAGTTTCTTCAACGTGTCTTTTATAAACGATTTCAAGGAACAGAAATTACCGGTCCTCAGTTGTCAAAATCAACAAAGTTCTTCTACGTAAATCGGTCCTCCTACGTTATAACGGCCATATTTCTTTTATATGTAACTCCTCTGTATTCTTAAACATTAGGAAAACATCAGTAGAACTCAAATTAGGGAACCTGATTTCTTCGAAGTGAAACATTACAGTCTGAGCATTGCGACACATCAACTTACTGTCCCTAATTCCAAATGGCAAAACCCTTTTAATATTCTCCATTGTGAGGTTATAAAGAACTGAGTTCTCCATTGAAAAGGAATGTAACGGAGTATGTCAATATAAAAATCGCCCGGTCCAGTTTCTCCAGTGTGAAAAGAAATTTTGAAATGGCCCTACTCTCGACACTTTAACACCTTTTACCTCGGTTCAACGTTCTTCTACCCCACTCGCGGCAGGTTGTAGCTGTAGCTGTAGCTGTAGCTAATGGTGGACGGGGCTCAAGGCCCCTGCATGGTAGCAGTGTCCGGAGTGACTCCTCCGATGACTGCAAGTATCGATACTCTCTCAAGGGCTAAGGTATACAAGGTCTTGGTTGGGATGGTGTGGTCCGTTTCGTTTGGGTAGGGGAGAGGATCTCAGCAAGTGAGGTGCTCAGCCTAGCCAAAGTCTGGGTTGCTTGTGCCCTGAAGCCAGCGGTGACGCGTCCGAGACACAGCTGAGAAACATCCTGGTACATTAGGCTTCAGCAACGGCAAAACTCAACAATTTATAGTCATTTTGTTGGAGGGAGCTACACAACGACAATATTCGACGTGATGTATGATGCGAAGATGACTTCTTTTTTTAATTTTTTTATTTATTATCGCCGTGAAACAACATGTTCTGTACTCTTTCTAGCAAACTGGCTCGGTTTATTTACAACAGACTGAATCTTGAGTTGACGTGTGCACTCCGAATATGACGTTGGTTCTCAAAAGAAATTACTACTAAACAGGAAAAGAGAAATTGATGTTGTACATTGTTGGGCAAATAAATATTTTTAAACACGACAGTACGAACACTAAAATATAATCGCAGTTATTTAGGCAATTTATGAAAATATGAGAAAAGTCAATCTACTTAATTCTTTAGTGAGCTGCGAAATGTTCTAATCATAACACAACGGTCAAGTCCTGTATATATTTTTATGAATCACATGTGGGCGGTTTGTAACCATGACATTTTGAAAAATGAGGTGCTTGTCAATCACCACTTTGTGTCTCAGGGTGACTTTCATCCGAGCGGTTTTCTACCCGACTCCGTCGGAAATGCCGAAACGTCATAATCTACACAGAAAAACTACATATGGATCGAACTATGGTGCCACGGTTAAATACTTTTCGCACATCATGACAATGGATGTGTTAGAAATAAATTGAGAGAAATGATTGAAGAATACATAATATAAGGGATTAAGACTTCCGGAATTAAAACCATTTTACAAGTCAAATATTGAATTGTAAAAATCGAGACCTGAAAAACACAAAAACAAGGTTAAGTTAATAATATATCAACTGTAAATCTGTAAGGTATTCCAGTTGTTCATAGGTGAATGAACCGTTTGCCAATCCAATGTTGGAACCATTTTCCAGTGTTCGAAAATATTTAGGCCTATCATTAAACCAAATCGAATCACATCGATAACCCATAGGCTGTGTTCAGGAAATTTTGAAATAGGGTCATTACATTGAAATGAAAGTAGAAATATCAGAAAGAATACTAGAGCGTATAGAAAGGTAAAGACATTATGAACCAAGTTGACTAAGAAGAAGACCAGTGATCAAGAGATTGGAAGCAGAATAGTAGGTTTTTGTGTCAGTAGAGTAAATCCGGAGCTGAGAAAATGATTTTTGACGTGTTTTATACGGAGTGTCAGAGTCACGGGCAGTGACGGAAAAATAGAGACAGGAAGAAAGCGCCGAAAATAGAAGAACGACTAATGTAAAATAATCAATGAAGATGTGCTCAATGAATCGAAGAAAATAGAAGGGGAAACTAAATGGACATTCTTCTAACAACGGCTAACAACGGGTTTTGCGTGAACAATGGAAGCAAAGAAGAAGAAAGAGAGGAGAAAGATTATATTTCCTGAACGACGTATGATTTTAGTTGTTTATGAAGAGATGAATTGTCGAGTTCAGAGACGACGATGCTGACTGGTACCTTAATACCATATGATGATGATGATGATGATGATGAAATCTCCAAAGCTCAAAGCTTTGACAGGGTTATACATTCATTACTCTGAACATTGAGTCTCAGAGCAACGGTTGGCACAAATATATCTCTTTGGATTGTTGTTGTTGTTGTTGTTATTATTATTGTTAGTATTATTATTCACTCTTGAGATGTGCCAAAGAGCTTGGGACGAAGTGACGAGAGGATGCTGGACTGCTGTACACATCAAGTACGTGAGGCCGTGGATCAAGATTATGGGGAGTTCGGATACTACCTGACGCTGTTACTGAGCGGTCACCGACATTTCTGAGCGTGGCTCCACAAGACGGGGAGAGCCTTATCACCGGATTTCCTATATTATCCGGGAGTCGTGGATGACGCGGCCCACACCTTCTTCACCTTTGATAGGTGGTTCATAAGAAGAGTGGTAGCGGAAACCGGACGATAGCTCCTGATAACGTCGTCAGTGTTATACTCCGAGGGGAGGACACCTGGAACAGTATACCATGCTAAGTAGAAGACATCCTACGGACGAAGAAGGAGGACTTGGACCTCCTTAAAGTAAATGACTAGACGTGAGCCCGTTGGGCGTAGGGAAACGGCCTAGCCTGAAGTAATATGATAAACAGTCCGAGGCTAAGTCCAGACTACCACAGAAGCGTTTTTTTTTTAGTGGTTAGTACATGTGTGATTGGAGTCCCACATTTCGTGAATAGATGTAGTGCTTCTACTCAAAAAAAAAAAGAAAAGAAAAAAGACTTATTGTTGACGTTATTGTTGTTACTATTATTGTTGTTGTTGCTGCTGTGTTTAAATTAAACAGTCGTCTGCTCTTTAAACATCTGTGGATGCCGATATTACTTTCTGATCGTAATATGGTTTAAATACTCCATATTGTCCAATTAACATTCCAGGTGAAGAACGTGTTCCCTTGATGGCTGAACTTGCACTCCAACCAAAATCGTTTCAAACTTGAAGCTAGTTTTTAATATCAGTATGCGAATAAGGTACATTCTTCTGACACAACTGCACGATGAGTCTTCTTGAAATGAAATCACCGCTGAAGTAACAAAACGGTAACAATTACGCCTGAAATGATGAACACCGAACGAACACTGTTACTGGCAGACATTTATCGGATACGACAGCTGGAACTCGTTTCATGTTACTCTGTAACTCTTGCTTTATAGCAAATAATTAATTCGTTCCTATCAAACAAGAACAACAACACAAGCGACTCCTCCCCATAACGATCTTTCCATTAAGAGGAAACCGGGAAAACGGATGTTCGATCCCGTCATACCAACATATGTTCACCGGTAATAAAGCGTCCTTCATTATTTATACAGTCAGGCACATTTTTATGTACCAGATGGCTTAGAAGCCTGAGCACACTATCTTAGTACCTTTTTGTTACTCCATTATCTCCCCGAGTAGCAGTTCTCACTCGCATGAAAGAAAACTTTTGACACGAGAACAAGCAGTAATTACATCGAGGTTTACATCGCGAGCAGTAGTATAAAATCAAGGCGTGTTTCCTCCTGCCTCCACGACAGAAAAGAATACTCAGAGTAACAACTGGGGTAATAATATGTGACCGAAGCACTACCTTTGTAAGGCTCAAGTACGACAGCCTACTTCGTCTTTGCAAAGCCATTTCGATTATATACAGAAAAGAAGTATACTATTATTGAAATGTTTTAAGAATGACCTATAAAATTTCATGAAAACTCCAGTAAACACCTGAAACCTTTAACAAAAATATAAATCTCTATTTATTCACTAACAGAAAATATTTGCACTGATCACATGATTTCTAACACGCAATGAAGTGAAAAAATGTACTTATCACCGTATACATTAAAATGATGATGAGAATAATAATAAAAATAAGAACGCATACTAATATATTCGATGCAACTACATATACTTAAGTCATTTCTGTTTTATACCGCACAAGCAGTTCTGCTTACAAACAAAATACTTGAAGATATATATACGTCGTCTTTATTGGGATTATATAATCTGTAAGCAGAAAATTCTAAAAACAAAAAGAATTTCACAATTAGGTAATCGATCAAGTTATCATATGGGAAAATATGCATCTCTAGGGTACGTGACGATTTGGGAATAATTTGTACCTTATTCTGCATTACGCAGATTCTCGAAGGAAAAGTAAATTCGATTACCAGTCATCTCGTTCTTGTACACTGGAAAACGTTTCAGCATCTACAAATGCTAGGGGGGCATACATAAAGTACATTGAACCACTGCATGATCAATGTCATCGATTCGGGATGGAGGCCACCATTTAGTAGCCTGAGTAACTGTCACGGACACTTTCCGTTCGTCGGTCACGGACATCAATACGCAAATTTTCTACCGCGTTTCTAACTAAAATACTCGATTTTCGAGACTCATACAGCCTTCCGGAAGACGGAGGACCCGAAGCCACCTTGATGTGTACCAGCCTTCCCTGCGTTTAGGTAAACAGCTGACCCCAACACAGCTGTGAACAATTTGAATACCCGTAGCATACTGTATTTCAAGATATAGATACTATTGTTTACTTAACTGATTCAAATCCGCAGCAGTTATTAGCAGACGCACTAGCGCGTGGTAAGGACTGTGGGGATAAAGAGGAACTTGTAGCTTCTGAATCGCAAGCTCCTCGATTTCGAGAAAATTTGCCCTGATTTCTTCCGTCTCTCCGTGAACAAAACAAGTCACGTCGACCACTTTCCATGCTTTGATTGTTTTGGTAGTTTCAAAGGCGCGTAGAACAGAAATTGTTTAGTCTACACTCTCTGGCCACAGTAGAATCATTTGTCTGTCGAGGAGTCACGTATTATTGAGTGGTTGACAAACTTCGAAACTTCACTCGTGAACAAGAATATTTCTCCCGGTTCTATTTATAACGTCCCAAAGACTGAATTGGCAATGTAACGGTCCTCTCCTGTCCATTCCTGACTTCGTCTAAAACGATGAACACAAATTTTTGCCCAGATTAGTCTCTTATTCTACTTAATGTTTCGTAGTAGCAGTGGCGTTTCAATGCATGCTCACTCGTAATAATGCAGTCTCGTTGCAGGATATCTTTTAATTCAAGATTGTTCAACTTAAAAATAGGAAAGTTCACAGAAACCAGAACTTCATACAAGTCTGTATAAAACTTTGAGGATGTCGCTTTACATGTGAATGTGTTTTGTGGGTGTAACATTTGGGATGTTTTCCTTTTACTGATATTCTGGATATCATGGATAATTTCGCGTCCATCATAATGATGTATGGTAACAGGAACTCTTTCGTCATCTACTAATTTCACTTTGTAGAATTTGCAGGAAAAAATTTGACCATCCGACCATCAGTAGAAAACATATTCTCGCCAAATTCAGATATTATTTGTCAGAAGTGAGCAACTTTAGATTGCATTGCCTCTGACATTCTAAGTATGCTCGAAAGGAATAACGGTACGTACGAATAAATAAGGGGAATGTTCATAGAATTTCAGTAAAGGATGCGTCAAATTACTTTACTTCTAAATTCGACAAATGAATAGCAGACTTCTAACACTTGAATATTATTCAAAAGTAAATAAAAAAGTATTTTAAATAACGACGCACAGATAAGAAAAATGATCTATAATAACAACTGATAAAAATAAATGCACGAAAATACAAAATACACGAAACACAAATACAAAACTATTAGCCATAAAAATGCTATACAATCATAATCCAAACGCTGTAATATCATACCATACTTTGTTGCAACAGTGAGAGTAATTAATATGATTTCTAATGTAAAAATCATATATGAAATCAAGATATATTTTTCAAGATACACAATGTATGCGCTGCTCACTCTTATTCTCGGCAGGAAGGTCTGAGTTACCGATAAGACAAATTTTCAAGTGAGGTAGCCTATAATGTTTCAAACGCACTTCTCTTCTGATTGTATATATTCACGGATTTGACTAGTTTATATAGACTGTGTACAGAGTGGAACCTCAAATTCCAGCGCACATATTTGTATTATGTTCTATGTTTATATTTGTGCTGTGTTGTGTTGTTTTTATATTTGTTTTATGTTGTGTCCTTTCCATAACACAACATTCTTTCTGCTGATTATGGAAATCATTATTGTTACGTAAATACACGGACGGTGTTGATAAACAATGTCACAGGGAAAGTAGCTTATAAACGTTACGTTTGGTTGCAAAACAGCCCGAAACTTGACAGAAAGACGCACAAATGCCCTGCATCGTCATAAGTTTCAAGGGTAAGATCAAATGATTGTTTCAGCCCATGAAAACACAAGGTTTGTATACACAAATGCTGTCCTCCATCCGGTCCAAATGTTGGTACCACTGGCAACGATAATGTTGCCATCAGCATTTAATATATTTAATATTATTGTACTTTTTCTGGTCTAGTATGGTGTACCCGTAAAACCAGCTTAGACATTTAATTTATCCAGCTTCAATTTTCTTTTTTTGATCGATTGTTGAAGTAAAACATTCAAAACCACACTCTAACCAGAACTTCCACAACTTTGTGGAATTTAAATTTTGTAAATTTTACAACCCGCTCATCCCGCCGAGTGAGCATGAGCTTTTAATGTTTCCACACACCCGATTAAATTTAAATTCATTTGTTTTTTAATAAACGTGCCTATTGCTATTTTAGATATATAAAGAACGCTGCTGTTTTTCATGTTCCAAAACCCACTACTAGGTTCTTACGAAGTCATATTCATTTGTAGCATACAGAATATTTGACTTAGTTCCGAACTTTAGTCCTCAAAAGTTGAGGTAAAAGCCAAGTGAAAGGTGAGGAAGAGAGGTTTCCTTTAAAAACATAAAATAGTTATTTACGATACAATATGTTGAAAAACTGTTGAGTTTTACATCTTAGACCTAATACTCTAGGATTAGTAGGTTAGATCCTGAATCTAGAAGTAAATGGGTACATGTGTTACGTCTTAGGAAGTAGGAAGATATGATTATGCTTTGTTGGTTATTGTAAATATCTTTTTACTGCTCAAAATGTAATGATTCTGATGTGAAAATATTGTTGATAGTTACTTTGTAAGCCAACGACAAGTATATTATGTTTAATTTGTTAATTAATTATTTGTATGTAGATGCAAATCTGTTACGCGTACGTGTGAATGTATAGATGCAAGTATTCACTTTGTATTTATGAATGCAGGTAAATGTATATACTACTGTTTTTATGTTCAAATATGAACATTGTTTTTGTTCAGTTATTGGGAAAGGATGTGTTATAGGCCTACTACATTTCCTCTGTATTTTGTTAAATGTATTTTTCTTTTGTTTTTTGATCTTCAAACAGGCAATGTCTTCTTCCTCCTTCTTCGTATTATTCTTTTTCTTCTTCCTTCTTCTTCTTCTTCTTCTTCTTCTCCCAGGGGTTTGTAAGCTTGCAATTTCATCCCTTACGAAGACAGTCCCTTAATCACTACATACTTTCTTCCTCCTTTCTTTTCATCCATATACTTTTGTCTGGTCTTCCCCCACCCACTACCCTTAATCAGGGTAGTTAACCAGTTTGAATGGCACAGCAGGTAACCAAATCCTGCTTTCCGCAACGGTTTTAATCAGAATCCTTCTTTCATCCGCTCTCTTCAAAACCTCATCATTAGTCACTCTTTCTGTCAAAGGTCATGGTATTTTAAGGCCCTTCTCTAGCTCCACATCTCAAAAGCTTCAAGGTAGTTCCTTCCCATTTTCCTCAGGGTCCAGCCACATGCATGCTCCAAATGAAACTATTTATTAATTTCTTCATGGTTTCCAGGGACAGGTTCCTGTAGCCACAAGAGATATTTTCTTGAAAAATGTCACTTTCGCTTGTTGTGTAATTCTACTTTCTACATCACTGGTGCATCTCATCCATTTGATGTAATGCAGCTCCCAAGATATTTAATGTATCAACTTGCACCTGCTTCTGCCATCCAGAAATATGTCAGCCTTGTGTTTTCCATTTGTGGCAATTTGTTTTTTCTTATTATTGTCATGTCGCATTTATCTTTTAGGATCTTGTTCATTTGGTGAAGACTACTCTGTAGTTCTTCCTCGTTGTTTCCTAAAAGCGCAATGTCATCTACCAAATGGATGGTTTTATAGCATATACCATTAATTATTATTCCATTGTTGCTGGCTTCGCGTACTTGTATGCCTGATATCTTTGTTTAAGTCTATTGGCATATAGACAACAAAAGTTTACGAGATACGATAGTAAAATACGGCTATTATTCTTTCTTCTTTTTTTTAAAAATAATTTCATGTACGTCTGTAGTTATTGTCACTACAATAATTTGATATTTAGTTTGATATTCCATAATCACTTAATTTAGGCCTATTTCTAAGCCAGTTGCGTGTGCTAAATAAGGCTTATAAGTAATTGTATACATAATTATATGCGACGAATTTGGAATATGTCATTTGTCCTGAGGAAAACGGGGAGTCCAGCCTTCAAGCCCTCAACCCCCCCCCCCGCAGGAGTAGCACCTAGTTACAACACTCATTACTATTATTATTACTATTGTTGTTGTTGTTGTGTTGCTGCTGTTGTTATTGTTATTTCATTTTTATTATGATTATTACTTTTATTACTATTTTTTGATCATTTTTAATAAGTACTTTACATATATGTAATTTTTCAAGAACAAATGCTTTATAATTTAGTATTCATTATCAATGCCATGTAAATTAATAAATCTTAAAACCATAGTAATTGAAGACGTTATTTTGTTTAATAGGGTGATTTTTATTTGTCCGTTATTATTTTTACTAAAACAGTGTCTTGTCCACGCACAGCCGGGTTAGTTTTTTGTTAATTTAATACAATTAATGAAGATGATAACAAATGCACAGTGGAGTTTCAGAAATATATAAAAAGTATGCTTATTAGTGTCGGAAATATTGCAAAAATCGTACTAACGTTTCATCATCATACGTTATTACCGGTATTAAAGTATTTTATGTGAACGATGGTGAAGAGCGCAAAGTCATCCAGCGGTCGTGATTACGTCCAGTGATAAGCAATGGGATCAGGCATGCAGGCTACCTCTAATTAGGCACGTTCTGTATGCACGCTTCCCGTTTGCACCGTGTAATTCTGGTAATAATTATGGCCAGGAATGTCAGTTATGTCAGCATCTCGCAGTACTTTAGCATACCCGTATAATTAGTATAGAAAATTTTGAATATTTCAGCGTGTCACAGCACTATCTGACCGCGCAATGAGGTCGTTTTTGGAATCGAAATTCAACATGTTTAGCAATGAACCTACTTTGATCGTAAACAAAGCATACTCTATTGTAAACTTAAATAATTTTTTTTGTCATAGTGGCTTTGTCAATTACTTTCCTCGAGCGCATTCACTGAAAGCAAACGCAGGCTGACGTCAAATCACAAACTCCGATTGTGTAGCGTATTCAATTAAGGTTTAACGCTAACACTTATCTACGAAAACACAAAAAACATAAAAACAACTATAAACATCTAAAGTGTTGTAGGAACCAGTGATCGTATGGTCGACATACCATTTCAGGATCAAATAATCTATGTTAGGCTGATTTATAAATTTATTAAGGAAACATTATTAAATTTTAAAATATTGTCTCAACTATTAATAGTGTTTCGGAATGTTTAGCGCTTCCGTACATAATTTCATTTTTCTTGAAAGTGTTTGGACGAACAACATTCTTATTATTTAAAATAATTACAAATAATTCATTTTCTTCCACTCTTTTAAATTTAGTTTCGTCTTGAATTTAAATGTATAGAAATAACTTTTAAACAGTCACAGTTCACATTAAACAAAAATAACAGTTTGTAGCATAATATTTAACTTCTGTTTCCTATCCGAAAGGGAACAACAGAAGACTTCGGTATAAAGAAAATTAAGATTTTACTACAATTATTTCCTGTTCAGAATTGACAAAACAGGTTAGCAGCTTCCGCTGCTCGGATATTACGTTGGAAGAGACGGGAAAACATGAGATCCGTTGAACAACAGATTAGAGAAGACAAAGGATATTATGGGATGAACAAGAGGTTTAAAAACGTGACATAAGTGACAAGATAAAGAAAAAATAAAGTCTATAACGGAATATATAGACCTACACTTGTATACTGTGTAGGTGCGAATCATGGATACTAACCAAGCAAGATTAAGAGTCAGACTAGCATTGCATATGTCAAGTATTCTAGAAGAGCGATATGGTCACGAGGAAGAATTAGGATTATAAGAGAAGAATTGAAAACAGAGCCTACATGTTGAACAAAGAAAATTAGTGGTGGGGTCATCTGTAACGAATGAACAGCATAGTAACGCGGTAAGGATTTGCGAGCAAGAAGGCATGGGAAAAAGAAGACAGGAAGATCAAAGGAGATATGGAACAGCGTACTGAGTTAAATATATAAAGTAAAAACGAGTAAGGTGGTTTCATGCCAAAAAGCTTACGTAAAATAAAAGGACTGAAAAAAGACAGTAAATAACAAAAAAATATATAAACTTTACATCCTAAAAGCAAGTGATTACACACACGCGCGCTGTTAAGTGATACTACCCATCATTAAGTCTATGGTAGTACTGCCTCAGTTCATTCGGAAGCCTCATTGATGTAACAATGAGAACCGCGCTGCACTGTCTCCGTGCACCAGTCAGATCGCACCGTTAATAAGATGGAGATTACCGTTTTGAGACGACATTGGCGCTAAGTTGCTACAATCAGGATTCATCAATCTCTGCTTATCAGCTTCAATAGAGCCGATCCGTCGTGTCGCCGTCATTCTGCTGTCGGTATGCCCGCTATTTACGATGTGCAGAAACATGCCAACAACGTAATTACACTGACCCGAGATAAAAAATTAAATTACGGTTGATAAAAGTTGCTTTGACGTTGGGCGCGGGGGCTATACACATATGTCCGACGTTCATACGAGTCTTCCGTCACATCTTTGTCTTGCGCGCGTATTGATTATTTCTCTGCTACATAAAACCTGAATAGATTGTGTATTTTAATCTGAAGTAATAAAAACAAACACAATACAATATTATTATTATTATGTATAATAATTATTATGCCAATGTATATACAATTGTATTACATTAGTGATTATATAATTATTGTATACAGAAAATTATAGGTACAAATTATGAGTAATAATTGAGTTAAATAAACCACTATACATAATATAATTATAACATATTGAAACGTTACTGTGAACCTGTGTATTAATTTAATATGTATATAAGCATATAAAATAATAAATCAACTATTAATGGTAACTATAACAATATATAATAATATAAAGCATTGTAATGTACATAGATGTAAGTAAAGTATAAATGAAAAATTGAATCAAAAGAGGCTCGACTATGCGACAGTCAGGCGCCGACAAAATAAGTTACAATAGACCCAAAACACCCTTACATGTCATAAAAGCATAAAATGTTTTGTAGAATAAATACAGCAAAAAACGCCCATGTACCGTTAAGTCAACGGTACTGTGTCCTTCAACAGACAATAGATGACACGCCAATAAGTATGACCATTTTAGAAAGTAGCGTCACTTTTTAGGAGTCTAACGAACGTCCGCGTAAGTTTATCGCCCGCTCTCTGGCAACCAATCACGGATAGCGTCGGTAGTGAGCGCGAAAAAGATACAGCACCGGAATGGGTACGTTCGAATTTACCGGCAAATATTTCCAAGTCAAGCCAATGGGAGTGTGATCAACAAGAGCTGTAGTGAGGGAAAGACTCGGAAAACTATAAAAAACAAGTGAAGCAAACAAAAAAGGGGAAGTCTAAGTTTAATTTTCACGCAAAACACGGGAAACCTGCGTCACTCGATGTGAGCATTTTAATACTATAATTCTAAGTTCAAATCAATAGATTATCTCGGTTAAATAGTTGAGAAAGAATTACAGTCATCAAGAAGTTTATTTTATATGTGTGCGCGATAGTACGTACGGACCAGAAGATGTCTAACTTGTGCGCATAGATTGCAGCAAGAAGTATACTTATTTATACGTGCGCGACGTGTAGTAGGCCTACTAACGCGAGCGAGTGAAGTAAATAAAGAAGGTTTAATCAAGCATGATTAGTGCAAAGTGTAGTGCGATGTTCAACGCAGGATTACAGTTCGTCATTCTTTTACTTGGAATCCAGCAACAAGTAACAGTAATCATTTATGATTCACAACTCAATAAAATTAACATAATTTTAGCATCTCAAAAATAACTCATCTCATTCTCAAAGACCCACGAGTTCAGATACTAAATATTACAATTTATGCTATATGACATGTTTGGAGAGTTATGGTATAGTAAAGTAAGGAAACAAGTTATAATAATTATAGAAATGGTAACGAAGTTGAATAATTGAATCTATTGAAGATTATAGAAGTTCATAGTAGTTAAGAATTTATGATACATATATATGTTTTGATTAATATTGAAGATTTAAATGTGTTAAGGAAGTAAATTTGAATCTACTGATTGCTCATTTGAATAATACTTGATTAAAATGATTTTGAAGAATCCGTAAACTAGAGATATTAATAAGTTTTTCGTTATTAATTATAAAGAATATTAATGAGTATAGATTGGAAAGATGATATTAATGATTAATTCTCAGATGTATTAAGTAATAAGAAGATAACAATATAAATCTTAGTATCTGAACGAAGTGTTATTATTTCATAACAATCCTGAGATACTCTGCTCTGGCGCCCAAGCAAATTAATCAATAATACAAAAATGAGTGGAAGTATTCAGTAATAAATATATCTAAATATAATTTGTAACACAATAAATCAATGTAATTACCGAGTATATGCAATACTGTCTTGAATAAATTATTTAGTCAACATTCGAAAATTACCCGCGCTTCACGAGTAGTTATATTTAGCGCACCAATACGTTGAGCTAGTCTCTAAGAATATTTATATTTGTCGCCAGCAACGTGGTGCTGTTGTTGAACAATATTTATAATATATTATTACATATATAATATTTAATAAATATTTATAATTCAAACACTTTTTACTACAGTCTGTTTCTTGATGTATAGGCCTATAATATATATTTTATGATGACTTTACCTCAAGATGTTTTCTCTTTATTTGGAACATGTTTCGGGAAGCCTTGTGTTCCCATTTTCAGCCTTCCTGATTTATAATAGGAAATAAGAATTTATAATAATAATAAGGAGAAAACATATGAGGTAAAGTCATCATAAAATATATATTATATACATCAAGAAACAGACTGTAGCAAAAAGTGTTTGAATTAAAAATAGTTATTAAATATTATATATATTTATAATTATATATAATTATATAATCAGTATGTATCAATATAATTATATCAATACAATCACTATGTACATCCCGCTGATAATGTTCACTAGTTGGGGTTTAAATTTTGTATACAATAAAAGTTAAAGGCTTGACCGATAATAAGGAACTTAAACAAACATTATTAAGATATAACTAGAGACAGAGAAAAATACCGTAAGCCGCTGTCTCAAGAGACAACTCTTATTGGCTAATACAACTACGGTCATTAAGAAAGTGTTGGCTTAAAAACCATTATTTTTAGCTTATGAACATCGGCCTGTAACTCTTTACCATAATTACCGCCATTGTGACACACATGTAGGACTATATCTTTTTCAGAATATACCATATTACATTTAATAATAAAAATAAACAAAAATAATATACACAACTCTGTTTATGTCTGTGAATGAAGTAAACATGGCAGATGTGTCGCGTGCAAATGTACCACCGCAATCAGGCACTTTAGCTGAAGCGTTCGATCGTCTTTCTTTCTCTAACTGGGATACAGCATGTACAGTGTTCTTCGGACAACGATAGATGTACTCCTTGGTGTCAGCAGCATGGAATGTTCCGGAACAACTCACACAGGCATAAAATATGTTATAGAATATTTTTAGATTATTCTTTTGTTTTTAGGGAGCGACTTGGAAGCGACCCGACGCAACTACCTGACATTTATAATAAACCAAAACAAAATGTAACCAAAAAGTCAAAATATTTGGGAAAATGAGGAAGGCTCAAATTGGAGCTACTGTGTCTCTGTGAGTGAACATCGAGACATTATCCCCGCTGGCATGAACAAGCGATCTCTTTGACTGCACAAATCCAACGGCCGAACGCACGATAAGGACCCAAATGTCGACTTCCGTGGGTGCGGCGTCGCAATGAAATATGGAGAGCGTGACACACTACCTGTTAGCAGTAAAGACATCATTTGTCTTAAGCTTTTGTTAGGTCTGTTATGCTCAAGACGACAAAGATGATGATGGTTGTTATTATACAAGTGGCGAGGTCGTTTGGTTAAATATCTCCACTCATGAAGTCAAGAATGCTACACGCCGTCTCATAGACGGAAACCTCAACACTTGCAGAATCCATTCTGTATTATTACTATAAGAGTTATTATCATTTATTTTAATAATTATTTAATGTTGTTGCCCTTATTAAATAGAAATTTCCATTTACAAAGAGACAGCTGCTCAACATCCAGACAATGAACTTGGGGGAGGAAACTGCGATGACAAAAAGAGTTCTTAAGTACCTGCGAACGATGCTGGATACGAAGCTCACCTTCTGGGTACAAATAAAGCTGGGGTGGCTGATAAAGACGCAACTGTGACTACGCCACTGATCAGAATCATGGCCAACTCTCAAACCTGCCAAGCGCCGATTATTAATGTACTCACCACTGCTATTAGAGGTTACAATCTTCAGAAATACAGAAAACTGATGTTTTAGTAGATAGAAGCGATGGACTCAGGGTATCGTGTTACTATAATATGGTTTTGAAGTCCACGCCCTTGTAGTCTGAAGAATAATTCCGATTAATCTACAAGAGGAAGAGCGAAGTAAGTAAAGTACAAACACGAAGGGAGGTCAAGGCCCACACTACGGATAAACGTCAAGAAACATGGTTAAACAATACGAAGGAAAAGTGGACTGCTAGGTTGATAAGGCAGTTAACTGCGTGCATTGATAGCACCACGGAGGAAGTAATTTCATTCTTGACATAGTTTTTACGTGGATACGGTCTGTTCCAGGCTTTCCTAAGCAAATAATGGGGAAAGAAGATAGGTGAAACTGCGAACTCTGTGTATCACCCAACTGTGTGCGGGCTTCTAACTGCGCCCTAAAATATCATCGGGCTGACAATACACAACGAAAATCATTGGAACGTATGGAAAATTACGGAAAGAAGGATCTACGTCAAAAAAGTAAAGAAGAAAATGATCCTCCTAACGCTGCTGGCAACATAGTAGAAACCAGGTGAGCGCCCAGGAGGATGAAAACTAAATGGCATTACTGGAGTATTGTTTAAACCAAGTTTCGGGGTGGACTTTCTGCCAGTGGAGAAAAAAGTTTGTAGTTCTGGTAGGCGAAAGTCCCCCTAAACAACACACACACACACACACACACACACACACACACACACACACACACACACACACACACACACACACACACACACACACACACACACACACACACACACACACACACACACACACACACACACACACACACACACACACACACACACACACACACACACACACACACACACACACATTGTGGGAGAGCGGGCTATCTTGTAGTGACCAAAACTTTCCACAGTTACACTCGTGTTCAAGAGCCATCATTACTCTAGTAAATGTACAGAGAAAATTCAGAAAAGTTTGTTTCGTGTATGGTCGACAAGTTTGGATTAGTGGTTCATGGAGTTGAGATTATGAAAGATTTTGGTCTTATTTCCCTTTCAAGCAGAATAACCCAAATTGTCTTACTCTTTTTTCATAATGTCGTTCACGGACTTAGCGGACTGCCCACGAGTTTCGCTTTAAAAGTGCCTAGATACGTAACATGTGCAAAACCTAGCGTCACGTTCATGTAACCCGACTGATAGGTACTGACGTTATTTATAGCTTCGACTGCTTTATTGACACAAATAAATTCCAGACTATAGTTAAAACTGAATTCTTTGGCTTGTTTTACTTTGACCTCCCCCATTCATTTCGTAGAGTAGATTGAGTGTAAAATATGACGTCATGTCTCAATTTTCTTGTCACAATCTCTTCTGTAATTGACTCTAACATCCCTTAGAGTTAATACGAGTATTGCTAACAAGTGTGATATACCAGAGTTAGGGACAAACCTCTTTTTACCGCATCATCTCCGAACCAGCTATTATGGTGTCGCTGGGGTTCTTCTATCGATGTTATGTGTCCCTATCGATCTTCTTGCCAAGGAGCAGAGAGCCGTGGACCTCAGGAAAGACGAGGTCGGCAAGGAGATGGCAAACTATCAAGAGAGTCTATCAGAGATGGGAACCACCAAGGGACAGCAACGAGCTTGGGACGAGGAGACGAGAGCACGCTGGACCGCGGTGCCGATCAAACACATGATGTCATGAATCGAGAGAAAGCACGGGCAGGTCGGTTTCTACCTGACGCAACTTCTGAGCGGTCGTGGATATTTCCGATCTTATCTCCACAAGATGGGTATAGCCTTATCTGCAGACTGCTTGTACTGTCTGAGTGTAGAGGATGACGCGGAGCACACCTTCTTCAACTGTGACTGGTGGACCACGAGAAGAGGTCTCTGATCACGGATATCAGAATGATAGCGCCAGATAATATCTTCCGAGCCATGTTAAGAGTGGAGGACGTCTGAAACCGCGTAGTACATTATGCAGAGTTATACTTCGGGCGAATAAGGCTGTATTAGACCTGTATAAAATAGAACAATTAATATGAGAGCCCATTAGGCGCAGGAAAATGGCAGCTCCATATGTTAAAGTACTTTCCAATATTGTCTTAAATTTTTTAAGTTTTGTTTCGTGTCTTAGTTGATTGCTCCATGAAGTGGACTGCACTGTCTCGTCACTTGTTTCACTTATCCTATACGATTTTTTATTTCTACTACACTTGTGGTGTCGTTTGTAACCATGACTCTTTGCGAAATGCATAGTGAAGAGCTTTTCGTCATTGATCGTTATTCCCATGTTGCGACAGGTGCGTCTCCAACGTTGTAAAGCTGAATTCAAATAGGCTTAAATAAAGTGTCTATAGCTATAGCACAATATTGTCGCAATCCCTTGGTGAGTGGAAATTCGTCAGGTAGTCTTGAGCCTGGCTTCATGCTGCTCGTAACGTTGGTCCATACCAACATGTAGCCATGGTCCATACCAGCGTAATGTTGGAGCTAAGTTCTACAGCTCTAACACATAAAGGACTGACACCACTTTTTAATAGCAGCGGCACAGCTTATTCAGTGGAACATTGTCGTATGCCTTCTTGAGTTCTATAAATACTAAATAGATTTCTACCTTTTTGGCATTCTTTTTTTTAAGAAGTTGTTTTAATGTGAAGCTATTATTTATTCAAGATTTGCCTGCACAAAAACCATTTTATACCTCAATATCATCGTATTAGCTTTCAATTCTTGCTTTGATAAGTTTTATGTATAGGCCTAACCTTGAGATAGAGTTGGCTATACTTATTCCTCTGTAATTCGATAGTATCTTTCTTCTGTTATTTGGACGCTGGAAATATATAATACGCAGTCTTCCATTTAAGAGGGAGCTCTTAACCTTTTAAAAACTAATTGAAGACTTATACCAAAAGGTCCAAAAGTAGGTCTGTCTCATTTTTAAAGAGCTGAATCCGTTTGGACATGTGCTCATCCATTTTTCACGGTTTTCAGAGCATTCTTAACCTCAGTAACAGAAATTTTGTCTTTCTCAGACAACGATACATCAGAGCGATCAATCCCGTTGTCATTTAATATGAAAGTTAGTTTCTAAATTTATATTATTATTTCGTAAAAAGCAAATTATTTAATATTTATTCCATAAACCGCGCTCAGGGCAAATTGGTAGGGAAATTTATCATTTTAGTATAGTGAAGTGTTTTTTAATGTTTTATGTAACGTATTTATAGTCTGTTTAAAATAACTTTCCATCTGGTGGACTGTCACGGGCCGATCGCTCAGCGACAAATCTCTTCTGGCATATTAATGTAAAGGGTGGACATTTTTGGGGGACAGGGAGTGTTACCCTCAGTGCCAAACGGTTGTTTACGCTCTGTAATCTCAAACGTGAATTTTTATGTATGTTAGTAGAAAGTCAATGTTTTTAGTAACTATAATTCAACAGCAATTAAACGAATAAGATAAAAATACTAGGATGCCTAAAGCATCCGTACACCATTCAAGTAGTGTGTACGTGAATAAGTTTTATTGTTGATATGTGTTTCACTTTAATTAAAATTTTAATGTTTCACGATTCGTATGGAGTATATATAGCCTATATCTGAAGATGGAACAATCGTTCAGAAACGCGTCACAAAGCTACTAGAATTCACAAGACGGAACTAAATAAGGTAATATATTAATTAAATAAAATGTTGCCTCGCGCGCATCTTGTGTAGACCCCTAAGAGTTGCTTCGCGCGCGCCTTGTGCAGACCTTTTGGAGGTTATAAAGTGTTACTTCAAATTCCTTGGACCGCCGCGCGCACCTTGTATAAACAAGAAGTACATAAGATGCCAACACTACGATCATAGTATAGCCTACTGGCAGTATGCGTTAGTTATTGATCTCAAGATTTTGGAGTGTAATCTTCGAATAATTATTTTTAATAGCTTAGCGCAGCCCCATACTTTCATATGATGTGTTCACTTGGGATGTATGTCGTTTTAGGTACTTGCATAGTGGGAGAACGTTGTCCATTGGGTATCTAGAATTTGGCCTAGGGGGTGAGGGGGGGAGTCCAGTCAAGTCGGTTTCATACAAAAGAAAAAAACAAGTCAATACTAATCAATAATAATATCTTTAAAGTAGCTGAGAAACGTGTGATAACGATCTGTAATCAAACCCATTAAAGTAAACGGTAATAACACAATAAAAATACGCATTACTGAAACACTGTTTAGAAGATACTTATTGACTGAACTGATTTTCCTGTATTTCATATTGCAAACAGTTACGCAAATTCTGTGTAATAAACCTGTTTGTATATTTACAAAAGAGTTATTACCATATTATAGTACACAGCTGAAAATATAATAAAATAGTCTAAAAATGAAGACATTAACAAAATTCGTCAACCCTCTTGAGGGTTGATTTTCGACCCTTTGGGGGAAGTTTGGTCCCATTTGTCTCCCCTTCGTAAATACGCCCCAGTTGCTGTCCAAAAGAATGACGTAATAAGCAAAATCGAAAAGAATCGAACCTGGGATATCTAAGTTAGAAGCCACGCGCCATATGGTTTACTAAACCCCCATTGATCATACAAACGGTGAATAATAACTTTAAAAAATCATTGTTACAAATAATTTACGACGTTTTGAGTATCACTACATTTTAATGTAATACTTAGACACTCAGGAAAATACTACTCAAGGCAGTTACTTAATTGATTTCATCCACAACACGCACAAGCAGCATAGAGGCTGTTATTCACACTATTTATGATTAGCCAAAGATAATCAACTCTAATGCAGTATAAGTATAGAGGAAAGACAACAAAATAATGAAGTGGAAGGAAGTAATACATCTAGCACTTGCATTCATAAATATCATGCCGGAAATCAAGAAATAATTAAGAGGAATAATAGTGCATATCAAAAACGAATTGGAAAAAAAAAGGCAAACGAAATTAAAAGGCTTCAGCGAGAAAAGAGAGAGAGAGAGAGAGAGAGAGAGAGAGAGAGAGAGAGAGAGAGAGAGAGAGAGAGAGAGAGAGAGAGGGGGGGGGGGGAAATAAGAGAGAACTTAAGATGTACAGGATCACTGCTGTGATTACTCTGGACAATGGCGTTTAGATATCGCTATATCTAAACTCCTTTCATTTTACTGTCAAAAATAAAATTGAAAAAATAACTGCCCTTGTAATTGCATTTTATCGGAATTGTTCGCGTCATATTCATACAGACTGGAAGTGGGCCAATGACGTAGCTGGTGACAAGACTGTGAAACGGCCCTGTCATGATTTGATATGGACAAATACTTCAGGTTACGTTTCTTATCACTTCCCTTTAGATTTACATTTTAATCATTCTTAATATCCTACGTTATATAGTCGAGTCAATGAAGCATTTTACCTGGGAATTCTATGCAATAGAAGGAAGTGACATAAAACCTTTGTAACAATTTCTGTGTAGTGTCTAGATAAAAGTTAAAAAAAAGGTTTTGGGTGCTTTATCTTAAGGGTTTTTCCCACCTCTTCTTAGTGGGTAGAAGTTAAGAAACACAAATAACCCCTAAATTCGCTAGATTATGAAATTTTAAAAAAGAAAGTCGGTATACACTTCAATATTGAAGAGTTATTTGAGTTAAACATTGTGATTTTCACTCCCAAAAATTGTTACCTCGTGACAGTCTTTATTAAGTAACTCGCAAAATATTGAGTCTATTAAAAAAATAATAGGGACTCAAAATAAAGGCCACTGAGCTCGAAACAAATTGAGAATTTTTTTTATTCCTGTGGATTCAATAGTTTGGGAGGTACGATTGTTTAAAAGTGGTGCTTCGATTTATTTTCCAACAACAACAATTTTTGACTCTCCATAACTCGGAAACTACGACTTTGAATAAAAGTGGCTATGACCTAAATTGAAGGTCATGAAATTACCTTTAAAATAAATTTTGCTTCATCATACTACCATTACAAATAGCAATGTTATGATCAAAAAATTGTTTGTATTTTTATTTTTTTGTAAACATTTGGAAATATTTGAGTTGTAATTTGATTTTGTGTAAAAATGTTTAAAATCCCTGTTGAATATTACTAACCTATACTACCTACTCTCAGTATGGTCGGATTTGTTATGATTTTTCGAGTTGTTTGTTTTGATACTATTAGGCAACAGTATACACAATAATAAGAAGAATTAATGAGCTGCAGCAGCTCTATGAGGAACCTGGAGTATTAGGAGACCTCAAAATAGCTAGAATAAACGTGGGCAGTTGATCTATAAAAAAATGACAGGAGAAAGAGTGCATAAAAGAATATTCCAGGGTAGACTAGGTGGAAGAATGCCGAAAGGGAAACCAAGGAAAAGGTGTTTGGACAGTCTCGAGGACGGCCTCAGAAGACTTGGAGATCCGTAGGTGGAGACGAGTGGCGGACTGAAGGGAAGAAGCCCAGACCCTACATTGATTCGGTTTGATAGATAGTTGAAAGGTGTAGGTTCGCAGTCGAACTCGTGTCTGTTAAACGATAGACTTATTTCTGGTGGTGTCTGTGAAGTACCTGTTTCCAGGCCGTCGTCCCGTTTGTTGAGACCGCCCAACTTCAGTGGTCTCTCTTGCGATATGGTTTGTGTGGTCAGTAGGCTAGTCTGACTGTTTACTGGATCCCGGTATCTTCGGAGCTACTGTTTTGACTGGTGTCTTGTTATCTGTTGACGCTGTTGATTTGATTGTCAATGTAACCGTTTGAATATAGTCCATCTCTGAGCGTGACCAATTTCTGTGTCCATTAACTGTAGTGACCGATGCGTGTAATTGGGATGGGTGGTCTGCGTGCGTTTTCTTTCTTCACATCTGAATATATTAATTAAATTTAGGATTTTGAACATTTTAATATAGATTCGTATTTGTTCTATGTTTAATACATTATTTATTTATTTCCCAAATGGTTAAATTTTTAGCCCTTAAAATGTATTTAATAAATATTTACTTATAATTTAATTAATATAAATCAATTCTTTGCTAAATTTGGAAAGAAAGATATTCTATATTCTATATCTTCTTTTTCATTATTATTATTATTGTTATTATCTTTTTTTGTTATTATTATTATATTATGATTATTATTAGCTAGTTAATTTTGATCATTATTACTAATCTAATGGTTACCTAATAAGGCTTATAGGCGTCTGATTTTAAATAATTATTTGCAAAATATGTGTATTTTTAAGCAAATATCTGATGATGATAAATTATTCAACTGAACTGATTATATTATTATACCATCGATGAAAAATATATGCTTTTATTAAAAGCGTGAATTTAATTACTTGCGTTTGATCAGTAAAAACATCTCACGCTGAAGACGCAGTCACGCATACGATGGCAGAATGTACTAACAAAATATCTGCACGTATCGTAATTATGTATACTACAAATACCTACGACGATTGTTAACTGCTGGATTTTCAGACTCTTTTTTAATTTCATTTTCAACGTAACACTTTTGTTTCTACTGCTGTCTATATCTGTAATTAAACTCGCTTTAAAATACTTTGTTCGTTCACACACACACACACACACACACACACACACACACACACACACACACACACACACACACACACACACACACACACACACACACACACACACACACACACACACACACACACACACACACACACACACACACACACACACACACACACACACACACACACACACACACACACACACACACACACACACACACACACACACACACACACACACACACACACACACACAATTCCTCTCTATATTCTCTCTGGTTTGTAGTGTTCACACTTGCACACAGTATTTAACGGCTTGATAAAGAATACTGCATATTTGTTTAACATAAATAGAATCAGTTCATGCGACAGTTTATTCACAAGATGAGCAAGTGATCACGTACAGCAAGTACATTAGGTAGGCAATGCGTGTGGTGGATTCTCACATCATGCCAGAGTGCATCACTGCCAAACGTCGGAAACTGATTGACAAATTAAACGCATACGAAATAAGAACGATTCAAACGTTCCACATACCTATCGCACAAGCCACGACAATCAGTCACTGTTGCATAACCCTTTGGGAACAGTATTATTTTCACTGGTACATGCGAGAAGAACCAGACAGTTTTTTTATCATTTCTGCACTGGCTGTAAATTTACTTCATCCTCTGGTAATATGATTTATCTATAGGTGTGAGTGATGCTTATTTCTACGTCACAAGTTGGTTGTACAAAATGTGGTATATAGTTATAGGTTTATATTAAATAATTTTGTAATATTAATTTAATAGATTTTTTAACCGATAAACCTATATTTGGGGAAATATTCCATTGAATTATTTCCTTAAATTACAATAAAATCTCTGACTCTCAAAAATAATATAGGTAATGCGCTAACATATTTTACTAAATATTTGAGAAAAACAAATGCTACATTTGCGATACTAAGAAAGAAAATAACATTTATTTATACCCTACACCCCGAACCAACATAATCTAAGTTCTGAGTCACTAGATGTCTGTACACATTAGTGCAAAATTAAAATTAAAATATTTTATCTAAAAAAAAAATGAATACTACAGAAACAATAAAACAGATCGAAGAATGTCTCTAAAATTTAACGTAAACGCTCATAACTTTACACGAATTCTAAGTGTATGTAGGCCTACAGAAAAATTCGCTATTATTTTTCAGTAAAATATTTATAATAGCACACTAATCAAGCGTAACAAAATGCTTGCTAATAAAAACCTATACAAACAAACAAAACCTGCCAAAAACAACATTAGCATTGCAAACACGAATATACCCTGGAAACAGCATTAAGTAAATACTGCCGGTATAATACCATTTCACTGCTAAAAATAATGCATTTTGGTGGTTGGATTGTAAACTGGTAATGATTATTTTACATCTGACCGATTCATAGACCTAAGGTTCTGTAATAATAGCCGCAATTGTAAATAAGGTCCTATACATCGGACGTTGGTCCCCAAAGAGTTAAACGCAGTAATGCGCGAGACAGTGATTCTTACGTACACGAGCGATTGAAAATTCTAAACGAAAAGAGACGGGATATGTTCCGTTTTCCACCGATATTTCGCGAACGTGACTGTCGGAGAAACAAGACTAAGAGGTAGTCATTGCCATGGCTTTGGTGGTCGTAGACATGTGATGGAAGCATTAGGGTGTGTTGGAAGATCTTAAAAAAATAAGTGAAATTTTAGTAATCGCTGACTGATAACGGGAAAAAATTCTTCTTCTTCTTCTTTCTCATCATCTATTTCTTCATCATCTTCTTCTTTTCATCCCCTTCTGCTGTCAAGCGTCGGGGTCCTTCAAGTACTTTCGATGCTGTCTTCTATCTTGGACGAGGTGGTTGACTTCTAACATGGTCTTCCTTTTTCTACTTGTCAACTAGTCAATATAGTCAACCCATTCCATATTATTCTTCCTGTTCTTCTACCTCCGCTTGGCCGCATTTCCGCTTTGCTCCTCAACTTGGTTTTGTCTATTCTCATTGCAAGACCAAACCACTGCAGCCCTCTTCTCTCTACTCTCTCGAAAACTGAACTCTGCTGGAACAGACTTGTAAAGATCATACTCTTAATTCGTTTTCTCGTTTTCTTCCAGCTCCCCGTCTCAAAAACCTCAATTCGCTGGCTTGCAATCTGCTTTTATGTCTCTTTAGCATGGTGAGGTTTTCTGTCCTATATTGTACTGCGATTAGAAAAACAGTCTTGTACAGGCCTACACGTAATAAGGGTTGAATTCAAAATCTCTTATTTTTTCACTTCTTTAAACTCTGCCAAACACCTTAATGTCTGTAAATCAAACAGCACAGTTATTATATTCATGGCGGTAGGATGTCCTCTCACCATCACAACCACTCGAGCACTGATGGAACATGACCATTGAACGCTGAACCTGACCGTTCCGTCTCGACATTAATTAGCTGGTGTCAACAGAGCGCTGGCAGTTTTTTTATCATTCAAAAGTGCCTAATTTCACTGATTTTACAGAAGTTGAATGAAAATGTTTTTTTCTAACTTATTCAATGTTTTTAAAACAAAATTCTGTAGAACCTTGATAATCAGAAAAAACTAGGATCGGGAGTGTGGTTCTGATTACAAAAAAGTTCAGATTATCAAACACACGTAATTCCCACAGATGAATGAAGGAAAATTAATATTAAAGTACTGTCATAAATTAAATTAACTACATAAAACTACAGATTTCTATAATCTAAAAGCATCTTATCTTTGTAACCAAATTAATTACACTAGCCCACATTTTGTACTCGTCAGATTAGTATGTCATATTCCGAAATATAAATGCAGAATTAGGTTGTCCACAGTTGAGAGCAGTCATAAACATTACTGTCTTATATTCGTAGAGGTGTTGGTTACGTCTTGGCTTAGCCAACCGCGAAACTCGTTTACCATCAACAAACATTTCTTCATTACCTGAACAAACAATAGTAGTTTTCCTTATACTTTATACCAGCGTTGATTGTAAATTTTATTCCCTAAGTGTTACTATTTAAGACATCTATTAGAGCACTTTTAATATATAATTATTTATTGTTTTTACAAATTACAATTTTCCTTTTTATTGGTTACTTTACTTAAATTGAGTTAAATTTTCTTTACTGGTTTTACGGCATTGTATTTCAATTTCAAGTGTACGGATTGTCGGACTGTCAAGATTAGAGTGAATATTGTTTACAACCCCAGAGGGCCAAACTTATCTGTAAACACTGAACAGCAGTGTGTAAAACCGACTAATTTATGCAGTCATATAAGTTGTTATAAGTTGTAGCAAACTCATATAATAGCGTTAGCTTTGTCTCAGAGACAACGAACTTGATAGCTCACATACGAGGTGCGAAGCAAACAACACAAGTTGTTAGCATTTCTAAATATAAAGTAGGTTTATTCATTTTAGTTATAAACAGGAACAAATAAACGATTTCTTAATAAAAACGGTTTTTTGTTAACCATCATGTTTATTGATACTACTATTAACACCAAACGTTGCGCGAATTCATCCTCAGCAGTATAGCTCACTACCGCTATCTCAGATTTACCACTGAGGAGGCTACATCGCAGACAGGGCGAAACACTTAGTGTCTAAGATGATACCAATAAATCTTTAAGACTTAGCTGTCTACTAAAAAACGTGTTAATATTAAACACTTTCACAACGTAAGCCTACGAGTGGAAAAATGAAAGATTTTGTTTATTTATTTAGCAAAATCCCGTCTTTAGATTTAATCTCCGTAAAGAATTCCCAGCGTAATACCTGAATAGTAAACAACATTAAAAGAAGCGGAGATGTATCAAAATAATAAAGCAGAAAAACAAAAAACCGATGTATTGTAAGCTGAAGATTGAACTAAAAAGAGAAACTCATTAACCAAGACAGCAGTGGTTACGAAAGAGAATACTGAGAGAGAAAAAATGGGCAACGCGATATAAGGTATGAAACGGTAAGAGATACGACATGAGATAAAAGTAAAGGAAATAGTTGAATGGAATATGAAGGTGCAAAATTATTGTGCAAGAGTGAAGAAGTACTGGGTAGATGAAAGAAATATGTGGGGAAATTTTAGATGGCAAATTAGGAACCTAGAAAGGAAGGACAAAAAGAAAAAGTCAAAAATAATAAAAATAAAACTGAAAGAAGAAAAGTCCAAAAAATGTTAACACGTGAAGTGAGACAATCAATAAAAGACATATCAATGGAAGAATGGTAAAGAAGTGGTACAAATAAAATTCCTATAGAATTATTTAAATATTTTTAATACGATAACTACGATGCTCTAGTGAACCTATGAAATTCAATATACGATAGCGGACTTTGGCCTGAATATGGATTTTGGATATGGCCCAAAACTGTCACAATATCCATTCAAATCAAAAGTTAAACATGAATCAAAAAGCAGCTACGGAAAACAAAAAAAAAAAAAGGTTTCACAGAGTGTTTAATATTAAGAAGGGTGTGGGGCTGAGTGAGGCGTTCCTTGTCGACGTTAATATGCAGGTTGAGGACATAAAGAGTAGTATTTTAGAGGAGACGGAGGTGTTATCATTGGTGGACAGAAAATAAATTGTTTAAGATTCACTAATGTTTTACGTAGTGGGTCGGAGACACGAAAGATGTGAAAAAGTGGATGAAATTTGACCGGTGAACTAGAACTGTACATTTGGAGGCGAACGGACGGAATAAGGTGAGTGGATAAAATAAGAATTGGAGAAGTGCTCACAAGAATAAAAGATTTCTGCAGTTTATTCAGGGGATGAAGGAAAACGGTATTGTATACACGTTTTTACGATGAAAACGAAATAATTTCAGGATATATTCTAGAAACAAATGTTCTAGGATACTGGTAAAACAAAGAAAAAAGCCTATGTAAAAATAGGCCCGGAGACGCTTTATTTTCGAGTTACGGCGAGCGAAAAATTTCGCCGTTTCCTGCATATGTGGAAAAATGAGACTATTCTAAAATTTTTTGAACACCAATATTTGGGTAAAATACGGGAGTTTTTTTAATGTTTTTGGCCTGAAAAAAAAGTTTTAATGGGTTCCAGAACTCTATCTTCAGTAGTTTCCGAAAACATTATAAAGCCTAAAATACTGAAGTCGAAAAACGTTTTTAATTGCCGATAAACAAATAAAAATTTGAAGCAAAATTACAAAACCTTTAACTCTGTGAAAATTTATGTAAGTAAAGCCAACTAAAAACAAATATAATTTAAGGATATTTGAGTTTTATTTAGAACAAAACAAACCAAAACGAGCGACACTACCTTCCGTTTATGCCGTTCGGCTAATATAAGCAGCCTATTCTTCTACGAAGGAGCCACTATTATTATTTATTAGTTTTATTTCTACAGTTTTCCGTATATCAAAAAGAATATCTCTTAATTTAAAACTATAACATTCAACTGCTTCGTTTTGGCCTGTTTTGTTCTAAATAAAATCCACGTTTCTAAAATTTTGGATTGTTTCAATTAACTTTACTTACACAGATTTTCTCAAAATTAAACTCTTTCTAATTTTGTTACATATTTTTTGTTTGTTTATTGGCGATATAACAAAGTAAATTTACGCCAAACCTGCAAAATTGTGTTTTTCGACTTCAGTATTTTAGGCTTTACAACAGTTTCGTCGGAAACTCAAGGACATACTGTTTTGGGACCCATTTTTGAAACCTTTTCGGTCAAAAACAAACAAAACATCAGTTTCACCTTAAAATTTGTGCCCCAAGAATTTTAGTATAGCCACATTTTACCGTTCTCCCAGAAAACGGCGAAAATTTTGCTAGTCGTAAGTCGAAAACAAAGCATTCCCTCCATATGTTTATATAAACTGCTTTATTCTTTACAGTTGAACATATCCTGTTGAAATTATTTCTGTTTCTCCACAAAACACTCTGTGTATACTTATGTATAATAAAGTAACAACGTTTCGTGTAATACTAACGACGGTTTTGAGGGAATTGTGGAACAAAAAAAGACAGGAGAAGTACACTGTAATGTGTCGTATGAAGAGGTGAAGGACCTGCCCTGTCACACTGCAGAACACCACACAGAGGCAAACTTCAGATGAACGTACCATCTAATAATCTGTGCCACCAGAAACAAACAAACTTATGAAACTACCCACAATATATTTTAAACTAAAGTGCAAGTCATGATAATTTTTGCTTTATGGAGTGTGTTCGTAACGCCAAGCACTTCTTTTGGATTCCAAACAGATTTTACATTGGTTTTTTGGTTTTGGTGTTCCTCAAACACTAAACAGGACAAATGAACATGCTTAATGTATTTTTTTATGCGTGGTCACCGTCTATAGTTGTAAAAACATTGAAAATACTAACGTAAGTGGCTTGCAGGAGAGTAACATTATTCGTTCCTTTTTTATGAATCAGATCTTTCATCTCCGAGATAAACTTTTTTTCTTTTAGTCGTTTGTTTTTTTTCTTACAGTCGTTTCCCTTACAGTCTCAATATATGTATCAAATTAAAAGTTCTTTCAACATGTCAATGGCAGTAGACGCAGTATTTAATCGAAAACATGAACCCCCTTTTTTGTTAGATTTTTGCTCTAAAATTTGAGAGGTTCGGGTCTCAGAATTTAATAAAAATGAGAACCAGGAGTGTAACTGACTAACAGTTAGCGGTATTTATTAAATACAGCACTAATAGCATTCCTGAGTTCAGGCCAGGAATATTACACTAAAACCAGGACAAGCTTATTAAAAAATTCGCCCAAAAATATGGGGGGGGGGGTTAATCGAGCAGGTTTTGTTTTCAAGTAAATAATGTACGTTTTGATGGGAAGTGTAAAATTGTCCAAAGAACGATTCTCAGCTATTCATCGTAGAATTTGTTGAACCGCTGAAATCTGCAGATACTGGGCCACAAATGTCGGGGTAACTTGATCAAACCTGGCTGCAGTTAAGATATGATCCATGTTTTAGCTAACTGATTACAGTAATGCTAAGCAGACAATGTAGACGCGAACAAAACCCCTTAGCGTTTGTGGTGGTGTGAACGGAGCTGCCAGCGTAGCAACACGCCTTAATCCTACCCTTTTACGGTCCAACATTAATATCATTTGTAGGGTGACACTTTTCTGACAAATTGTACTCAAAAAAGGTTTTAAGGGTAAAACGAACATTATACCCACAGTAGTAATGGTCAAGTTACTGTCACAGCTTGTGTTTATGTCTTCATACTAACATTATCTTAAAACGTTTCTGTTGACGTGTTGCTGACGCGTCTTCACAAATGTGAATTCCAATATACCGTTAAAATTGCTATATTTGCGAAGTTTCTGAATAAGATAGGATTATATTAAACTCGAGTAAACGGTAATTTGTTATATGTTTACAGTTGTAGGACTATATTTACATGTACATTTTACGGATTAACCGTGAAATTAGGCCACTTAATGGAAGCTTTCTACTTTCAAATACAAGTCTACAATGTTAGTCAATGTTAGTAACTATTTGGAAACAAGGACGTTCGATCAAGTAGAAACGGTAAGCCAAGGTGTCTATATATTGTTACACCTTTCTCAAAAATAGCATGGCATTTTGTCGGAGACTTTTTGGGCATATATACATTTACCGGTATTAATGTATATTCAGGAACAGCGAACTCACAAAACGCGCAAAGTCTGAATTTGGCGGTTAATCTGAAATGTGGTACTTTTGTATGTAGTCTATATGGTAATTTCTGTAGATACGTACTTTCACGTATTTTCAGTTAAAAGCATGTATTTAAAAAAAATAACGTCAGTAAAGTATTTTGGTTAAAGTAGCATAAACTAACTAAGCTAAAATAAGAATTAACAGAAGGGTTAGGTCGGATAATGACCATCGTTATAATTTTACTGTCACGAGAAACTACCGATGGGCTCATCACTATCTCCCGCGTTGGCTAACATGTACATGAAATGGTTAGAGAGACGAGTATTTGACGACTACATCGACCAGCCTAAACTTTGGATTAGGTGTATTGATGACACTTTTGTTATTTGGTAACAGGGTAAAGAAAAACTAAAGGCATTTTTTTACCTATCTGAATAATTTAAATTCTTTCATTAAGTTTACTTATGAGAAAGTAATAATTCCCTGATATTCTTTGATGTGTTAGTCATTCGTTATCATGATAGTGTGTAGACTACGATTTACCGTAAACCCACTCATACGGGACAATACATCTACAGTTTGTCCAACCATCCTATCATACAAAAGGGTGGGGGGTCATTAAAACTTTAAAATCCCGTGCTGAGGCCATATGTTCTAATAGCGAATATTTTAAAAAAGAAATCGATAATACTGTTAGCGACTTTTCAAAGAATAGCTATAGTCATAGATTTATTAAGCCACTTTAGCTGTGAGAAAAGGTCGCTCACGATAAAAACAATGAGGAGGTGAAGGGTAGGTTAGTTGTTCCATATGTTCGGGGAAATTCGGAAAGAATTCGGAGAGGATCGCATCGAAATATGGACTGCGGGCTGCCTTTCGTTCCCGTAACATTTTAGGGGAATTCTGTGTGACACCGCGCCAAAACTACTTGAATTAGAGTGTAAAAATGCTCAACTATCGCCCGTGCTATTGCTGCTTATCCAGAAGGGGAGGTTCTCGGGAAAATGATCACAAAAATTGTTATAATATTCTACAAAATGTGGAGAATACTTTGTCTAATGTAGCAGACTTTTTCAAATACTTTTTCAAAAATGTAGTAGTCTAGTAGTCTGGTATTCAATCAACCGCATGCGTTCTTTGACAAGAAACTGTTATTTACAAATAGGCATATATATAATAACAACAATATGGCGCGGTTTTTCTGTCAACGCCATATAAAATACGTATGCGGGTAAGATGGACGGTTTATCTCACGATATCTAGCAGCATACGTCCACCATTTCGCCATAAATTATGACATGCCGTTTCGCGAACGGTAGTAAAACGTATTTACATGGTAATTACGACGTATGGCTATCTGTGTGCACTTGCAGAGGAGTGTAGCGAACGACGGCAACGAACAAGTTGTCCCGTTGGTAGACGGCTTGCGTATAATAGCCGCGAGGTGAGGTCAGTACAGGATCAATAATGTCTTCAAGGAACCTGGTAACCACTTAATAATAACATGTCAAATTAGTTCACTTAGATTGCTCTAAGGTATGATACGATCACGTGATTATTGTGGCTAATTTATATCAGCGCGTGATATGTGCGTGAGTGTGCGTGCGTGTGTCTTCATTTAAATGTACACTGAAAAAACAGTCATAATTTATATGTAAATTGCATCAATGAATATTGATGGGCTTACATTTACATCAAGTTCTACGTAGACACGGAATTATGATTAGAAAATCATATCCTTTCCACATTTCAAAGGTTTTAATAATTATTACTTTGAGCAGAGCACATAGAATCCGATCTGAGATATTGTAATTTATAATCAAAAAGTCTGTGATTTGGCTGGATTTCAATTTTTCATGCAATTTATATAAGCCAATAGTAGTATCGAATGAAACAGTAAACGCCAAAAAAAATGAAGGATCTTCGATTGAAAACGACTTTTTACACGGATTCAAGTATGTGCGCCCGCGTGCGCATAAATATAGGCATGCGCGCCTATTTCATTATAAAACAAAACCAAATGATACCATGAAAAAATATGAAGATTTAAATTAGTATTTTTTATTTATTTATGCAATCGGTTTACAAAAAAAGGCAGTAAACATGTAAGATGGCAGGAAACATTCGTGGAGGGGAAATAGTTCAGATTAGTTCTCTATATGATTACTAATTCCGAAAATTTTTTTAATCGATGAGTGATACTTTTAATTGAGTAAGTTATTTTATCTGTATATTTAGAATTTGATTTTATGCTAAAGGACTGGCTGCTGATTATTAATCAGCGTAAAATAACGTTTTGCAGTGACACGTCCTAAAGCACTGCAGGGCGTACAGCACTGGAACCAGAAGGCAGACTTGTTGTTTCTGTGCTTCCGAACGGAGGTCAAAGGCTGGTAAAGGTCACGGTGGAGTTAAGTGATGCCAGGTGGGAGCGCTGTACACCTCTACCAACCAACACGCTGTTCTCCCACGTAAATTGTGTTCCCAGTCCGTTGCCTATTGGCTACACCTGGCTTTGGGAAAAGCAAAATAACAGCACTTTAGATGCCAGTATATACTAAAGACATTTCAAAAGTCCGTAGGGCAGTGGTTCCAAAACTTTTCAGTCTGCGGACCCCTAAAAAAAATTCAAATTTCACGGACTCCGTCTGATTTCTGAAATAAAACAAACAGTAAATATGATATATACTCTTACATTTTAATTAAAATGTATTAAAATCAAAATTCTCTTAACTTGTAAAATTATAATATTAATGATATTAGTCATAATTGAATGTGAACAATGAAGCTGCTTTTGGACAATTATCTCTGCAATATTGGGTTTAATGTCTGATACATTCAAGTCACTCTCGACATCATGTTTATTTCTTAACTTTGACTTCAAAACGTGAGCTGAAAAAATTTGGTTTCACACAAGTAAGTAAAGGGAAACACAGTTAAACACTTCAAAGCTTTTTCGTGAGTTCAGGATAGCCGTCATTATATATAACCAGACGTCAGTTAGCTGTAATTGCGAAAACTGTAATTTTAATGAACTGTTAGTTGAAAGTTCTGCCAATGAATCTTGTTCTTGTAGTGTAACAGAGAAGTTAGTTGACATCCCATTAGCAAATGGATTCCTTATCCACATGTCACTATCATCCATCGCTGGCAAATATTCCCTTAGCTGCAAGTGCAGTTGCTCCAAATGAAACTTAAAACGTTTGAGGATCTCCTTTGGAACATTTTCTCCTGACATCTGGACGAAATCTGCCACAAAATGGAATTGTTCAAAGATTTCAGAGTCTAATCTCTGATTCCACAGCTTTAATTTTTTTATCATCCCTCGGTTTTATATCGAACCTGGAAAATAGTGATCCTTGCACGCTTAAAGTGAGTCCATTCAGAAGACTGAAGATATCAGGAAGGTATGATAGCTTCAAAATCCAGTTAAAGTCATGAATCCCGTCTTTATGGTTGTAGTTGGAATCAAATAAAAAGAGCTTTACTTCATCCCTCAGTAAAAAAAAAAAAAAAGTGGAATCTTTTATTAATTGTTTTAAGATTCTAACATTTAGATTTTAGAGCACAAAACAATCGGAGAAAATTACGGTACATTCTATTTTTTTTTCTTAAAAATGTCCGCGGCCCCCCTGAAACACTGTCATGGACCCCATTTTGGGAACCACTGCCCTAGGGTCTTTCCAGCCTGGAGATCTAATTTATCATCTTTACCACATTCCCACACAGCGTAATTGACAAATTGGTGCAGTGATTTCAAATGGCGGCCATCTTAACAATTATTCTATTTTAACACGTAAATGAATACGACACTGTCATTTTAACTATGATTGGTCTTGTATAGAAAATCTATCGAAAATGTTTCACTGATCCAGTATTAAATGTATAGTAACTTTCAGTTATTTGTTTAAGGGAATGTGTATTTGCTCTAGTCCTCTTTTATTTTTATCATATTACAAGACCCAGTCGTTTCCTTCCATCCCTCGGCTGCACAAAACAGACGCGCTTGTCCGACGTTTCGTCCTTGATTCGTAATCAGTCGCATCTGTTATTCAAAATTACGTTTAAGGGTTTCCAAACTACAAGTTAGCACACACAGGATTTAGTAGCTGGACCAACTTATATCTTCATTGTTATACTGTAACGCAAAAATTGAGCAATCGCAAATTTTACGAAATCAAACTATGCTGAACGCAAAGAAATGTGTATGTTTTAGAAAGCGGGGAGGTAGTGAAACGCCTGTACCGTTAGGCGGCATTACATGAAAGAAATTAACTTGTAAAAAGCTGTAGAGTATAGCGGTAGGTTAGCAACGCCGGCCTTGGGGCTGACGTCTATAAGGAAGGTAATATTAGGCTGTCACGTTTTGGGACATAACTATCATAAAATGTATTATTCGCTAGGATATTAGGGGTGTTTGCCAATGTTGTAAACTTTAAGTGCATGTAACAATAGATACCGTTATGTTCGAGAGAGCGATGTAAGAGTGAGATAGATAGTTTTTTTTAAGCTCGTGAGACGCGAAAAACGTTCGGCAAATCATAGGAAGCGTCATGTGTTGCGCGGGAGGTTTTCGCTAAGCAGATTGGGCGATTTTGTATTTAGCGCTAGTCTAAACCTATGGGATTGTTTTTCTATCGAGACTTGGTAAGGGAAATTCAAAGCTAGTATAAAATATGAATTTGGAGAGAAATCAGGCAGTCTTCTTTATATCGGCGAAACTACACTGAAGAGACTCGCGTGCGCTGTTTTGCGTTAACTATATAGATATATATTTTATTCGTAATTTAAAGAATAAAGTAAATTCCCAGCAGTAAACAGAAGTACGGGAACGCGATAATTGCTAACGCTAAATTTATAAAGTTTAATATACAGTAATAAGTTAATGTCTATTAACTATTAAGAAATGTCTATCAATCTACTTTCTATATATAATGATAGAACAAATCTTACTTACCCGTGACTTTTTACTTTACCTGTGCGCCAGAACAAATCCCAGATACAAATGACACGGATTCAGCTTAGCTCAGAGCACAGAGACACACTATCTCAGGATTCGTTCAGTGAGTGTGGAATTTAAGGGGAATCGTTACAAATAACTCTTAAAATTTGTTGAAGTTTGTTTAATTAACGATTCTGTTATTGTATTAATTTCTTTAAAAGCTAAGTTAATGACTTATTGCTTACCTAAATCTTATTGTTTAACGAGTGTGCTTGAAAAGTGAAGATTAAAACGTCCAAACGACCAATTGCTCTTATCTGGTTTATTTAGGGATTTTATATCGCCCAAACCAGTGCTAAAGAACGGATCTGCAATAATTTGCACGTTCAATACTACACCTCACTCTCCATTCAACACTCCTATAATACTTTATATCTAATCTTAATAATTAAATACAAAATTTGAATTTATATAGTATCTTTTTTAAAAAATGTTTATTGATTTAATTATTTAGTTTGTTATTTATGTTCATTGATCAATGAATATATTTCTTATCTGATTGATGCATCGACCGTAGATAGTAATCAGTAGAGATACTCCTTTTGATGGTTCGGCTCAGAAGAAATGATGTTGGCCAATAACGTTGACTGATGATCCTGGACAATTCAGATGCTGTAGCTACTCTGGTGCACAGGTCACTTCACTGTTACTTAATTATTAATTAATTAATTAATTAATTTGTTATTACGCAGCGAGCTTATTTATTGAACCTTACTAGTTCCTCTACTACTGCGGACCACTTCGCGAACTGTTTATTTAAATAATTACTTTGCGTTGTTTGTGCAATTTAGCTCGTATTTAACACACGTCTTGCTTATTTAATGCCCGAACGAAGAGTGCTCAATTCCCTCATTCTGAGTTGGCGTCTCCTCTAAATATAAGATTCTGATTGGTTATTCCAAATAAATCATGCGTTTTCCACTTGAAACAATATCGAACAAGTCGGTCAAACGCTCCTTAACAAGTTTGAGATGGTAGAGAATTACTGGCTAATTTCATACTTCCTCTGTTTGCAAATCGTTTGATTTCACGTATTTGCAAACGTGATTTCAAAGATCCGACCACAGAATATTATTGCTTTGGTCTTTCTCTGTATGTGTGTGAAAACACCTAATTCGTACCTAGCCTAATTCTCTAGTTATATCTCTTGGCGTTCTTCTTCTGTATAACTTCTTTAAATGTTAATTATATTAGTTGATATTTTGGCTACTTATAGAATTTTAATTGCTGAACAATATGCAGGTTTCAGAATTGCCGTATATTTATTAGTTTTGAAGATATTGCAGTTTTAATAAAAATATCGGTATGGAGAACCATACATGACTTCCATATTCTAAGATTTATATTTAAAATCATTTTCAGCCAAACAGCCAGGGAAGGAATTTTAACAAAAAAATACTTCTTTCTTGCCAATAACGTAGTACACATATAAAAAATATTATCCCCTCCCCCTTCAACTATAATTTTGATTTATAGAAAATTACCCCCAGCCCGTTCAACTAGCCTCTTCATTTATAGATATTTCATCTACGTTTCTACAGTGGATTATTAAGATCTTATCAGGATACTTTATCAAAATTAAGTACTTTACTCATGTTACAACAAAAAATGTTTCTGGTAAACTGCCCTTTCCCCGTAACCGATCTTCACCAAAATCAACAGACATTGAGTTCTCTATAGCTCAGGCACATATGTAAAAAATTATTTGATTCTGTTTGAATTTACGGCAGTTATGGTTCGTCATATAAAAAATTACCCATGTTAAAACATAAAACATGAGATTTATAAAACATATCTAAGATTTATATTTAAAATCATTTTTGAAATAAAATATTTTCATAGAACCTACTAACGCTGGGGAAATCTGAGGAGCCAATCAGAGTTGGGCCTACCTGTCACTCTGCTGAATTTGGTGGAAAGCCCTGTCACTGTCGTCAAAGTATCAACCTTGACAGGGTCCTCTTTTTCTGCAAAATGGGAGAGGAGGCTTGAGATGGAGTGAGTGACATGGTCCCCACCTCAATGAAGAACCCATTGTTTTATAAAAATATATTTAAATTTTGAAAACTGAAAATTCTTTTCTTGTTGTAAATATTTATATTTTATAATCAAAATGACTTTATCAAAAAACAAACATTATTTTTTTATAATAAGTACTTATATATGTTTCTTAATATGCTTACTTTTTCTTCAATGTTGATGATCATTTCCAAACATTCTGACAAAATTGTATCTACAGAACAGTTAACATTCCCCAGGTTTCCATTTCTGCTAATTTCTCATTACACCTTCCACTGACGTATTATTAACCATTTCATAAACTATGGTATAATCTTTTCAGATTTTGTGGTACAAAATCTGAAATTTTCAGATTGCCTGGCAACAAAATTATTTTATTTTCAACAATTACCATTGTTTGAAAAAGTTTAAATGAATTTTCAAGTACTTTACTCTTGTTAAAACGTAAAAGGTTGCAGGTAAACTACCCCTTCCCCTTAACTGATCTTCACCAAAATCTAAACGCCTTGAGTCCTCTACAATTCACTGACGTATGCAAAAAATTATTTGATTCTGTTTGACTTTGCGGCAGTTATCGTTTGCCATAGAAAATACGCTTGATAAAAAACGTTGCAGGTAAACTACCCCTTCCCCTCAACCGATCTTCACCAAGAACAATAGGTCTTGAGTACTCTACAAATCAGGGCTGTATGCAGAAAATTATTTGATTCTGTTTGAATTTGCGGCTGTTATCGTTTGCCATAGAAAATACCCTTGTTAAAAAAACGTTGTAGGTAAACTACCCCTTCCCCTTAACCGATCTTCACCAAAAACAACAAGTCTTGAGAACTCTACAATTTAGGGCTGTATGCAAATAACCTTTTGATTCTGTTTGAATTTGCGGCTGTTATCGTTTGCCATAGGAAATACCCTTGTTAAAACATAAAACGTTGCAGGTAAACTACCCCTTTCCCTTAACCGATCTTCACCAAAAACAATATGTCTTGAGAACTCTACAATTCAGCGCTGTATGCGAAACATTATTTGATTCTGTTTGAATTTGCGGCTGTTATCGTTTGCCAAAAAAAAAAATTTCCCTTGATAAAAAAAAACCGTTGCAGGTAAACTACCCCTTTCCCTCAACCAATCTTCACCAAAAACAATAGGTCGCGAGTCCTCTACAAATCAGGGCTGTATGCAAAAAATTATTTGATTCTGTTTGAATTTGCGGCAGTTATCGTTTGCCATAGAAAAAAAATCTACAGACACACAGACAGACACACAGACAGACAGACAGACACACACACACACAGACACTTTTCGGAAAACGACTTTTTTCATGTTTTGAGTGTAGTAGAATCAGAATCTGCAATAATCTCGAACACGATTTTTTTTGCCATCACCATACTTCCATTCCTTAAGGAATATGGAAGTAAAAAATTAATTGAATAAAATTTCATGTCTGTGCCCGCATCAGTAGTAGTAGTGGCGATGTTAGACAGAGATGGCTGCGATTATTCCCTCTCTCTCTTGCTTACGCCGCTAGACTAGCACAGTTTGACACTTTCATATAACGATCTGATAGGTCGACTATATGAATCGTTATAATATTTTATTAGTAATTTAAAGAATAAAGTAAATTCCCAACAGTAAACAGAAGTACGGGAACGCGATAATTGCTAACGCTAAATTTATAAAGTTTAATATACAGTAATAAGTTAATGAGTGAATGTTCGGAGTAGTAACGAACAACGAGAAGTAAATACTACATATAAATTTTCATGAATACGATATGTTGTGGTGAAATCACTGAAGAAAGCGAATTAGTTCGGGTTAAATTCATGACGGTAGGAGAGAATCGAGACGCACGCGACGCGAACTGTGTTAGATGCACTTAATGTAAATTCAAGAATACGTTTTAAACCAGTGTGTATATATATATATATATATATATATGTACGACATAATTGTATGTATCACCAATATGTCAAGTGTAGTGTACATCTGTGATAAAGTGAATTAGTGCATTCATAACCAGGATTAACGCGCAACAAACAGCTGCTGACGACTCACCGGCATGCAACACCTTAAGGACTACGCACATCGGAAGGATTCTCCACGCAAGTAACAAATAAATGAATATTTGATTCAATATTGTTTTATAAATATATATATTTGTAATCAAATATAGTGACTCAATTTGTCTAAAAAGAACTCATTGCCACGAAATAATATTCAAATTGTAAGGCAAAACTATTCAAGTCATGTTAAAGAAATTTGTAGTATATAAATGCAAATGAATCATTAAAAGTTGATTGATATATTTTAATTTGTGTTTATTATTACTGGCGCCCTGAGGTACAATAAAGAGTCGGTACACTGGAGTAAGTGTTATAGTCTATTGAGTAGAAATATTAATATTATCTGTGATTAAAGTAGTTTGTAAACCTTACTTCTTACATTCTCATAGGCCAACATAATATCCAAGTCAACAATTTAACTCTTTCGTAAAGGCCTATCAAGTAGTGTATTACAATACTGACATAATAATTATTGTATTATTAAAGATACGTTAAATGTGTAAATTACTCGTTTTGCTTATTTACAATTAAAAACTGACTATTTTTCACGTTATTCGTAAAAAATGTATTGTCTATAATGCAGCCCGCTGTAAGGTTTATTTGTGCCCCTCAGCTGGAAACCACTGTACTAGTGTATACATGCGTCATGGTCAGCGAATTTCAAACGAGAGTGGACAGAGAAAAAGACTTGTATAATTTTTTCGTACCCGCTATGCATGTTGGTAAGAAATCGCAACATCTTGCAATGGGATACACAAATGAAAACGTTCTGCAATGCTTTGTGGTTTCACACAAAGTTTTTCAGGATTGGTGAGTACGGAAAAGGTCTCATATAATCTGGGAGCAGCATAAACAATCAGAATCGACGTTGAGTTCTGTTCACCACAGATTTCGGAAGCGTCTAAATAAAATTTATCGGAAGGCCAACGTTGAAAAAAGATCCAGTGAAGAAATCCACAAACCAGTGTCGTTCAGTTTTCTGTTGTATTCGTGAAAAACGTAACTACCTCAGTCCGACGTAACATTTAACAGGAGAAGTCGAACAGTAAACTGAAACCCGTCTCTTTTTCCAGAAGAATCTGGCTTGAATAATGTGATCGCGATCGCTCCCGTCGGATTACACTAGTTTGCCTTGTTGCAACGTTGCGAGAAGAGATCTTGTTTGCCTTCGTTTGCATGGAGCGAGGTTGCCGCAAACCGATTAATCTGCCCAGGAAAGAGAAAGGTCCGTTCGATATAATGTATATTCCACAGTAGTGACGTAACTAGGAGCTGGTCCTGGGGAGGGGGATGAGATTAGCTCGAAGGTTGAACCCCCTTTTTCTTTGGGACAAATGAAAAATTCAAGGTTATTCCAGTATAATTTTAAAAATACGTTATTTAAAATCTTTGTGTCTCAAAGTTTTTGAGTAGACCAACGTGAAATATACGAGTTGAAAAAATATGGGAAAGCGCTGACTTTAAAATATTTGATTATTTGTTATTGAAATTAAATGTAGTAAATCTCTATCATTAGGATTCACTTTAGTTCTACATTTGTTTTCTTAATAAAGCTTGTGAAAATGAAACTTTCTGAATGTATTTTAAAAAACCCACTTTTATCACCCCTTCGCACTTTGGACAATCCTGAAAGGAGAAATGTGTCTGGGGAAAAGATAAAGGTTGATTAATAGGCTCTGCCTTCGTTTCTTGGTGCGTGTAGAATTGTTTTTTTGTTTTTAATGTGCAAGTACGTACATTATTTACCAAATGCGAGTGATTGTCGTTATTAAGAAACCTTTATTTAATTCATTTACAAATATTGTAGTTCTTTTCATTTCTACAATTATTTCTAATCCTTATTATAACACACGCAACTGGCTCAGACGTAAGCCTATGTTCAGTGATTTGCTGAAATTAATAGCTATGTTTGCTGAAATTTTTAATAGCTATGGGGAGGGGACTGACCCACCATAGTTATGCCACTTTTCCACAGATACCTAATGAAGTTATTCATTTAGTATTAGCCTGCTTATGGCTATTAGCAAGGATTGATAATCTACTCAGTGGAACAGAAAATACTCCGCTGAGAGGCAACTTGGAAAGTATGCATATCCATCGACTCTGAAGCCTTTCAGCATAATAATATTATACAAGCTGTGTATGCCGTATGATAGTCATATCTTCCGAGGCTGTTGACAGTTCGCCGCGCCTCAAATCCGTTTTTTCAATCTTAGATTGCAGAGCACAAGACTTCGAGTTTGCAGTCTTTTAGTAGACACAAACTCTTGCACTACCGCAAAATAGATGTTTGTCTGCAACAACATAACACGATGTTAACACAGAGAAACCCAAAACACGACGAAGATACCTCGCCAACTTTCACGAAGTGAAACGTCTAATCAGAAGAAGTGAATGTTGGCAGATCCACGAATATATTTCATTGTTACTACAACCGATGTACACGAAGTGATAGTATCGATCCAAGTAGGTTCAACCAGGCTTAATTCAAATCGACACATTTAAGACGAACTTTCAGACGCTTTCGTGTAGTCATAACACTTCCTCCGTATTCTCGTCGCGTACACGCGATATTTCAACATTGAGAGTAATTTAATTTTAGTCAGAAGTATTAAGGGCAAAGTAATTTTACGCTTAAGTTTCCCAGCGTTCCACTGCACAGAGGCATTTCTCGTGTTTCCTACAAACACAGTACAGTAATGTACAGTACAGTGATGACAGACACAGTACACACACAGTGAATACAGTGAGTGATGTACAGTGAACACAGATGCTCAACACAGGTATATTACAAGAAATTCACACATAACTCGCTACAAACATTGCCGGAGAATAATATTTATTTGGTTTTAGTTTTCCTGTTGTTAAGCCCATGATCTTCTGCTGACTGATATTGGGCTACACGTTATCTGCGGTAATCTTCTTCACCTTTCAGCCACAATGATCAAATCACTTACTTTCGCTGGCTGAATCGGCTTGCGGTTGGCGGAGATGGTAGATATACTTGCCGGACATTACGCAGAAAGAAGAGCTGCCCAATGTCTGCTACAGGTTCTGGGAAAAATGCATGTCGCCGCTGACCAATATCTTCCACGTGATTGGTCAATCCACCAATATTCAAAAAAAGTTCGATTGGTTCGATGAAGGTGATGATGATGATATAATAATAAAAATAATATATTATTGTTATTATTTATTTTTAATTAAATTATTTTGGGCTCCGCAACTAAGACATAGTCCAACGACGTCGATAGGAGTGTTGATCAACTGCATTTATTATTATAATATATTAAACTATTATTATTTATTAAATTAAAGAAAATGTCTGATACAGAAAACCTTTATGCACGAATGGTCTAATAACGTTGCTAATAATACTACTACTATATGAAACATAAAATTTACAACGTTTAAAAGTTTAAATTTATTTCAGTGGGGTAACTAAAGGGTCGGTCGACTGGCAAATGTTCTGGTTCACATAAGGTAAAGAGGATCCACCTTCTTTTTATGTTGTATTTACATATTAATTTATTTAACAATGTATCAATATGCGGTATTTATTTCTGTTACATAAGTATCTTGATTTTTACCTGTTGGTTGAAGCTGGAATCTATTCCATTATGCTAGACACAATAGACGTAGCAAGTATAGCATAAAGGCATTATGCTTTATACTGTTAATAAGTAGTAAGTGAATACAAAAATTCGTTTTTAAGCTCACCGATGCAATTAGAAACCGAGTCAAGAGCGTTGACTTCAGTGCTGGAATCTGATTATTTAGTTTCAGAGAGATCCATAGTGGTATAGAAACTATTTAGACATTATAAAACATGTCAGGATGACAAGTTATAGAAATTTGAAAAGGCCTACTTTGAAACTTTGCCAGAGGCTTCCAAGCGTCCAGTTACGCACTGATCCATATATAGCCTACCGTTTAACACAGTTAGGCCTACTTATATTAACCGTCATATTGAAATTTGCTCTCACATTACAACCTACTTCACACATGTCGTCTATTAATATAACAGAGAACTACTTCCTATTGCTATAGTAGACATTTTATGAAAATCAGCTTTTTAAAACGCAGTCATTTAACAATATTGTTTTCTAAAAATCACAGCCGCCACTTTCTCCGGTTCCTAACTGCCAATGGTATGCCCACAATTTACTAATATTTCCCTTTCGCTGGATCGATTCTATAACACATGTAATAAAGACACTTAATTCTAGTTGATGATAATAAACACTGTTTTCTCAACGATAAAACCATGCATTATCAACCAACGTATAATTATCTTTTGATACGATTTCGACTTTGTGTGTAATGTGAATCACGAATCGTTTAGGAACAAAACATGAACCGAACCGCAACTTATTGTTAGAGCGTCCTAAGTAGGCCTATTTTGGTCTTAACAGCCCCCCCCCCCATACCACACGTTATTCTCTTAACATATTTATTATATTAAAATACACATTATAACACTCTTACCTTCATAGACGTTCGTTTGGTGATCTATCGGAAGAGGAAAAGAATCAATTTCGGTAGACGGTTAACATGGAAACAGGTAGGAAACGGAGCAAGCCTGAGGTAAATGGGTTATAATGTATATTTTAATATAGTAATGCAATTTTAATTTAATATATGCTGTAATAAAATGATGTATTTTAACTTAATAATGTAATATATTTTAAGATAATTCAAAATCATTTTAAGTTAATTGTTTTGACGATCTTGGTTTGGTAGAGATTTTGTTCTACAATTTGTTAGTTGTAATCGTTGGGGCTACTGATGGCACGCCCGCATGTCCGTAATAGCATAACTGCTAAACCTCCTTGAGCTGCAGAACTCGCTCACGTTTTTGAACAAAATAGATTTATTAGACCTATTAGGTAAATTTCATTAGTAGATTATTTTTTCAATTATCAAAAAACTTACAAAAACACCGTTTACTCTATTGTGTTAATAAAACAACAATTTTAAAGAAAACAATCATACAATCAATAGTAAAAATTCCAAACAACTACTTACATTATTAGTTAGTTTTTAACCATAATGCCTAAATTGTAAATAATGTAGGCCAGACTTCTAAGATTATTCACGTTTACACAGATACCTATAATCCTATGTCTAATTCACAAATATACATAACTGACAAAAATATTATTTTTTGTTTTGTAAACATGTCTTATAAACCTATTGAAGGCAATTTAAAATTTTCAAAAAAGAGTTCTCAGATATTAATTCTGTCAAATTATTAAAGATACCAATAAAATGCCTCATAACTTGATGCCTCACACAGACTTTTACAATTTCTTAAAATTCTGAGTTCCATTTTTGGCTGGTGGGTCCCTAAAGTTAAACAATTTTCGTACTAAACGCTACATTCGGACTTAGGTTAAAATTCCCCTTAGTGCAACACTCGGCTGAATTTTTCAAATTATTAAACATTTTTTATCCCTTTTTTACGTCTAGTGTCCTAAAATTTTGAAATGTCTAAAACTGTACATAATAATTAGATTGTTGATAAAATTCTGTTTAATTTGATACCCTACATGGACTTTTACAATTTTATAAAAATTGTAACCAACTGTTTAGGACATGGCATCCCAAAATTTTTAAAATTCCAAAATTGAACACTACATTCAATTTTCCCTTTAATTGAATGTACAAAAATTCAATTAAACACTACTACCCTTTAACATTTTCCCTTAAACACTACTACAAAAATTCCCTTTAATTCCATACTCCGGATGTTCTTTTTTGATTTTTTTTTTTTTTATAATTTTGACTCCCTCACATTTTTGCCTTCCGCCCCCCACATTTTTGGGCAGATCAACCTCACCAACAATAGGGTTCTTACGGCAAAATTTTAGACACGCTTGCCAAGTTTTACGAAAATCGATTGATTCATTCAAAAGTTATAGTGAGATATAGCCCAAATAGATAGATAGATAGACAGACAAATGCCAAACGGTCGAGTTAAAACTGAGAATTCTCTTCGCTCGTTCAATTAATATTAATTTAACGCCATCGAGTCTTAGCTATAAAGATTGTAGATCTAAGATGATGAGTTGAACAATAGATGTTACCATTTCGTCCTACAGCAGAATACGATATGAACACATCCGGTTTTCGATGGATGTCGATTAAATAAAGACCGACAATGTTTCAACGTGACTCGGTGTGTTCCGTGATTCTTATGAATGCGGTTGTAACTCACAAAGACTGCATTAACGAAGGACTGAGTGTAATCCAGACTAAGCAACTATTAATTTTTACAGAGTTCCTGTAGTTTTTAAATTATTTAAACCAAAAAGAATTAAATTATAGGTACATTTGCATGGATGAAGATTTTGAAACAGAATACTTGCTGACAGACATTACAGTTTTTTTGTTCAGTATTATTTAGATAAATCAGAAAGACAGGTGACTGCCCACAGATAACTTAATTATATTCCATAGTTAAAGGTCGCTATGAATATTAGGTTTAAACTACATGCTAATATGAGAGGCTCAGAGATCGTTCCGAGCCAGGATTAACTTAAATCTAGAGAAAAAGAATGTTCACAAATTCTTTGTCTATCCTAATGCGTAGTAATTATGTCTCAAACAAGTAAGGTACGCTACGTCATCTGTGTCATCTTTTCCTCCTATACTGCCGCGAAATAATCCTTAGTGTTACAGTAATAATAACTTAGCTCTTAAGTACGTTATTAATAACGTAATATGATGTACGAATTCTTAAATATTTAATTTATCGGTAACAGTCTGAAATAAGTTGAAGAAAAATTTACCAATGCGGCTGTTGGTAGCAGTTGGGATATGATACAGGGGTCTATCGATACTTTCCCTGTTACTGCTCGCCCACTTGTGCACTAGGTCAGCGAAAAGTATAAAACTAGTCTAGAGTTGCCAGACATCCCGTATTTTTACGACTATCCCGAAAATATTTTTCGAACACCCAAATGTCCTGTATTTCGTTCAAAATCGTACCAACATGACAACAATCGTAATAGACTCGTGTCGCTTTAAAAGAGAATAATGTAGTTATAAACAACAATGAAGTCTTCTTGGGACGGAACAGTCTTCGTGAATATATTAGAAACAAGCTTCAGAAATTAAAGAAAACTGCATTTAAACTTCAACTCGGGAAAAACTGGTTCGTTATCTAAGTGCTTGAACTGAAATGTCAGATCATACAGATGCCGATGATCAGTCGATACGTTTTAGGAATTCATACATAATGCAGGCCTACATGTACAAACGATTTTTTCAATGGCATCTTTGCAATGAACAAAGGAGCGGTACCACTTAGAATTTCAGCATTTTAAGATATTTTGCATATTTTATTCAACAAAAGGAAGACATGTTCTGAATTCTACAAACGAAATCGCAAAAGGTTCCAATAAATATTGAAGTTAAAACGATAAAAAAAAGAAATAACAAGTCAAAAGTATAATAAATAATATAATTAATAATACGACCTGCTTTCGTAAAGCTATTCTAAAAAGCTATAGCTTTTATAAAGCTATTTATCAGGTTTATTACAATAATTAAATACTTAAAAAATAGGCATACATGGTAATTTTTTAAATGTCCCGTTATTTTCATTTTAAAAAGCGTCTTGCAACCCTAAATTGGTTGCACAAAGTAAACCAACACCCAATTTAAGAGGCAGTGTTAGCTGCTGTTAAATAATATCACTGCTGTTATGCTCCGTATGATTTTCTACAACTGACAGTGTATAAACATAACAGAGAGATGAGGTAGGATGTTCGAGCTCATTTATTTAATAGACAGCCATGAAATGCAATTAAGCTATCCCAAAGCAAATTAGCAGTCACTCGGATCAGGTTTTCTGCAAACCATTATTATGTAAAGTGGCCAAGCTGGACTATGAATATAAATATTAATTCCAACTTGTGGCCATCTGTAAAAGATATAAATAGGAAATGCTAATTAATACATTGAAACCAGGCACGTTCCTGAACACTATAACCTGACAAAAAATAGTAATTATATGGCATGTATATTAGGTTCTGATGGTTTTTGATGTCAGTTTAACTATGTATGATCGATTTGGACACAAACAACATTCTGTCAGATGAAAACGTGTTACGCCGGTGGACTTGACCAGTGTAGGACGATTGTGACGTGACCTGTCGCTACTGAGGGACGATCACCTAGCACATATATTGTGTGTGTGTGTGTGTGTGTGTGTATGGTTGCAGATGAACTGTCGTTAACTTCAGGCATGCAAAGCTGAAAACTAATTAATTTTCAGAATTTTAAAATATTTTTAGTCCCTCAGATCTTTCAGAGGTAATGTATTTCTATTTCGTTTAGAAGGGCTTACAACCTCATACGCTCGAAGCATCTGTTTATTTTTACAGAACAACGTATGTATATAGGCTTACACACTGCTTCGGTCAATTCAGGCTCCCAATTTCCCAATCCTATAGATTCATAATCAGAAGAACGTAGCCTAAAAAGTTTCGAAAAATAATAATTGATTTATAAAATCGCTTAGAGACTTTGGCCCATTCTCTGTTGGTGTAATGAATGCTAAGTGGCAATTCCGTGGTTTTCTTCTGTCTAATAGCAGTCGTGTACATTATTAGTTACAGGCATTAGAACTGCCCAGAACTGCTTTCACTAGGCCCATGGCACTGATACTCATCCTCAGTCTCCTCACAGTTCATTTATGGTAAGATGCGTGTTAATTCACGTATTATCAGTATTATATCACGTATTCACGTATATCAGATTATCAGTAACTACCATTTTGACGCTACCAGTAGCTTCTCTGTGTCTTCATGGATCCCGCGAGGTTACAGAATTTATTACAATTCATTACGACCAGGTACATAGATTCGAGTGACTTTTTGACTTTTCACAGTTACATAAGTTGTATAACATACTAGCATTAACCACAGGCCTATTTTAAATTTTGCGAGAGAATTGACTTTCATAAAAAATAAAAGTCCGATCGAATTGCATGGACGTTCGAATTGTACCCGTTTTCTGTCAATTTCGTTCATCACAATAAGATGAGACTGTAACATGTTTCAGGGCCTGTGTTTTCTTAAATTGTACCAAAGGTATTACAATTCACATGCTCAAAGCATGCGTTTTTTATTCCTAAATATTCTTATTCTAACGTTGGGAATAATACGGCGTCTCGCCCATAAATCTGTCACTGGCTTCGTATGTTATCTGTAAGTATCCTAAACCAAACGCTAAACATTTATCTGATAAGAATTTGTTTTGTTTTTTAGTTTCCTATAGTGTTCGTGGAAAATATCGTCACAAAACAGAACTATGAAATCGTTAGGATAATCTGATCAATATGAAATGTTTGATTAGGTGATAAAAAACTGTTTATTATTCACTTGTATCTACATTGTTTATCGTGCGAGGAAATGACATCCCGCTCCCACGTTGCGTGTATGTTACCTTCAGGAAAACAAACCGTATTTAAATTTCGGTTCTAGAGTTTTCACTTCCCACAATTCAAAAAAAAAATTAACTTCTTCCGATTAATATTATAAGCATTCAAGTGTCGTTGTGAAGCGAAAACACATGAAAGAGAGAAATAGTCTGTGATTGAGACAGCAAACGGTTATCCCGTCACTGTACGCTATACATTTAAGTGGGGGTAAGTCTTCCGTTGGCTCCGCGTATTAAACCGCTTAAGAACGTTTGTCAGGTTTCTACAAACACCCCTTCCCTGGAAAGTCCTGGCCTATAAGCCCCACGAAAAAAACCTGGTGAATAATCCGCCATGTAAAACTCCTTGCTATGCCACTGGTACTGGTAAGCAATATCTGTGACACCAAAATATTACAGAATTCGGTTTCGGCCTACTAAACCACAAACTGATTCTTTTAATGTAAACTTAATTCCTATAAAACCATTAATTTCTGTGAGATACATGAAATCTACTGCTTGCACAAAGTCGCGATATTTTTACACTTCAGAAAGGAAAACCTAAGACGACTGTTTCGAATGTTGACAAAACACCGTCAGACTGAGGATGGTGGTAGCGTTACCGAAAAATTCTTCCGTTTCAAAAATAAATTAGTGGTGTGTCTTTCATTTCAAAAACAAGATAATGTCTAAAAAATAATAATGTTAATTGTCACAGACCATGGCTAGTTGACTACATTACTTGTGCTTATATTGTTTCGTACGGATAAAAATTGCGACAAGCTAGAAATTACGATATTGGAAAGAGGAATGCAATCGTAATGAACTACAGCTAATGTGAACAGCTGGAAGGTACGATGTTTGCAGTCATAGTATAATAGTATTTTTAAAACCGTCTAAAAACTTTAAAAAATCTTCCGAGTAGTACTTTGCGAAGAAATGTGTATAATACATCACACCACTTCCTTGTCGCTGCAGCCATAGGTTCCTACCTTGAGCCAATCTCTTCAGTACAGCGTACGATCTCCAGTTAATTCTGCTGAACTAGTTGTTAAAAAAAAGAGACTTTTGGTTGTCCTCTTGCTCTCTTTCCCACTGAGATGTTACAAAGGAAGTCACTGTGCCGCAGGATGTGCCAACAAATTTCACATCATCTTTTCAATTATTAATTAAATTTCGACCATTAATATACTCTAGTCTAGAGTCCTTTTCTTCCCTACCTCTCTCAAGACCACTGTATCGCTTCTCGTTTCTGTCCAACCTGTTCGATGTATTCTACACCAAATCCACAATCCAAATGCTTCAAGCGTTCCTTTCTCTTGCTTATCCAAAGCACGCCTACTGCAAACAAACGTTTTTAAGAAGGTCTTTCATACTTTGCTGTAATGTGTTTGTTAATAGGTAGAGGCTTTTGAATTTGAAAAGCTATCTTTCTCATCGCTATTATTTTTCTTACTTCACTTGTGCTTCTGTTGTCGTGTGCGATTAAGGTTCCAAGGTAGCAAATTGGTTATCTCGTTCAATTCTTTTATATTCAACATAGATTTACAAATTTTGTTCATATTGTAATTCGGATTGAAATGTGAATCCGACGACGAAGAAGTTACCACAAATGCGTGTTAAGCAAAACACACGGGAGATATAAAGGAACATCAATACGGCGGATCCGACAGAAGTTGCAACCCTGTGTTTAGTAAAAAGGAATAGTAGAAGTGAATAAGACTCCGTCAATGTAAAGAATGCACCTATCTAGAGTAAGGTAACCTCGAATAGAAATATCGGCCCTTCAGGATGAAAATTAAGCAGTGGGCCGGACCTTTCCTATAAAAAAAAAAATTCGGAAAATTATAAAATCTAACGTCCTAGGAATGGAAGCATGACGGTTTCGATTAACACGTTATAATCATCCAGGAAACAAACAAGATAGCACGAAGATATTTAATTAGGTACGTACGAGTTAGATGTGAAGACAAAGAAATTAGGAGTTGCAAGCGGGAGGCGGCAAACGTTGTAAACACTTCGCCACATAAGGTACAGTTGTGAATGTTTATATGTGAAAGCATTAAATTCAAGAGAAAACAAATGTAGCGTGCCTATTGTTGCTGTCTCATCTACGTGACTCCAATTTACATAGACAGCTAGGTAATAGGACTGACGTATTTGGTAAATCTACGGGACCGATTGTTCGCATCGGTTATTACTGACAACCTCGCCTGACAAATCAAGTGACTTCTTTCAGTTTTACTGTATAGACTGTATAGTGTGTGTATATAACGTTATTTAAAAGGTTTAATGTTTGTTAATGATAGTAATGTAACGATTGGAAAAGTATCAGGTCATGTAGATGGCCTCACCAGACGGTTTTGTACATTGGCTCTTGAGTTGAAAATATAGAAGAACATAGAAATGATGGCCAGTTCCAACCACCTACAAAGAACTCATCATTAAGTCTACGTTTTTGTTTGGTTACCACTAAAAAACACTTAGCAAGCTCCGAATCAATTAAAAACCTCATCCGTCTGTATTCTATACCTTCACTTTCAGATTATTTAGACAGCAGAAGAGATTAAGCTCAAACGACGGAAAGCGGAAACTATAGGCTTCGTGAAGCCTGTGTAATACTCTATCGGCCAAAAGGATGATAAAAGCATCTGTTATCATAATAATTAATTTTTATCTCGCATCAGGGTAGTTACGTTGTTGGGATGCTTCTTCACATCATTAAACAACGGCTGTGCCGACAGTAGAATGACAACGACACGACACGACGGGTCGGCTAAATTGAAGGTGATAAGCTAATATTGTGCCGGGATTTGAATTTTCCCGGCATGATTTAAATGTAGAAGGCCGCCAATGTGTGGCAGTGGGGGCAGCCCCGCTATCATGATCACTGAGGTTGCCCGCGCTACGGCGATGTAATTCAGCCACCCGCATCAGCTGTTCGGATAAAGGTTCACAATCCTCAACAAGGTTTTCCTGTGGCATGGTCGGTTAGAAGCCTACAAGCTGCCTCATTTTATCTTTAGCCTTCCGACTGGGCGTTTCGTGTTCTGACGGCGTGGCAAACTACTGGTTCAACATACTATGAGTTCGTAAATCTATAAAGTGCCTCAAGTGAGAATCATTACATTATTGGCTGTTAATTTAATAAGGGGTTATGTGTGTTAATTTAATAATGAGAATGCGTGTTAATGTGTGTATGTGTGTGACTCACACGTTACTTCCGGTATCTGGGAGCACGTGGCGACTTTGTACTTAACTGCTTGAGAAATTTAAAAGTAAATGTGCAGGTAGAAGTAAAAGTAAATGTAAAAGTAATTTAATGTAAATGTTTTGAATTTTGTAAATGTTAATGAAAATGTAAATGTGAATTTTCAAGCTTCCTTATTACACAGAACAGTATTGCTAATAACAGAGTAGTAGTGTGGATAAAAATTGTGACAGTGTGTGTGTGGTGTCTGTGTTCCGAGGCGAGAGAGAGTTGGGGTAGTTGTATTTCCTGACGGCCCATTACAAATAAAAAATGTTACAGGGTCCCCGCACAGCCGGGAGAAGGAGTAATGCGGAGATGATGACACCAACATCCGTCACCATCGGCAGAGCTGTGCACTAGAACGCTCCCCATCACTGTCAGACTTAGAAATACTCCAGAACACCAAAAAGACAGCTGCCCAGAAGGAGACAAGCAGGAGCTTCGGAACTCACCAGTACCAGTACCAACACTCATCATCACAGGCTCTACTTGGTATCATTAATTCTCCAAAAGTACAGGTAGGATGATTCCATTTATTAAACCTCGACAACGACACTCCACCGGTTTTCAAAGTATAAAAGAAAGCATACATATAAACAGTATTTTCATATTTATAATGATTAAAATTTGGTAGCACAAGTCCTGTGGATATAGATTTGTGATTTATATTATTAACTGTGCTAAAAAGGATCCACTTGTTATACTGTTTGACTAATTTTTATTGTTACTAGTATTGGCAATTGTGATTAATACAGATTGAATATATATATAAATATATATATATATATATTTGTTGATAAAATGAAAACTAAGAACTGCTATGAATTACACAAGAATTCAATCGTTTGAACACTGTATGATATTTCAAACTAGCAAAATATGTTATGATAATGAAATGAGGAAACACTAATAAACGTTGTTACGGTTTAAATGAGTGTTTTATTGCAAGTCCTGTCACTCTGGGCTCCAGCACATTTTCGCTCCATCTAGGCCAAGCGTCTAGTTTTAAATTTCACGTAACGGCCATAACTGGGGCCGTTACAAATGGTAACAGAGCGTGGTTATAACAACTAGGTGTGCTGACCTGAAGGTGGCACGGCTTGCAATGCAATTTGGGAGTTAACATAAATTTTTCTGGGTCGGCAAGGAAGGTGGCAATTCTATATATATATAAATTTATATGTACATGTTACAATTTTGAAAATGAATGAGTTCAAAAAATTTTTGATTAGTGTTTGTGTTTTTGTTAGTGTTAATGTGTTTATGAATTGTTATAGTTAGTGCAAGGTATGTCTTTTAACGTTAAAATCGCTTCTTTATTTTAAATATTATTACTATCAAATTGCAAACCGGAGGTAACATATATAATTCTGTGAGGGTCACACACATTTATATATTTGTATGGCATGTATATTCATTCAAGTTGCTTATGCGGAATATTGAGTACGTTCCATTTGGGGTTTTATGTATGTTTGGTGTACCCTTTGAAAATTTTCTGGATGCCCAGGTTCTGTCAGACCTTGTCGGAGTTGGTTATAACCTGTTCTACCCTGTTGGGCATTGACCTAGATTGTTGAAGCATACCATGTCATCTATTGATCTTCCAGCCCTGACGTGCTTGCACTCATGATTTTAATTTGATTGTTGAGCTATTGCATCGCGATATGGGCATTACCCTGGATAACATATTGCGACAATACAATCATAGGCTGTACTGTGTATTTATTATATAAAATAAATATTTAAATTAAATTTATAAATATGTAATAAATAAGCAGGTATGAGATTGAAAACTGAGTTATGTTAAAAATACGGCATGCAGAGATACAGGAACCGACCTGCACGCTCAAGCGATTGTCGCTGAGAGTGTGTACAGTAGTAAGTAATGTGTGTGAGTGAGGCCGGTTCGAGCATGAAAGTTTGCAATCTAACCCTAAATAATTGTCAAATTATAGTTTTTATTTAATTATAAGAAAACCATAAATGGTAGAAAAAATTCAAAGACTCCTAAATATGTATAAAATTAATACACATGTGTAGTGAGAAAACGGCGTGAAAAGGGCGCGCAGTGCGAATTCAGTGCGATTTTAAGTGCGTAGTAATTACACGAATTATTCGATTACAATGGTAATTACGTTGAACATGTGTAATTAAATCATCCATCGTTAGAGCACCCTGTAGTTCACATTAGACTTTGCCATTGGCAGAAATGTGCGACAATATGAAATTGGACGATAGTGGGGGAACTGACGCCACCAAGCAATTTCAAACAGGCAGAATTCTGTCCCAACAGGTGCGGTACGATGCTCGAATATAAATAAGGGCACGGAAGAAGCTTTTTCTCAATCAGTCTCCAGTAGCGGCGGGACGCTATGTCCAGTATCGACGCGAGTTTTAAATTTTGTTAATTGAACAGTAAAGGAGATGGACGCTATGTTCATTTTAAGTATCAGACAGTAACTCTTAGTCTGGTTACGAATACGATTATAGAACATACTTGATGATGTCTACACACACAAACGTCCGTCACTCAAGACCAGCTACAAGGTTACATCATGCAGAGGAACGCTATGCTGAACCGTAGAGGCGTCTGCTAGAACAACAGCAGCTGGTGCAGAGCAACATATCACTCTACACTACAGCAACCAGATGGGACCACGAGGGACGAGTAACTGGAGGACGACAAGTTGAATCGGGGGAACGTACAGGGAACTCCATCAGAAGAGGACCTACGGATCAACGGAGGACATGGGTATGAGCTACAGAATCGAGGTGACAAATAATTAATTTATAAATTTTAAATGAGATACTAAAGAAGCTGAAAAGACACGTTGAAATTTAAAAATAAATAAGAGTCATGTAAAATGTAGATATAGAGGTTTAGAGAATCTAATTTAAATTTAATAAATATGTTCATTGATGGTTAACGATTAATTTAGTCAATTTAAATTTTATTTAAAGTTTGTAAAGCAATTAATGATTAATATGTATGGAATACATAAATTAACGTAGTTGAAAGATATATAAAGAAAATAAAACAAAACTGCAGTAAAGCACAGTCAGACTGAGCAGTCGAATTTTAAGATTAATAAATAAATATTTAGAATATAACTTTGTTACTGTAGAATATAAGATTTATTTAATGATAAGTGTATTGCCACATTTGAACGTTTTTAAGCGAATAATAATTAATATTTATGGCGAAGTAAGTGAAATTTTTAAACACGCTTGTGGTTTATGAATAAAATTATGAAAACTCGCTACAATTCAATCAATGACTACTCTTATTATCATTACACCCAAACTCCATTAATTGGTACACTTTACCAGTAATGTTGTATGAATTTGGCACTCTACAAATTAAATGTACTTAAAGATATAATTTGTTGTGTTATATAAATTGGCACTCCAAATGCGTGGGGCTCCTCAAAGACAAATAAATTTATATTTGCAATTTGTGTTATATAAATTGTCTCCCAAAAGCGTGGGGCTACATAAATTGAATTACATTTAAATTTGCAACCTGTGTGTTATATATAAATTGGCGCTCCAAATGCGTGGGGATCCTCAAACACAAATAAATTTATATTTGCAATTTGTAGTGTTATAATATATATATGAATTAATACTTTTTTGGAGAATGCGGTTATGGTCGGACCAGGCACATTCGTTATTTACTTGGAGTCTTGGATCTTGGGATGATCCTTCATTTCATAAATTCTCTGAATTTTGGCAATTCCTTAACGGATGATTTAATGAATTGTTTATTGGGTGTCGTGTATTGTATTTATTCGAGTGTTATATTGTATTGTGTGTTGTATATTTATAGTAATTTTTTGGTATCAATGTTGTTGAGTATTTTCTTGTTCGGTGAATTCGGGGAGCTTGCTCTGCCTTTCGTCTTCACCCTTTCTCTTGCTTCGTTAGGGGACCCTGAGGCCACTTGTATGAAGTCACGTTTTTCCTCTTCTTTGTCATGTATTCTCTTGTGTATGGTTTATTTGTGCCCATTCTAATCTTGTAAATTTTGGCGGCTGAGAAATGAGCAGACCATGTAGATCTGACACCAATTTTATTGTAGTTCTGATGTCTTTATTATCCGTCCTCGTTTTGGGAAAATGAGTCCCAGCATGTAGACTGTTATTTAAAAATGATCTAGAGCTTGTAGTTCGCGTGCGCTCAGAGCGGTTCTTTCTCAAGTTGTTGATGGTGGTAGGCAGCGGACCTTAACCCAACAAGAAAAGAAGTCACCAGTTTATGGACTAGTGTTTGGCTGTGATATACGTTCTAGATAAGTTCAGGCGTTTCTTGGAACATGCTGAGTTCCTACTTGAGACCGATAATCAGGCTCTCTCTTGGCTTCTTGCTCATCCCCAGCAACTGGGTAAAATTGGAAGAAGGGTGGTGAAGATTTCATTCTTCAAATTCAAAGTGCAACACATTAGGGGAACTCAAAATGTGGTTGCTGATGCTTTGTCCCGCATGTTTTCCCAACCCAGTGAAGTTCAACCTGAGCAACCCTGTGCTTTATTATTAGACTTCCACTAGCCTTTACTGATGTGTTACCCCATCAGTTAGATGATGAAGAGTTGGGTCCGATCATCCATAAGTTAAAAGAGGGTAACATACAGGTCCCATATTTCTTGTCCAAGGGCGTCCTGTGTTGCAAAGAAAGAAACGTACGAGTCCCTAAGATTGTGCTGCCTAGCAAGTTAGTGCCCATGGTCTTCAGCTACTACCATAATTCCCCAGTAGGAGGACATAAGGGGATTTCAAAGACCATTTCCAACATTAGAAAACACTTTATCTGGAAGGGCATGGATAGGGATATTGCGGCTAGAGTTAAGGCGTGTCATCTTTATGGGTTAAGCAAACCTGCCCAAAACACGAAGTTAGGTTTCTTGTCATCGGACGTGGCGAGCAGACCAATCGAGAAGTTATTCATCGACTACGTGGGACCTCTCCCACGTATCAAGTCAGGTAATTCTTTCCTGCTTGTTTGTGTTGATGCTTTCTCTAAGTTTGTCTGGGTATTGCCCTTACGGCAGGCAAACGCTCGATTAACCAATCTAGCACTTCAGACCAATATCTTCCAGCATTTCGGACTTCCGGCCATCATTGTCTCTGACAATGGCCCACAATTTATTTCAGGCGAATTCCGGCGAATGTGCTTCGCCAACGGTATCCAACATGTAACCACTTCCCCTTACTACCCTCAACCGTCCCACGCGGAAAGATTCAACAGGAATCTTAGGTCTGCTCTGATTGCTTACCACGCAGAGCAACAGAATTTTTGGGACCAGAATCTTAAGTGGTTACAGTTAGCATTCAATACGGCCCTCCACGAGAGTCATAAGGCCGTTCCCTTTGAGGTGATGTTTGGATTCTCGCCCACACTTCCATTGGCCAACTTGTGGAAAATTGAAGATCTTCTGCCTAATACTCCTGATACTAGGACAACAGACAGGTGGAAAGAGGCCCGGAAGAATTTGCTTCGTGCGCACGAGCGTGTCCGTGTTCGTTACAATCAGGGGCGAACTCCTAACCCCTTTAAGGTTGGGGATTTAGTCTACTGCCAAAGCCACTCAATCAGCTCAGCCGTGGACAAAAGAACCGCCAAGTTGTGTTATCATTGGTCCGGGCCATACCGCATTCTGAGGTTTGTGTCATCAGTGACGGTGAAGTTGGGGGGATCCCGACAGTGATGTAGAGAAGTTGATCACTCACATATCTAAGTTGAAGTTATGCCATAGGGCATAAGTATGTGAGTGGTGATAGAAAGGTTGTCTTGTTTAAAGTGTTGATTTGGCTCTTGGGTTCTCAGTTTGTGAGTTTGGGAGGCCTTAGGAGGTCAGAGTTCTAGTTGCCACGATTTCTTGTCTTTCTTCTTCTTCTTCTGTCTCTCGTCTCTGTATGTTGACCCTGATCAAGTCAGCATGCAGTCACCGCGCGCGCGCGCGCGCGCACACACACACACACAGGTATACAGGCACTCACACAATCCAATTCTTCCTTCTTCTTGTTTCGTTTTCCTCTGAGCCTCTGTCTTCCTGAGATCGGACTATTTTTCTGAGACTCCCAAAGCAGCCAAGAAGACTGTGGTTGTCATGGAAGTAGCCAGGAGGCTGTGGTTTGATGTGATTTTTGAGGCAAGCATGTTGCCCTTTTGGGGTGAGGGTGTGCCGGGATTTGAATTTTCCCGGCATGATTTAAATGTAGAAGGCCGCCAATGTGTGGCAGTGGTGGCAGCCCCGCTATCATGATCACTGAGGTTGCCCGCGCTACGGCGATGTAATTCAGCCACCCGCATCAGCTGTTCGGATAAAGGTTCACAATCCTCAACAAGCTTTTCCTGTGGCATGGTCGGTTAGAAGCCTACAAGCTGCCTCATTTTATCTTTAGCCTTCCGACTGGGCGTTTCGTGTTCTGACGGCGTGGCAAACTACTGGTTCAACATACTATGAGTTCGTAAATCTATAAAGTGCCTCAAGTGAGAATCATTACATTATTGGCTGTTAATTTAATAAGGGGTTATGTGTGTTAATTTAATAATGAGAATGCGTGTTAATGTGTGTATGTGTGTGACTCACACGTTTCTTCCGGTATCTGGGAGCACGTGGCGACTTTGCACTTAACTGCTTGAGAAATTTAAAAGTAAATGTGCAGGTATAAGTAAAAGTAAATGTAAAAGTAATTTAATGTAAATGTTTTGAATTTTGTAAATGTTAATGAAAATGTAAATGTGAATTTTCAAGCTTCCTTATTACACAGAACAGTATTGCTAATAACAGAGTAGTAGTGTGGATAAAAATTGTGACAGTGTGTGTGTGTGTGTGTGTGTGTGTGTGTGTGTGTGTGTGTGTGTGTGTGGTGTCTGTGTTCCGAGGCGAGAGAGAGTTGGGGTAGTTGTATTTCCTGACGGCCCACTACAAATAAAAAATGTTACAGGGTCCCCGCACAGCCGGGAGAAGGAGTAATGCGGAGATGATGACACCAACATCCGTCACCATCGGCAGAGCTGTGCACTAGAACGCTCCCCATCACCGTCAGACTTAGAAATACTCCAGAACACCAAAAAGACAGGTGCCCAGAAGGAGACAAGCAGGAGCTTCGGAACTCACCAGTACCAGTACCAACACTCATCATCACAGGCTCTACTTGGTATCATTAATTCTCCTAAAGTACAGGTAGGATGATTCCATTTATTAAACCTCGACAACGACACTCCACCGGTTTTCAAAGTATAAAAGAAAGCATACATATAAACAGTATTTTCATATTTATAATGATTATAATTTTGTTAGAACAAGTCCTGTGGATATAGATTTGCGATTTATATTATTAACTGTGCTAAAAAGGATCCCCTTGTTATACTGTTTGATTAATTTTTATTGTTACTAGTATTGGCAATTGTGATTAATACAGATTGAATATATATATTTATGTTGCAACGATACAGCCATATGCTGTATTGAGCATTGATTTAAATAAATGTAAAATTTGTAAAATTATTATACGTTTGGGGTAAATGGACATGTCTGGGATTGTAAAAATGTTTCATTGTTACACTAGGGGAGAAATTAACCTGTTCCAACAGGCAAGGAACACCTGCTCTATTGTATGTGTGTTACGCGTGTATCTTGTGTGTGTTAGTGATGCATGTACAGACAGGAATCTCAGCAACCCTCCCCAATTAATTACTAAAATAATTATTTTAATTGACTGTGTGAAAACTAATTAGTGTATAAACAAACAAAAGGCACCAAAGTATGTGTAAATTTTATAGTTAACCACAGTAAGGAAATGACTTTAGTAGGACACACTACGCGAAGTCAGTGCGAAATAAAGTGTGCCAAAAATACGCAAATTACACTGAGACGTTCAAATTAATACAGTGAGTGCTTAATCAAATTATCTATGATTTGTGCTATCTCGATTCCTTACAAAACATTGTTATTTGCATAAAATTGCAAATATATGAAAAGGTTCGGGATTGGGGGCTATCATGTGATCTGCAGGTCTCGACAGGACAATTTCGGAACCAAAAGGTGCGGAATTTCGAGAGGGTATAAATTAAGGGTTCGACTGGAAGCCCTTCTCTTCATTTCAAGACACAGTTGCAGTCGGACACGCTGTCCGTCGGCAGAACAGTTTTATTTTGTTATAAGTCTCAGCTACGAACGAATAAAGACGTTTTCAGTAATTATGTTTACACTATTACGGGAAACGTAGAGTACCGGGACCGTTTAAGTCAGCAAGAGTATCTACAGAGAAGCTACAAAGAGCGACTCGAGATGCTGGACGTTAGGAGATGTATTTTAGACGCCTAGCAGCCGAACGAGATCCACCTCGCAGCCGATATTAATTCTCTGGGACGGACCACACACTGCTGGAGAACGACGCTGGACTCTGGACATATCCAGGACCACGCCAAGCCAGGAGTAACGGTAACCCAACTCTGGACAACGCTGGACCCCGTCAATAAGTCGTAAGGTCATCAAAACTCGAGGTGACAAGCATAATGCATTTATAAATGATTTTTTTTAAAGAACTCATAAAGACTATATAAAGGGACAATGAATTAAAAAAAAGAAGTTTATAATTAGGTAAATAATGTAACAGAGTCTTATATAAATGTTTTCGTCGTAAGATTGAGCGATCGCATATAGATAAATATAGAAAAAAAAGAGTTTAATTTTGAGATAGTATTTATTTATTTTTTATCAAAGAAAAATAATTGAAATGATTTGATATTTGTATTTTGTAGAAAAGAATAATTTAAATTTTGAATACGAAACAAATGCCAGTCTAAGAGTAATTAATATAATTTTAAATTTATTTCTAAAAACATTGGTATAGACTGAGCAAACTGAGGTCAGATCCGATTTAAATGAATTCAATTAAAATAAAACTTAATTACATATAAATTTTATTTCTTTTATTAAATCAATTTGAATAAATGTCTAGATTAAGATTATTAACAGGTCTAGATGTAAGAGTGTTTTAAATTTGTGTAACACCGTATAGCTTAAGAGATAAACACTTAATAATGAGTGATATCTTGATCGGAGATTATTAACAAGGTTTTATTATTTATAATGATTTTAAACAATAAACATGAAATTTTAACTACTCATAAATTTACTACTCTTATTACAGTTACACCTGGTATCGTTATAACTGTTTAAACACCTGGTATCGTTATAACTGTTTACACCTGTTATCGTTATAACTGTTTAATACCTGGTAGCGTTATAATATATTTGTTGATAAAATGAAAACTAAGAACTGCTATGAATTACATAAGAATTCAATCATTTGAACACTGTATGATATTTCAATTTAGCAAAATATGTTATGATAATGAAATGAGGAAACACTAATAAACGTTGTTACGGTTTAAATGAGTGTTTTATTGCAAGTCCTGTCACTCTGGGCTCCAGCACATTTTCCCTCCATCTAGGCCAAGCGTCTAGATTTAAATTTCACGTAACGGCCATAACTGGGGCCGTTACAAATGGTAACAGAGCGTGGTTATAACATCTAGGTGTGCTGACCTGAAGGTGGCAGGGCTTGCAATGCAATTTGGGAGTTAACATAAATTTTTCTGGGTCGGCAAGGAAGGTGGCAATTCTATATATATATATATATATATATATATATATATATATATAAATTTATATGTACATGTTACAATTTTGAAATTGAATGAGTTCAAAAAATTTTTGATTAGTGTTTGTGTTTTTGTTAGTGTTAATGTGTTTATGAATTGTTATAGTTAGTGCAAGGTATGTCTTTTAACGTTAAAATCGCTTCTTTATTTTAAATATTATTACTATCAAATTGCAAACCGGAGGTAACATATATAATTCTGTGAGGGTCACACACATTTATATGTTTGTATGGCATGTATATTCATTAAAGTTGGTCATTCAATAGTATATTCATCACGACCAGAGGTCCATGTCAGAACTCAGCATCCATTAGACGGAGAGAGTAATTCCAAACGACGCAGAGACAGAGAAGGTGATACCGGAAGGGGATCCCAAAACTCGAGAATCCAGGTGACGGTAACAACACAGTTAAATGGTTGCAGAAATATGCAGGTGAAGTCAGACATTTATTCAATCTTATAAATGACCCTGAGGTCTATCAAAAGAAGGCTTTAGATTCCATATCCAAGTTTACATAAATTTTATTATTTTTATTTGCATAATGAATAATTAATAAAAGTTCAGAGAATAATAACTTATAACAAAGAACATAAAACTTATTAATCTCATAAATAAATGGTAATTAGAGAAACCATATTTTATTATATTTTTTATAATTAAATAATTAAAACCAAGTAACTGTACCGTAAAATCAAGTACGAAAGTTTACTTCAATTGTAGATTTTAATTAATTGAGACATTAGGAGTAGGCCTATAGTTAAATAAAGTAATAGAATGGTCTCCATTAGAATTTTTATAAATGTTTAATTATTTATTTTTTTTAATTAAGTGGTACATAAGAAAAAAACCACCCTTGCTAAGTCAAGATTAATATCCAATTTCGTACGTGTTCATCACGCATTGTAATAATATATGTGTTATGTGTTATATGTCTGTGTAAATATTCCAGGTCATATATGTCTTATGTTTGTGTATAATGTGTCTTAGACTATAAGAGCTAAGAGTTTGTCACGTTATAATTATACGATATTCGTATAAGTGAATATAAGGGTTTCAATATTAGTTAACCCACACACTAATTAATAACATGACAATTTGCAGTTTTTAATTAATAAACAAAATGAATATAATTTTATTAACAAAGTCGTACTAATTTCACAACCAGTACTAAATCCTCCGTAATCTTTACTTGTAACGATATTCACGTGCTTATCCACCCTCAATTAACTACCAAAGCCTGCGACCTAGCTGGGAAACATAAATTATTTTCTTTAACTACCATTTAAATTTATGTCAAACAAAAAAAAAACCAAACCTCCGCTCAAACAGTCCCTGAAAGGACCAAGGCGTACCGCGCGGCTGTTGTGTGCAATGTGACGGTTGCATGGCTAGTACAACGCGCCACCAGCCGCTAGTTGCGGTATTCACAGCCAGGAGGCGGCGCCGTTACTCAGCGCCTACTCAGTTCGCCCGCACGACGCTGAGTGCACGCCGTACGGAGCCTCCGCCGGGAATTGAACCCGGGACCACGAGCGCATCAAGCGCCCGCGCTAGCCACTAGACCACCTGGGGGCTCTTTAAATTTATGTACAGTGATTATATTTAAAACTTTAAGTCTTTACTGTTCATATATAAGTTTCTTTTTAAGAGTTCTTTTCACAAACAAAAATATAATTGTTTATTCATCACCTGCGTACTGCCGACATTACCATTGCGTATGTGTGTGTGTGTGTGTGTGTGTGTGTGTGTGTGTGTGTGTGTGTGTGTGTGTGTTTGTGGGTGTCCTGAATTCTGAGAATTTGATGATGATGATTATGCTGATGCTGTATTCTCTGTCTCTACGGTTTGTTGTTTGTGATGGTCCAGAGTTCCTCCATAAGTCTTGGTGTGTGTGGTAAAGATGTTCGTTCGGTCGGCAGACCAGCAGCGTGACATTGGGTGAAGTTATCTTGAGTCTCTCAGATCGCCCTAAAATTGCCAGTGGTATTTATACTGGACGGTGATCTGACAAGTCCAGGACTGTTTTCGACCTTTTAGATATTGTCACTTCGTGCAAAGCGTCCTTTTCCTTTTAATTACAAATCACTTTTTGGTTCATTTTCGCGATTTCGCAAACATACTCGTAGCACGAGCGATATCATCGTTTGCGTAATTTTTTTCTGGTCACTCACATATAACACACTTATTAATTACTATTTAATTACACTAGTAATTAACATTAAATTACTTAGCGTCTTTATTATTGCACATTTCTGCAATCATTTTACATCACTATATTCGTTAAAAATTCCTTAATTTAATGGTGTTTTTATAATTGGGATAAGTCTTTGTTCACAGGTTTAAAATGTATTAATTAGTTTATTTTTATCCGGTTAAAACCTGCATAATATTGTTAAAACTGTTCATCATATATTTTCTATGGTAAATATTTACAAACATACCTCCCTGGGCAAATATGCAAATATATGTATTGTTGCAATAGATATATATTCAAACACTTTTTGCTACAGTCTGTTTCTTGATGTAGGCCTATATATATTTAATATTTATAATCACTTTACCTCAAGATATTTTCTCCTTATTTGGAACATGTTTCGGGTACAAGATGGTAATATAATATATATGCACACATAAGACGTAAAACATTTACGTACCTCTACACAATCTATGTTGCATACAATACCTGTAATTACATACAAAATATAGTACACATAGATTTATATGACAAAATAAGCATTAGACACAATGGGAAAGGAACAATATGAACACCTCACCGAGTTATACAATTTTTAGTAGGTCTTCTGCAATTTTACTTCCATATTCCTTAAGGAATGGAAGTATGGTGATGGCAAAAAAAATCGTGTTCGAGATTATTGCAGATTCTGATTCTACTACACTCAAAACATGAAAAAAAGTCGTTTTCCGAAAAGTGTCTGTGTGTGTGTCTGTCTGTCTATGTGTCTGTAGATTTTTTTTCTATGGCAAACGATAACTGCCGCAAATTCAAACAGAATCAAATAATTTTTTGCATACAGCTCTGATTTGTAGAGTACTCGCGACCTATTGTTTCTGGTGTAGATCGGTTGAGGGAAAGGGGTAGTTTACCTGCAACGGTTTTTTTTTATCAAGGGAAATTTTTTTTTTTGGCAAACGATAACAGCCGTAAATTCAAACAGAATCAAATAATGTTTCGCATACAGCCCTGAATTGTAGAGTTCTCACGATCTGTTGATTGTGGTAAAGATCGGTTAAGGGAAAGGGGTAGTTTACCAGTACCGTTTTATGTTTTAACAAGGGTATTTTCTATGGCAAACGATAACAGCCGCAAATTCAAACATAATCAAATAATGTTTTGCATACTGCCCTGAATTATAGAGTTCTCAAGACCTTTTGTTTTTGGTGAAGATCGGTTAAGGGAAAGGGGTAGTTTACCTGCAACGTTTTATGTTTTTAAGGGTATTTTCTATGGCAAACGATAAGAGCCGCAAATTCAAACAGAATCAAATACGTTTTTGCATACCGCCCTGATTTCTTGAGTACTAAAGACCTGTTGTTTTTGGTGAAGATCGTTTAAGGGAAAGGGGTAGTTTACCTGCCACGTTTTTTGTTTTATCAAGGGTATTTTTTATGGCAAACGATAACAGCCGCAAATTCACACAAAATCATATAATATTTTGCATACAACCCTAAATTGTAGAGTTCTCAAAACCTGTCGTTTATGGTGAAGATCGGTTAAGGGAAAGGGGTAGTTTACCTGCAACGGTTTTTTATCAAGGGTAATTTTACTTCCATATTCCTTAAGGAATGGAAGTATGGTGATGGCAAAAAAAATCGTGTTCGAGATTATTGCAGATTCTGATTCTACTACACTCAAAACATGAAAAAAAGTCGTTTTCCGAAAAGTGTCTGTGTGTCTGTCTGTCTGTGTGTCTGTGTGTCTGTGTGTCTGTCTGTCTGTCTGTCTGTAGATTTTTTTTCTATGGCAAACGATAACTGCCGCAAATTCAAACAGAATCAAATAATTTTTTGCATACAGCCCTGATTTGCAGAGTACTCGCGACCTATTGTTTTTGGTGAAGATCGGTTGAGGGAAAGGGGTAGTTTACCTGCAACGGTTTTTTTTTAGCAAGGGTAATTTTGTTTGTTTGGCAAACGATAACAGCCGCAAATTCAAACAGAATCAAATAATGTTTCGCATACAGCCCTGAATTGTAGAGTTCTCAAGATGTGCTGATTTTGGTGAAGATCGGTTAAGGGAAAGAGGTAGTTTACCTGTAACGTTTTATGTTTTAACAAGGGTATTTCCTATGGCAAACTATAACAGCCGCAAATTCAAACAGAATCAAAAGATTATTTGCATGCAGCCCTAAATTGTAGAGTTCTCAAGACCTATTGTTTTTGGTGAAGTTCGGTTGAGGGAAAGGGGTAGTTTACCTGCAACGTTTTTTTAACAAGGGTATTTTCTATGGCAAACGATAACAGCCGCAAATTCAAACAGAATCAAATAATGTTTTGCATACAGCCCTGATTTGTAGAGTACTCAAGACCTATTGTTCTTGGTGAAGATCGGTTAAGGAGAAGGGGTAGTTTACCTGCAACGTTTTTTTATCAAGCGTATTTTCTATGGCAAACGATAACAGCCGCAAATGCAAACAGAATCAAATAATGTTTTGCATACGTCCCTGAATTGCAGAGGTCTCAATGACTTTCGATTTTGGTGAAGATCGGTTAAGGGGAAGGGGTAGTTTACCTGCAACCTTTTACGTTTTAACAAGAGTAAAGTACTTGAAAATTTATTTAAACTTTTTGAAACAATGGTAATTGTTAAAAATAAAATAATTTTGTTGCCAGGCAATAAAATTATAATTTTTTCATTTTAATGTAATATAATATTTTTCATTTAATACAGCAATAAAAAGGCAGGTAAGACACAGCCTGGCTGTTTGGCTGAAAATGATTTTAAATATAAATCTTAGAATATGGAAGTCATGTATGGTTCTCCATACCGATATTTACTTTTTACTTCCATATTCCTTAAGGAATGGAAGTATGGTGATGGCAAAAAAAATCGTGTTCGAGATTATTGCAGATTCTGATTCTACTACACTCAAAACATGAAAAAAAGTCGTTTTCCGAAAAGTGTCTGTGTGTGTGTCTGTCTGTCTGTGTGTCTGTAGATTTTTTTTCTATGGCAAACGATAACTGCCGCAAATTCAAACAGAATCAAATAATTTTTTGCATACAGCCCTGATTTGTAGAGTACTCGCGACCTATTGTTTTTGGTGTAGATCGGTTGAGGGAAAGGGGTAGTTTACCTGCAACGGTTTTTTTTTATCAAGGGAAATTTTTTTTTTGGCAAACGATAACAGCCGTAAATTCAAACAGAATTAAATAATGTTTCGTATACAGCCCTGAATTGTAGAGTTCTCGAGATCTGTTGTTTTTGGTGAAGATCGGTTAAGGGAAAGGGGTAGTTTACCAGTAACGTTTTATGTTTTAACAAGGGTATTTCCTATGGCAAACGATAACAGCCGCAAATTCAAACAGAATCAAAAGATTATTTGCATACAGCCCTAAATTGTAGAGTTCTCAAGACCTATTGTTTTTGGTGAAGATCGGTTGAGGGAAAGGGGTAGTTTACCTACAACGTTTTTTTAACAAGGGTATTTTATATGGCAAACGATAACAGCCGCAAATTCAAACAGAATCAAATAATTTTTTGCATACGTCCCTGAATTGTAGAGGTCTCAATGGCTTTCGATTTTGGTAAAGATCGGTTAAGGGGAAGGGGTAGTTTACCTTCAACCTTTTACGTTTTAACAAGAGTAAAGTACTTGAAAATTTATTTAAACTTTTTGAAACAATGGTAATTGTTAAAAATAAAATAATTTTGTTGCCAGGCAATAAAATTATAATTTTTTCATTTCAATGTAATATAATATTTTTCATTTAATACAGCAATAAAAAGGCAGGTAAGACACAGCCTGGCTGTTTGGCTGAAAATGATTTTAAATACAAATCTTAGAATATGGAAGTCATGTATGGTTCTCCATACCGATATTTTTATTTTGTAAACAGCGATTTGGCAATGTTGTGTCTATAACAAGCGTTTGGGTACCTGTTGATGGTTTGTAAACGTAACGTGTTTCCACTAAGCTGAATTCAAACATCAACAAACGTTGTGTGTTTTGGAGTATGCAATGCTTTGTCTATATGTTATGATTCAGAGAATCGCGACTTATCAATACACACTCGCATCTTAATTTGATGGCTTAGTAAAAATAATAACAGGCTTGGATATGAAATGATTGTGTGTGGGGGGGGGGTGGGGCTCGTGGGAAGAAATAGGCTTTTGTATAGAACAGAAGACAAAATCGTAATGCAACAATTAAACTAAAATTTTATAAGCACTATACAATTCATTTTATTACGTAGTTACAAATATTGAGCTCAGTTCTTCCACCCGCTAGGCAATGTTTTCTTTACTGCTACCGACTAAAATAGTTGAGAATCCCTGCTCTAACAAATTCTTTGTATTTAGTTATTCTTACTATCTCTTTGAGTACAGTCTAACCGGCTGAAACAATTGTCAGAATTTAAAAATAAATTTTGTAAAACTACCAAACGTTTATATTTTTTTAAATTTTTTTATTAAGGTAAGTCAACACTCTTTACAATGAATGAGCAGTTTTTAGTTTCTGAATAAAACTTCTTATTGTTAGTATTTTTATAACCAAAAAATGAGCCCGAGAGGAATCCATCCCCATATCCAAACTTTATACAGAAGAAATTGGTGATCTGCATAACAGAGGTTATGATTTTGTAGGAGAAATTCCGTCATCTAGCACTCTGAAGAGAACAACGCAAGCACAGAAGTGTCGCACGAGGAAACATAAAGATCCGAAAACGCGCGATGAAATTGGTGATCTGCATAACAGAGGTTATGATTTTGTAGGAGAAATTCCGTCATCTAGCACTTTGAAGAGAACAACGCAAGCACAGAAGTGTCGCACGAGGAAACATAAAGATCCGAAAACGCGCGATGAAATTGGTGATCTGCATAACAGAGGTTATGATTTTGTAGGAGAAATTCCGTCATCTAGCACGTTGAAAAGAACAACGCAAGCACAGAAGTGTCGCACGAGGAAGCATAAAGATCCGAAAACGCGCGATGAAATTGGTTTTGCCGACGAGTGTTTGAAAATGAATGACGGAAGCAGCTTGATTTTAAGTGACGACTCCTCAAAAGAAAGGCTCCCCTGTTCAATACCGAAAAAGGTAGATAAAGCCTGAAGCACTCCAAGATATTTTTCATGGATGAAACGTTCAAGAGTTGTAGTAAGCAGTTTGCAGAAATTTATACTATAGAACTGAAGCAACAAACGTTTTTCCTGTGGCATTTCCTTTTCTGCCGAACATGAAGAAAGAAACTTACCTCCGTATGTTTCGATTTATTTTCCAAGCTATTTCAGAACGGAAACCACGAAAAACGTCTTCGAATCAGCGGCAATATCGGCGCTTCGCGAAGTTTTCACTTCGCCAGAGGTAAGTGATTGTTTTTTCCATGGAAAGTATTTGTGGAAGAGAGTACAGGAACTTGGTCTTACCAGAGACTACTAAGAAAACATTGTGGACAACGAGGAACACAACATGCAAAGATACGGAAAGATGTGAAAATGATGTGAATTAGGCACATAAGGCTGAGCAGCACTCGCCTTTCTTAAGCCAGAACATATAGAAGATGGATTTGTCGAGACTCATTCTCAAGCTCCGGATAAAGAGAAACTCTCTGCGTTTTTCTTTTTTAATTATTTTGTTGATCCGCTGCTAGAAAATTAAGAAATCCCTTTATCGCTGTGGGCGTGCTACCAAAGACGACCAACGCTGTTGAAGGATGGCATCATAAAATCAACAGAATTTTTCTGGATCCCAAGCCCAAAGTGAAAAATGTCGTACAGTGTTTGATAAACGAAGCGAGGTCACCAACAGTATGTATACGAGAATAGAATTAAGCACGGAAGGAAAGAAGAGGAAAAGAAAGTACGTGAAGACGGACGAGAAGATAGAATAAACTGTTCAAAAGTATGAAGAAACGGGCGATATCAATCATGCTTAAAATCTACTTCTTTCATTCAAAAACTGGAGTAGGTCGATGTTGTATTTATGCATGGGTAGGTATGTATATAGTTAAAAATGTAACAGATAAAAAGTTAAAAGATTAAAAGTATTAAGAGAACAGTAAATATAAAAATGTAATAAAAAAAGAAGCCACGCAATGGCGATTTTAAACACGTCAAAATGACTGTCATTTTGTCATTCAAAGCATAAAAAAGTGTGTTGGAAATCAGTTTGCAAAAACGTAAAGGTGCTTCAATACAATGCATTGATATTGTTTAAACGAAAAATATTCAGTGTGTCTACTCGATCCCCCCCTCCCGTAGTCAGAGGTGGTGTCCGCACACTTCGCATGTCAAATGTTAGAAGCGTATCATATTACGGTAAAATGTATAACCTACTCAGAGTAAAAATTAAGGTGTTATTTTCAACAAATATATTTAAAACAAAAACATTTAATTATTATAACTAGATTGTGACTCGCTATAGAAACTAAATGACGAAATAACATTATTACAACTATGTGTGCATAAAGCCAACACTTGAATAGGTTCGCATCCATGGAAGAGGGATATAAACGAAATTCTTTCACACAAATCTTAAAAACAGGTTTCATGCAGAATTACAAATTTTTTTCGGGATTGGCGAGTTCCTAGACGATGTACAGCAGGTAGACAAATTTTTAGAAAGACAAGTGTAATTTTCTTAAGACAACCTATAAAGAAACTGGCGTATTCTTTTATTATGGAGAAGAGTTTTCATATTTACATACTGTCGTAAAAGTGTACCGTTTGCTTCCTTTGTTACAGTATTAAGAAGTTATCTACTTGATTTTATCATTAGATTTTCATCATTTCTGAACTGCTTTCTAGTGTACGCAATTCCTTCATACCTCACTACTGTTTTTTACCTCAACAGAGTTCTCACTTCCTACGAGATCATATTTGCCGAATAAAATATAAGTGCGTGCTATGAATCATCACACTCTGAAACGTACAGTATTAAAATTAAAAGAAATGAAGAATTTGTCTGCTATTTAACGTTTCCTTATTAAAAATTTTCCGTGAAACAAGCTTTCAATCTCCGTCAGTTACTCACAGCCAACTAACCAAATGCAATTTCGTTGTAAGCTCTGAGGGCCTTCTCAGGAGCGTTTCCTGGAGATTCCTTCAACCAGGACCGTGTCAGTCACGGCTACTCTCAGCTTGCAACCCAACAAATTTCAGAATTTGATTTTAGGAACCTTTAATAATATAGTTTAGCGAATTTGCGTCTTGTCCGATTCTCAGTCTTAGAGACCACCATATAATGACGAATATTAATCTCTGGACCTCTAAAACATGGGTATCTCCAATCATGGATAAATATAAAGAAACCAAGATTATTTCCGTTTGTAAAAAAACGTGACAGAACTGTGACATCGAATTTGGAGAGATATAAGCTAACTAAATAGGCCCAACTTACAATATTTAGTTAGCGAAGGGAAACTTCGTTCTATGTCGGACAACTTCTTGTCGAACAGGCAGACTTCAAAAGAGCCGTATTGAATTGACGATTATATTGCCGTTCTTTGACAATATTAATTTAGAAAAGAAGGGAATTTAATTTGGAAACACACTATGGCTTCATTGAGTATGATAAAGCGTTCGATAGAATTAACAGACCCATTCTATGAAGCAGTTTGAATACGGGGTTATCCTAAACATCTTACAGACGTTACAAGGAGATTATATTATCGTACAAGGCTACGGGAGAGGAAATCTGGATTAGTGTGGCAAGGCTGACATTGTCGAGCCGTGGTCCTTTTCTTGTGACTCCAAACGTTTCGACTGCAGCTGCGGCAGTCATCTTCAGTGGGTTTTCTGTTCTCGCGTTGCGTTGTGGTAGTGGTAGTGGGGCGTCTTTGCACCCATGGCTGAATTGCAGCTTCCGGGACGTGCCCGATCAGTGCCAGACGAATACGTTGCTGGACTTTCATTATAAGGGGACCTAATACTTGGAAAGGACACGCCAACATGGTTATCAGCAGATGGCGCCGGAAATTTTGAACAAATTTTGCTTAGCAGCACTGCATCCGGTGGCGAGGCGGACGGCAGGTGCCGCCCGCACGGGACACAGTAAGCAGACGCCTTAAGGCATCGGTCGTTCCCCGGTAGACAGAGAACCTACGTGCCTGTGGCAAATGGTGGCCAGGTCAAGCAGTGTGCTGAAGACATGCTTGGGAAAGAATGTCCCTGAGGAGCGAAGGTGAATCAGAAAGGAAAAGAAGATGCTAGGGGCTTATATAGATAGCGTGACGAGGTTGACTTACGGGAGTCATCAAGAATCGCCCGAGAGGGGGAGGTGGTGCAGACGTACTAATGGTTCTGAGGCAGGGGAAGGAAGAGGTCGCTGCGGAAGCAAAGAACGATCAGACAAATGCGGCAAGAGAAGGAACTCGAATGCCTCCACGAATGACTCATTCCTTACGAACCAAGGAGACCCGGACAAGGAACGGAGGGTTCTGGATTGAAATTGTTCCAGCTTACACCTGTTAGTGGTCGCCAAGTGCGACCACCAGTCGGGAGCAGCATAGGTCAGCACTGACCGAAGAAACAAGAGTTAGATGATAACTTTAGTGCGCAGACCCAGGTGGCTGCGACACGAGAACATGGGAAATAGTGTGGCTCGGACGCCGCGAGCCTTGTTGAGGGTGTCAGTCACGCGTTGAAGCCTGCACGCCGGACGCCTAAATACTTCACCGACTCTTTCCAGACGATAGTCTTCCCTTCTAGGGAGAGGGCCTGGTATCGGGAAGTGGACTTGCGAGATCGCCTAGGATTTCTCCGTATTGATCGCCACCCTCCACTTGCGTAGCCAGTCCGGAAGCAGATTCAACTGATGCTGCAGCTTTATACTCGCAAACGCGGGGACAGGGAGCTGCAGTGATACATTGTGTCGTCAGCGAATAAAGACAACGTGACTCCGGGTAAAACAGGCAGGTCGTTCGTGTAAACGGGGCCGATGACAGATCCCTGCGAGACTCCACCGGCAACGGGTCGAACCGAAGAACAGGACCTTTCGACACTAACACTGAAGGTGCGATCACTGAGGTAGGACCGCGAGAAAAGCACGAAATGCACAATGGACAGTGGGATGGAGGAATGGGCCAGTTTAAAAAGAAGGCCTTCGTGCCAGACTCTGTCGAAGGCCTTGCTTACAACCAACAAGACAGCGCCCGTAGACCCTTGGCTTGGCGGCGTAGGACAAAGCTGTAACAACTCGCACGAGTGGCAGAGTTGTCGAGTGCTCTCACCGCTTTCTTCTCTCTCCGTGATGAACTGAATCTGGGGTGGATACCGTTCAGGTGTGCTAGAAATGTTTCCAGCTCTTCCTTCCCATACCTCCAAACACAACGGTGTCGTCGACGTAAAGGTACCAATACAACGGCTGATATGGAGAGGACTGAAGTGCCGCTGTTCAAATTTTTCCATGTAGAAATCCGCAATTACAGAAATCAATGGGATTCCCAAGGAGACTCCATCAATCTGTTAGTGAAATCTGCCATCCCACTGAAAAAAGTCGTGGCCAGCACGTGGCGGAAAAGCGTTCTTATATCAGTCGGGAACAGCTCCTGTATATACTTCATTGTCTCTCGTGCCGCCACAATCGTGAACAGCGACACTGACCAAGATGTTATGTGGTCTCAAGGTGATACTGCTGATCTTCTCGATGAGGATCAGAACAGAAGACCAACTGAAGATGACTGCCGCAGCTGGAGTTGAAACGTTTGGATTTACAAGAAGACGACGACAGCCCAACAGTCCGAACAATAATTTTACTGAAGATTGTTTAAGGTCTATATTGATGACATTGTTAGAGAGTGGAAATTAAGATCCCAGGAATGAAAATAAATAACAGAAAACGCTTGAAAACAATGCTATTTGTGGATGATCGGGTAAATCATCCAAATCGATGAGTGCGAGCTTCAGAGATCGATGTCTCAGTAACAGCAAACCTTTCCTAATTATAACATGAAAGTTTATGTGCAGAAGACAAAATCTATGGCTTCTGTGGGAAAATACACGTTGCGTAATAAAAGTATATTAGGTGAGAGAAGTATAGGATCAGGAGTCACATTTCCGTTATCTTGATCGTGACATCACTTAGAGGTAGATCATGATATTGATCAAATTTAGCGAAGTTTCAGTCAATATGTGGAATAATTCGTCAACCACTGTCAAAGAAAACAAGGAAAGAGGATCAACTAAAGTTTCATAATAATGGCTGGGCTCGTATTGTTGTATGGTTCTGAAAGATACGATCTGATGCAGAAACATCTTAGTTGAATACAAACATTGTAGATGAGATTCTTGTGATCTGCTAAAGGCTGCACACGAATGGGTAGGCTTTACATTGAAGACATACACAATGTTTTGAAAATATTTAATATCTAAGATGACATTCCCGAAAGCAAAGAGAGATGAGCTGCTCGTTTGAATAGGATACCAGGTGGCAGGTTACCCAAGGAAGTTTGGTAATACGAGCTTGTTGGACAAAGAGGTACAGAAAGACCTCACCTATAGACTCTCACCTACGTTCGTAAACGTTTTCACTTTACGACAAGACCTAAATGTTGAAGAGAAACATAAGTAGAAATTTGAAGTTAAATTTTGTTTTAGCCAACTTCATACAACTAAAAAAATACAATTCTTCGTTTGATTCATGGAATACTACACAACTGACAACTGACTCTCTATTCAACATAATGTTCAACAAGAAACAAATAATTTTACACGAACACATAACATTTCTTAAAGCAGCAATAATATACAGGAGTGAAGTGTGGTGGATTCACGACAGGTCATAGACATTATTACATGGTCAAAAGAAGTAACCGAACATGGTATGGACATATGGTATGGTATGTGGTATGGACATGTCTAATACTGGCATAGGCTATACTAAATCTAATGTTTTAACGGACAACCAGACGATTTGTGCAAGGGAATCGAATAGGTACGAATGAAGTGTTAGAAAAAGCAACCACACGAAAGAAGCAAAATGTAGAAAACCAAAAAATGTTGGAAAGACGGTACCAACAATATACGAAAGACGGAAACCGAAAACAAAATCATGAAGGCTGTGAAATCGATTTATATTTGCAGTAATCGTTTCACATATTTCGGACAATGCAATGCATTAAACACCTAGTCTGGATTAATGAGGGTTGCTATACCCACATACTTCGTCTATGCGGGTGAAAGTTATTCCACGGTTAAATACGAATCATATTCCGAGTGCTATTTTCCATTTCAGACAGACAAAACCAGTATCGCCGGACAAACTGTTGTGTTGAAGCGCAACACGTTTGCAACAACTACATAAAACACTACTTGCTCTGGAAATAAATGCAATTAATTTTATTTTACGCTGAAGAAATTACACAAACACGTTTAAAAATAAAAATAAATTTCACGATTTACGGCCAACAATACTGAACTAGTGGAAAATGTACAATTTTACGGATCTCTGTGAAAACACTTTCTCCACTGATCTGTACAAATTCGTGTAAAAGCGACATGGGAATACCTTAAAATCATATAAAGATCACACCAGTTACCCTGAAAATTTTACAAAACTATACAAAAGTTTAGTTATGTTGGGGTCTAATTAATTAAGACGAAGTAATATGTCTTAAAAATAAAATAATAAAAAATCGAATTCTCCAACACTGTAAACCCGTATGCGCCGATGCAAAAAACGATTTGGTAAAAGTTATATCAGTTAAACGTTCTAACGTCTGAACGAAAACTGACCCTGTCATTTGTTTTTCCATCCCTAAGTTACTAAGCAAGCTGTTGCCAACATGAAATTCGATGTACGATGTTTAGAGAGTTAACAATAATCGAAAATTTCACGGGATTCTTTGCCAGTTGTATTAAACGTTCTAAGGATTGATTGAACGTTTATACAAAATGTGAAGAGGTTAGTATCACTGGAAAGCACCGTGTTTACGGGAATAAGTCTATGTAATCATAGATACGATACCTTCGAACGAAGTCACGCTCGCGATGAACGAATGAATTTTAACTTATAATGAAATATTATCTTAATCCAATTATTAAACGTAAGAAGGTAAGGTTTATAAAGGGTCAGTGCTTTTTAATAGAAAACTGGGTGTAATTAGTGGATCTAAATAAAAAGAAAATGAATGTAGGATGTTCAGGTTCCATTGAATTAGAAATAAGGATATCAGGAGGCAACGTTATTGTAGACAAGACAATTTTAGACACCATAAATACAAAGCGCCTACGTGGAACGGATGCCTGATGATCGTTAGCCCAAAATGTTGTTAAACTGGATCCCACCTAGTCGACGGAAACGAGATAGGCCCAGGACGTCGTAGAAAGAAGACATATTTGATGGTTCCAACGTGGTGACTGGTGTGCAGGATGCGAGAGACACAAACAACAACTTAAAAATAACGATCGCACAATGAAGGAGATCACATCTGTCATACGTAACGTAATATTTATTAAAGTTGATACTTCCAAAACGTTTATGATAAATAATAAATTAAATGAACGAAAATTACACTTAATTCCAAAGGTAAACTCAGCATATACAAAACGAGAGGAAAACATACGGAGGTTCACATCACGGAATTAACTTTGAAATCGCGTGCTAGGGAGTTCTCCTCCCCCCTAACTAAATTTCCTACTCAAATCTTACCAAAGGTAAGAGAGTTAGGATGCAAATGACGTTTCTCTACTTATTTGAATATCAGAGCTCAGATAAGGCCAACGAGTCCTATTTCGTAAGGTAAATGTCTGTTACACAGATAAGTAATCTTTCTAGTACCAGGCAGGACAAAAGAGAAAACCAATTTAAACAATTAAACACGCAATCAAAAGTTCAGATAACGAACGAGACTGTTGAACTAAACAATAAAGGAAAATTGATAACTGATAAAGATACCGTCGTTAACAGATTATCTTCAATTGTAACAGATTTTGTTAAGTGTATTTATACAATTTTTCCCACTTGTCTATGCTTCTTACGTGATAAAATCTATGAGGAAAGAATAATTTTATTCAGTGAAACTTTAAAATAAAATATAAAATGTACTGTTACAAATGGTGCAATAAATTATAAATGATTTGAAGTGTGTAACCAGAGGAAGAGAACGGTAAACAGATGCACTGCAGTAACGGCCCAACAGCCGGGAAAATAACTTTATTGAAATTCACTCCGGCCGTGAGTTTTTATGTTGTGAAAAATTGTATTGTATTGTGCATATTATGCAGTAACTATACAAATTGTATTGTGCTATTATGCAGTAACTATACAAATTGTATTGTGCATATTATGCAGTAACTATACAAATTGTATTGTGCATATTATGCAGTAACTATACACATTGTAGGCTATGCAGTAACTATACAAATTGTATTGTGCATATTATGCAGTAACTATAGCCTACAAATTGTATTGTGCTATTATGCAGTAACTATACAAATTGTATTGTGCATATTATGCAGTAACTATACAAATTAATATTATATAAAAGTCCTATCAAGAAATGATTTTCTTACACGGAAATATTTCAACCGTTGTACAGAATGCTCGGTTATCCATGTTGATGGTTGTACGGGTGTGTTTTGGGTCTATGTTTGTTGCGGGTTTGGTAGATATTTTGTTTATGAATATTAAAAAAATTCAGTATTACGTACAAACATAAAACACAAAACGTTTCGGTAACTTCGAAAATATTCTAGTCAATGCAATACAGTAACAAATCAAAAATGTCTACCGTACCCGCAACCGACAAAGACGCATTATTCTCAACGAAACCTACTTCTTTAGACCGAGTATAGCCTACTGCAAATGATCGAAACGTGTCTAAATAGAAAACGCATCTGCATAATATCCTGATATTAAATTATGAATATTTCAGGGAAAGGAATACGTCAGGGTATACTCACTTAAAAATAGAAATATAATTTGTATATGTGGTGTGTGTGTGCGCGCGCGCGCGCGTTTACTAGACTTTGTTTCGTCATTCTTGAAGTAGAGTATTATATTAATTTAAAACCTCTTTTTTGAAAAAAATACTTGCTTTTATTTTGTGTAGCAATTTCGGGGACCGATCATATCCTCTCTTCGTGCTAAAACTGAAAATCAATACCAGCGAATGGAAAAATTTACGTCTTAGAAAACCTATAGGCTAAGTTGAATATACGAAAAAATCGCAAATATAATAGAAAAATTCCTGCATAACAAATATAAAAAAACAATAAACACAGTACCACAATGGAAGGACTAACAATTTAACAATGAAATCACACATGCGCGAGCGCATACAACGCTAGCAGTGGGCCAGAAGAGCCAGAGGTAGAAAACAACAGAAATTATAAGCGCTGAGGAAGGGGATACGACTGGTCGCCCCTTGTTTGGCACTCTGCATAATGAAGTTTTGACAATTTTTTGAAGTGGTTTCAAATGTGTGTGTGTGTGTGTGTGTGTGTGTGTGTGTGTGTGTGTGTGTGTGTGTGTGTGTGTGTGTGTGTGTGTGTGTGTGTGTGTGTGTGTGTGTGTGTGTGTGTGTGTGATTGCACAAAAGTTATAGTCCACACGTGTTATATCTATAAAAATAACTTCTTGCACTTCAGACAGCCTACAATACTCTCTTTATTAATCAAAACATCATATTCCACGACGTCATGAAACAAATTATTGTAACTATCATTACTATTAACAGGGTCTGTGTATTTGAATAAAATTTATTTAAACGTTTTTACGGAAACCGAAAAAATATAAAAGTTATATAAAAAATGAACAATCAGGGCTGTATCAAATTAAATATTTTTGGTGTTAAGAAGTATGTAGCCCCACAATGTAATGTTATTGTAAAATTAACAAAACACTTTATTAACAAAGCGTGTAAATGAAAAATTTTTTTATTAGGCCTACTTAAAAACGTTTAACTTCTGAAATATAATGTCATTATGTTTGTTTATATTATTATTATTGTAAGTAACAGTGAATGAAAAGTTATGTTTCACACAATAATAAACTTGGATTAAATTCTTATTGAAACCATAAAACTATGCGAAGCGCGCCACTGCAATGTGCAATGAATGCACTCAATGAAAATTTCAATCTAGTGAAACGAACCGTCAGAAAAACTGGTTCCGGCTAGCTCGCAAAAATCTGTCCCTCTAAACACATCGATCGTTGTTCATAGCAAATAGTCCTACTGTAGTAGACACCCGATGAACAAAATAAAAATTCGAGCGTTTATTTGTAAATAGGATATGTTTTCGTTTCAGGCCGCTTTTCCCGTCTACATCAGTTGTGCTTATTATTAACACATCGCAAAATATGAACTTCTTCAACATTTGGAACTCTAAATAGGCCTACATAACCTACAAAAATCAATCAAAGTTTCATTCAAATGAACAAAGGTTGAATACGTGACGTCACCATAATGTTGGTTAATATTGACTTGCAAAACGTCGGCAAATCTCTCAAAATCTTTACCTACGTTAGTTAATCAAATTCAAGGTCATTACAAGTTGCTATTCTTAATATATAGTATCACTTTCTTTCTTTCGAAGGCGTGAAACTTGATTAGACACTCAGCTTATCAACGCTCGAGAGTCAAGATTTCAGACGTAAACGTAAGCAATTACAATAAAGAAATTCTGTTACAGTTCCAACAACGGCATTGTCACGGATGTAACTTATGTAATCTTTGTTTTTTCGAGGCATCGTCAGCGGCTCGTCAAGTGTCACTACTGAGAATGCCGCATCGTAAAACAGGCGAAACATTCGCTGCTGAGAACAATAACACGTGCGTTAAGCCGAAAAAACAGCGCCCGTTATTAACGGATATAAGCAATTTAGTTGAAACGAATGCGAGCTGACGACATTAGCGCGTTAATGTTGCAGTCTTGAACTCTTGTCACACAACAATTAGCAACGCACCACATTAATGGACCCTTCACACTGACTGTTATTCAAATTAGCGACAGACAGTACACAATGAGAGGGACAATGCAAGCGTTGTTCATCGTCTCCTGTTTATACAAACTAATCGGAATTGTTAAAATCGTGTTAATCTTAATTCCGCCCTGTCAAGCGACTGAAATTAATTTTTTTTTCGGATACGTTTGCGATAAATCATTTCACACGAGATTTATGGTTGCATCCCATGTCAAGAGGATGGTAAAACACGACAAGGGGCAACGGAGTCGAGTATCGTTTGCTTATAACACACTGACAATACATTTAACCCAACAAAATAATAGCCAACCGCGTTTTCTTGAACGCGTTGTAAATACGACCTTCCCTTCCACAACTCTGACCATTCCCTACCTTATAGCCTAGCAAACTGGTCGTGTTAGTACGTGCGAGTGGGCGCGCGCACACATTTATTGCTTACACATTTAAAGATGCTTTCACATTTAGTTTGCCAATGTAGCGCGTAAGGACGAGTACTCTTTAAGTTAGCCAAATGTTTTTTACAGTCGATCAGAATTCAGTAGGAAATTTTTAATGTTAGTTATGCATACACCGAAATAAATTTATAAGAATAATTTGATACATTACATACGTACGAGTTACATCTGGTTGCAGGGTTCAAGCTGTACATATATAAATAAGCTAATTAAAAAAAAAAAAAATTTACAAGAACTTATTTTGTTTCACTATGAAGTAGAGTAAGAACACAAAATGTTTTGAAAAGTGTATTTTTTTAAATCTATGTATAATAATTTACATCAAGAACACACACACACACACACACACACACACACACACACACACACACACACACACACACACACACACACACACACACACACACACACACACACACACACACACACACACACACACACACACACACAGAGAGAGAGAGAGAGAGAGAGAGAGAGAGAGAGAGAGAGAGAGAGAGAGAGAGAGAGAGAGAGAGAGAGAGAGAGAAAGCAGAAAATATCAGAACTTACATTTCAATAAACAAAAGCTGTTAAGAGGCATATTTAAGGCGAGCAAGTTTATCAAATAAAACGGGAATACAGATAGAGCAAGTACAATCTATTCTCTCTGGAAAAAACTGAAAAGTCCTAAATAAACAAATAAATGGGCCTATAATTTATTAGGAATTAGTTAAACGCCCCGCAGGAATTAGTTTGGCCTATATGTCACTTACCTTCTACTGTGTCGGCCTTCGACTGTGGCGTGATACACATGTCGTTATCCAGTGGGAACTGTTCGCACTTGAACATGTCCGGCCAAGGGAATCCGTACGTTTGCATACGTCCTTCACACCCTTGTTTCACTTTTTCACACAAACTTCTGCAAGGGTAGATCGGTCTGTCCAAGCAGACGGGGCTGAACAAGGAGCACAAGAAAAGCTGCGTGTCCGGATGACACCTGACGTTCAGCAACGGCACCCAGGACGCGGCCTGCTGGGACACTTCTGCCATGGTGTCGTGGTCCAGTAGGTTGGGCAGCCGCATCTTGTTGTAGCCGATCTCGTGGCACAGGGACATGTTGCGAGGGATGTCTACGCAAGTAGGCTGCATCGGCCGGCCGCCGACCATGCCCCAATCCGAGATGTAGGTCGCTAGCACTCGCGAATGCCAGACTAGGAGGAGCGTGAGTGCGAACACGGCCATACTCGCGAGTGCACTAAGTACACATCTCGTTGCAGTAGCAGTAGCACTCGGTATCACCTGCAACGCACAACTGTGTACTGTGAAACCCACTTCCTCTACCCCGAGCCACTCCCACGCGTGTCACGTGAACCGGTCGCCCAATCCTAACACGTGCGCGCGTGTCGATGACAATTATAAAACTGGTCGGCTGCGCATAAATCCTTATAATTTATAAGAATTAAGTGATTCGTCAGAAAGAAATGCATTAACGGTGCATAGACCGGGCGTTCCCACTGGCACCCGTCGCTGGCTCCGTCGAACTATAGGCTGTAAATTATGTATACATAATTACATAGGCCTATATACACCGCATTCACCTTGCGCCCGACTGCATGTACAGTTGTACAGTATTAGGTCTGCAACATATTGGTTCGGAAACAAAATAGAATCGATCATAGTTGTTAACTGATATTTTGCTAATGAAAATACTGCCTCTTTATAGTGAAACGGTAACATTTATTTAAAAACAATAATAAAGGCTTACAGTTTGCTGGGTACAATATAGAAATTACTGGATATTTCCTACCATTTTCCGCTACAACTTTAGCATAATAATATTAGCCTACTGTATAACTGCGTTTCTATAAAATTAGCTCCACAATTTAAACATATTTGCTCCCAGAGTGACATTGGTATCTGCTTTGTTGATAGACCTTCAATTTTTATTGTATGACTATAAATTGTTCACGTATTTCTCAAACATTATTAAAATGCTTTTAAATTGGAATTTGATACAGGCTATCCGTTTACTTGTAAACAGTATTTGCTATACGACCTATCTATCGATTAGAACCACCAAATTGTGACGATCAGATAAGGGAAAAGTTACGTCACAGACCTTTCGGCATTAGCGGAATACTAAGTACAGACCAGAAATCAAGTAAATTAATTAATCACAATAAAATAAACAGCCTGCATTGAGGCAAGTGTGATTAATGAGTTGAATCCACTATAGGCCTACATTATTTATCAGGTAAATTTTACACACTTCTACTAGATTACTTACATTTTCACCGTTATCAAGAGAATTCACTCTTAACGCATTTGCATGCAGGGTCTATATCTAATTTATTTATTTTCCTCACTGCTTCTTGACTTCGTTAAATAAGTTATGTTCGCATATTTATTTTTGATTCGAATCGCTCTTCAGTCTTTAAATGCTGGATGCTCTGCAGTCTTTGGATTCCATCCCCCCCCCCCCCCCAGTTGGATTCCGTAGGTCCAAATAGTTTTAGCGATTATTTTGTACAGTAATATCTTACTTTAAATCGATAATATTTCTACCTAGCAACAGATAGTCTACATTGCTTTTGCCTTAAGGCTGAACTACTTATATCTATGTTACAGCAGTTTCTCTTGTTTGTTTCAAATAGAAAATTATTTAAACATATTCTAGCCTTACTACTGAAGTTTATTCTTCCTTCCGGTATTTGAGATTTTTGGGTGGTTGCAGGCCAAGATCCGTTTTACGATCCAATCGTTTCGGTACACATGCAGTAGGCCTAGGTATTGAAGACATGTACACATGTTGTTAGTTTGTTGACCATCTCCTCTCCTCCCCCCGTCTGGTGTGATCGAGGAAAAAGCCACTGACGAGGACCACGACAAAAATTAACAAAACGTCTAGGAGAAGAATGACCTCAGGCACAGACCATACCCTACTAGGCTACCATCTGATAAATGAAAATAAAAACGATACAAATTTTTAGTCAGGTTAGCTGGAAAGAACGTTCAAGGTAAAATCGTAGGTCTACGTTGATGTATGAAATGGCAGTTCTAAACTGCACTAAAAAAATATTCCATTAGAAATATTTTTAATGTTCCACACCTCTGAAATGTTTTTCACGATTGCCACAATCAAACAATAGGGTAACAAACTTACTCGATACCTTCGTGTTTATGAGACGCCAGATCAGACCTAACAAAAGTACAAACCGGGTTAAAAGTCGCAGGTCACTAGAAAGTGACAGTGAATTAACAAATGATAAAAAATTCTGCTAGGTTCGGTCATAAAGTAGACACAATTTTAAAACGTTTGTTTCGACCTTTTGACACGATTTACTGCCATAATAAGGATCTGTACACGGGCGATACAGAATTGATGCACATAGCCTACCATGTGGAGTTTTGTGTGAATATGGTTTTGTGTCATAAATTATAATAATATTATCTATTACATACAGGCCTACATTATTATTCTTATCTTGCTACGAATAATTATAATAATCCATAGGCCTAAATAATAACGTTTATTATATGTATTAATTACTTTTGTACTACCCGTATAAGGTTCCTGACGATAATAAATTTCAAACGTTGGCAGAAAATGTCAAAATGTGGACAAAAATGTTTTAAAATTGTGTCTAGTTAATGGCCGAACCTTGCAAAAAACCTTTCGTCGCTAGAATTTATCAAAATATACATTCCTGCCATTGACTTCTGTCCCAGTGTGTATAGGGTATATGAATCGTAATAAAATAAAGAAGTTGAGGACAAGTTGCCTAACTCTTAGCCCTCTCCATTAGGCATAGAAGGGCAAGTAAGAAATAACCAACAGAGGTTTAAGAGTATCGGCAACTGGAAAGAGTATAGAACAAATGGAAAAAACGTCGAACTAATTGAAACTGGGCAGTGAGAAGACAGATTGTTAAGGATTATGAGAGATCGTCTGCAGTGTCAATTGGGCGACGAGGTCGTCGCACAAGTCTGAAGTCGCCAAACGTATACTGCTGTAAGCCTAGTTATAAAGTTTAGGTTGAATAGTAGTACATAAAAAGCAGTAAAAACAACAAAGAACTCCCATTTGGAAAGAAAATTAGGAAGACGGTAACATCTGAATAACGGGAATATAAAACGTGAATAATATCCCATATAGCCTACGGGCTATAACAAAATCCTCAAGAACATATAGCCTATATCACGCAACTTACATGTACCTTGTTTACGTAAACATTTGGTATCACTTCTTACTATCGATATGGTAAACGCCTTCGGAACAGAACAAATACCCATATCGGTATAATCAATACGATGTTGACCCACAGCTGTTTCATTAAACTTTGGCGAACGGTTTACTGAAAGCGTTATTGAAGTCGGCCAATGACAAATCCATTCGACTGAAAAACGACATTATTCAAACATGTCACATGTAAATAAAAACGAGTGTCGATTGCATTGCCTAAGGTCAGAGGTCAATTCTTACGACTTTCCAACCATAATAAATACGTATGTCGTTTAAAGGCTACATGTATGCACTGTCTGGGTAGACGAACGTACAAATAGCGGATTCGTATTTATTTCATGATTGTGTAAAGACAGCGCGCGTGTGCTATTCCATGCGGATTTAACCGTTTACTTGAAAAAGAAAACAGTGTTTACAAATGCGAGGCCAGGGTAACCGCTTTGCTTTAATTAAATCACAAACAAACTGGTTTGTCTGCAGCGTATGCGGGTGCCAGTACCACAAGCCGCGCACTCCACTCCACCTATCCACGACAAACAACAATAGTTTACTCGTTTGTATTATAATTTCTGCATTACTGGGATGCGTGTTCATGGAAACTACTTCCTTAACTACAGTCCAGTGATTTATGTAACCTAAACAGTGGCAATACATTCGTAAGTGAGAAAACAAAAAAACTGAGAAAAATCTTCGTTGAGTATTGGATAACACGAGGGTTAAGTAACACTAATATGTATATATATATATATATCTTTTTGTTATTTGTTATTTGTTTGAGTTTTCCTTATGAAACATTAAATTAAGGTTACCATAAACACTACAATCCGTCTGTTTTTACTGGTATTTTCGGATGAATGAATTTTCCTTAGATGAATGAATCACACGGTATTTTATAAGAACGATAGACGTGTAATCAAATTTGAGACTTTTCTACGGATTTGTATTGACAGATGGGTATTTGTCCCTTTCCATAAGCTACTCGTACCTACCAAACCTACTTGAAATAAGCGTTTATGAAAACTGAAAATCGCGGACATTTTCGCGTCGTATCTTTCGTTTAAAATCTCGCAACAGTGTTAAAAAAATGAACTAACTCCATTAAATCGGTACGCTGATAACTTACACTTAGTACCGCATGGCCCCCACCAATGTACATATGTATATGTAACAATAAAACTTTTCCTGGTGTAAAATACATTTATTAAAGTAAAAAAGTGTTTTCTTACAATTACTGCTCTCTACCGTCGGCAGAAAACAATATTTTTTGTTTTGCAGATTGTAGAGGGCAATGGCTATTCTCGTACATTTACAAGTCCTATAACATTGTTTCAAATTCAACTTAAGCTGTGCCACTTTCCTTAATAGCAGTGATATGTACGTTATAACCGTTACAGTTCTCATTTTTCGATTTATGCAAATCAAACATATTTAAGCACTTTCACAAACATTGTGTGCAAACATTTTTATTATCAGCAATAAAAAACCCAAAACCGTATGTTTAACATCATTTCGAGGTAAGTATCCATACAGCTTCAATGGAAACTATAAACTGTGCACGGCTGTTGTATAATTAACAAATAAATACCGATACTAGGAATAAACTTACCATTTTTTTTATATAGGCTAATTACTAGTTATCATCGTTCAGTACCTTAGGTTAGTTATCAGTTGTTGACAAGGAGTAACGTATAGGGAAGGCAACAACAGCCAGAAACAGGACATTTTTTCTTACATACTTTTGATGAGTAAAATAAAGAAGTTACATAAATAAACTTAATTTATAACACTCCAATTAGGAAAGTTAAGACACCAGAGAAGCCTGGCTACTTAAAGAATCAAAGGCAGATATTTTAGTTAGATTATATAGCTTAAATGAAAGTTTCCTCATGAAGATTACTGAGACAACTTTTGACAATGCAATGTAGGGACAGAGGTTTGATGCAGCTGAAAAGAATTTTTGGCTTGGCTTATACAGGAAATGTGGATGGGTCCTATGAATGCCTGTCATATTCATGTCATATGAAATTTGTCCTTTTCATGTGTTGTATAATTTTATTGTAAAACACAGCAAAAGAACTTATTTAAAACATTAAGTCTTTTAAATGAAAAATCGTGGTGTTGTCCTAATATACGGATATACCCCTACATATGTACGTATATAGTCAGACGTTTTTTGTTAACGACAGTAGTGATATGTTTATATTTGAAGAAGACGTATTTGCGTAGAAAGCAGTGTATGCAAGAAATAATACACACTTCTATCTTACAAAGAAGAAACACTCAAAGTAAAGCGGGTGGCCAGGTTACTATACCGGACTCCCATCGTATAACAGAAGTAACTTTTACATTAAACTTTCCACTACTCACTTTTTGTGTTTTCAGTTTAGACTTTTAAAAAAAATTATGTCTTCGTGTCTGTTACAAGACGCAAGTTGGAATAGAATTATTGCTTCGTTTTAGAGTGAGTGTGTCAGGAAGAATTGTGTTAAAAAGCAAGTTCTGCTGCACAATGGAGATCATGAATAGTAACCCGCAATTAGTTGTCATTGGATCAGACCACCTTACTTTGAGTTGTAGAGTGTTTGTGGTTTGTAAAATAAAAGTGTGTGTTTGCAGGCAAAATACATAACCAGTTTTGAGTTTTATTATTACATTATATAAAGCGTAAAACATATTATCAGCTAACATTACAGAAATTGTGATTACATTTAAGTTTATGTATGTTGAATTTAATTTATAATACTTTGTTTTAAAAAAATATGAGAAAAAGTAGCGTTCGTATAGTAGAACAATGTCACAATTATTAAATGACTGTACTGTAATTAATGTAGAAGTAGGGAAAACCATTCTGCCGCCGAAGTATAATACTGTGCCACTGGTCACAGCAAATTTAACCTCTATTCCATTTTCACTTCAAATTTAAGTTAGTAACACGGATATCGTGTTCAATACGTTTACAGAAAATTTGTTTGCGAAAATGGATAACTGTTCTGGAGAAACTGCAAAGCCATCTTTACCTCCTGCAAGATTGGTTCCAGCGGTGGAGGATCCGAGTTAATTCTGCAAAATCCACTCAAATAACCTTCACCATGAAACGTAGCTCTTGTCCACAAGTCACCATAAACGATGCCCCCATACCTATAAAATCAGAAGTTAAATACCTGGGGCTGCATTTGGACGACAAATTAACATGGAAAGCCCACATTCAGGCTAAGAAACAACAACTCAACTTAAAAGCTAGGCAAATGTACTGGCTCATAGGTAGAAAATCTCAGCTATCTCTCGCAAACAAAGTCATCATATATAAAGCTGTGCTCAGACCAATCTGGACTTACGGTATAGAATTGTGGGGCTGCTCTAAACCTTCCAACACAAAGATTCTGCAGACAGTTCAGTCAAAAATCTTGCGTTGCATAACGAATGCTCCCTGGTTCATCTCTAATTATACTCTTCACAAAGACCTCAACATTCCATACATTTCTGATGTCATCAAGATGCACGCCGCTAAGTACAGGAACCGCAACATAGGACACAGCAATAACCTGATCAACGAGCTCCTCAATCCATCACTGGATGTAAGAAGGCTGAAGAGACAGTGGCCAGATGACCTGACCCAGTGAACGTGGTAATCATCACTGGATGGTTCCCACCTCAAGTGACGACGTATACACCACTTTTACTTATTACTCTGTAAAATGAGTAGATTGTAAAACTGCATTATAATAAATAAAAAAAAAAAAAAAAATTTAAGTTAGTAACACGGATATCGTGTTCAATACGTTTACAGCAAATTTGTTTGCGAAAATGGATAACTGTTCTATACAGTAGGCCTACACGTAATAGTGATTACATTTGGTCACCACATTTGTCCACTAACGGTACGATGTGGTAATGTTGTTTATATTCGATTTTGTTTTACCTCGCACAAGAAACGTTTATAATATTCTTCGTTTTGTATTAAAATAAAATTTAGTGTAACAAATCTTCCCTCTCAATGTCAGAATCAAAGGTCAGAGTGTACGCCCGCAAAACACTAATTTTTATTGTTAAAGAATAACAATGTCGGAAAAAGTCTCTCCTAAGCTCAACGATAGAACAAGAGTCTAAATTTTTACTCTCTTAGTTACAAGCAATCGTGAAGAATTTACACTTATATTCCTGTTGTAGTTGCTCCATCTGTAAACACATCACTAGCAATATCGACACTGCCTCACAGGTTTTTATTTACAGATATGATACTATGGCGTAACTATGGGGGGGGGGTGTGATTAAGGGGATCAATCCCCCCCAGAGCTATTACAAATTTAAGTGAAATTTCATAATCACTTAACGTACGCCTATTTCTAAGCCAGTTGCTTGTGTTAAAGTGAGGCTTATAAATACAGTAACTGTAAGAATAACTGTAAGGGAAGAATCTTAAATATCTCATTTGATCTGAGGAAAATGGGGAGTCCAATCTTCCAGCTAGATTTAGTCCAATCTTCCTCCCCCCCCGAGCGACTCCTATAGTTACGCCACTGCTCGCATAAACAAGTGTGAACTCACGCATGTGTGCAATTTACTAAAGATTGTCTTCCAGGCCAAGGAACTTCAAAACGTACACTCTGTTTCGATTTCTGGGGTCTCTTACCGAGAAAGATAATTCTGTGATATCAAAACTTGCCTTCTTTTACTTTGCAGTCGTTTACATTCATAGTATACTTTCAAAACTAATCAACTGCGGACTTTTTTTAGTGTCAAAACTTATCAGCTACCATATTTTGATATTGAATGCATTGAATTTAATAAGGAATGGATTCAAAACTGATAATTTTCGAAAGTCTAATATTATTTGCATAGCATTGTTTGAATACTTTTGGCGGGAAAATTGTGCTATAGGCCTATATGTTAGTAATGTTGTAGAAATAGAGGGAAAGAGCATTTGCCACATTGCGTCTGATATTTATGCTCAGTGACTGTGAACAATGCACCATGAATGTTTAATACTTTAGCCATCTTCTGGTATTATTTCCGCTGGAACTGGAAAAGGAAGCCAGAAGTTAAGCCATTATGATAGCTGGAAAGTAAAGAGAAACATATGACGTTAATTTGCTGTTACATTATCTTTTAGGCTCTTTTCCTGTCACATCTTGGTTTACACATTCATAAAAAGAACATCACTTTTCCTCTAGGGTGTCATGTATTATGCATAGTTTTAATTTTTGAAATTCATAATTTTTTCTATAATTTTTCTTTTCTATTATTTTTTTCAGGCATTCGTCAACCCGCCTTCCTAAACAACCAACCTGTGGTCAGTAGCACGAACTGATTCTATTATACAAGTCTTAATATTCAAGATATACATCAATTTCACCATAAGTTTTACTCACCTTCAGTGGAAATAGAAAAAAATAAGTTTATATCGCAGCACACCAAAAATGAAATTACTAAACGACAAACAGCGCCATCGATGATAAAACTGAAAGCTGCGACAATTATGTATTTTATTCCCCAGTCACCCGAAAGTGTACAAGTTTGTAAAAATAGTTTCGTAAATACACTTGGAATTTCCAAATTTAAAGTAAGTCCAAAAATTTGGTACGGAATAGCTTCTGATAGGCAAACATCCGAAAATCGAGGACATCGTAAAGCTAAGCTATTTGTTCGTTAAAAACAGTAGCGTGAAACTCATGTCGAATCATTTGTACCCTTAAAATCACATTAATGTAGAAAGAGTTTTAAACGACAGTACATAAGCAGTAACTTTTATAAAAAAAATATGGAAACTATAACGCTAGTGTAGATGATAAGTTGAAAGTCAATTATGATTATAACGGGTCATTATTTTGTATTGATTATAATGTTAGGTTAGGGACACCGTCAACTGATGAATGCTCGAAATGCATTGAATTAATCAAAATAGAAAAGGATTTATCTAATAAATGCAACTTACAGATTTAATTAACTGTAACCAAGACCCCGTGGTAAGCTTGTTCAATCGTAAAAAAAATGTGTATTACCGAAAAGTCCAGATATGCGTGGCTTATTATATAACTCACAATTCTATATGTAGGACTATAATTTTACCGCTGGCGCGGGAGGTTCAAATTTTCCACAAAGTAAATACCTTTATTTACACTTGGAACGTATTAGAATTAAAAAATGCTGTAACGAAATAGCTTTGTTTCTTCATCACTGCCTTACAAATACTCATTTTGGGGAATCAGTTAATACTGTCCGCATGTTTGCTGGTGGACGTGAAGGCCATAATAAGAATAGTACTATATAACTCGGGGACTAAAGCAGGGAGATGGGTTGGCCCCAACACTATTTAATATTGCATTGGAATATGTAATTAGAGGCTTATCAATAAATAGCTCCAATCTGTTAACAAATAAAACTGTACAGATAGCCGCATATGCAGATGACATTACCATCATGTCAAGACGGATTACGGCAGCTAAAGAAATATTTATAGAGCTTAAAAACAAAGCCAAGGAAGTTGGGCTAGCCATAAATATGGATAAAACAAAAATGCTTATCCAAACAAGAAGGGACCAGGTTCATAACAACATCGAGATAGAGGAGGACACAATTGAGGTGGTGGACAATTTCACGTATATCGGAGTGAATCTAGCAAAGACTGGATCAGAGGAGCCGGAGATCCAAAGACGGACCACCATGGCTAACAAGGCGTACTTCGCATTGCTGCCATCATTTAGGTCTGGGGATGTGCACAGGGAAACAAAAATGAAAATATATAGGACTGTCATCAGACCGGTGCTATGCTACGGGTGTGAGGCATGGGCAATCACACAGAAAACAGTCGACATAGTAGACACCTTTGAAAGGAAAATCCTCATTCGCATTATAGGCCCAATACAAGAAAATGGCTCATGGAGACTGAGATACAACAACGAACTGTATCAAATATATAAAGAGATACCAGTCTCAAAATTTATAAGAATTCAAAGATTGCGTTGGGCCGGACATGTTATGAGAATGGAGGGTGGCAGGAACCCTAAGAGGGCTTTGCTGGGTACATGGGAGGGAACGAGACCTAGAGGTAGACCGAGGAAGAGGTGGGAAGATGGCGTTGCAGAGGACGCGAGAGACATGGGGATAAGAAACTGGAGGAGGGTTGCAGTGGATAGAGTGGATTGGAGGCGGAGATTGGTGGAGGCCAGGGCCCGACTTGGGCTGTAGCGCCATAGGAGAGAGAGAGAGAGACTATATAACTCGAATGATTGCAAAATTGTTATTAACTGATGCTCCTGCATCAATGAATACTGTAGTTATTCATTTTACTGTACCTGGTTGACACCTGATCGTGTCTTGGGCCATATCGATAAAGTAGTTAAATGTAAATATTTTATTGTTGAACCTGCAGGATGTTAAAAAGTGTTTGACGAATACAGCGCAGGTATTGAGGGAAAAATATCCTAATTTATAACTGTAAAATTTCTGTAAGTGATGTTTTAAAGCGTTCAAATTCTTGGCATTTTGAATTTGCAGAAACAAAACGCTTTATTTTAAAAAGATTGAACTAAACAATACTCGTAAAAGGTAAAAACTAGTACAAGTCAAATTCCGGTGTTGCAAAAATTGTTTGTAAAACAACCAGAAGTGCAGCAGATATAAGTGTGTATGAAATTCCCATAGGTCTGCCACCGAACATTAAGAAATGAAATGATGTGACTAAACTTCTTTCCAAACATAATGCAAGTAAACTGGCATGGCGTAGCTAATCTGCGGTTCTATAAATATGTATTCAATTGCATATCCACATAACAAGAAGAATGTGACGTAGATATTCCGATAAATTTTGTGTTGTAAAAAATGTAAAGGAAGAACGATGTGAATGTAAAATATAAAGAAGTAATTTATATTCTGTAATATAAAAATCTTACAAAATTGATATAAATAAATTTACAACAAGCTGTAAAATATTTCCAGTTTTTGCAGTTTCTCAATAAAACTCATAATTTTCTTTATCCAACAAAATTGATCATTTGCAAATTAATATTGTTGTTTTCTTAAATGACACAAGTTTTCATAGGACGAAATAAAAAAGCTTCAATTAACATTAAGAACACATGTTGTCCTAAATTTAAAAAAGTATTTTAACATGTGTAAAAGAATCAATAAATTCCTTTGGCTGAAAAATTTCACGTTTGGTAGATTCTTTATTTTGATACTGGACTACTTATAGGCTATATGCTATCTGTAAGTACGGTAATCTTGGTTGATTGTGTCATGTATTTCCAGGCATGTTAGCGATTAGAGCTATATTAAAACAGTCATACTTAGTATAATTTTCGTAAGTCATTTTAGAGCAAAACTTTCAAGTGTAGCAAAATTGTCTCCGAATCTACTACAGCAAACAAGGCCTCTCAAATTTTGATGAGACGGACGATAAACGATTTGTCCTGACTGTGAAGTGTCACTATTTAGTACCACTTTTAAAGACTAATTATACGGAATTTTAAAGAGAATTTAAATAAAATATTTTTGTTGTTAAATTTTTCTTTAAAAATTATACTTTTTCCATATTATACAAGCTCTAGCGTGTCAAGTAATTATTCTATTTATTCTTATTTGTTTCCCGCTCGAGTAAAACATACACTTCGATTTTTTTAAACGTTAAGTAGTAACTTGTTTAGGGGAGTTACCTCATTGATAGCACGGAAAATGTTAAGAAATTACAGTATATAGTTAAATTCTTGAAAAATATAAGGCTGTTGTAAAAAAAAATATGTATTTTTAATACCTTCTGTTATTAAAAATAATACATAAGTCGAAATATACTTGGAGTATTCAAATGAATTGGGAGACCAGAAAAATTTAATAATAATAATAATAATTATTATTATTATTATTTTCCTACAAAGGTATATGCATAGAAGTAGGTTGGCCCATGACCTTCTCACGCAAATTATACTGGAACATAACGCTGACATAATCATCATTAGCGAACAGTACAGAAATAAGGACACACCTACCTGGTATTCAGACAACCTGGGGACTGCGGCTTATATGGGTTCCAGATTCTCAGCGGGTCCACGTTGGTCCATGGATGCGGCGATGGCTTCGTATGGATAAAGAGCAACGACATTACGTATGTAAGCTGTTACTTTACACCAAGTGAGCGGATAGACATTTTTCGAGCTAGGATGGATAGACTAGAGGATGTTATACAAACAATGGAAGGCGACATGATCATGGCCGGCGACTTCCAATGCTAAGGCTTTGGAATGGGGCATGCCTGAACCAGACCGTAGAGGAGAGCGAGTGGTTGCGATGTCATCCAGGCTGGATCTGGTAGTGCTTAATACTGGGAGGACGTCGACATTCAGGCGACCTGGATGTAGGGAAACTATTTTAGATATATCTGTAGCATCAGAACATCTTGTATCAAGGATACGGCAATGGCGCGTCATCGAGGATTATACAGCGAGTGATCATCAGTACATAACTTACAACATTTGTCAAGACAGGCGGATAGGAAGAAATGTAACAGACAGGCCACGTAGATGGAACACGGCAAGAATGGATTTAGAAAACCTGTCCTCAGTACTACAAGAGGGTCAACGCGAGATTGAGGAGGCTCTGAAGGGACCTGATACCAGGAATGGTGCAGAGATTGCGGTAGAGGCTGTGATGGGGCTGATACAATGGGCTTGGGATGAATCTATGCCCAGGCAAAGACCTCGAAACAATAGGCGCCCGATCTACTGGTGGACGGAAGAGATCGCTACTCTCAGAAAGAAATGCCTCAGGCTGAGGCGAAAAGCTCAACGGGCACGAAGAAGAGGGAGAGAAGCTGACCTCAGAACATCTGAGAATAAGGCAGCAAAAAAGGACTTGCGCAAAGCTATTAGACGGCAACAGGCGCTTTGTTGGAAATCATTGGGTGAAGAGATGAACAGGGACCCTTGGGGACTAGGTTATAAAATTGTAACTCGCAAGCTCGGAGCTTTTGCGCGGGAAGGGCCACAGGACGCGGAGAGGATGCAAAACATTGTAGATGCCCTTTTTCCATCTCATCCGGTGAGAGAAATAAAGAGAGAAACGATAGAGCCCGCAGAGATCCCGATATTCAGCGAAGATGAACTGATACTAGCAGTAGACTCGCTACAAATTAAAAAGGCACCTGGGCCTGACGGCATACCGGCAGAGGTGCTGATGGCTGTGGCGCGGACTCACCCACAACTGTTGCTGTGCATGTTAACATTTGTCTCAGGGCAGGAGTTTTCTGTTCACGATGGAAAAGGGCAAGGCTGGTTCTTATCAGCAAAGGCAAAGGGGATGCCAATTCTCCAGAATCGTACAGGCCTTTGTGTATGTTGGACACTGCCGGGAATGTACTCGTAGAAAAGTTGATAAAACCTCGTCTTTTGCAGGCAATAAAGGACTCTGGAGACTTATCCGACAGACAATATGGTTTTCGGAAGGGCAGGTCTACAGTAGATGCAATTAATAAAGTAGTTGAATCCGCAAGGGTAACCGAACGATGAAACCACTTCTCGCGGCCAGTATGCCTCTTGGTAACACTGGATGTTAAAAACGCGTTTAACTCAGCGAAGTGGAGTGATATGCTTAACGCTTTGCAGCTTACGTTTCGGTTACCCACATATCTGTTGCGGATGATTAGAGATTACCTGCGTGACAGGATATTACTTTATGACACTACATCAGGATGCCGGATTAAAGAGGTCACAGCAGGGGCAGCTCAGGGATCAATTCTTGGGCTAGACCTGTGGAACGCTGCATATGATGGTATTCTTCGGATGGAAATGCCCGAAAATACATTCTTAGTGGGGTACGCTGATGATATAGCAGCGGTAATCATAGCGCGAGATGTGGAACTGGCTCAGATGAGATTAAGGCAGGTTATGCGACGAGTCAGTTCCTGGATGACAGACCACGGCTTAAAACTGGCAGCTGACAAAACAGAAATCGTGCTGATCACAAAGAGGCATCTCCCCAACATCTTGCCAATGCAGGTTGGAGAAGAAACGGTGCACACAAAAGCCGCAATTAAGTATCTGGGAATACTGCTGGACACGAAGCTTACGTTTTGGCCACAAATAAAACGGGTGGTTGAGAAGGCTGCAACTGTAACCGCGGCACTTAGTAGAAGTATGGCAAACACCAGTGGGCCGAAACCTTCGAAGCGACGGCTACTTATGTCGGTCACGCATTCAATACTGGTTTATGGTGCGGAGATATGGGCTGATGCACTCAAGCTCGAGAAATACAGACGACGTATGTCAGCAGTGCACCGAAGCGGCGCGCTCAGAGTGGCTTGCTCCTACCGCAAGGTTTCGGAGTTCGCGGTTCTTGTCATCGCGGAAATAATCCCAATCGATCTGCTGGCACAGGAACGGAAACTGGTTTACAAGAGGAAGGGCCAAGTAGATACTGTACAAGCTCACAAGGAGGCCAGGGCTCGTACTATGGCTCGGTGGCAGGAAAGATGGACCAGTGACACGAAGGGAAGATGGACCGCTAGGCTCATAAAACAGTTAGCTGAGTGGACTGATCGCAAACATGGCGAGATTAATTATTTCTTAACACAGTTTTTAGATTGCATTTTCTGCAAACAAGAATTGGACGATGTGAATCACACGTTTTTCACCTGTGATAGATGGAAAGAAGAAAGGCAATCACTGGAAAATAAAGTGGGACAGATCTCACCTGAAAATATTATCGGAATAATGCTGGAGAGCGAACATTATTGGGAGTAGGTAGCAGCTTACATAGAGAAGGTACTAAGGCAAAAGAAGGAAGCCGAAGATGATCTTGCTAGGGCCGCTGACAGAATAGCAGGAAACAGGTAACGTGGACCCGCTGAAGGGTTAAAACAGATGTACGTCCACAGGACGAAGTACAAATGGCACCACCTTGAAGTATTGCGAAAGCTGAGTCCCAAGGTGGATCCATGCCGTGGACAACAGGGTTTGTGGTTTTGGTGGGTGCGAGTCCCACACACCGTAGGAGTGCGGACCCTCCTGCGGCGAACATAAGTTTTCCACAGTCTCCCTTGTAAAAAAAAAAAATTATTATTATTTAATAATTGTTTGAATATCAATAATGTATTATTAAATGACCCGAAAAATCAATTTGTTTATCAGTAGAGAGAGTGAGAGAGAAAGAGAAAGAGAAAGAGAGAGAGAGAGAGAGAGAGAGAGAGAGAGAGAGAAAGTGAGAAATTGTGGGATCACAATAAAAACACCTGCTAATTTCGAAAATTCGTTAAAAAATATTTTTCCACGATTCAAGAAATATTCTCTTTCTTACTGGGACTTGTGAGTTGTGATGATGTGGTTAAAGCTATCAAGTTAATTAGAAGTGGAGCGTTTCCCAGAATTAATGGAACTAATTCTATTATGGTTAAAATATTTTCTCCAAAATTATGGATGTGTTCAGGTTGATTGTAAAACTAAGTTTTTTTTCTTGAGTGTTTTCCAGGTCACTAAAATGTGTGGTGGTAGTGCTGATTTATAAAAGTGGATCTCACTCTGATGCATGAATTTAAAACCCCTATCATTGATTTCCACATTTTATACAATGATAGAAGAAATAATAAATGAAAAAATAATACAAAATATTTAATTTCCTTTTAAGAAATATTTTAGTGTTCATCAATTTAGCTTCAGTGTGGTTATAGACGGAAACATCATCACTTAAATTTGTTAATGAAATAACATAAGGCGTGAATAATGGAAAGAGTGTGAATGGACTTTTCCTAGACACTAAACAACTTTTGGCACTGCTGATCACTCTCCTTTATTGCAAACGCTTCAGTGTTGCATTCATGGAGTTGAGTATGATTGGTTTTGCAGTTCACTAAATGGAAGAGTGCAATGTGCGAAGACTAGTCATTTTATAGACATATGGCGGAAAATGTCCATTGAGTACCACATGGAAGAGCAATGGATGCAATTTTATCCATAATAGGCTATATGTAAACGATATATGCAATGATATATAACCTGTTAACGCATATCGCTTTTGTTGATGTGGAAAAAGCATTTGATAATGTAGACCGCCAAAAGCTATGGAATATTATGGATAGATGAAGATATCCACAGTATTTAATAAATTCATTAAAGATCCTTTACAAAAGTACATCTGTAGTCCTGGATCTGAATGGTAGGCTCTCAGGTGACATTCCAATAAATAAGGTAGTTAGGCAGGGATTCTGTGTTTCCCCAACCTTGTTTAATATATACTGCAACAATACAGTATATTTGCCCAGGGCGGTATGTTTTATATAGTAATTATTATAAATAGAATAAGTAACAGTTTTATACAATTTTGTGGAGGAATTGACAATATCTAACCTGTCGAGAGGGACACCTGCTTCGCCAGCGTAAGTTACAGCGTGTGTGTGAGCACGCTACGACATGAAAATATGGGGTGATGCGAACGACTTATTGTTTTGTCTGTAATCATGTCTTAACAGGATTATAATAAACTAATTACTTGTGTTAAACCTGTAAGCAAAGACTTACGCCAATTATAAAAACACCATTGCATTAAGGAATTCTTAACGAATGCAGTGATATATAAAATATTGCAGAAATTTGCAATATTAAAGACGCTAAGTAATTAATGTTAATTACGGGTGTAATTAAAGAGTAATTAACATGTGTGCTATATGTGCGTGAACAGAAAAAAATTACGCAAACAATGATATCGCGTATGCTACAAGTGTGTTTACGAAATCGCTAAAATGAACAAAAAAGTGATTCGTAATTAAAAGGACGCTTTACATGAAAGTTACAATTTCTAACATGTCAAGAGCAATCCTGGACATGTCAGATTGAGTCCAGTATAAATACGACCGACAATTTTGGGGCATTCTCAGACTCAAGGAATCTCTACACGAGGACACTATGTCCGTTTGATAAGCTATTTCCAAAGGACGTCACGCTGCTGGTCTGCCGATCGACAGAACACACTTTTACCACGCACACAAGACGTATGGAGGAATTCAGGAGCAACAACAACAACCCATAGAGGCATAGAACACAGCATCATCATCATCATCATCATCATCATCATCATCAAATTCTCAGGATTCAGGACACACACACACACAACGGTAACGGCAGCAGTATGCAGGTGATGACAAAATATTTATAATTTTGTTGTGAAAAGAACTTTCAGAAAGACAATTTTACATGAACACTAAGACTTAAAAATTTTAAATGTAAATAATAGTTAGTCAATAATTTAATTTATAAGAAAATTTGAAAGTTACTAAATCTTTTGTTATATGTTAAAAATTTGGGTGTGTCAATAGAGTTAAATAATAGTTTGAAAGTAAATGGTATTAGTTTATTTTGTCTATTAGCAACTAGTAATTTTAGGCTTAAGTTTAATATTATTTTTGTTTCTTTTAAAATGAGTTGCTATTAGCACTTGAAGATTGAATCTAAGTCAGACACACAAAAAATGAAAGAATTTAGATGACTTATTTAACATGTCTGTTTAGTGAATAAGAGTATATGATTGTTTAGTTTTTAGATGTTATGAACAGCCTAATATGTGTGAAACTTATAAAAGTGGATATTTGATCTATCTAATGTTTGAATTTTTTAATATTGGAATATTTTTCTATTAATGAATAAACCTTAGGATGATTATTTTTAAATGGTTTTAAATAATTATTTCATGTCAACAACATCTCACTCCTCTTTAAAATTTATTTAATTATTGTGCAACTACATATACTTGACGCAACGAGAAACAAAAATCCTGCGACCTGGCCGGTGTACTACACTTAATAGGTGCGTTGAGTACATGGTTCTGTATTTTTGTGAATTTATGAAATAATCGTAACGTTGCAATACATTGACGACATGCTGAGAGCATGGAAATCCAGAGTGACTTCGGGAATACAGCTTAACAAATCAATTTTTATGGTTTGCCTGCTATATGCGGATGACATAGTTCTTTTTTCAAGATAATGAGGATGATTTACAAAGAGCTACGTTTCAATTACAAGAAGTGGCAAGAGAGTACTCACTGACAATTTCAGTAAGAAAGACCAAAACCATGGTCTTTAAAGGTACATTTCCAGTGAGGACTAAGATAGTTAAAAACAACAGCACTATAGAACAAGTGAGCCGGTTCATATTTCAGCTATGAATCTGAATATGATATAAAAGAGAAGGTAAATAAATTTAGGAATATTTGTGGTACGATTCATAGAAATCTTAGAAATAAAACAAGACACAGAACAAGGATTAAATGTTATGAGACAATTACAATACCCACATTGACATATGCGAATGAGGCGTGGGTCATGACAAAAAAGGAATGCAGCAAGATTCAGAGTGCTGATATCCAGTTTCTTCGGAATACTTTCAATTGTACATTGCAAGATAGAAAAAGCAATGAGGATATCAGAGCAGAACTCGAAGTAAAGGATATAAATGAAATTATTTCAATTTACAGAAGACAATGGTGGGGATCATCTCCAAAGGAAAAGAGAGAATCTATTGCCGAAAGCTGCATTGACCTACAAAGCCATTGGTAGAAGAGACGTGGGTCGTCCGAGGATGAGCTGGGTCCCGGAACAGGTTTATATAACCTAATCCTTGAAGAGAAGAAGAAGAAGAAGAAGAAGATATATGCAATGCTAGATTAAATGGAATGCAGGTCCTGATTGTTAGTTGTCACACAGTCAAGACAATATGGGAAGTAAAGTGTATAGTGTACTGAAGAGAAGAAGAAGAAGAAGAAGAAGAAGAAGAAGAAGAAGAAGAAGAAGAAGAAGAAGAAGAAGAAGAAGAAGAAGAAGAAGATATATGCAATGCTAGATTAAATGGAATGCAGGTCCTGATTGTTAGTTGTCACACAGTCAAGACAATATGGGAAGTAAAGTGTATAGTGTACTGTTTACTAGGAGCGTTTGAATCTGAAGTGGAACCAGTCTGAAATCTCATTGTTATAAAATTGTTAAGCTGCTTGGCGGAAGGTGTTATGGTATAATGGTATGTGTGCTTTCCTTACACTTTCCTACACTTAAATGGAATTATAATTGTTATTTAGGTCGGTTGTGAAAGTGTTTCAGATTCATCTTCTTATATCAACCGATATATAAATTGAGTGTAAATACGAAATACTTTGTAATTTTACTAAGAGACCATAGCGTTTTCTATGCGTTCGTACTTTTTAGACAATGTCCGTATCGAGTTTAAAACGAAAGTTGTTTTGTTTTACTTCTCCATCCTTTATCATATCTTCTTTAGTAGGCCTACATAATTTTGTACAACCGAAAGTACGTAACTGTGCTACACACCACAACTAAACTAGTAGGACTATTTCCCATTTATTAAAAAAGTGTATCCATTATTTCATTTTACAATTTATTAGTTTTATTTTCTGTAACTATTATTATTTAAATTGGTAAGAGACCTTTAGTATTCTATAATATAGAATAATAAGAATGAGTATCGATGGTAGATAGCTGAAAAATGTTGAAGATGAACGTCCGCGGGGTTCGATGTTTTTACTTTCGACGGTTCAGTAAAGATATCTCCTTGCCATCGACGGTTGCCTTCCATGTTTTGGAATCGATGTTATACGTTTGAAAAAGTTTTAAATTTGTAATAATAATAATAATAATAATAATAATAATAATAATAATAATAATAATAAGGACAGATTGAACAAAAACATGCAGTCTTTCATTGCTTTACATGACTTTTATATACTAACTATAGTATATCCGTTAACGTTAGTACCTGTCTCAAAATAGGTTCGTCTAATTTTAGTCCTTTCTCTTTAATATCCTGTTGTTCAGTTTTGATGGAATATTGTTGTTTGTTTTCTGAAACAGATCTATTAATTAGCGAGAAAAAATAGGCTTGAGTGAAAATTCATTTCCAATGCAGGCCTAATACTATCTGAATCAAGTTACCGAGGAATTAAGGCATCTCCTGTTTGTAACGCACAATAAAATAGACCGGCACAATTTTTTCGTTTGCGATTCACGATCGCGACTGCTGTGCTGAGGTTGTGGGATCGAGTCGTCAAGGTCACGACTCGATCCGCCTGACCACGCCTTCGCTGGGACTTAATACAGCGGTCTTACCTTGCATGCATGGGTTACATAAGTAACACACACACACACACACACACACACACACACACACACACACACACACACACACACACACACACACACACACACACACACACACACACACACACACACACACACACACACACACACACATCTTTTTCACTGTCTGACTGCAACGCACGTGGTTACTAGATGCCAGATTTTTTCTGGCGGTGGTGAAACTTGAGTTACACCAAGGTCAGAGGGCGCAACAATCTTATTGCTTGAAGGGAGAAGAGAAAGAATATAATTCCATCTTGAATTTAATTTTTTACATTAATCAAATGGCGTAATGTTAAAAATCGATATTTCTTGTTCATAAATCGAACAAGGCGGATATTTTCTAACTACTGATAATGTAACCTCGCTCGTAAGCTTTCGTGGTTCATCGGCCGAATTTCGAGGAAACATAACATACAGCATAGTTTCAAGCCGATTAAGAAGGTAGGCTAATTAGTACGGTCAGTGAAAGAGAATATACCTATTTCAACTTCTGGTGTTTACAAAGTCCCATGCAGTTGTGGTGATGTATAGGCCCTATTTGGGCGAAACGCGGACACAGGCGATAACTAGAGCACAAGAACACATGAGGCACACGTAAAAAGGAGGCGCAGAGAAATCAGCAACTGCGGAGCACAGCTGTGAAAATAAACTTCATATTTTATTTGAAGAAGCGGCGATCATAGCGAAGATGCATAACTATTTCCGCGGGTGATAAGAGGCGACAGACATTTTTTAACAAGTTGCGACAGTTTTAACAAAGACGATAGCTACAAGTTGCAGGGAATTTGGAAGCCTGTTTTAAATAAGGTGACAGGACTGTTATAATATGTAAATATAGCATTATTGTCGTAAAAATCGTAACATGTTATTGTGCTTAAATATTTCTTTTGTGTATTATGTTTTAATTCTTAAGCTAATTTATTGTAATTTTTCGGGGGCTATTATAACGACTTTTATAACGTCTCGGGGGAGGCACGGAAACGACTTTGTTATAAATTATGGGCTTGTTTGTAAATTGTTGACGGGATTACTGTATAAACAGGGGTGGATCAAGACTATTTTGCTCTGTCTCAGTCGAGATGTTTAGGGCGCCTCCAGTAGTACGGGAAAAACGTTCGAACGTGTGTTCAACCAACAAAACAGTGTCGTTACTGATGATGTAATCCGACATTTTATCCAAAAGTAACAATGGATTGATTTGTTTCAATTCTCGTCCCTACTTATTGATGTTTAGGACGATTTTTGGTGGTGTTACTTTAATCCTATTGACGTTGTGATACCCATTAGCTTTTCATTTTGATGGGTCTACATCACACTGTAAGTAGATTTCAAAGTAACTACTTATATATTCTAATTTTCTAGTTGAGCGTTCAGTTATTTAAATTAATCCAATACAGTTTTGTAGATTCTAGCCTTTTTCTGGGTTTACGACCGGCTGGATAACCCAAGGAGCTCACAGGTGGGTAGCAAAGAGGCACTTAGTGGAGTAGCGAGTTAAATGGGCCAAAAAGTTTAGGTACTCTTTAAATATTCGTCAGTGATGATGATGCGGACTGGTGAACATACGCAGCTGTTGCTTCACACAGAAGTGAGCAAATCCGTAGGTGTTGGGTCACACCGGGTAAAATCCTTAAGACTCTTTTTGTACTTAGAAAAAAAGCTTACGGTTTTTGAATGATTGTAAGGATGAGTATTTGAGTATGTTGCTTTATTTGATGTAACAACTGGGAAACTACATTGGGTTGTATGACAAACGCACTTTCCAAACTGAACGAATTCAACCTATCACTGCAAGGTGTTTGTATGTGTTCGTATTTTATATTATGTCAAAAGGAGTCTTTTTTTGCCGTCTCTTAGAATCTTCTAGAAATAATAATGATCTCTATCCGTAATTCTGTTCTTTGTGTCTCTATATTGTCTCATCAATCTGTCTTCAGTTATAAGCCTGACAACTACTTTACAGCATTGCTATTTTGAAAGCTCAATACGTTGTCAGTGAAACTAAAGGAACGATTGTGTATCAGGCCTATCAGTTGTAATTCTGGTTTTAAAAGTAAATGTTTAGATCCACATTAACGACGTGTCGGATATCATTAAGAGGTAAATATACATAACTTCGAATACAGCATTCGTACCACAATGCTTCGTACCAATTTACACATTATATTTCTTAAAAAAAAACTTTCTTCTATAAGTCAAATGAAAACAAAGTACAGAAATAGATGTGACGCACTGTCAGATTTACGACGTCCAACGCAGACATACGCGTCGCCTTAAAGAAAAACTACAGGCCCTATCGTAACACAATTTTGAGTTCTATGTGAATAGAAAAAATGTTATTCTTATATTTCAGAAAGTGGTTAATTCCGGTAATTTAGATTTTGAAATAATATAGTTACGTTTTTTCTTGCGTGAAGTTTTTTTTAGCCTTCCAATAACATTTGATGTGGAACCCGAACTTGAAAGTCTGGGAATCGTGAATTAGGCTTCAAGTAAATTCAGTCCGCCAGCTGGAGTGTAAACGAGGTGGGGTCAGCTTGATTCTGTATTCGTATAGCTTTTATCTTATATCGTCATGCACTTAAGGAAAATAAGGCAGAAGAGATTGTAAACCAATACCTAAAAGTATACTGTTCTTCATTCTTGCAGTCGAAATTGACTTAACGCTTTACCTTTGGAGTCGAAGGAACAAAATTTTGAGGCTGGACGCAGTGGAATAAAAAATACTTTGCTTTTGAACATTCTCTCTCTCTCTCCCCCCTCTTTCTCTGTCTGTATTTCACACACACACACACACACACACACACACACACACACACACACACACACACACACACACACACACACACACACACACACACACACACACACACACACACACACACACACACACACACACACACACACACACACACACACACACACACACACACACACACACACACACACACACACACACACACACACACACACACACACACACACACACACACACACACACACACACACACACACACACACACACACGCACGCACGCACGCACGCACGCACGCACACACGCACGCACGCACACACACACGCGCGCGCGCATTTATATTACGGTACTTTACTACTATGTTAGCAATAACAGAGCTTTTATAAATTATGTCTGAATAAAGATGTTTATGTTTCAAAAACCTGACACAAAATGCAAACACATCACTAAATGCAGAAAGGCCACGTGTCCTTTTCTTTTTCAGAAAATAATATTTAAATAGGAACACTCTACACTTATGTAAATACATCAATTTGTGCAAGTCGACTTGTTTTTGCCTTGTGACCGCGATTTGGGTTAGTAAAGAGGGAACTCCGCCAGTATGATGGACTGTACACTATTGAAAAGTGAGTAGAAGAGGTAATTCTGAAGGCTTCAGATAATCCTGACAAGTATTGAGTTTTCTTGGTGAATACAGAAATGGTTTAGGATTTCCAAAACTGCTCCAAAATATTGTACCCAAATCACCTGTAGACCTGGAATGATTAATTTCCAGCTGTATTCCAGAACCGAACCAAAAAAATTTACTCTCTAAATATTATTATGTTCAATATACATCAACAAATACATGATTCGTTAAAATAAAAGATTTCATTGATGGATTTGTCGATTACATTTTTAAATTAAGAAAACGAAATGTATTTAACTCTACCAGTTGAAATTATAGCGATCGAAAATTTAAAAATTTAATTTTCCTTCTCGACCAGTCTGTTCACACGCAGCTGTGGCAACGACTCCAAGAACAGGCTATAAACAAAGTTAATTGGGAAAGGTGACAACCAACGCCAATATCAGACAATGGAAGTGTGTTCAGCACGATGTAACAAAAGGAACGACGACTCAAGTTGACAGGAGAGGACCAACTGAGAATTATGACACCAAAACAAACCGAACAATGTACTTGGGCTCATTCACACGTTTACGCAGAATCGAAGCCAGGATACATTTAGGGGTTTGGTTAAGAAACGAGATCACGACAAAAACGAGGCGAGGTCACAAAGGATTGAAGAAGCGTAGCACTCTATATAAACGATGCGAGCAACAAATTGTGAATAGAAGCAACTATGTTGCACAGCGGGATGTAACGTCTAAGTGACATGCTGAGATTTACAACGAGAAAGCGTGGTGGCTACAGCAGCTGACACTTGACGGAAAATGGTTAATTGCCAGAACGCGGGGTACAAATATGAACAATACTCCAGGATGTTAGGGCAACCCTTGCTTAAAACTCTAGACAATAAGTTGACTGACAGGCGCAAAATGTCTTGCATTTCTCCGAACGAGAGCAACGCCTGGACAGCCGATTCAAAGGACATATCCAACCACCTATCAGAATAGAGTATTTTACGAAGAGAGCGAAGGAGAAGCCAGTTTCCACAGTAACCAGGAGAAGAACAAATCAGAGGGTAGAAGACTAGAAGACTTCGAAATGGTGGGAAAAGATTTCGAGAGAGGGTAGTTGTTCAGCCTATCATGGTGATCTTAGGCGTGGACAAGCTGGAGACCAAATTCTAGTAGGGAGACGTTGATAAAAACTAAGTGTCCGCCACGGGACAGCCTCGGTCTTATACAGTAATATATTTCGAGAGAGTCTTACATAATTTTTCGAGCAGTTCGCGAGACAGTCTTATAGTATATTTCGAGGCAGTCTTATAATAATTTTTGCTTAGTCTTATAATATTTTCGGACTGTAATAGTATTAGAGAGACACATAACTCTCGCGATAAATCTTATAATGTTGCAGACAGTTTCATAATTTTATTAAGTGCAGTACTAGTATGAAGAACAGTCACGTGAATTTTCGAACAGTGAATCGGTATATCGATCAGCCGTGAAATCTTGAGGTACGCGGTATGGAGAACTAAACGGACATAGTGAAGTTAGGATTGAACTTTTTTGAACTTAGAAATTAGAATCGTTTCGCGACTTAGTAAAACAGTATGACGAACAACAATTTACAATGTGCGTGAATGACACAGTAATGTTCATAATATACGATAATCGAGACACACTTATTTAAAAGAACTATTCTACAACCACACACTATTACCTAGTGTACACACACAAAGAACCACATTGAATACTTGAGTAAGCATTTATTACTTAATGATGGTTGTACGCGGGGACGAGATGAATTGTGCGGATAATCGTGAATAAACCTAACACACATACACTATTCTGTTGACGACGTGTGTGCGTAAGTGAATGGCCAGTGAAAGTGGTATCATCATCATCCAATGGAACACCGCATTCAGAATCGTCATCACCTAGAAATCTTGCACCGATGGAGTATAACGGATAAACTATTGTCAAGTAACACTTTATGATTTTAGTAGTATAATTAAACTACTGTCCTGTCTCTTTCAAAGAATCTATACCCAGAGAAATTATAGTAAAAATTATTAAATGAAGCATTTAATGAAAGCATTTAAAATATAATCATGATCTATTAAAGCTAATCCATCTGGATGAATGAACGCATTAAATAAAGTAAATATTATTTGATTTTGTTGTATGTAATATTTCATATATGTTATATGTTTTTCAGATAGTGAATAAGATGGAACTTATATTTTGATATGTATATGTTTGATGTTTTGATGTATTTACAGGTACCAGGAATAAATATATATATATATATATATATATTTGTTATTGAATACAATTGTTTAAACGTATAATAAATTAGTACGTAAGCAGATCAAATAATGCGTTCATCATTATCAGAAACCCTAATGTATAATCTACAAATCAATTAACTATTATAATGACATAAATTCTTGTGCATTGAGTGAACACCCTTGAGAATTCTAGAATCTTATATTAGCATAAGATTGCACTGTAGTAAATCGCTCGCACAGAACGTGGGACTTCACAAACATAAATCACATTAAAATCACTAAATATATATACGGTGCAACCAACAGCACTGTAGTAAATGACATCCAATCGCGAGGTTTATGAAGGATACCATTCGCTACTTTATACGTAATTAAGGTAATTAATTAATTGATTCATAGAATAATTAATTGCATTGTTGTAAATGGCGACTAACGCATGGCTCGATCTATATTATTGATTGATCAAAAACATAAATAACCATATTAATCATAAAGTAAGCAACCTGAGTAATTAAAAAGATTTGCATTTTAATTACATTGTAGTAAATGACGCTTCCAACTTGGGCCATGACATATTAAAAGTACTATTGTAAAATGGTGTATCATGATAAAATACCATTACTATAGCTAGATGAAGGACCTAAAGAATCTTTGTAAGGAGCAACATATTTTTGAAACAAAAATTTATGCCTGGCCCACTAAAACCGTACAAGGTCGGAGACAACGCATTGGTCAAGAAAACAAAATGCTTTTTATTTTACAAAATTTCATTAAAGAATATTAATAACTTTACTTAGATGCGTGTTTAAATTGCTTTAAATAAATAAATAGAACAATGATATGTTTTATAATGAAAAAATGTATACTTTACCTTATAACTGCAGAAAGGGCACGTGTCCGCGACTTATAAATGGGTCTGTACCCAACACAAAGATAGACTTTCTAGATTATTTTTATGACAACTTAGAAATAGTGATATTCCATATATATAATAACTTTTTATATTTTTGTCACTTCAAAATTATGATATGCCGTTTTTAGTGTTTCCTAAAATTTTTTTTTGAACAAGTGACCTTTCTGCATTTAGCGATTCGAACAGGAAATACATACACTGTTAATCATCGGAAACCCAAGACTTCCGACATGTCACCTTTAAAGTGTTGCTTGTAAATGCCATTATATATGTAACAGTTTATAAGCTGTAGTTACAAAATATCCAAATCACCTTTGCTTCGATTTAATATGTAGGGCGGATACGTTACTAAAGAAGGTTAAATTTTAAAAATTATTTAGTCTGTCGTCTAGTCTATAAAGGTTGCACTATGCTAAGGTTTCTTTATTATTTATTATTTATTGTTATTATTATTATTATCATTATTATTATTTTATTAGAAACTTTATCTAGGCCTACTGTTAAATACTTTAACGGTCAAGGGGATTTAAATAAATCTTTATGTACTAAATATTAGATCTACTATATCGATTATATCCATACTATTATATCTATCAAGGAGTGTCGTTCAACTTTTTCTGGCTTTTCCTGTTCATTATTGTTTTCCAGGTTTCCCAAGGTGGTAACTTTTTCGTTCTTCGTATTGAGGTGTAGAATGAGTATCTCAGAAAACATTTACATACACAAAACCAGTAGACTAATTCCCGAGCAAATACTAATAGGCCGTAAACAGTAGGCTAAGCAAAATGTTATATTCTAATCAATAATAAATTAACAAATTAACAGTTATATCCAGCGTGCCTGTGGCTGCGCGCGCGCGCACGCAAATTACAATAAATTTAAAATTCTAACATATTAGCATATAACTTACAGGACGCGCGCGCGTGAGTTAGCACATTGCAACGTCAATAAACTCGAAAAACTGGAAAACAAACATGATTTGAAGGAGCAGTTACGTTACTGCCCTGCCCTAGTGAAGAACACAAGATCAGTTGCCAAAATTTGTCTGTAAAATTAAACAACATAAGCAATAAACTCTACTAAAAGTAATTTGTTAAATTAATATAATAATTTACATGACGGACACTAAAGGAAAGCAAAGCGACAGTGTGTGAAAAAACACTATTACGATGGCCGCATAAATCGTCGTGTTTGCAACTTTAATTAAAGTTTAAATAACCAATGACGTCAGTAAACGGCACTTCTTCAAGATTACGGTTGTCCAACACACACCACTGTAACACACAATAAATGTCAGCATCACACTAAATAATTAAGTCACCAATTAGAGATGTCCGCGCATAATAATGCGCACCGCTATCACTTCACACCAAACGCACTCCGAATCACAGTCCTAAGCTGACTAACTCCACTTTCGAATTCTGCATTATACACCGTCTGTGTGACGTAATATGTAACAAAAATGACTTTGACCTTGATACCGGTAGAATAATGGGCCACAATCTGTAAGGCGCGTCTGGAAGGATCATACAACGCCTGCAATGTGTCTCAGTGGAACATAGAGGCCCATACATGTATAGACACTATTAAGTGACTAAATAATAGTAGACTCCTTTTTCTACTATCGAAATGCCTTATGAGAGATAGAGCAGGCTCTCCATATGAGCCGACGTAACTATATCTACTGTTAAGTTTATAAATTTAATCGGTTAACGGATTTAACTGAATATAATTGTATCTATTAACAAGGTTTCCAGAAAGGCAGAAGTGTGCAGGATCATACATTTACCATCAAAGATGTTACAGTAAAAACGAGCCAAAAGGGGGGAGAGATTATTTTTCTTTTATAGATCCTGAAAAAGCATGTGATGGCAAGGTCTTTTGGGATAAGATATGGGTAATCATGAAATAAAGAGAAGTGAGTAGCAAATTAATCATAAAATAAAATTATATGTAAAAATACTGTCGACTACACTGTCACCAATAATAGAAGATCTGACAGCATTGTGACAAAAGAAGGTTTGATAGAAGGTGAAGGAGCAAGCCCTACATTTTGTACGTTGTTTATGGGTGGAATAATCACTAAGTACTATTAAAAGACAAAGGGGATTAATTATGCACGCATGCATATAAGTATGTATGTATTTTGCATATATTCGTATATACATGTATGTGTGTATGTATGTAGGCCTACATACATATGTATGTATTCATGTATGTACGTACGTGTGTAGGTCTATGTATGTATGTATGTATGTATGCATGTACTTATGTACGTATATATGCATGCATGTTGTTTGCATGCATACAAATTTTGAAAGAGTAAAAATATTTTAATGTGCCTTTACAGATGATGTGATAATAATGGCCAGAAAGAAAGATTTACAAGCAACTTAGATAGATATTTTAGAGAGGCATAGTATGAGTATAAACAAGAGCAAAAGAAAAGTAATAGCTGTATAAAAGGGTAAGCAAGAATTAATAGTACAGATAGGAGGGAATAGAAGGCGATTTTGAATAATTAGGGAAAATAGTTGTATAAGATACAAGAACACAAGAGATAGAAATCAGCAGTTAAGACCTACTTCACGTTGAGTAACAGTTTCTTAAGCAATAAAGATGTGTCTGCGTACACTACAGTAAATGTTTATAGGACAATATATAGGCCAGTATTGACGTAAGAATGTGAGATATGGACATTGGCAAGGCACCAAAAAAGCATAATACAGACTGCAGAGATGAAATATCTGAACGGGTGAACAGGGTAACAAAAAAGGGATACTGTTAGTAACGGACATATAAGAAAGAACTTGGAAGTTTAGCCGATATTGGAGTATACAAATGAAAGGCAGCTGAGTTAGTTGGGTCATTTATATAGAATGAACGATAACAGGCAGGTGAAGAGGAATAGTGAGGAAGGTTCTAGAAAATAGGGAAAGAATTGTTATGAGGTAAAGGAAGTGGTGAGAAATATGAAACAGTAGCATGAGTTTGAGTGTGGTAGACAATTTCGAATCACAGAAATGCCGTTTATTTAATTCTTAAAAAACTCATTTGCAAACAGATAATAAAACTGTTTCACACCACTATGTAGACTATTCCCGATTAGTTTTTTGTATTCTTTCAGCTGATCATCAAATCAAAAACACACAATAACAACAACAACCAAACAACAATAATTTTCATTGCTGGACATTGGGATGTTGTTTGGTTGTTTTTATTGTGTTTCTGTTATGAAGGTGAACTGACAGGCTTGGGAGCACTAATCGGGAATTGTCTGTACAGTACTGTGCAACAATTGTATTGTCTGTTTGTGAATAAAACCACTAACAAAATATTATAACGACTTATTTGTGTTCTTTAAAAAACAAATTATAATATCTTTTTAAAACTGAGAATTACGGTACAGTTTCATTTTCTTTTGGAATGTTGGATTTTTATTTACTTATTACTTGTAATGTAGTTTGGGTCATTTATATAGAATGAACGATAACAGGCAGGTGAAGAGGAATAGTGAGGAAGGTTCTAGAAAATAGGGAAAGAATTGTTATGAGGTAAAGGAAGTGGTGAGAATAATAAAGGAAACTCTGAATAATAATTTTGTTACTCCAACATCATTGCGGTAGAAACGGTTTTGCTTAAATACATTAAAAACATCTTCTAACAAATTGGTAAATTTAAACGTTTAACTGTTTTAACAGTTACTAAGTTTAAGTTTATAATGGTTTCAAAAAACACGAGAGAACTGACGCAAAGTGCAACGAGAGATGGGCATATCGTCCAACCTACGTCTGAAATGTAGCTTTCATTACTTCGTAGATACAGAATTTGTACGGATTACGTAATCGAAGTACATCTATCAGTAATTAATTTATTAAAATCTATTCTGAAGTTAGGACCAGCTTTGTACAGTTACGTTTTTTTGTAATGAAGTTAGCGTCGAAGTAGTTTGTCGAAGAACAAACGTGCGAAGCTTATCGTTTGTACACCCCTGCCAGTTGTCCGTAGATATTACGTCACGTTTTATGGTTATGAATCACGTACGTCTTCTCAGACGAAATGTTGTCTGCATAACTAAACAGAGAGTCGCGTCCTGTCTGTCCTGCATTTACATAAATATATCGATGACAATACGGCGACCGGTCGCTGTCACTCATCCCAACCGAACTTACCTATATGTGTTGCCTGCATTTGCTGAATTAATATGCTGTACGAATTATTACACCCGTTCTTACTAGATGTTTTTAATTACATCATTCATCAGATATGTGTCAACTGTCCATACATAACGAAGTATATTATTTACATATACCTAGATTCTAAAACCAAACGGACCGATTTTGTTCACATCTGGAATGAACTAAATTGTTCGTGTAAACAGAACTTTTACTTTTCAAAACAAAGTATTAAGAAATATCGTCAACGCTTCTTGGTGCTACCGTAACAGCGATGTTGTTTCGCTGTAGACAGAATAGGCAGACAGTGTTGTTGCGTTCGGCACAGCACGGTCACGCGTTAGCTGCACTAGGGAGGAGAGGATTTACGTAAGATTGTTGTTATTGTATGCACCGGTCTGGGGTACTAGCTCTTGGCTACCTCAAGTGTTCACACGCAAAAGTTTAGAACCGTACTGACGTGAGAGGGAATCATGAGTTGGAAAACACAGCGGTCCTAGGCTGAACTGAAACAGAGGCTGTGCTAGTCAATAGCTTCCCTATATTTGATGTAGACGATCTACTCATAGTTTCCCAAACTGATGGGGGTTGGAAGGATCTGTGGGGACGTCATTGGTCTCAGGGGCAGTAACGGGTTTTGAGGGCAAAATAGTATTAAGAAGGCTCTAAAAATGAGACCACTTTTTGCTAAAAATGATCATTAATGCTTTTTGAACGATTTATCAGTTACTTCAGTTCTTCTTCATGTTGTGACACTGGAAAACACCTACATCAATATAATGGAGTTTGCATCCATATCCTCTATCAAAAAATGTTCCATCTGTATGCGAAACGGATCAATTTGCAATCGTGTTGCAGCGAATATCGCTGTTTCTCTTTCTAACGACGAAACTTAGACATACACATAATCCTGCAGTGATATGATTAATCTTATTAACAGAGATATAGTTGTCCCCAATAAATTAATGAGGTTCAGCTGCAAACATTTATCTTTAGAATTGGAGCGGTGAGCCAAAAGGTGTGGGAAACCCTGCTCTAACTAGACGGTCTTATTTAGTGAGAAACTGTGACCCAGTTCATCACTAATCAAGTGCATCCTCAGGGAAAATATTTCTTTTCAATAAAATTAAGTAACCGGTATGAAACAAGCAAAAGGTCTGTAAAATTTCTACCCTTAAGTCCAGGGGCGGAGTTACCTATTTGCCGCCCGTAGGAAGTATACATTTTCCGCCGTCCCACAAATTTCTGGGAGGGGTGCGTTTACGGGTTTAATTCAATCCTTCATATTTTCTGTTACCCTAAACTTTGTTCTTTATGTAATATTTTCTTCCCAATTTTTCTTAATATACCCTCTAAAACATAGCAATTTAATACAGTGTTTTATGCAAGTTAGTACAAAATTAAAAAGATAAAGAGAGTTGTAATAATAGTCTTTGAAATAATTTTCAAACTTTACGTCGTGATTTTTGATGGGCAAAATTATTAATAATATCTGTTAGGTCCATCTTTAATAACTCTCCCCCAATGCGCAATATACGAGGCAATGAATTCAATGACCCAATTCTTCTCACATGTTCGTGTGTACATAATTCTTTACTCTTCTGAGCCACAAGAACGCTCGCTCAGCTGAGCAGTTTGAGGCCGCTGTACATACAAACATCTGGAGGGCAACGTGTACGTTGGAATAGACTGACTGGAGCCAATGCTTTCATATTAGGTGGCAGTGCTTCACAAGTGTAGACCTCTTATTTCCCTCCTCGGCAGGTCGAAGCTCAATTGAAGTTGTGAAGGTTGAATCTGTTGACCTTTTCCTTTTCATCCTCTTCCTGTCTTTCTCGGGGTCAGAATAATCTAACGTTTGTAGGTAACATTTAAAATGTAAAACTTCGTCCCAGAACGATCCTTCTAAATCATCAGGTTACTGTTTTACAAGGTGCTCTCCTGCTTTCCTCAAGTTTTCATGATTTAGTTCGTCAATTTCACTTACAACCTTGAACGTTTCGTTTATTTTAACATATGCATTCCTCCATTTTCCAATTCAGATTTGAGATCGTCAATAAAAATAAAACTCTTAGGTTTTCTCGATGACTAAAAACTACTTCTTCAACATTCATTTACTCCTTCCACTTGGTTCATCTTCGTGCTTTTTTCTCTTAATCCGACGTTTGTTCTTTTCGTATGCCATTATTTTTCATAGTTCCTGAGCCTTTTTTCAAAGTAATCGTAGTGATTACGTGTGACTCGAGGAGTTTGATCAATGAGTCGTAAAACTATACTACGTATCTCAGGTCAGTGTCAATAATTTGTAATTTCTTATTTGTGTAGTTGAGTCTTTGAAGTATGAAATCCCATAATTCTGCCATGAAGACAGTTTCTAGGCTGTTCATTTTTGTAATTAGACCCCTTGCCTCGGAGCGAGTGACAAATTTCTGCGTCGTATCTTGTTCAATTGATTGCAAAGTATAAAGAATATTTTACCAGTTATTTCGCAGTGCTTGGCAAGCGTCATCTCGTGCAGACCATCGTGTTGAACTGAGGTTCTTCAGTGTAGAACGTTGGTGTTGAAGTTCTGGTTCATTCGTGACAGACACTGGGTTTTGAAGTATTTCCCACCTGCTGGTAGACGAACTGTACAATTCTTGCAAAAAAAGAAAAAAAAATACAACCATATTACAACATTCAGCTGCGTATGTTCCCACAAAATTGAAAGAGTGAGCAGAACAAGGAATAAACTCAGCATGACTATTCAGTTCTTTGATTAGGGGTTGGAGACCTGAATATAATCCAGACATGTTACATTGTCATATGACTGTCCCCGAGAATCTTTAATGTCCAAGTCATGAGAGTTAAGGACTTCATAAAGAACATCAAATATTTCTACTGGTTTGTGGCCTGTATTGGGAAGAAATGTCAGAAAAGTCTCAACAGGTGAACCATCTTGTTTAACGTACTATAACTTAAATTAAAGCTCCACGTTTGGATGCGCCAAATATTACTTAATTTAACAACTACACCACGTTGTTGGCGACAAATATAATAATATCTTAAGGGCTCTTATTTTTGATGTCGATTATAATGATTTATTTTATTCATGATTTAATTTCTTAATATCTTTTACTAAATACGTTTACTCATTATTATGTAATTCATTAATTCGGTTGGGCGCCAGAGTATGAGTATCCCAGGGTTTATTAAGAAAGAAAAACTCGTTCAGTTCAGATACCAATATACTATATTATTCCATTTTCTTACAACTAAGGCATTTGACATTTTATCATAATATTATGATATTTAACAGAACATTACTGATACGTTTAATATACTTTTACTACTAGCTTCAACGTATTATGATTCTTTACTATTACTATTATTTTGTATTCTTCAGTCAACAAGCTGCAGTATTATATTCTATTCATCTGACATCTATATATGACTCATATCAAATTGCTATTACTACGATATTCAATTCATTCCCTTAATTATACAGTGATTACTAATAATACCTTTCTAGTATGTCATATTACATAAATTGCATTGTTAGTATCTGAACTCGCGTGGGTTTTTTGAAAATGAGATGAGTTATACTATGGTAGATATTAATTTTTTTTTTATGTTTATATATTAGAATTCTGAATTGTTAAGATTTTTAGATGTTACTTGTTTGCAGGATTCCAGACTTTGATTAGCTGCTCTACGTCGCTTATTACACTTCACTTTCACTACACATACTTGATTAGCACTTCTTAAACTTGAATACACGCTCGCGTTGTACTTACGTCACGCACATAAATAAATATACTTTTCAACTAAACTTCTCACGCACATCTGAAATATCTTCCGAACACGTACTTTACGCGCACTTATGACATATTCTTCCTTCACGTACTTTACACGCACTAAATAAATACTCTTCTTGATACTTTAACGTGTTACTTCGCGATTTTAATTAGTGACCTAATTTATACGTTTAAATAACAAACTATTATGACGTTCCGCTAGATTACTAAAAGTTTGTATACAGCTACGCAGGTTTCGCGTGCTCGTCTTGGAATTTCCTTAAAAGAACCCCCTGTCTTCGCTTTCGTCTCTCTTTTTATAGTTTTGCTATTGATTCCATCACCACATTTCTGGTTGAAGACACTTTCATTGGCCAGAGTTTGAAATCTTCTCCGGTGAATTTGAAATTCTCCATTCCTGTCTCGTTATTTTCACACGCGCAGAACTTGCTTTTTCTTATTGGTTAAACAGTGCGGGCACGTTATTTTTTACCGCGTGGTCGCTTAGCTTTAAAAACGACGCTACTTTCTAAAATCGTAATAAATATTGGGCTGTCATCTTTTGTCTCCTGAAGGACATCGACCGGCTTTTTCTAACGGTACATGTCGGTTTTTTGCTGTTTTCATACACAAAACAATTTATGCATTTATAACATACTAGGTACAACCGTTTATTGTATTTTTATTTCGCTGGCGACAGACTGTCGGCACACAAGCCTCGCCCTATTCATTCTTTACTCTACGTATTACTTACATTTATGTGTATTAGAATTGCATATCTTATCATACCTCTATAACTATGATTAATAATTGAAGTTTTTATCTATATATTACACATATTGCATTAATTTATAACGTTCCACAGTAACGTTACAGTACCTGATAACTAATGCCAGTTGGCCCGTATGTAAAAGGTCAGATATTGAATCAACAATTAGTGAAAAGTAGGCCTACTTAGCTTTATTAATTTCAGAAATAATTTCGTCTGTAACTGCCTCACCTATGACAAATAAAAATTCTTCAGCAATGGTTGATGATAAGTAAGACGTTTTACCAATCCCAGGGTGGCCAAACTTGGCTATATTAGAAGCAAGGAACGTATCAAACTCTCCTATGGCTTCAAGTAACATCATATAGTTGCCATTGCGACTACTTCAAAACTTTTCTTCTTGCCCACGCAATGACATGCCGCGTGATGCTAATGGTTTGACTACAACGAAACACGATGAAGAACGTTCTTCCAATAATAAGTTTCCGCTTCCAACTGTTCTGCCAACTCTTTGTATAAGTGGCCTGTTAAACGCCATCTTTTTCACTAAGTGTAGCAAAACTGTTCCTATGGTTTATAGAATTTTCTTGCTCTGTAAGTTTAGAAAAACCGTTCCTCCTCCTACGGAAAACTTTGTTCCTAGAGCTGTTTGACTTGAAAACAGTAAACAGACCCCACAAAAAACACAAACAGTGCTTTCAGAATAAACTAGCCAGGTTCGAGGTAATGTTTCACGGTTAACATGCCTACACTGAAATATATTTGAGGTAAGATGTGTAACTGTGCCATCATTATATTTCCATCATCATAATAGGACCAGAATCTAAGACCTTCCCTACCTGATTTAATGATATTGTATGATTTTTTACGTGAACTGGCTCTTCATTCTTCAAAAATGAAGTTTCCACCACAACGGACCTGGCTGAACAATGCGAACAGTATCTTCACATTCACTACTATGACAGTTATTGTCGGTATCACTAGACTGTCTCAGTTCCTTAAATATTAGGCTTGCCTCGGTTTCTGAAACCAACCCACAATTCGGTATTACATGGACAGATCTACGTTTCTCAATTTGACCTGGAATGCCCACAACTAACAATAACTCGATAATCACTTTCAGTAGTTTTTTCACTAGCACTATTGACACTAGTGGTACCGACATCACTAAACTTCAAATCAGAACTTCCACATGGTTGCGGTTGCGCATCACTAACACTATATGATTTGAATAAACTATCAATTTTATGGTATTTACTTATAATAGTTTCCACTTTAACTTCTTTTCCTTTTTTCAATTATAAATATTGTCTGTCACTTAATCGGTTTCTTCCGTCAGCCATTTTGTAAATAATCACACTATAAACACTGTTTATAATATTTTTAAAATTCTTCAATATCTACAGTGATATTATAAAGAGAGAAACTTTGTTTGCGTCTTACAATTTTAATTCAAATTAAGGTAGAAAACTTACGTATTCTAAGATCAGTTTGATAGATGAATATGAACGACAGACACATGCGGTATGATGGTATGATAGAGTAACAAAATTACACGTAAATTAAAATTATTTAGCATCACTTTCTGCGTCGCATAAAAATGAAAAATGTACCATCAAGTAACCTCTAAATTGTGTCCACTACACCGTGTTTGTGTTGCAGGATGTTTAAATATTGTACTTTTTAAGATGAATATTATTATAAATATCAACCAGTAATAAAGCACGTGCACAAAAGTAGCTACATCCGATGTAAATGTAATTATGAAAAAACTATGTACTTCATATACATATCAGAAGTAAATGACGAATTATTCTCTTAATGTAATAAGCCTAGCTACTAAACAATATATATATATGTTTTTAAAAGTTTCTTATCATATTAGGACAAAATGGAACGGGATCTGAAACAACTCTTAGGTATACAAACAACATAACGGCGTCAAATTTTTCCTTTTCAAAATTTCCCGCCCCTCAAATATTGCCGCCCGTAGGCATTTGCCTACTTTGCCTATGCATAAATCCGCCACAGCTTAAGTCAAAATTTTCAATAAAGTTAGACTTCGGTGCATTAAACGTAGAGTAATATTGTGTCCATTGGAACAATTAGAATAACCCTTTGATTAATTTGATTTATAAAATTATACATTTCAAATCAATTTTCCAATTTGAGTTTTCACTTTTATAAAAACATATCTAGTCCCGAAATCTACAAAAATTTGAAATTTATCTTGATTTATAAAAGTAACTTTATATTCTACTATACATAAACGCGAAATTTACCAGCTGAAAAATTAAGAAACCTTTCTCAGTGAATTGCTCAATTCATATTTAACGAACAGTATTGAATCCAGCAATTAATAGATGTTTTTTCTACACTTTATAATCCGAGAAACAAAACGTTACTTAAAAGAATGCCGGCCTAAGGGCGATTATCTGTAGATGCTGAGAATGAAAATCTTAAAATCCGACACAAAGGCAGTAATGCGCACGAAATCACTTCTACTTATCAAATGTTTATTGTCGTTTGTTATCTATGTCACTGACCTACGTCATTATCGTTTACGCGCTAATAAATTATGAAATGTGCTATTGATTCTTCAAAACCAAGTTCGGTTTCCTGTTTTGATTTTTTGCACTTCCCCTCCTCGTAATCGTGTTTTAAACGTTTGACATAGCCTCCATTTTCTTACCGCAACCATCATCTTTGTCTTTTTCTTATGACATTCCCCTTATCTTTATCTTGTTCAGTCGAGGATATAAGTGTCGCCTTTTTATGCCACAGTTCTCAATATTCTCAGTAAAACGGACTTCTTTATTCTCAATATGAGAGTGTTTAATGCTAGTTTTAATATAATCACTGGCCAGTATTGTTTCATCTCCGATTCGAAGTCATTGTTCCGCACACGACCTGTGTACAGAGGCGTAGCTAAGGGGGCAAGGGGGCAGGCGCCCCGGGCGGCATAGCCAGGAGGGCGGCAAAATGAGCATAGACTTGCAAAAATTGTTTTCAGTTTACAAAACTACAAACAATTTGTTTTCTTTGATATGACTATTCGTTTCATAAAAGAAGCATAACCAGCCAGCTTCTCTGTTGTCATAAAACTTGCGTGATAAATAGTATTAGTCTATGCTGAAATATCGTAATTACAGTTCATTATGATAACAAATTTGTAGTGAGTTGTTGGGATGGAAAGGAGAACTGATAATCATACAGTATTAGCTTTGTATACATAATCTTAACTGCTATTCGTATACAGACGAATATATTATTTGCAAACGTACAAAAAAGCGTTACGTAGGCTCCGTATGTGCAGTTCTTACCGGTTCGACGCAGCGAACGTGTTGATCTTCAGTTATTGATGAGTATTTGAGTGTGCGGTTTGTTTTTGGTTTGTGCGTCTTGTGGGTATATCTAAAATACTTCACGTGTAAGTCATCATATTCATACTATTACTAAAATCGATTTTTAAAAATTTTATTTGTAGCTGATATGAAACAAAATAAACTCAGTGGCTCCCAGTTTTGGAGAGGAGGGAAGAAAGATTAAGAACTACAACAAGTTTCAATGAGTTTACGAAGTATTTTATTAAAGGAAAATGGAACCCTGAATGTCAAAATATTACAATCAACAAGGAATTAACTTGCGATCATAAAATTTATGTCGTTAGCGACGAGGCTGTTGATAAATACAGTTAAGTTAATTATGTGAATACTTCAAACTGTGAAAGTACAGTTACAAGGTCACTGTCAAAGTACAGTTACAAGGATCAGTTGGTACTAGTACCATGGATGGAGTTGCAGTATTAAATTACATGCAATAAAGGACAGAACATTACTAGCAACAATGTAGACCGTGTTCCCGGTGCTGCTCTACAATATATGGGAGCTTGGTATGAGATATCTCAATCCTTTCGAGATATAATGGTGAATAGAACAAGGAGAGAGGTACATGTTGCAGAACAAGTACAGCCATTTTTCTGAAGATGAAGGTGGACGATCTTTAAACAATTATTGGTTTGATAAAACCTTGCAAAATGGCGAAAAGGTAAATCGAAGTAAATCGCACTTGGATGTAATTCTCTTCAACTAAAAAATCTCTGTTTTGCTTTTGTTGCACTTTATTTCCACAAACAAACTATCACAGCAGCAATTTCAATAGTAAAAATGGGTTTTCGTTGAGGCGAAAGTTGAATTTCAGGATCATAAAAATAGTTCTGCACATCGCTCTGCTTTTTTAGACTGGAAGGAATTAGAACGTTCTTTAAACAATGGGGGACTCATTGATTATCTACTTTAGAAACAATTGAGTAAAGCAGCTAAGTTATGGAAAGAAATCCTTGAACGGATCATTGTCATATTACAAACTCTGAGAAGACATTGAGAGTCAACTACTAACGATCAGAATCTTGGAAACTTTCTGGCTTTGATAAATTCTTGGCTAAATTTGACCCTGTCATGAGATCTCATTTGAATTCAGTCTCTCGTAAATCTGGGTGTATATCGTATCTTTTGCCAGCTATTCAAAATAAAATAATAAACCTGTTAGGAGAAAGAGTGCGCAAATATATTATTACTGCATGTAAGAAGGCGAAGTACTTCAGTATTATATTTAACAAAATACCAGATGCTGCACATGTAGAACAGATGTCTCAGATTATAAGATTTGATGAAATTAAACGTAATTCTCGTAATATCAAGGAAGACTTCATAGATTTTATTACTTTGGAAGTGAAAACAGCGGGGGGGGATCACACAAGCTACTACAAGTAAACTTGAAAGAGATGGATTGAATCTTTAGATTAAATTTGATGGATTGAATGGACAAATTAAACGTTTTGAGGAATGAGGTGTGTGACAATTTCATTTCTAAGGCAGAGCAGGTATGTAATGAATGGGGTGTCAGTATCACAAAAAGGATAAAAAGGAAGCGCACGATGCCAGGGGAGTATCCAGACGATTCTCCCGTTCGGCAAGAAATGCGACGTTCTCTAATAGAAATTTTGGACAAACTGTCAATTGAAATTTCAAACCGTTTCTCTAACATAAAGAGTTAGAAAAATTCTTTAGGTTTCTCTGTAAATTTGAGGCGTTTGTAAATGATGGAGATATACATTTTAAGGAACAGCTTCCCCAAATTAATGTTAAGTGCCCAGTGCTTGCAAAACTGTGTCCACATGACCTAAACAGTGAAGAATTGTTCATTGACTTGAAAGACGTCATACTTTTATTGAAAAGGGGAAAACTTAATGGAGAACAAATTGATTTTACACCTCAGGAACTGCTACAATACATTTTTTTTAGTGGGATTAGAAGCCTACAAAACTCTAGCAACAGCATTAAAATTTTTTCTTACTTTACCAGTGTCTGTGTCTTCTTGTGAAACTTAAATCGTATAGTAAACTTTAATCGTTTAGTAAACTTAAATTAATTAAATCGTAGCTACGATCAACAATATCTCAAGACAGGGTATGTGTTGTATGTCGAAAGGAATTTGTATGTTTATTAAAACATTTTTATGTTATAAATTTTTCATATTACTACACTTTTTATAGTATACATTTGGTACTAATTAATGTATACAAACTGAATACCGGTAATATTATAATATGTAATTTATTAATTTTGATTTAGCAAATATTCTTAAGACGGTTGATGGACGTGCTTTCATACAGAAATCTACACATCTGCATTTATTAAGCACTTTGTTCACTGGATGGGCCTTCATTTTTGCTCTTTTGTCTCATTTTAATTGTGAAGGCGGGGTGGCCGACGATCTCCTTGCCCCGGACGCCAAAAGCCTAGCTACGCCACTGCCTGTGTATATATATTGAACAAGCGAAGGGAGTTCTCTGTGTTAACTCGACCGTTCGGCATTTGTCTGTCTCTCTATCTGTATTTCGGTGCGTTTTGGATATGTCTCACAAGAACATTTGAAAGCATCAACCAATTTTAGTAAAACTTGGCAAGCGTGGTCCATACCTTTAACCTACGGAACCCTAATGTTTTTTTAAAATTGATCCTCCCTAAAAATAGGAGGGGAGCAAGGGGGGCAAAAATATGAGAAGTCAAAATTTTTTTAAATCGCAATATGTCCATGTGGAGTATCAAATTAAAGAGAATTTGAACCAAAATCTGAATATTAAGTTCAGTTTTGGAAATTTCAAGCTTTTGGGACACTAAGACCCAGTCTGATATTAGAGATATGCAATATGGAGGAAATTCCCGTAGATTGGAAAAAATCAATAATATGTCCGATATACAAGAAAGGTGACAAATTAAATTGTAATAATTATAGAGGCATCTCACTGCTGTGTGTGGGCTACAAAATATTCACCTGGATAGTAAGTAGAAGAATAAGTATTTACACAGAAGGTATTATAGGAGAGTATCAGACAGGATTCAGACCAGGAAGATCCACCATTGATCAGCTGTTCTGTGTTAAACAAACCCTAGCTAAAGCATGGGAGCATGGCGTTGACGTTCATCAGATTTTTGTGGACTTTAGACAGGCGTATGACTGTATAAATAGAGAAAAACTGTACACAATATTACGTGAGTTTGGCATACCAAATAAATTGGTGAAACTAATCCAGGCTACAATGGACCACACACAAGCGTTCGTTCGTATTCAAGGCCAACTAACAGACCCTTTTGAAATAACAAGGGGATTAAAACAAGGAGACGGGCTGGCCCCGGTTCTCTTTAACATATGCATGGAATATGTTATAAGGAAAATGTCCTCCAACGCTTGCAATTTACTATTTAATAAGTCTACAAAAATTGCAGCATTTGCTGATGACGTGAATCTAATAGGACGGTCAGTAAGAGATATTACGGAACTCTACTTGGAACTGGAGGAGAATGCAAAAACAATAGGTCTGACTATCAATACAGACAAAACCAAAGCTATGACCCTAACAAGAAAACGTCGAATAGCACAGAATCTAACAATTGGAGAGGAAAACATTGAGATGGTGGAAAGATTTACATATTTGGGAGTGGAGATGACAAGGGACGGCAGCGAGGAAGGAGAGATAAGAAGAAGAGTCACACTAGCAAACAAAGGTTACTTCTCTTTGTCACAAGTATTCCGGTCAAAAGAGATACATAGGGCCGTAAAAATCCGAATATATAAAACTATTATCCGACCAATAGCCGCCTATGGCGCAGAAACCTGGATAATGACAGAAAAAATAACAAACTTTCTCAACACCTTTGAAAGGAAAATTTTAAGAAGAATTTTAGGCCCAATTAACGAGAATGGAGTGTGGCGGATACGTTTCAATCATGAGCTGTATCAGCTGTATAAAGATCCCACCATAACAACATATATAAAAATCCAAATGCTCCCTTGGGCAGGGCACCTAGTTAGAATGGAGAGGAGCAGAGCACCTAACCGAGTGTTCAACGGAAGAATGGAAGGCCGCCGTCCAGTTGGAAGACCCAGAAGGAGATGGGAAGATAAAGTGTGCGAAGACTCAAGATCGCTACTACATATCGACAATTGGAAAAGAATGGCAAAGGAGAGGGATGCCTGGAGGCATAAACTGGAAGAGGCCAGGGCTCAAATTGGGCTGTAGAGCCATTGAAGAGAGGAGACCCAAAAAATTTACCAAAACTTTTAAAAAATTGAAAAATTCAAGTAGGATAAAAATTTTACAATACCAAAAATTCTATTAAAATTTTGAAAAACTAAAATTTCATGCTGACCATTAGAGTAAAGGAAATAATGTTAACTAAAATTCAATTTAGCCTGTGCTTTGAAAGTTTTTATCTTAAAGACACTTCAAACCAAAAATGGAAGTCAACACTTTACAAAAATTGTGAAAGTCTGAGCGAGTTCTGCAGCTCAGAGAACTCATTAGTTTATTGTATTCATTCAACAGTTTGTGTCAGTAAGACAATAAGCGTCAGGTTAGGCAGTGTAAAATGACAAGCTCAATGCTTTCCTTGTGGAGATCACCGCATAAATTAAATAAGATATTTGTGACAACATTTTATTATAACATAATTTTAACTGAAATTATACGTTATGGTAAGTTAAATGCTACGATAAGGTACGTATCTCGGTACGTTTGGCACTGTCTCTTACTGGATCCCTAATAGAGGCATCGGAATGTCGATATGTACCATCACCTTACAGAATATAGTGAGGTGATCTCTGTAGCATAGTATGATGCGCAAGCAGGGCCGGAACTAGCCCTCCTTCACCCGGGGCAAGGGTATATTTCGGCGCCCCCTCCTCCCCTCATCGCCATACTCACTCCATTTAAAACTATTTAACAAAAAACAAAAGCATATACTTTCCTGTACTTAAGTCAATGCTATTAATTACAGCTTCGTAGCTTTACTCATCAACACACTACACTATAGTGCAAACAGATCAAGTGAAATTCAGTTGTGAAATTACAGCACTCCTCTATTGTATTTTGTGTAATAATTTTTAACGGAATCTAAAAAGTAAAAGGTTTTTTTCTTCATTTGTTAATCTGAAATTACAGAAGTGGGTAACACATTAAGAAATGAGGCATTCAGTTAAACTTCAAATCATTCTTAAGTTTATTTTGTATTTTGGTTATAAATTGGTACAGTATTCATGTAGTACTTTAATATTTCAATTTGGAACACATTGAAAAGAAATTAGATTTTTACATGAGTTTTGGGTACTAAGTTTACTAACAGTCCTTATTCATTCTTGAATCTAAATAAATCAAATTGTCACTTTTCGAGCTTTTTTGGCAGCAAAGGTGTTAATAATGTCATCAAAAGAAATAGATGATGTTCTCTGGTGCTCGATAGAAATGATGCTCAAGTTAGAGAGTCTGTCTTGTTCCATTGTGCTCCTCAAGTAGTTTTTGACTATTTTCAATTTACTGAAGCTTCTTTCGGCTGAAGCAACTGTAACTGGTAAAGTTAGAAAAATCTTCAATGCCGTAGTCAAGTTTGGATAAGCATCTTGAAGCCCATGTTTATAAATAATCTGGAGCATTGCCTTTGCATGTGCCGTTTTTAATCAGTCGTCAATTTCCATGGCATGGTGCTTGAAGTTTTCTACTTCTTGAAAAAGTTCTTCTTTGTTCAAATCCGTTTTGTAGGAATCCGCGACTTTTTCAGCTTCTAACCTTAGCTCTGCAACACTCTTTTTATTCATTATTTTTCCATTCAGGAAACTAAATTTAAAGTTTACATCTTCCAGAGCTTTAAATCGGACATTCATGTCGTTTAAAATGCTGTCAAATATTCCCCTCAATCCCACTTTAAAAAAGTCTTCTTGCGATAATCCACTGATCTCATCTTCACACCTCTCGTCAAACATTTTCTTTTTTTTCCTTTTCCGTTTTTCCTTAAATTCTTGAGGCACATCAAGGCTTTCAGCTATTCTTCTGGCTTCCGAAATAGCATCTTCTGGTGCATTGCTCCTTATTGATTCTAAATCTGTTATTAAACCCTTGATGTGTCTCACAGCTGTGTCTACGGTGACATCATCCCTTTGTAGGTATTTATTTACGCGATCAATTTTTTGCAGCATTTTGCTCCAGAAGCAGGTTAGGACAATAAATTCAAATTTGCAAATGTTTTGTGGCAAACATCTGTCTTCCGCTTTTGTTTCAGCGTTACAGAGCGAACTTTCGACCAATTCCTCTAAAGCATAATTCAGATCGTTTAAATGCTTATGAAAAACATCCACCGACTCCTTCCTTGCTGACCACCTGGTCTTACTCAGGGATTTTAAGGAAATCGGCACATGCTTCTTTAAAACTTCCCATCTTGAAGTAGAAGATGAGAAAAAAACAAACAGACGATTTACTATGCCAAAAAAAGATTGGGCTTGTGGAGAGAGCTCAGCAGCATGCACACCAACTAAATTTAATGAATGAGCTGAGCATGGTACAAAACATGCCATCTTATTTTCTGTTAGAATTCTAGTTTGAACTCCCTTATAGATGCCGGCCATGTTAGCTCCATTGTTGTAAGACTGGTCTCTGCAATTTTTGATGTCGAATCCGTCATTTTCTAATTTTTTTAAAATTTCTTCCGATATTCCTAACCCCGTTTTGTCACGGATAATGAAAAAATCTATAAAACTCTCTGTTATTTCAGGCCCAGTTTCAGTCATTTTCACATACTGAACAATTTGGGTCATCTGTTCTTTGTGGCTTATATCGGGAGTAGCATCAAATATAATTGAAAAATATTTGGCATCTTTCACATCTTTGAGAATATCTTCTCTTACTTTGATGCTAATTAACGTGAGAAATTCATTTTGAATCTTGTGGGAAAAATACCCAATCTGACCTTTTCTATGGCGATTGATATGATTACGTAAATCAGCATTGTAATGGGAAATCAAATCGATTGTGTTTAAAAACCTCCCACTTCTTGGATCACCAAAATTATCTAGCTCAGATGATCCTCTTAATGGCCCTCCTTGTTTTGCTAAAAAAACTATTGCGTCAATGATACAGCGAAGCACTTGTCGCCAGTGAGTTTCTTCTCTTGCTATATGTTCCTGTAGTTCTTTATCTATTCCTCCCCTTTTCATTGACGTTTCAAGTGATTTCCAAGAACAAAAACAACGCTTGTGATTTTGCGAATTTTCATGATCTGGAATTCTTTCACTCACCTTTTTCCATTGGGTGAAACCCTCTTCTTCAGCTAAAAATGACAAGCTAGTTGTAGATTCTTTAAAAGTTTGTGAAAATAGCCTACATGGGATGCAAAATAGTGCATTTTTAATCTTGCTATAACCTAGCCAGGATCTTTTTACTTGCTCTCCATTAGGCAACAGTTTGAAAAACCAGTCCTTTGTGAGGCTACGGCCCTTCCTCATACTTTTACTTAGATGTAGCTCTTGTTCATTATCTTTATCTAACCTCATTTTCGTTATGTAACATCTCTGATGATCAGATATTGTACTTGGCCATGACCCTGGGTCGTTAATATCAAAATCTAACTGTGAGTCCTGAAGCTCTTTTTTTCTATAAATTTTTGAGCTATTATCTGTCATGCTCGAAACTGCATAATCGTCCGTTTTACTGACAGCTAGGTGTTCAGCGATTTCTATATTTTTAGCAGTACTTACAGTCTCAGTGTTCGTGGCTTCCATGTGTACATAGTTAGACTGGTCGGCCTCAACTGGATGTTCTTCTCCTTGTGAACCTTCTTCGTCTCGTTGTTGGCAGCTTACCTCACCTAAAAGTTAGAACCGTTTATTGCTCACTATTAGGTAATAGGTTACTATTAGAAAATAAAGGCAAGAACATTTTTTTTAACGGAGGTAGCTTTTGAATTCATAATAGGTACATCCTCAATGTTTCCTCATCTTCAAACTTAGGCAAAAAAAATTTTTTTTTTAATCAGTTTTATTGGATCCAAAAGATATGAAAATAAAAATAAAAATTGTGAGAACAAATCTTCTTGTTTTTATTGAAAACATCTCACAACATCGCCCTCGACAACATGGGTTGTACCGTTATAACTATCATCAACTTAACTATGAATCTAGATTTACGAAGAGGACAAATCTTGGCAAGGTCTCTATGAGTTGTAAGGTGAGAGAAAGAAGAGAAGCTAAGCTTAACTAAATATTGGAGCCATGGGCGCACCCAAGGGGGAGGTTTGGGTGCTCGAGCCCCACCTCCTTCTCCTCTAAGGGTGTAAAAAAAATTTCGGTAAAGAGGCTAAGTTAGATCGAGTTGAAATACCTTAGAAAAGGAATAAATCAGGAGTGCTCTAAAAAGCCTTAAATCCTCCGATTCGCGTCTAGTTTTCTGGGGGAGGGATAAATTGGAACTAGTTGATTCCGCTCTAGAAAGCCCCAAAAATGCCCAATTTGCGTACAATTTTCAAAATTATTCTAGTAAAAGGCTAAATTACAAGAAGTGCTCCAGAAAGCTTTAATGTTCCCCAATTTGCGTCTACTTTTCTTGGTTGGGCTAAATTAGAACAAGTTAAATTCTAATCCAGAACAGCGGCGCAGCGAGGGGGTGTTTGGGGGTCAACCCCCCCCCCCAGAAATTAAAAAATATATTTTTTTATGTTGAATAGGCTACATAATAAAGAATTTAAAAAAGTTTAAGAAGTTCTCATATCAAAACATGCTGACAGTGGACTAAGGAGTATTAATGTCAATTCCATGACCGTAAACTGCGACTTTGCAAGTTCACTCGATGAGTGTTTGCCGCCGCTATGTGTAGAATGTAGGAAAATACGCAAATTATTGGGAATGTTTGTAAGCGATCGGCTGACTTCGACCGTGAGGCGCGCAATAGTGGTGGGGTTTGGGGGATTGGGTGAGTTTCAGTGTTTCCACGAAGAGAATCTCAAATCCCAAACCCCCCCCCCCAGGAGAAATTCCTGGCTGCGCGGTTGATCCAGAAAGCCCAAAAAATGCCCTGGGAAAACAAAATTATATAACAAGCTGAATTCTTCTTTAAAGATCCCCTAAACTCCCCAACTGTTTACGATTTTTAAATCTATTCTAAGGATGAGTCAAATTACGAGCTGAATTTCGCTGCAGAAAACCTCAAAAACTTCCAATTTCCATCCAATTTTCGAAACTTTTCCTATCCCCCCCCCCGGCCAGTAAACTATCTCAAAATTAGTTGATACGCCCCTGGGTGGAGCGATATATGAACAATAAGGAATTGGAGTTGTCTGTTAATTTTCCCGTAAACAGTTTTGTCATGATAAAAGGCAAACATTTTTAACATTTCAAAATCTAGCATCAACAATTAATGTTATAAATTAAACTAATTTTTAAAAATTCAAAAAATACTGGGCTTACCTTTTTCTGTCAACCACGACGACATAAATGATGATAATCTGTTTTCATTGTGATGCCGCTCCTTGGTTTTTTTCCTGTATTGTACTCCAGAAGGTTTCCTTGACATTTTTGTTGTGTTGAGTGACTAATTCGGCTAATGGTACCGAGAAATATAAAGAAAATTAATCTAATTATTCGTATTTATTACAAAAATATCAGCAATGGAACGATTTCACTACATGCACCTTGCACGTAAATGATAAACTGAACTACTGAACAGTGGTTTCCTTGGCAACTTTGGCACAATCTTTTCTTTTCCCTCCAAAAATTTATCTGCATTACGCAACGAGCCGGAAGTAGCCGAACACGCTCGAGCACTTACGAAGATCAGTTGTAACTTGTATATGGCCGATTGAAACCGGGCGGGGATAATTCTCAATTAATAATGAATTCTTAACATCTATGTGATATGATTACTGCTTTTTAAATTACATCAAATTAAATAAAAATAAAATTGAAGACGTTAAAAACTAAATCGCACAAATAATGCTTTATTATTTGAAAAATTGTAACATATAGACGATATAGAAAATAATTTTACTATTTCTTCGCTTTTTCGGCGCCCCGTGTCTGGGCTGGCGCCTTCGGCGCCCCCCTCCAAGCCGGCGCCCGGGGCACATGCCCCGTCTGCCCCCCCCCCTAGTTCCGGCCCTGTGCGCAAGCAGTGGTTCCTAATAACTTATTCTGAAATACGCTTTATTATCTCGATGATTTAATCTGTTGTTGAACCCCACACCTGTATACCGTCATATAAATAGCTTTAACAATATAGGTCTACTGTTAGCTGGAATCTCCATCCGATGAGCCGTTAGAATAGTTCAATTTCGTAACGAGCTTTGATTTTTGGTAGCAATATATTTGCTCCACGTCTGTAGGGGCGTGAGCCGAGGTACATCGTCTGCTTGTGGTAGTTGAGTGTCGTCATTCAGCTGACGGTCCTTCCTGACAGCCGCTGGACAAGTTTCCTTCCTCATGATGAAAGTGACTCTTTTTTCAACCAGAGCTGAATGATGGAAAGATGAAGTTGCAGATTACCTGAAGTTAAGGATGGTAATCAGGATGGTAAGCAAGGCAAATGTGGTAGTCGTTGTGCCTCCGGTCTGATGTATCATAGATAGAGTCCTAGGACGCTGCCCTACAGCCAACAGGATATAACGTGATATGTTCGTTAAATTGTTTAATAAAACAACGCATGTCAGACAAATAGGACTGAAGGAGGTGGAAGTACGGAAGTGGGACTTTTTCTTTGGTTTATAGCACATAGTTCCTTCTGACACATTTTATCAAAAGCTTGGCTCATGTCTAGACAGGTTACTTCGAGCCATACTTTTTAGATTCAAAGTGGTTAGAAATTTGGCTGACTAACGTGGTGGAACAGTTTAGTTTTTTCTGCGCACACTACGAAATCCGCGGATGAGAACACGGTGACATACGCGTATAAGTGTTTCGTAAAGTATCACTGTTATTCTTCATCTCCTCATTTTGTCGATGACTCGGTGGTTTGTCGAATTCCCTTTGAAATTTTCTTGTACTAACAGACATACTTGTGTGTGTGTGTGTGTGTGTGTGTGTGTGTGTGCGTCTTCTATTATCGTGTGACCTTGTAACTTGACCAAGTTATTAGTTATTTGTGTGTTAGCGACAAAAAGTATAAGTTATTCGGTACTTCTCGACTTCCCGCTTTCCTCTAAATAACAGTAAACTTTGCCTTTTCGTGCTTTCACTCATACTACGATTAATACAGGCCTTTCATTAATACAAACCGTTTGCACTCATTACGTAAGGATGAAACTTACTTCCACAGTCTTGTTTGGTTACTTGTTCTTGGTCAGAGTAGGCAGTTTATATTTTAATAGCTTTCTTTTTCAGGTTTTAGTCGTTCTTGTCTCAGGTTAGGCCTACATGAGGTTCTCAGGTTATAGTTGTTACTATTTATGTTATATGAGGCTTGGGAAAAGCCACACTTCTATATAAAAAGTGACACAAAATTACTCACTGGCGTAAAAGTAAGATTGATAAATTTCATTACGTAAGACTGATAAATCTAACAGAATTACGTAAATAATAGTGAGCATAATCTTTATAAATAGGCCTCTATAAACACGGCTAACTACAATACATGGTTAAAGTGAAGCGTGTAAAAACGAAATGATAAACACTAAATCAACTCACGATTAACAGCGATTGAACATCTGGGAACAACGAAAATGCTTTTATCCCTATGAAAAATAGAAGTGCATAAAAATTAGGTAGAAGGGAATGTTTTACATAAAACATGTGCTGGGCATAAATGGTAGACTACTGCAGTGCAGAAATTCAGGATTGTAGAGGAGTGTCTTAAGTGACCTGGTGCCCCGAATGACCCCGAGCGGGCAATGATTGTGCAGACTAGTCTCGCTGAGAGTAGCCCTAACTCCCTCGCTTTCCATCACAGACTTTTGGAGAGACTTTATAAATTTTCACAAAATTGCTTGCGATCTCTCTCTCTCTCTCCCAAATACTAAACCGCGCGCCTGCACACAAAGATGTTTTTATTCACAGATATACGCAAGTGTAATATGCGTTTCGATGTTTTTCTTAGTGAGAAACGAAAAGAATGGCTGAGAAAGCAACTCAACTTCATACTTTGAGGTAACAACAGTTTTATGTTTCTGAATGAGTCAAATTTGTATGAACAGGAATTAAGTTTAAATCATTTTTCATTTTTCATAAAATAAAAGTTATGTCCGACTGAATATGCCAGTCAGTAATTTAGAACACAATTCCGTGAAAAACGTTTTTAAATGAATATAACCAAGACAACAACCATTCTTATATCCTCGTAACAACACATGTAAAAATTGATTTAATTTTCTTAATTTGAATAAAAATATCGGACAACGATTTTACGTGTGTTCTATTACGTTCGTCATTATTTCATGTGTTCTAAATAAGGAATAATGTTACTGATAACTAAATTACTGAAAAGGGAAATCGCACGGTCGTACCAAGTTCTGAAAGGCATGAGACGATTCTGTACAAATCGACCAAAATGACTACAACACTTGCCATATTGTCGCCGTAATCTAGAGTTGGTAGTTATTTACATATTTTAGAGACAATAATAGGACTCAGTAGATCGTATTTATGTGTGTGTTTGTGTTTTGGGAGCCTTCAATTCTACAAACGATCAGGACGTGTAAGTCATAAGCTGTAAATATAATCTGATGATCTATGAGAGGCATATATATATATATTCAATCACTTTCTGCTACAGTCCGTTTCTTGATGTATATAATACATTTAATATTTATAACTAAATTTACCTCAAGATGTTATTTTTCCTTTTTGGGACATGTTTCGAGAGATCCCGTGCTCCCATCCTCAGCCTTTGCGATCTTGTGCCTGGTGAACTATTTGTGTGTTGGCTGCTGGATGCTATTAAGGTTGTTTGTTGGTCTTTGGTATTTTAAAGTTGTATTATTGTGTGTGATTGTGGTATATATATTTGTATTTTGTGTAATTTCGATGTTGAGTGATTTGAATATTGTGTTATGTTTTGTATTGATTTGTATTTGTTCTGGTATTAGTTTGTTTTGTGTTTTATGTTTGTATATTTGTAAATTTTCCCAAATGTTCATTATGGTGCCTTTGTGTGGTATATGTTGTTTTATTAGTGACACATTGGTTATGTCTGGGAATTCATGTCCTGTGTTTATTGCATGGACAGTAATGTGGTAATTTTCGCATTAATAGGTTGACTAATCTGTATTTTCTGAAATTGCTTATCATGTTTATACAAACGACACAGTTCTCCGAGTTGCGGCAGGCGGCAGACGTCATTACGTTTGCTCGCTTGTTCTGTCATCATCATTTTTTCTTGTCGTCAGACAATCAATGTAGGCTTTAGGCCACAACATTATATTGCATACTTGCAATACATCAGCAATACATTGCTAATTCTTTTTCATGTAGCTTGAGTGACGCGTACTCGCGCCTCAAGTCTTACGACAATTCATACGACATTCGTCTAGGCCTTAGGCCTTAACATTTTAATCTGAATGTCGCACATTTGCGCCTCATCTAACATGTAGCGTTTTTAACGACTCTGTTTATTAAAATTAAAATCTGTTCAGACTTAGCCAATCTCAACACCATGATTAAGTGTACAACAGAAACTTAAATAAATGTATTATACAGTCCACTATCGTCATTATTCTGCATCCTGGCAATAGCACCACAAACAGCATTCTTCCTATAGAACATTTTTTAGGTCCACTCGGACCGGATCTCAACATTTTTTTGGTCGCTCCGTGCCTGGATTCGTCATTCACCTTTTGCAACTTAACAGCGGTTTTCATCATTTTTCTGCCCCAATTTCTGGCCATCACGGGCGATTCAGCATATTAGCTGATCCGACCGTCTCGGGACTTACTCAGCATTTCTTTCATCGCCATTGAGCCTCGTGACGACATCACTGCAAGAACATCCATGTGCTAGCGTCTACACTCCAGTTTAAGCAGTCATCCCACCGGTCTGTGTGTTTGCCATCTTCTCCACGGCCTCGACGCTACAGGATATCGCATACCAGGTACCACATCATTAACATCATTAACAGGTGCGTACAATGGCTGAAGAAGGCCTCAAAGTGTTCGTCAGAAAGAGAGGCGGCTTAAAGTCTGCCATAGTGCGAATTAATTCGGCTATCATTAACTTTGACAAAAACACTAACACAAAACATTTTTTAACAGTTAGACTCGAAAGTCTAAAAGGTTTGGGAACAAAATACGATGAGGTACAGTCCGAAATTGAACTCATTTCTAAAGACATAAACGCTGCTCAAGAAGACCGAATTGAGGTTGAAGAGCTGTTATATTCAACAGAAGCCAATATCTTGCAATTGATAGAAAGCTTCAACGTTCAGACTGTATCTCCCGTATTAACAAGCAACATACAATTAAAACCGATAAGTTTGCCCTGCTTCACAGGCAATATCTTTAGAATGGCAGCATTTCTACTCAATATTTCTGGACTTGGTGCACGCCAGATCTGATTTAACGTCAGTGCAGAAATTACATTATTTGTATTTGTCTCTGAAAAATGAGCCGCTAGATTTAATTAAGGCATTACCTATTTGTAACGAAAACTATTCGATAGCGTTGAGTTTGCTGTCCGCTAGATATGACAACAAATTCATACTAGCTAAGTATTATATTCAAAATTTACTTGAAGTAAAGTCAACAATTGAGGACTCTGTCCAAAGTTTGGCAGAATTCATAAATACGATAACGTCTTCCGTTAATTCACTGGCGGCCATGCAACTGTCAGTGGATTCATTCGAGCTTATCACTGTACAATTATTGTCAGCAAAACTGGATCATACCACGTTTAAATTATGGAAGGAGCCTATAGACCCCGATAATCTTCCTAACTTTCAAAGCTTCACTCACTTTTTAAACGCACATAGACAGTTGCTAGAAAATACACTGCCTATCGATGCCGGACAGCAGCTCAACAAGCTATGTTTAAGATTCAATAATAAATCTTACAAACATAAATCACGAAACGCTGCTGGCAGCACTGCATTTAAAAGTTATCACTCAGCGTCAAATAATTATTCATGCTTATGCTGTAAATCTAATCATCCAATTTACATGTGTGATAAATTTCGTGCAATAAGCACATCAGAACGAGGACAATTTATATTAAATCATAAACTCTGTACAAATTGTTTAAGACCAGATCATTTTTCATCAAATTGTAAGATCAAACAATCATGTAAGATCTGTTCAAAACGACACCATACATTGCTACACATAAATAATGTGTCAAAACCAGTTTCTGCCGGCAGCAGCAACTACTGTTCACTGAAATTGCAATCTACAAACAATGTTCTTTTATCAACAGCAATTGTGTTTGTCATAGACCAGGCTGGCAATAGACAACCCGCAAGAGTCCTGTTAGATGCGGGGTCACAAATAAATTTTTGTACGGAATCATTTGCCAAGAAATTACGGCTTAACTTGACTAAATCTAACATACCGATTACAGGTATAAATAATACCGCTTGTTGTGCCACTAATTTAGCGTCTATACGCATCATCTCACGCTATCAAAGATTTAGTTTCCAAGCAACATGCGCGGTCTTATCTGCATTAACCCATAAATTTCCAGCACAATCTTTTGACATAAATTAGTTTAATGTCCCAGATAACGTTTTCCTCGCCGATCCACAGTTCAACATATCAGCTGATATCGATATACTTTTAGGAGCGCAATTTTACTTAGATTTAATTTTACCTAACAAATATGTAAGGGGTTCTCATTTCCCTACTATACAAGAAACAAAGTTAGGCTACATTCTAGCAGGCAATCTGCCCAAACACTGCCGTTATAAGGGTCCTGCTGTTTCGTTCCTGGCTAGGAACAACGACAGTCAAATTCTGGCGTCTCTCGAGAAATTTTGGGAGACCGAAACTATCCCTGATAATGTACCTATTAATAACGAGTCAGCTTGTGAGGAGCATTTCGTTAAGTCTACTCATCGCAATGAAGAGGGTAGGTTCGTTGTTTCGCTACCATTTAAGTCGGACAATCCCCAGTTGGGTGAGTCCTATACTACCGCTTGTTTGTCTCAATCTTCCGAGTCCAATCTTTTTCCACCCCTTTTATCTTCTAATCTGTCGTCTCCTGAATTCACTGCGGAGGAGAAACAAACCCCCAAACATTCTCTAATGTCTACCTTAGCCATTCATCTTTCAAAGGACTTTTCTTCGTTGCACCGTCTGACTCGCGTATACGCTTACTGCTTTCGATTCATCAAAAATATTAGACTCTCCAGTGCTGAGAAAATTTCGGGCGCTCTTACCCCCGTTAAAATTCATTCCACTCTTAATTTTTTCATAAAACAATCTAAGTCGATCCACTTCGCTGCTGAGATTAATTGTCTTCGTAATGGGTCTTCTGTCTCTATTAGGAGTAAGTTGTCTTCTTTGGACCCGTTTCTTGATGAGTCTGGCGTAATACGCGTCGGCGGGCGCTTACAGCAGTCGCAGCTACCTTATGACAATAAGCATCCTATTGTCTTGCATCCATCGGCTCATATTACTCGCCTTATTATTGAACGCGAACACATTCGTCTACTCCACGCTGGTGCTCAACTCGTGCATCACTAACTTCGTCAACGTTGGTGGGTCATTAACGCCAAGATAGTCATTCGCTCCATCATTCGTAGATGCGTCAAGTGTCTCAGGTTTAGTGCCAAACATCAGGTTCAGAGGCTTGGTATTTTGCCATCTCCCAGAGTCACTCCTTCGCGGCCGTTTCTATTCTGCGCAGTTGACTATGGTGGTCCCTTCATGATTCGTCATGGCGGGCAGAAATCTAGGACTCTGTCAAAATCGTATGTGTCTTTGTTCATCTGCTTGGCAACCAGGGCCATTCATTTGGAATTGGTTTCCGACCTTACGGCCAACGCGTTTATAGCTGCCTTACGTCGTTTCATGTCCCGTAGGGGCATACCCAGCCAGTTATATTCTGATAATGGCACGAACTTTAGGAAGGCCAGCAATGTTTTGCATGACCTTTACAATCTTTGGCATAATGAGGATGCCACCTCATCAATCCAATCCTTTACGACCTCTCAGGGTATTACATGGTCATTTATTCCGCCCTCATCACCTCATTTTGGTGGTCTGTGGGAGAGCGGTATAAAGAGTTTAAAGTATCATTTGCGCCGCGTGGTAGGCAAGTCTATACTCACCTTCGAGGAGTTTACGACAGTTTTGTCTCAGATAGAGGCATGTCTAAACTCACGTCCATTATTTGCCATTTCATCGGATGTAAACGATCCGGTGCCACTTACACCTGGCCATTTTTTGATTTGCGCACCATTAACGGCGATTCCTGATCCAGACTTACCTCACGTTCCCATCTCTCGCCTTGGATGTTGGCAACTTCTCCAGAAGTTTGTCCAAGTCATTTGGAAAGCTTGGTCTCACGACTACTTACATCAACTACAACAACGTCACAAATGGAAATTCGCCAAAGATAACGTTTCCATTGGTGACCTGGTTTTACTGATTGGGGATAACTTACCTCCATTAGCGTGGAAATTTGGTGTAATTACCGCCACATTTCCCGGCCCAGACAACTTAATTAGAGTAGTTGACGTTCGCACGCCTACTGGCACCTATCGCCGACCAATTCATAAATTATGTTTGGTCCCTACGAGGGACGAACAGTAAAAAAAGGAGTTTATTTTCCTTTGTATATATTTGTCAAAAATACATAAATCAGATGTTCTAAGAAGATTTTGTTAGTTATAAGCACCTTTGATTTTAGCATAAGCTTTAATTTGTATATTTTTGATTCAGAAACTGTTTGTTTTATTCAAGCAAGTGTCAGTTTATTTAATATGCAAGGCTTTAATTATTATTTTGTATTTTCGTGTATGCAACATTTGATTTATGCCTCGTGTCTTTGCTTACTATTGTTTTTATGTAAAAATTTTGTTGTAATATTCGCATGGTCTGCAGCTAGACAAACCATGTATGCATTTTCTCGCACATTTTGTCAATATGTGTGATATTTTGTTACTCTGTGAATTTATTTCTCACAATTGTTCAACACATGTATTACATTTTGTAATTATCTAAACCGATTTCTATTGTATTTATTATGTATAACTTGTATCTATGTAAAACACATTGTTTTATCCGCATCTACTGTCTATAACCATACGCCACGCCTATATTTTTATATTGTATTTTGTATTTGTATTTTGTGATCATGTATTGCACAATTATTATTCATGCTTTAATTATGACATACATGTCATTACACTTTGTGCTTACAATCATTCAACTATGTATAGCTTGTTTTTACATAACATTTATTGTATATTCCTGAAACATCAGGTATAGCATGCATCGTGCAAACTATAAGGCGTCATGCTAAATTTATGTCTTTACATGTATAATTTTATAATAATTTTGTTTGTTCATTGTATTCATAGGTATTGTATAGGCCTTATCTGGTTCAAGATACCCATTATGACTTGCATAAATGTTACAATTTATCGGGCCCATCATGTGATGAGTCACCGATTATTCATCATTAAACATTGTCAAACCATGTATTTTTCATGTCTTATATTGTTTAATATTGTATACATACAATATATATTGGCAATACATTGCTAATGTTGCATTTATACTCAAATGTATAATCAGAGTATAATCAGGTTGCAAGCCGACTTTGGCCTGTTCAACTCTTATCATCACTCAGGCTTATCTCTAAAAAGTTAATGTCATAACTGTTATCTAAGATTTCAAACTCAAGGTTCAATACCACTTGAGATTGACTTTATTATTAAGAACTCTGTATTTTTCTATAATAAGTTATTAAAATGTATTAAAAAATCCTTTGATTTTTTGCGGGCAGTTATGGACAGTAATGTGGTAATTTTCGCATTAATAGGTTGGCTAATTTGTATTTTCTGAAATTGCTTATCATGTTTATACAAACGACACAGTTCTCCGAGTTGCGGCAGGCGGCAGACGTCATTACGTTTGCTCGCTTGTTCTGTCATCATCATTTTTTCTTGTCGTCAGACAATCAATGTAGGCTTTAGGCCACAACATTATATTGCATACTTGCAATACATCAGCAATACATTGCTAATTCTTTTTCATGTAGCTTGCTTGAGTGACGCGTACTCGCGCCTCAAGTCTTACGACAATTCATACGACATTCGTCTAGGCCTTAGGCCTTAACATTTTAATCTGAGTGTCGCACATTTGCGCCTCATCTAACATGTAGCGTTTTTAACGACTCTGTTTATTAAAATTAAAATCTGTTCAGACTTAGCCAATCTCAACACCATGATTAAGTGTACAACAGAAACTTAAATAAATGTATTATACAGTCCACTATCGTCATTATTCTGCATCCTGGCAATAGCACCACAAACAGCATTCTTCCTATAGAACATTCTTGGTACACACGTGCCGATCTCAACATTTTTTTGGTCCTACGGGCCGCATCATAACATTGTAACACATGCAATAAACACAGGACATGAATTCCCAGACATAACCAATGTGTCACTAATAAAACAACATATACCACACAAAGGCACCATAATGAACATTTGGGAAAATTTACAAATATACAAACATAAAACACAAAACAAACACAAACATAATACCAGAACAAATACAAATCGATACAAAACATGACACAATATTCAAAGCACTCAACATCGAAAATACACAAAATACAAATACATATACCACAATCACACACAATAATACAACTTTAAAATACCAAAGACCAACAAACAACCTTAATAGCATCCAGCAGCCAACACACAAATATTTCATCAGACACAAGATCGCAAAGGCTGAGGATGGGAGCACGGGAGCTCTCGAAACATGTCCCAAAAAGGAAAATTAACATATTGAGGTAAATTTAGTTATAAATATTAAATGTATATAATATATATATATATATATATATATATATAGCGACAACACAAATAACTTAACTATTGGCGCATAGGATATGGTGGTACGTGTGTTATAATGCAAAAGTCTATACTGGAGGATTTAAGATTATTTATTGTACACAAGAAATGTGAAATCGCTTATGTGATATATTTAACAATAATAAATAATAATAGTGTTTGCAGATATAGTCTTTTAAAATGTTAAATAATGTTCATATATGATTTGTTGTACATTACATATACGAAGATTTCCACGGCAATGTGGAGAGGGGGGGGTTGTAGTGGAGTCGTCAGGCGTGGCGTACAATGACAGATGGTTGACTCTGGCGATGATTACAGCTGGGCTGGTGTCCTGAAGTTCATACGTTGACACTGACGATTCGCACTCGAACACTGATTCTAGTGGTACCGTTAATGGAATTTTACACAGTAATTAGAATACTACAAGTATCTCAGGTAACAGTGGGTATTTAACTAAAGACGGTATATTAAACTTATACCTATCCGGAATCTTCAAGTGTTCACTCGTAATACTAGATCTACCACGGTCAGCAGATCTTCCTAAGCGGAAATCTTCAACTCGCACGGAAACTACTGATGATAATATTACAACAATAAGTAAACTATTTCTTTTATGAATTTGCTAACTGCTATAATTTTTATTGTTCGACTAAGCTTTTCCATCACTGACATCATCAGGTCTTAAACAGTGATGACGGAAAGCTTAGTCGAACAATAAAAATTATAGCAGTTAGCAAATTCATAAAAGAAATAATAAGGATGGCTGCTAATTTAAACAATACGAAGAATAAGTAAACTATTAAATGCTTCTGGTACTGTAGAATACCTCACACAGTAAACCCAGTTTAAGTTCACTTTTATACCCGTTACGTTACAATGAACAATAACGTGTATGAAGCTGGATTAATTAAACAGTTTTGAGAGGTCCCACTTGTTACTACCGACGAATGGACTTAACGAATTTTCGCAAGCGAAAAATCTTGAACGAGAAGCGCACGTTCCCTTCGCGACAGCTAGTAAAGAAAAAACTGGCCGTTCAGCACCCGGCTGAGGAAAATTCCGACTGACCTTCGAAGCTTCTTATTGGTGGAAGAGAAGTCACATGGTTATTTTGCGCACGGCACTAGTGTGGTATCATGCAGGAAAGTGCATAGAATTTGCAAGGGCATGCATAGATGGTTATCTATGAATGTCTTATCTCAAGTACAATTGCGTTTTATAAAGAGTTTTATATTTAAAAAAAAAAATCATATTTTAACGTTATATTACGATCAGGGAACTGTAGCTAATATAATAGTTTATGTCCAGTTCAAGTGTCAATACGATCGGATAATTATATCAGGCACGGCAGGGAAAAAACGTTTATCACTCGCGCACGCGCGCACATTTCCACTGACACAGTAAATGAATAAATAGATCATAAAATAATAAACAGTTTGACTTATCCTACTTCCTTATCCGTTCTAAGATACAAAACTTATAGCGAAAAAACCAAATCTAACAAAATACCATTTAAAACCTGAATGTTCATCGTCCATGTATTTAGATTAGCCTGCACTGCTTATCAGGATTCTGTGTTTCATTGCAGGATTAACCCCTTCCCGTGTAAAAAAATTTTTTTTAGTTGATCAACGAAAAAAAAAGTTTTTCTTCTTTTGAAACAGCAATAACAGATTCCTAATCCTAAGAATAATACAACAATTATCTCAAACGTAAAACCAAATAAACAACTTCTTTGCAATATTAGCATCCCATAACTGTCGACTTGACAGAATAAATAAAACAAAGACACGTGGCTACACTGACATTTAACCAAAAACAAATACACATGGTTGATATTGACAAGCAGATAGCAAGTGCACGAGGTCGGCAATGTAAACAATTCCAACCCATGGCGTGCTACACATCAGACTGCATTCCTTATCTCTAATTGATTAACGTTCACTCACTGTTTAAACCTACATATGACACTTGTACATAAATTTACATATTTTAAATACAGCTACACATTCGTACATCCTATATCCTGATATTTATTTATTTATGCATTTTTTGTATAATATTTTCTCACCGACGAGGCATGAAATTTGCCAATCGCACGGTTAGTGTTGGGGTTGGTTAATATGAAAGTATTCTTTCCAACCTGCTCAGATGGGGTGTAAGGACCGTTGTATAGCCTGAAAAACTTCGCGGCTGTGTTGTCCTCCCTTTTCCCAACATTCAAGGCACGCAATAGCACACTTTCCCCAGTCTTGAGACTCATGAGTTTATGGTCGGCATTGAACTTTTCCGTGCGCTCTTCTGCGCACTTTTTAATGCGTCGCCTCGCCTCAAGTTTCATTACTTCGACTGGTATCGGAACATTCTGAGTAGTTATCCTTTCGTTGTGACCTTCCCAGATCCGTCCTGGCATCGCTCCGGTTTGGAGTTCCGATTTGAGGTGTATCCTGTTGTCGAAATTGTAATTGCCATTTATGGCCGATTCGAAATATTCCAAGAATTCCGGCCATTTACTTTGGTTGACATTACAATAAGTCCGGAACAATCTCCTCAACTCCTTATTGACGCGTTCAGCAAGGTTTGCTTGCTTTCTCCGGATCGCTGTCAGTACAGTCTGGACACCATGTTTTGCTAGCTCAGAGTGCCACTTGGTGTTCGTAAACTGTTTACCTTGATCAGATAGTATTTTTTTAATGGGGCCATATTTAGGTATGTATTTACTAGCAAAATACCCGTGCTTCGCTACGGAGTTTCACGTTGTACGTAATTGTACAATTATTGCTCGCTTAATAGTATAGGATTAGATAGATTGTACAAATTCTCAACTCTTAGTTTGTTTATTTACATTCATAGAAACAGCTATTTATTATTTATTTCGAGAAAATCGTTAGAGCCGTTTCCGAGAAAAAAAGGACATACATTTATTAATTACATTTATTATTAAAACAATGATTAAAAACTCAGGAATAAATGTATTCGGGGTTTCCAGTAAACTGAGATGTCAACCACTTACAGTGGATAAATTTCACTATTTAGTTTTTTGCCCCTTAGGAGTGAAAGTTTGTAAAACCGTTTCTTAGTGAACACCTAAGACCTATGATGAAGCTATGTTCAAAGTTTCATTGATATCCATTCAGTGGTTTCAGAGATATCGTGAAACCAGAAGGTTCAGAGGTATCGTTCCGGGGAAGGCCCGTCGGACGACTCCCGCGCTATTTCCTACGCGGGAGACTTCCACCGATGCTATGGTAACCAGAATCTATTCTATTGGGTTGCCATAGTAACCAGATCTAATAGTTTTAAGACCCAAAGGACCCCCCAGAGGATCGTATCGAAAAAAACACCTGTCCTATGTTGGTTCTCCCGTTGCGTAAAATATTTATGCCAAGTTTGGTTGAAATCGGTCCAGTGGTTTAGGAGGAGATGTGGAAGACCCCAAAGGACCCCATCGAAGAAAACACCTATCCTATGTTGGTTCTCCCGTCGCGTAAAATATTTGTGCCAAGGTTGGTTGAAATCGGTCCAGTGATTTAGGAGGAGATGTGGAAGACCCCAAAGGACCCCATCGAAGAAAACACCTATCCTATGTTGGTTCTCCCGTTGCGTAAAATATTTGTGCCAAGGTTGGTTGAAATCGGTCCAGTGATTTAGGAGGAGATGTAGAAGACCCCAAAGAACCCCCCAAAGGACCCCATCGAAAAAAGCACCTCTCCTATGTTGGTTCTCCCGTCGCGTAAAATATTTGTGCCAAGTAAATCGGTCCAGTGGTTTAGGAGGAGATGTGGAACATACATACATAGATACATACATACAATGGGGAGGGTTTGCCCCTTAGGAGTGAAAGTTTTTAAAACCGTTTCTTAGTGAGCACCTAAGACATATGATGAAGCTATGTCCAAAGTTTCATTGATATCCATTCAGTAGTTTTTGCTCTACGTTGATTCTATGTCAGTCAGTCAGGCAAACTCCCCCCCTTTTTCCCCCTTTAAAGGTCGAATTTCCAAAAATCCCTTCTTAGCGGATACCTACATCACATAAGGAACCTACATGCTAAATTTCAAGTTTCTAGGTGTTATAATTTCGAAGATTTCGTGATGAATCAGTGAGTCAGTGGTATTTCTCTTTTATATATATAGATTTAGGATGATGTTTATTACCGCAGATGTGGTAGGTCTACCGATGGCGTACAGGCTGACATGCTTGGTGAAGGCATCAGTACACACCACAAAGTTCTTCATCCCACGAGCCGCCCGCGGAAGTGGACCTAAAAAGTCAATGGAGATGAGGTCGTTTTTATTTTTTGATACGATGTTACCCATTTCTACCTGGGTATGTTGGTTGGGATATTTCGCAGTTTGGCAGGCGTGGCATGTGCGCATTATGGCCTTTACTTTCCTGGCCATATTTAGCCATACAAAATCCTCCCGCATCGCTAAGTAACATTTATAGGCACCAGCATGAGCGAGGCTATTGTGACTCGTCCAGGTAAGGTCTTCCACCATCGCGTCAGGCACCATGATTTTCCAACCCCCATTAACAATTTTATATAGTACATTCTTATATATTTTGTATTTGGGGTTTTCTTGGACCCGGATCGCGTCACTGATTTGTTTTAATTTGGTGTCCCGTTGCTGTTCCGTACCAATATTTTTTAACTTACCTTTCAGATTATCTTCTATATTGTACTTAACAGCAAGAATTTGTATTCCGTTATTATTCGAAGAATGTCGCTCTTCCATTACCGGAGGGTATCTGCTTAAAGTGTCCGCCGTTTTGTTCTCGCTGGCCTTGCAGTATTTAATAGTGAAATCATATTCCTGGATGGCCATGATCCAGCGGGATATGCGAGCGTTAGCCAACTTGCAGCGCAGCATGAACGATAAGGCCTGGTTGTCCGAGAGGATTTCGAAATGTTGCCCTACCAGGTAGTATCGAAACTTGCTGATTCAGTAGACTATGGCCAAGATTTCCTTCTCTGAAGTGAAGTAGTTGCGTTCAGCCCCTTTTAGCGATCTACTGATGTGTGCAATCACTTTGTGCTCACCTTTATCATTGCGTTGGTAGAGTACTCCCCCGAGGCGTCGCAATTTAGGATATACGTGCCCTCCTTCTCGGGGTGGAATACGTGAAGGTTCCTGCTGTAAAGATCTTTGGTTGCGTTAAAGGCACGCTCGTGACGCTCCTCCCATCTCCATTTTGTATTCTTCCGTAAAAGTTCCAGCAACGGCTCAATTGTTTCGGAATACTCAGGAGTGAAACGTCGGAAATAACCAGTCAGACCGAGGAACGCTCTGATGTCCTTATGTTTCCTGGGGTTCGGGAACTCCATGATCGCTTGTATTTTCTCTGGATCAGTCTTTATTCCATCCACCGAAATTATATGCCCTAAAATTTAATTTATGATCTACCAAACTCGCACTTTTCGGAGTTGAGGGCCAGGTTAGCGTCCTTTAATTTTTGAAAGACGATCTCGAGGTGTTGGATATGCTCTTCGAAAGATTTGGATATGATCAAGATGTCATCCACGAATACGCTAACAAAATCTTCCACTTCAGGACCTAAAGCTAGTTCTAAACACTTGACCATGGCGGCTAAGCTTGTTACCAATCCAAAGGGGACTACTTTGAATTGGTAGCATCTATTTCGGTACAGAAATGCCGTGTATTTACGCGTGATTCCTTAGCAAGGGGGATTTGCCAGAATCCACTTTTGAGATCGAGGCGGGACATATATTTAACCCCCTGGCATTTAACAAATAGGATTTCCGCATTCGGAGCACAGTCGTAGCATTTTTTTGTGATGGTGTTTAGGTTCCTCATGTCAAGACATAACCTAATGTCATTATTCTTCTTCTTGACAACTACCATGGGGTTCAAAAAATTACTATCTGTGCGTTCTATCACGCCACTATCCAGCAGTTTATTGACTTCTTCATCAACTTGCTGTTAATAGTGTAGAGGGATGGGGTACGTTTTTCGCACAAATTTACTCTCGTCCGTGATTTGAATTGTGTGTTCGTATACATTAGATGTTGTCGGTTTATTTGAAAATATAGACTTGAATTTATCTAACACACGCTGTAGTTGATTTTGCTCGCTGCCCGTTATCTGCACATTGTGGGTCAGTGAGTTATGCGTTATCTTATCGGCTTGCTGGACCGCCGGTCGGACTAACGTATACGGCTTACATACGGACCTCTCCTTACCTTCCCCGCGTCCCAATCTAATAGTGTGTTGTTTATTATTAATTGTACATTTCAATGTTTTGTTCGGAAAATCAATGGTAGCGTGGAGTTTATTTAATGTGTGGACTCCCAAAATAACATCATATACGAGTTTTTTAATTACAAGTACAGTGATTTCTATTTCTACTCCCTGTACGTATATTGTTATTAGTGCTTGTTTGTCAACTGTCTGCGATTCAGCTGTCGCCGATTTTATAATTTCGTGGTTAACAGGCAGAAACGGGATTTTTTGAAGTGGTTTTTGTGTTTTAATAGGAACCGCTCGTCCATCAGCGAGTTTTCCTCGCCGCTGTCGAACAATACTTCACCAACACAACTATTGATTTTTGCATTGATGATAAGGTTAGTGTCATTTTCAACACTAATATTTTCATCACATTCATTGTTATCATCATTGCAGACTAAACTATCCCTAATTTCTGCAGGATATAGGCCAGCAACAACGAATCTATACTTACAGCTAACATTATTCACACTCGATCGATTGAACTGCTTTTTATTGTTGTATCTGATTTTTGTATTTTTATTTGTATTTTTATGTGTAATATTTATTTTGTTGCACGGACCCACGCCGTGCAGCCTTACACGTTTTTTTTCTGCTCTTCAACTGAATCACTTTCAGTAACCGCAGCTACTCTGTTGGTACCAAATTTCTGAGTTGTTACTTTGTTTTTATGTTGTTGTGATTGTGGCTGCTTTTGTTGTGGTTGAAACTGAAACTGTTTTCGTGGTGTTTCATTACTGTTAATAATATTATTTTGATTGTCAACACCCTCCCATTTCGTGAGCAATAGAAGTAGCTCTTCTAAGGATTTAATCCCATGTGTAATGACAGCAATTTGTATGCTGCGTCCGAAATGGTGTGCCAGTTTATTGACCATATCCTGTTCAGTTATTTCAGGTTCTAAGTATTTAGCCCGCGATATCAACTGAATTAAGTATGTTTCCTTCGAACCTCTGGTATTAGAATATTTGCCAAATTCCAGTTGCACGCGGATCTTTCTCTGGACCTCCTCATTCCAGTATCTAGCACTGAAATGCTTTACCAGATCTTCGTAGCTGTTGATCTTATTTTGGATAACGGAGGAGCACACCGTCGCAGTACCCTTTAGGCGTCTTACTATCAAGTTAATTTTGTCGGCCTCATCTAAAGTGTCCCCAATCGCTTCCATGTCCCGTTGGCAGATTTTAATGAAGTTTATGGGGTTTTCACTTTCCCGTCCAAAGAACTTCAGCTGTGAATTAGCGTCGTCTAGGATCTTGTAGACATATGTAGTCTGGTCGAAGCGGCGACGACGTACTTTGCAGTCGTGACATCTGACGTTTCAGCTCATGGATTCGCAGGCCTTGCTCGGCCACTAATTCACTCATCGTGGACGCGTGCTGTACTACTTTCTCCTCAATCTCGGAGATTTTAGCCTCGCATTCACTAATGCGTGAATTGTTAATATCTAATGCCGACTCTATGTTGGATCTTACAATTTCTACTTTCTCGCTAATTCGTTTTTCAGTAGATTCTAACAGCTATTTGCTCTGTTTGGACTGGTCTTGCACGGCTGCGTATATTTTTTTGTTTTCTTCATGGAGCGTTTTATTTTGTTTAATGGCTTCTTCTGAAATTGTTTGTATATTCACTCTCATTTCTTCTTTACCGGCTTTATTTTCTTCGGAAATTATTTTCATATTAGCTAATAAGGCAGCTAAAGTATTCTGTATTTCTGCTGTATCCGCCATATTGATAAAATTTAATTTAAAATTTTATTAAAATTTAAATTCACTGACTTAAACGCTACGAAAATTATTATTATCACAAGATTATTATTGTAGTGTAACCCAGTTTATATGCGCACAGTAAGCAGTTCAATCTACGAAAATGTAAACAACACACAAGCAAATAATAATCGACCTCCAATATACTGATAAAATTGTTCATATTTGATACACAAGAGAATATGCACAACTGGTAATTTATATCCTCAGATATTTACATGAACCCACACGCAAATACTACATTAACTAAGATTACACGTCGGATTTCACCAACAAATTTTATATTATTTGAAATATGTAGAATAGCGTAAAATTGTAGCTATTTTTCGTGCCCTACGTCAATTATCACTATGCGACAACACAAATAACCTATTGGCGCATAGGATATAGTGGTGCGTGTGTTATAATGCAAAAATCTATATTGGAGGATTTAAGATTATTTATTGTACACAAGAAATATGAAATCGTTTATGTGATATATTTAACAAGAATAAATAATAATAGTGTTTGCAGATATAGTCTTTTAAAATGTTAAATAATGTTCATATATGATTTGTTGTACATTACATATACGAAGATTTCCACGGCAATGTGGAGAGGGGGGGTTTTTTGTAGTGGAGTCGTCAGGCGTGGCGTACAATGACAAATGGTTGACCCTGGCGATGATTACAGCTGGGCTGGTGTCCTGAAGTTCATACGTTGACACTGACGATTCGCACTCGAACACTGATTCTAGTGGTACCGTTAATGGAATTTTACACAGTAATTAGAATACTACAAGTATCTCAGGTAACAGTGGGTATTTAACTAAAGACGGTATATTAAACTTATACCTATCCGGAATCTTCAAGTGTTCACTCGTAATACTAGATCTACCACGGCCAGCAGATCTTCCTAAGCTGAAATCTTCCACTCGCACGGAAACTACTGATGATAATATTACAACAATAAGTAAACTATTAAATGCTTCTGGTACTGTAGAATACCTCACACAGTAAACCCAGTTTAAGTTCACTTTTATACCCGTTACGTTACAATGAACAATAACCTGTATGAAGATGGATTAATTAAACAGTTTTGAGAGGTCGCACTTGTTACTACCGACGAATGGACTTAACGAATTTTCGCCCAACGTGGGGCGCCATTTTGCAACTGGACTTTGTTGGTGTGTTTTACTGGTATCGCCAATTTTGGGCAACAGCGAGTATTAATACTGTTCAGTTTACACACACAAAGACCCATGCAATTTGAATTAGACTTACCTTAACTGAATTTACTTTTACTTCTCTGCTATACTTATATTCTGTAGACCTGTGTGTGAGAATGTGATGGATGGGTGTTATTTTTGAAATAATTACTTCTAACTCTTTAGTTATTATAAGAATTGTGTTTAATGTTTTTTATTTTTTTTATTTTACTTTAACTCTTTAAATGACTCTACTTCAATTTACTCTGTTATCTTACTTTACTAATTACGTAAATTTGATTTTATAGTCTCTGAAATTGTTCTCTTTCTTATTTACTGTCTTTTTGAATTCAAACTTAAATTTTTAATACTCTACTTGTTATTGTAGCTCCGGCGTCTATCTCATGGGCGTTTCTGGGTTTGAATGTTCCAATTGTTCCTCTTCTTGTTCATCCAGTCTCCATGGTGTGGATATGTGTACAGCTTCCCTGATGTGGAGTGTTCTCAGCTTCCCTGGATTCTGGTGTGAACAGCCTCCCTGATGTGGATATGTCCTCAGCTCCCTGTTGTGGAATTGTACTGCCTCCCTGATGAGGAATTTTTACGTTCAGCTGCTATTTTTACGCTACTGTTGATTTATTTGAACGGAGTCGCTTTCACGTTAAGTTCGAGTGTTTTTAAGTTTAACTTGTCTCGTGATTTTACTCACTACGCACTGCTCGGGCTAGTAATTCAAAACCGATGTTCCGTACTAGTGTTTTACTGCAACTACTCGGACTGATTGTTTAACATAGACTTTCCGAACTAGTGTTTTAAAGCGGACTACTCGAACCGGTGGTTTAATGCAGACTGAAGTGCTTTGAGCGCGTTAGCGACGTCGCCCTGTATTTTCCCGCTAGTTTAATGACACTCTACCCTTATTGGTTTATCAACTGTCACGGGTTGTTGTTCACGCTCTGATAGGTTCTTTTTAATCTTTTTAAACTGTTTTTACATTTTAAATATTGATACACAATTACACAATTCTTATTATTATACTTTCTTAACTCTATTTACTTAATCTTATACATTGTTTCTTATTATACTAAGCGGAGCATTGCTTTATGCACTGTATTTTCTATTTTGCTATACGCATATGTGACGGTTGTCATATTGTGACTATTCGTCCTGTCACAATATATATATATATATATATATAATTTGTGATGTTTTCAATTTGTTTCTTCTGCAAATTCTGTTATATATTATAAATCTGATGACAACAAATCTCCAAGATCTCTCCCTCACCCCTCTCATTCCCCAATCTCTGTCTCCACATCTCTCTCTCTCTCTCTCTCTCTCTCTCTCTCTCTCTCTCTATCTATCTATCTCTCTCTCCCCTAATACAAGAAATAGAACTGTTAACATAAACAAAACTACAAAGTTTCTGTAGAAAGCATTAAATTAAAACCATAAATGTTTTATTGAATAATATATTGTATTATTATTACTTATTACTTATGCTTATTATCAGCTATTTTATCTTTGTTAGCAGTCTTCATAACAACTTTGTCGTATTTTGTTGCTTCTCTGCTATGTACAATTTTCCCTCGAACGAGGCCTTTCGGTTTCGCAATCACTATCAAGTTCTCGAAAGGCTTCGTTCGAGGGAAAATTGTATACATTAGAGAAGCAAAAAAATAAGACAAAGTTCTTATGCTTATTGTTTACTTATTATTATCATTATTATTATTACTACTTATAATTATATTACATTACAGAGTAATAACACAAGCGATTTTGTAAACGATTATTTTAAAAATATTTATAAAGAGAAACATTATAAAGTAATGCATTTATTAGTAGGTCTATATACTCGTAGAGTCTGACTTCACTACGAAGTCAAAATTACATTTTAGCCCAGTTTCAATTGCATGTAGGTAAACAAACTTGCCACCTACTTCCGTTCAGTGATCTGACGAGAAATAATTCGCCATTACAATATTTGTAAAGCTTATAAAATGCTTCGTAGACATGTAACGAAAAACAAAATAAAAGGCAATAACTACATTATCACGGTGTAAAATATAAAAATTGTTGCAAAAAATAAGACGCTTGTCAGTAAAAGTAGTATCTTTGAACAAAGAGATACAGTAAAGCAGTCAGTCATAGTTGTTTAGAAACAATTTGAACTGGGTGTAATACGCCGGGTGAAAACTGACCACGTTAACAGACGGTTAAAGGACGAAGATTAAAAAAACTATATACATTTCGGATGTTCTCTCTCCCTTTCACTCTTTCCCACTCTCTGTGTATCTTCCTCTTTAAAAACGTATAACTTGTCCAAACGTAACTGAAGAATGTGGCAGAGGTTTAGCTTTACACTGCTCTTCACCATGTAAATATTATCTAACTGTTTCTCTTGATCAGAAGAATTAGATCGCAGAAGAAGCAGTCTCGTTGCACTTAATAGCGTGTAATCGTTACCTCTGATTTAGGACGATAGGTCTATCAAGAGTGACGAACGCATGTAGTATAGTTCGCAACTGAATTAATCTCGAGCGCTAGCTAGCACGGTAAAGTTCAAGATTGTCCCCTAACACATCAAGTTAGCCGGAATTATATAAGTCATTAATAATTAGTAATTCAACACTGTTCGTAGAAGTACCCAACCCGGAAACGACCCTGAGAGCTTGGAAGCAGGAGGAGATCCTGAAGGAACCACAGGAGGAACACAGTACCCTGACGTCTACCTGAAATAAACATCTGGCGACACTTATCAGGAAAAGAGGAGCAACACCGCATCGTTCATCAAACAAGGGAAGTAAACCCATTTATATAAACTTAATTAATAAAACAATTATAAACTAAAAGACACATAAAAACTTGGAGGAATTAAGATTTATGTAATTAGAGTGTAGAAAAAAATTATTTTAAGCATAAAGAATAGGCCAACAGAAACAGTTAATTCATTTTATTTCTCAGAAGAAACTGTTAACTAATTTTATTTTGCAACAGAAGTAGTAATTAATTTTATCTTGTACAGAACGATTGCTTAATTTTATTTATATCAGAAACAGTCTATTAATTTTTTTGTGTTATCACAAACATTAGTAAAATATTTGTGCAATTTAAAAAAAAGTAAGGAAAATCTTTAATAAATCCGAAACATTCCACTATCTAATTATCGACTACTTATTCTATGCGACCTTGTACATCGCAGTATAAAATGTCAGAAGGTACTGGGAAGGGATGAAAATATTGGAAATAGACTGATGTAAGAATTTAAATAAATCCAGAATAATCAGGTCAAGCAGTCAGGAAATACACTCTGATAAACTAACAATTACAGTTAACTAAAAACATTTAGCGTATACGGGAGCTCGTGTGTATTTCTGTTACTCACCTTTTCCTTGTATAGATTTATTTAATAAATAATGTATGCCTTCTAATACAAGAATGTATTTTTTATAACATATGTATTTCAGTAGTTCATACCATTATGCCTAGATATTTGTTTTGAAAATGAATTATTTACAAATTGAACTGTTATAAGAAACAGCTGGTGTATTCAAAATATGTATATTTACTTGTATAATTTATCTATTCCTAGTTCCACAGTCAATTGGCGAGATAGGGAAATACTTTGCGCTTATGGGTTTTACGTTCGCTACTATTACGCGACTTGAAAACCTTGACCGATAAAAATGAAGTACTAGATATGTCTACAATAGTAATAGTATTTCAATTCTTCATATTTTGGTATATTTTAAATAACATTAGCCCAAAAACTGAGTCGGTAAAAATAAAATACGTGATAAAACCATCCCACACTCAATGTAGTACGTATTATAATATAAACTGTCCTTACCCAAAATGTTCTTTCTCCTTAACAATAATTTTTTTTATACGTATACTCAAGATCACGTACATAATGCATATGGCATTTAAATTTAATAATATTCTTGTCATAATAATAAAAAGAATAAAATTTCCAAACAAATTTTAATCTTTTTTAATCGTGAGGCATAAAAGGTAGCATGCGAGAAACGTTTTCCCTGTTCAAGATAAAGTAATACATTAAGCAAGTGAATTGTACAGAAAGATTCAAATTTAATTTTAATTTATTTGTCAGCGTTCTATCTTTATTTGTTTCCAAATTATTGAGCGAATCATACAAACATATTTCAGAGGTCGCGCGCCGCTTACTGCGGGCTGTTCATACTGTGCTAACCAGGTCATGTTTTAATTAACGCATTGTACTGTAACAAAAACAGTTAGAAATATAATTGTTGTAATTTATTACTTAAAACAGTAAATCTCATCCGCATCATGTAGGAAATCGTAAAGTGAAATAGATTATTTAATAAATACAAATAATTATTACTTGAAGGAAAGTATATAACGTGTATAGTTTTGAAGGGTTATGGAAACCTGACGGGGCATCGTATCAAACTACCTGCCTACTACGTTCACACCCTTCGAAAGGATCGCCTATTGTTTAATTTCATTGCACCTAAGCAACTCGTCTATTCATACATATTTAAGGAAATCCCCAACCAACGTGGTCCCGTCTAGTTTCTTAAAGGCCATTTCATTTAGTCGGTGTACAGTGTTCTGTCAACATCGTTTTGTCTTGAAGCGTAGAGCACTGAACAACTGTGTGTAATCCAATGGCAGTGCGTTTTGTTACATCACATTTTAAGCGGTAAATTGAACAGCGAGGAGGATTTCCACAGTATAGATTCATTGAAAAATTATATAATCAATAGAGGCCTTAAAAACTGTACTGAAGACTGGAAACGTTTGAAAAAAATCAACTGACTGTGTAAAGTGTGGAGGAATCTTGCATATTAATTACGGGCAAAATGGAAACTTGATTTACAGGTGTGGGGCAAAAAACTGTCGAGTGAAAAGATATGTACAGTACTAGCTTTGTACTTTCACGTGTTCTTCCCGTTACCCTGTTGTCCGCTTTAATTGCATAGATTTTGAAGTATCCTTTTCATAGAGGTTGATTCTACAGAAGCGGTTAACATAAATATATGGTAAGTACTTAAAGACATTATTCTTATTTTGTTAGGACAAACAGTAACAGAATATTTACTGTTCAATCCGAGTACGCTCATTTTATTTTAAAATGTAGATCAAACAATTTCAAGGGGTCATTCTAAATTTTAGCTGTTATACCTACAGTCATTGTATTGTAGGACACTAAGCGACCATTTAAGGCCGTAAATGGGATCGTGGGATCGTTTACCACTAAAACAGGCAGTCTGACTAGATGGCCCCGTCAGGTTTCCATAACCCGTTTTAAAAATGAAATAAATCAAATAATGGAAACAAGTAATAAACACAAAGTAATAATAATAACAAATTATAAGAAACATACGAAATACAATAAAAAACAACAACATAACAATAGCGAAGACAGGCAGAACACAAAACAACTGCACAAAAGTAGAATAGAACCCAACACAAAAATACGAAAAACAAATAAATAAACTAATCAAAGAAAACAAAACAATATCCAACAAAAGAACAATGATACGTTTTTAATTTAATTGACAGAACATGACACAAATGTTACGGCAACATTAGATGTTTACACTAATATTCATAATACGATTGTGATCTGTACCAAACAGCTTACAGAAACCGTCGTCTGCATATAAAAGTTCGTAACGAAATAATATTTTAAGTTTTAAAGTCGTGATACACAGAGCGAACGTGAGCATAGGTTAGGGAAAGAGCAACCCTGGCAGAACGCAAACAAAAGGATGGGAAGTATTAATTTCTACCCGACTGTTAGTGAAAGTCAGCAATATTAGGGGAAGTGGAAGAACGCTTTGCTTTTGTCAAAAAGGCAATAAACATGTCACGAAAGCCTTTTTACAAGTAGCCTACTACTAGCGTAGCCTACAAGGCAAAAAATACTTGCTAAAAGGAAATATACCACCAGTTTGTTGAAGTGTTTCAACCCGAGCATTCAGATGTCACTCAAATTTTTGTGCTGTTATTTTGTGCTAATTAGTAGGACGAGCGAAGCGAGTCCCTATACTAGGCAACAATTGGTACATTTTTGTGGTACACTTTACGGAAAAACTACTGAACCTCTAGACTTGAAATTGAACATAATTATTCATATTCATGTATAGATGTGTCATCAATCATTATTTTTATAAAAAATTAATTTTGACAAGAAATAATTGTAATACTTTTTTCATTTATACACGTGTATATATCTATATATATGTATGTAAAGTGTCGCCATCTGTGGGATTTCTTTAATATTACTATATAGACTGTTACTAATGCGTTCCGTGGTATGTATGTAAAGTGTCGCCATCTGTGGAATTTATTTATTATTACTATATAGTCTGTTACTAATGCGTTCCATGGTTTTAGACAAACAGTGTATATACCGAATATTCTAGCGTTTTTCTTGAATGAAAGATACTGGTGTGCTGTGTTGTTTATAAAATATATTTCATAAATTTCATAAATCATAAAACATATTTCATAAATCCAAGATTCATTTTTAATGTATATTTTTTTTTTCAATATCGGCAAGTGAACGTATTTTTGTATTTTTATATTTGCGTTTGAGGTTAAGTTAAATTGTTAAAAGAGATTTTTTGTGTGAAAGGTAAGTTGTTTTACTTTTTCAATCAAAAACATATATATTTTCCGTGGTTTTAGACAAACAGTGTATATACTAAATATTCTAGCGTTTTTCTTGAATGAAAGATACTGGTGTGCTGTTTATAAAATAAATTGCATATTATCTTTTATAATATTATAAATTATTTTTGTAATCGTATGTTAAATTATTGATTCGTTTTTCACGTATATTTTTTTTATCAATATCGGCAAGTGAAAATATTTTTTGTATTTTTATATTTGCGTTTGAGGTTAAGTTACATTGTTAAAAGAGATTTATTGTGTGGAAGGTAAGTTTTTTATTTTTTCAATCAAAAAATATATAGGTAATTATTTAATATATTATTATTGGATAAATTAAATTAAATAATAATCGAGACAATAATTTAATTCCCTATATTAATTTATATTAGTGTAGTGAATATTTTTGTTGTGTATTTTTCGTGATTCGTTAATGTTATAATTTTATTTAATAATTAAACATATTATTAAAGAAAGTTAATTAAATAATAATTGAAAAAATAATTTAATTCTCTATATTAATTTATATTAGTGTAGTATTTTTTTATTATTATTAATGTTACAACTTTATTTACTATTATAATATATTAACATATTATAGATTTATTAGTTGTTAAATTATTAAAAAATTAAATTAATTATTATTATTAATTAATTAATTAATTTAATAATTTTTATTATTACAGTAAAATGCCACGAAATCGTACGCTGACTGGCCGTAAAGAACGTGCACGTAATAGTTCATTAATGCGTGATGCAAGAGAGCGACAACGAGAATATCGACACAATGAGCAATGTTCCCGTCGTGATGATGGCCGTTTTTACGAGTATGCAGTGAATTTTGAAACTGCTCAGAAAAATTTGGATTTCAAATTGTGTAATGTATGTCATCGTCGTTGGTTTTTTCTACATATTGAAGAGGATGGATCTTGTACTCTTTGTCATAAATTTAATGTCAAAAATGAAGTAAATATTTTTTCCGCTGACAATAATATGGATCCTGGTCCACAACCTGATGTATTGAAGAAATTAACATTTGTTGAAGAACAATTAATTGCTCAAGTTTATCCAGTAATCACAGTCTATCGACTTAAAGGTGGTCCATTTGGATATAGTGGACAAGTAATTAATTTTCATCAAGACATTACAAATTTTACTACTTCTTTACCTCATTCTGTCGATACTATTTCACAATATATTTTTGTTAGAAGACATGAGGGTGAAGGGTATAAAGATTTTATTGTAAATCGCAATAATGTCAAGGCTGCTTTGGCATATCTTAAAAACAATAATCCTTGGTATCGTGATATTATAATTGACGAAAATAATTTAGAAAGATTACCTGATAATGAATGTGTTTTTCGACAAATAATATGTAGTCAAGAACAACAAAATATTTCATTTAATTTGGATAGTGAAGATGATGACCAAAATCCATTGTTAAATAATATTTATGAATCTGGAGCTTCAACGGTCACTTTTAAATGTAATCGAGAGGCAGTAAATAATGTATTGGGAATTCAGGAAGATAATGATGGATCTCGTGTTTTACCTTGGCCTAGAATAAATTCTGTACCTATTAATGAATTTACGTGCGACGGATATATTTGTAGAGCTTTTCCAACTTTATTTCCTAGTGGAAAAGGTGATCTTAAAGATTCGAGGTTTCGTAAAATTTCCAGTAGTGGGTATTTTAAATTTCTCATGATGTATGAAGATGGCAGATTTGCTCAGCATCCAAGATTTCGATTTTTTGCTTTTAACAGCCTGATGCGTTGGAGAGCTTTGCAGAATGGGAATATTTGTGTTAAAAAAAATTCACTTTTACATGGTATTGAAACAATCGAACAACTTCAAGAAATATTACAAAGCGAACCAAGATTGTATAAATCAATTTTACTCGTATCTTACAATGCTAATGTAAGGTAATCAAGCTCTTATTGGTACATGAGGTCTCGAGAATTATTGGATATGGTTGAAGAATTAGGAATTCCTACTGTTTTTATTACATTAAGTGCAGCTGATTTATATTGGCCAGAGATTTATCGTATTCTTGATCCTGATTATGATTATGCCAATCTCAATCAAAATACTGAATTCATTCGTATATCAAAATTATTGAATTCTAATCCTTTAATTGTTGCCTATTTTTTTCATAAAAAGTTAGAATTTTTTATGGAACATTTTTTAAAAAAATATTTCAAAGTCAAAGGTTTCTGGTTTCGTATTGAATTTCAACATAGAGGTAGTCCTCATATGCATTATGGCTTGAAAATGCTCCTGATTTCAATAATCTTAATCCAGATGATATTGTAAGAATACAAGAAATTATTAAGTATTTCGATGAATTTATATCTACTTGGCATCCAGATCCTTCTCAAACTTATGATATACATCCATCAAAAATGCATTTTACAGACGTACCTGATCAAGATGTTGATTACAATCATTTAATACGTGCAGTACAAATGCATAAATGTTCTAAAGCTTATTGTCAAAGAAAGAAAAAAATTCTTCTGAAACTACTTGTCGTTTTAAGTTTCCAAAAGAATGTGTCAACGAAAGTAAGATTCAATTTATATCTTAGGTGAATTAGAATATATTTCAAAAAGAAATAATTCATATTTAAATAGCCATAGTCCACAAATTTTTAAAATTTGGCGAGCAAATATTGATTCACAAGCCATCGTTTCTATTCATGTTGTTCTTAAGTATATTGCTAAGTATGCTAGCAAAGCTGAACCAAGATCGGAAGGTATGAAACATTTCATTAGACAAACAATGCACATAGTAATGCGTCACATAGTAATGTTAATGTTCAACAGATTTAGATAAAAATGTGTGCTGAACGTCATTATTCTGTTCAAGAAATTTTTTGGATTTTAATGAGTTGGCCTTTGTTTCGATCATCTCGTCAATTTGTTTTAATTAATTTATCACATAATGTATGGGAACAACTTGATATGATTAGAGAGGATGGAAGCATTTCTATTTCAAATTCTTTGGAGAAATATCAACAGCGATCAGCGGAATTTGAAAATATGTCTTTAAAAGATTTTTTTACAAAAATTTATAAAAGAGGTCCAAATTATAGTACTAAAAAAGTACCTTTTATTCTTAGAGTTATACCAAAAATTAAATATGATCCTGGTGTTGAAAACAATGAAAATTTTTACAAGCAACAAGTTTTATTACATATTCCCTGGCGACAACTGAATGATCTAAATCCACATAATAGTACTTGGAAGATTATATATGGGCAGCATTTTGGGAATGACGATATTCTGAATTAAGATTTGGATTATATTCTACAAAATTTGGAAGACGAAGAAGATTTTGAAGAAATAGACTAATTAGAAGTAGATCAACCATATGATTGGATGGACGTAGCTGCTTGGCCAAATACTATTCAGGAAGAAGTAGATCAAGGTAGAAGAGAAATTGATATCAGATATAATTGGCATTCTATTCTATTTTGAATCAACAAGTGTTGAGTACATTACAAAACTTTATTGAAAATGGAAAAGTAATAGAAAATCAAAGAAATGACATTGTTATGTTCAATATAATCTGCCAAATATTGTTTTCTCTGATGAACAACAAGAACTGACAAATATATTTGAAAAACAGCTTAGTTATCTACAAGGTAACGAAGAAGAACTTCCGATTAAAAGAATTGTTATTCAAGGAAAAGCCGGTTCTGGAAAGAGTACTTTAATTAATTATTTCACTTGTCGGTTGAGTCAAACATTGGGATCATCTTCTTATCAATTGCTTGCACCAACTGGTGCTGCTGCTGTTAATATTAAAGGATCAACAATACACTCCAAACTTTTATTAGGAGTACATGAAGTATTTAGAGAACTCAGTTCACACTCACTTGGTCAATTTCAACAGGAAATTCGTGGTTGTAAATTTCTGTTTATAGATGAAATGAGTATGATTGGATGTAGTCTTTTGATGAAAATTGATTTAACAGTACGCAGAGCTATTCCATCAAGACAAGATGAACCGTTTGGTGGATTATTTGTATATTTTTTGGGGGGATATTAATCAGTTACCTCCTGTTAATGACAGACCACTTTACAGTGAAATTGAAGGAAGTGAATTCCTTTTGGAAGGAAAATTATTATTTACATCAAGTATTTAAAGTAGTTTTTTTTTATCGTCATCATTTCGACAAAATGAATCACAACAAATATTTCGAGATACACTTGATCGTGTTAGTAATGGTGAATGTACAGTTCAAGACTATGAAATATTAATGACACGTAGTATACAAACTATTTCACAAAATGAACGTCATTTTTCAACAATGCAATTAGGCTATTTGCAACAAATAAAAATGTAAAAGAATTTAATCTTCAAAAGTTAAAAGAATTTCGTCAACCAGTTGCTTATATTCCAGCTATTCATAATTGTTCTAAAGCAAAATCAGCAAGTGCAGAATTATCAGGTGGACTTGAACCATTTATTGGTATTTTATGAACTGGATCTAAAGTTATGTTATGTTCTAATTTGTGGGTTGAAAAAGGATTAGTGAACGGAGCTTTAGGTTAAGTTGAAGATATTATCTATGAAGAAAATCTTGGTCCTCCTGATCAGATGCCACGAGTGATAATGGTTCGTTTTGAAAATTATTTTCATTCAACCTATGAAAATAGTGTTGTGTTCCAATTCCACCTATAACTAAATTTTGGAAAAGTGGAAATATTAATTGTTCAAGGAAACAATTTTCGTTACAATTAGCCTTTGCAATTACAATTCATAAGTCTCAAGGGTTAACCTTAGATAGAGCTGTTGTAGATATTGGAGGAAAGGAAACTTCTATTGGTTAAACATATGTTGCGTTGTCGAGAGTAAAAACTTTAGAAGGTTTAGCATTAAACAGAAAATTTTCTTACGATAGATTTTGTAATATTAAAAATTCACATATGTTAAAGTGTAGAAAACAAGAAGAAACTCGAATGAGAAATTTTGTATCTGATTAAAAATGTATCTAATTACTGATTTAATTATTAATTAATTATGTTAATCTTTTTTTTCTAATATTATTTAATTATTAATTTTTTATTTATTAAAAATAATTTTCTATTGTATTTTTTATATTAAAAAAAATAAATATAAAAAAATCAA